>CM065928.1:5000000-6250000 GCA_033459515.1 Theretra japonica
AGATTTATACTGCCAATGACTTAAGAATAAATCCTGATCAGTCACCTAATATCTAAAATATGACCTTCAGAAAAGTCATTGCTAAGTTAAAAAGTTGTTTTTTTTTTTTTTTTGTAACAGCCCATATACGACCCACTGCAGGGCACGGGCCTCCTCTACAATCGAGAGTACGATTGAGAGTGGTTAGGCCATATAGTCCACCACGCTGGCCTAATGCGGGTTGGCGAACTTTTACATACCATAGAAATTTATACAAATAATGGGGGTTAATGTCACTCGCGTCCGTAGGCTTTGACTCTAGTTTCCCTACACGTGACCCCTGGGTAGTGCCAAATGAGTGACACAGTTCGCGGTGGTAGGATGTGTATATCCGCCCGGGTAGCGACCACCATCAACGTGGCGTAAATACCGCCATAGTGATCCCCGCAGGGGGTTCGCGTTCCGGGATCAGCCCGTTTTCCGCCGGTTTCTCGAGGGGCTTGAGTCCGGGCATGAGGTTGCACCCTGTGGGTATTTTCGGTTCGTTGTCGGTCGGAGGAGTGTTGACCCGTCGGCCAGGGAGACCCGTAGAAACGGTTGTCCGCTGGCCGCCCGCGGTACAGTACAGGGGCCCAATTGTGGCTACCCACCACGAGAGGCTGCCTCACCATGCCGCGCATAATCTTGGGTGGGTCCGTCGTGCCGGTTGGTGACCGGATGTGGGGTCCCGGCGGCCCATCCCGGGAGGGTACGGGGGCCCTTCCGTCCGGCGGATCAATTCGCCTCCTATCGACTCTTTCGTCCCGGTACCCATTCGGTCTTCTTAGTGCCCGAACTCAAGTCTCTCGATGCTTCTTCACCAAACCCATCCCGAACCCATGACAGTGCAAATCAAGAGAGCAGGTCCTTCAGCGGTGCATAACCCCACCACCGCGTTCACTATGGAGTTCGCCAACATCCGCGGACTCCATACGAACCTCAATGCCGTCCACCACCATCTCGAGACGGCCCGGCCTGCTTTGCTCTTCTTGACGGAGACGCAGATTCGTTGTCCGGCTGACAATTCCTACTTGCTGTACCCCGGTTATTCGCTTGAAGAAAACTTCAAGCCTAAAGCCGGGGTATGCTTGTATGTTCGGTCGGACGTCTGCTGTCGCCGTTTGCGCTGCATGGAGGACCCTTCCTTCTCCGCTCTGTGGGTGCACGTGGATCTTGGTTCCCTGAGCCGCATCTACGTGTGCCTCTACAGGTCGCACAATGGGGATGATGAGACGACTCGGCTGTTTAGGTACCTTAGCCGGGCGACAGATGACGCGCAGGTGCAGTTCCCGTCAGCCGAAATGGTGGTCTTGGGGGATTTCAACGCACATCACGAGTTGTGGTTGGGCTCCTCTAAGACTGATCATGCTGGCAGGGCTGCCCATGCATTCGCTCTGACTCATGACTTGACACAACTGGTGAACCAGCCCACCAGGATCCCGGATGTGGCGAGTCATGCGCCTTCACTGCTGGACCTTCTGCTGGCGAGTCACCCGGCCGGGTATCGTGTGACCATTAGTGCGCCTTTGGGCACCTCCGATCACTGCCTGGTCGGGTCGTCAGTACCGTTCGCTTCACCTCCACGTCCCGTGCAGGTTAAGCGAAGGGTCTGGCACTACTCGTCGGCGGATTGGGATGGTATGCGGGAATATTTCGCATCCATCCCTTGGCGGCAGCGCTGCTTTGAGGGCAAAGATCCTTCAGCGAGTGCCAACGCTATTGCTGGCGAGATCAGTCTAGGTATGGAATACTACATTCCTTCCTCTGAGATCGCCAGTAAGGGCCGTGGACGCTCCTGGTTCAATCGTGCATGCGCCGTTGCTGTCGGCGACAAGCAAGCGGCGTATCGCGCTTGGATCAGGGGTCGCGCCAAGAAGGATCCCAATATCAGCTCCCTCAAGGAAGCTTATAACCGAGCCACCAAGGCCTGCAGGAAGGCCTACGTTAGAGCGGATGCCCAGCGCGTTTGTAGCATTGGGCGTGCGTTGGCCAATCACCCAACTAGCAG
Organism: Theretra japonica; assembly: GCA_033459515.1. Taxonomy (NCBI): domain Eukaryota; kingdom Metazoa; phylum Arthropoda; class Insecta; order Lepidoptera; family Sphingidae; genus Theretra; species Theretra japonica. Next base: position 5,002,027 of record CM065928.1, read on the forward strand.
TCGTGCTTATTGGAGTTTGGCCAGGGCCGTCCAGTCTAACTTCTGCCGTCCTACATTGCCACCACTGAAGTACCCGGAAGGATCACTGGCTCATAAGCCGCAAGAGAAAGCCACTTTACTGGCAAATCTTTTTGCGGCTAATTCCCGCCTCGAGGACCGTGGTTCCCAGACGCCGCCCACGCTGCCTGATTGCGGTTTCTCAATGGCTGATATTCGCATCAGGCAGTGTGATGTGCGGCGTGAGCTACGATCCCTCGATGTCCGGAAAGCCAGTGGTCCGGATGGAATACCGGCGGTGGTTTTAAGGGTTTGTGCAGCGGAGCTGTCTCCTGCACTGACACGCCTCTACCGAGCGTCTTACCGCACAGGTGTTGTGCCGGAATCTTGGAGGGAGGCCAATGTGCAACCGATCCCCAAAAAGGGTGATCGGTCAGACCCTACCAATTATCGCCCTATCGCTATCACCTCAGTGATGTGCAAAGTCATGGAGCGGATCATAAACGCTCAATTGGTCCGCTACCTGGAGGATCACTCGTTGATCAGTGACAGACAATACGGTTTCCGTCACAACAGATCGACGGGTGATCTTCTAGCGTTTGTCCTGCATCGCTGGGGTGAAGCGATTGACCGGCGTGGCGAGGCTCTTGCTGTGAGCCTCGACATAGCCAAGGCGTTTGATAGGGTCTGGCACCGTGGTCTTCTCTCCAAGCTTCCGGCATACGGTCTGCCCGGCAACTTGTGTTCGTGGATTTCTGGCTTTCTACATGGGCGTAGAATGCGTGTTGTCGTTGACGGACACGCTTCGGCGCTCATGTCGGTAAATGCCGGAGTTCCACAGGGCTCGGTACTGTCGCCCACCCTGTTTATTCTGCATATCAATGATATGTTGTCGCTCGGCAACATTCATTGCTATGCAGATGACAGCACGGTTCATGGGCGATACTGCTATGGGCCCCCAGGTTGCCGTGACGGCACTGTGAGCGGGCGCGAAGATCTTGTCATTGAGCTCAACCGGTCCTTGGATCTCATTTCTACATGGGGTTCCAGGAATATGGTTGAGTTCAATGCCAGGAAAACCCAGGTGTGTGCGTTCACGTGCAAAAAATCCCCGTTCTCTCCCCTCCCCAATCTTCAGGGTATTCCCCTCTCAATGCGGAATGACCTGAGTATCCTTGGTGTGGATATCCGCTGTGATCTTAATCCAAGGAATCACATCGAGGGCGTAATATCTGCCACATCGCGCAGGGTCGGAATCCTGAACAAGGTGCGTCGGTTTTTCACGCCCGGTCAACTATACCGCTTGTATAAAGCGCAGGTTCGGCCGGGTATGGAATACTGTTCGCACCTCTGGGATGGATCCGCCCAGTATTTACTCGATGCCTTGGATGGATTGCAGCGGCGGGCCATCATCCAACTTAGAGTCGCTACAGTTGCGGAGGGATGTTGCCTCTCTAAGCGTGTTCTACCGTCTGTATCACGGTGAATGCTCTGAGGAATTGTTTAGTTTGATCCCCTCCTCTCCTTTCCTTAACAGAACCACGCGTGCTGGCTTGCGAAGCCACAGCTTGACGGTTCAAACCATCTCGGCGCGAACAAAAAAGTTCGCAAATTCTTTTTTGTGCCGCACTGTGAAGCTGTGGAATTGTTTGCCGTCACACGTGTTCCCTCCTTCCTATAATCCTGGGTCCTTCCGCCGTAGTGTGAAGAAGCATCTCAGCAGGCCGGCATAATTGTGTCGAATGGCATGGGACCGCCGTCTGATGCCATTCGATACTCTGTCTGGACGGCATTTGCGCTTAACATCAGGTGCAGTGCAGTTATCATGCCGTGCCAGAATAAAAAAAATAAAAAAAATCGCTATGGTATGCAGGTTTCCTCACGATGTTTTCCTTCACCGTTATAGTGCGTGGTGATTGACTATCAATACACACATGACTCCGAAAAGTCAGAGGTGTGCCCTGGGATTTGAACCCGCGACCACCGTGAACATGTAGGCAGCCGCGTCTGGTCCGTTTACCAACAGGCCACCACGCACTTAAAAGTTGGCGATGATAAAAATGACTATCCCCGAAAAACTAATGTACAAATTCAAAACGGGCAATTCAATTACTGGCATTCTTCCAGTTTCCTTTTCCTCAGCCGACCAGAATATTTAATAGAATCACAATTAATATAATATGTAGAAAGTTGTCGCCAAGAAACTTGAGGCTTGCCACACTATGTTGCCTGTCAAGTGCAGCATACAGCTCTGTTTCAACAAACAACTTGGCAACACGTGAAATTTGTTTAAATAATCACAACAATTTTTTGTAATTATGCTACTTATTGAAAATGTTTTTGCAAATTTTTTGAGGCAAATATATCCTGTTAGTAGTATTTTTATGTTATTTTAATAGCTAATTATTATAGAAACATCTAGTTTAAAATCGTCGCCCAGAACCCATGTCTGAGTTGCAGAGATTCGGTAGAATGGGTGGTAAAAGATAGGGAAGACGAGAATAGTAGACTGTATTTTGGAAGTAATTTTAGAAGTCCTGTAAATTTACAGAAACAATTTCGTGTACACGCACTTCTCCAGAAATATCTGGTACTATATAAGTAATCCGAATGTTAAAACTAGCTCATTGATCTATCCAGATAGTTCCCAGTTCTATCTATCTTTATTCAAGAAAGATAAATTATTGACATTGACGCTTTTTGTAAGAGAAATTGCAGCTTTTTGACAGCGAAATTGCAAAACTGATTTATAAATGAAAAAAAAAATGAGTTAAAAATAATATCTAACAACATTACCTGTTGAATGAACACTGAATAGTGTAATACTATGAAATATGTTTATAAAAGATCAGTGTTTATTTTCCCTATAGCTGATCTATAGTTTCTTAATAACAAAACGAGGTATCAAAATATTATTTTTACGTAACCCAAAAATTCTAATATAGCCGCAGGTGTACGTTGAAAATAGATGCAAAACTAATCGTTTCCGGGTCTAGAATACTGCTGCTCTCTCAGAGCTCATTCTCATAATATTTATACTATCGTTGTTACAAACTCAAAAGTACTGAATATTTATTTTAAAGTTCTATGAACAAGATTTTCTTTTCGATACAAGCTTCACGTCTTTCAAAATTGGCAATAAGTCACTCGGGACAGAACTCGAGACAAAAGTGAAAACAATTTGCTGTGATGGTTATTAATAATAAGAATTCTATTGACATATTTTATTAGTTTTTGCTGCATCAGTAGAATACAATAAAGAAAATTTAAAGTAAATAGACGATGATTAAAAATGATTTTACAATAAGGGCTAAAACGCGGTGTAACTTTAATTTCCTGACTTAGGACATGTTGCATAATTTCTCCATTATTTAAAAATCAGGAATGAATGGGATAATCGAATAATTTGCTTTTGGATAGCCCATGTACACGCAAAACCTGACTATTTCCTTGTTTATTTTATTCACCTACCATTCAGGCATTATAATAATGATACAAACAAGGAAAATAAATTAATAATATCATCGAACGTATGTGGTAATACCAGAACGGTTTTTGTTGGGGTTTGACTTTTGAGTGATATTTTGGGAAAGTCCCACAAGTAAATAAGAAAACAATTGTAAATGGTTAAGCTAATCCTTGATCTTAAGGCTAGTAAAGAGTTTATCACCAAATACAAGTGGTAAATTTTTTTTGGAAATTGTGTCCCAAAATTATTACTCAAAGTTTTGGAATACTTAATTAATAATATCCTACTTTTCATATTTTTATTTAATATATAGACCTAGTAGTCCTACGCTTTCCAGGAATATTTCACATGGATGATATAGTTTTGGTGGTACTTTGCCAAATTCTATGGCAGTACTTAGCCCTGTAACTGCCAATTTTCCTCCGTAGTTACAACGAAAAATACTCTTCATACTATTTCAGTCGGACCTGTCTGAAATTATTATTACTTCAGTAATATTAAAAAAAATACGGCACTTACCTTCTAAAGTCATGAATATAGCAGCACCCATAATACTATACAACACCAAACACAAAGTCAAAAAGAAATGCGTGAACCATTTCCTCGACAACAATCTTAATTTATTATAGAACCAAAACGCGGACTTTTCACCGGCACTGAGACCACTTTTAGCTGTGTTCATTGTGAAGTCTTTGAAACCCTCGAACTGCTTGAACAGGAACTCCGAGGCTTTGTTGTGGTACATCGGGATGAAGGGGTTGTAATAAGGATCTGATATGCGTGAGGCAGGGGTTCCAGGCGGCTTTCCATGGTATTTCAAGGGGGCTCTGTACGAGCCGGTAGTCTGAAGCCGAGGAGTCACTGGCACTATAGAGTCTGGAATCTGAAGTGTTATCTTCGGCCTCGTCAGCCGCTTGGGCGGTGGGGGCGGCGGGTAACAGGGTGGCACGTCCAAACTCTCCATTTTCACTGTTTATCGCGAGAGAAAGTCCGAGAGCCGGCCTAAAGCTACGAAAACAATGCGCGCAATCGTAGCGCCGGCGCCCAAATACTCGCGTTTCCACGCACGTTGTTACGTTGACATTAATATTTTCGCGTGCGAGTGTGTCTATTATATTGTAGGCAGACGTGCGCAGACGCCCGACGTGCTTGGACACTGATTTTATAAATATAACAGGTTACAGAGTTTCCGTTGTGTCATCCGCTCCTCTGTGGGTTAACTGACTCGGTCTTCATTTGAGAGCCGTCTACTGCCGATTTAATTTCCATGAACGTATGCGTAATGTGCCCCTAAAGCAAGTTCGAAGAAGCAGGTGAATAAATCCTACCAAATTATCCGAGTACTTAAAATCTGCTCCAGTTGTTCCGACATTTTATATCCTTCACAAGAAATAAAAGTGTGCAAAGAATTGCTTTGGACATTATTCACCGTAACTCTTTTACCTCTACTGAATTAATTGAAATAACTTTACTGAAATCCAAGGCAAGAATTGAATGTTTTTTTTATGTAAAATATTAAAAATATATCTTAAGACTGCAGCTGGCCTTAGTAATTAAACTGGCCGAATATTAATGCTGTAGCTGCACCTAAATAATTATTACAACTAAAGTAAACTTTCTGCAAAAAGTTACTTTAATTGATCTTCCTTTCCTTTTAAGTGCTTATTGTCGTAAATGTTCGTAATAAATGATTCTCCGTAACACTTTAATATCCATTGACTTATTCACCTCGAGTAAGCTGACGTTCGGTTTATTACCTTCGCTTGAGCTTCAAGAATAAATTGAATTGAGACATTTTTCGATGAATTTCTTATTTCCGAGAGTTTGGTTCGTATCGTGGCCAAGACACATGGCCCATAGAAATGTCAACGTTGATAGGTAGCACCGATATTTATGTTCACGTCGGTGTCGTTCAATGTATACGGCAATTCAATGTTTTATGGCAAAGTTTTATATGAAACAAAGAATATATCTATAAGGGCCTATTTCTCAATGTTCTTAAACAGATATTTTTAGAATAAAATACAACCTGAACAAATTAGAAACCGTTGTATTAATTAAACTGTGTCAGGACCAGGTAGCGGATTAAGCTTAAAAAAGCAAACGTATTAATTAGGTATTTATTTTAAAATTTTACAAACGAACAATGCAGAAATAATTGTGTCGGTGCTTAGATTATTTTGATAATTCAATTAATAATTCATTTATAATTCTTGGCTCCAGCTATCGGACATATATTAGATCTGTTATGAGCTCACTGCATCCAGTCGGTTCTGTTTACCCACCTGATAGTTTGTTTTTATTACGTAGACGTAATGGTCGACTGAATACAAATTGTAACTTTCCCTCTTTCTTCCCCTCTTTCCTTAGTACCTACAGCCATACTATACTTCTGACTGACGTAACAAAAGTTTCCACGAATTTGTGTAATAAATTCTGGGATACATGAATTAAAGACCCTTAAATCAGACACGGATTATTCATTTGTCTTACAGAATACTCGTATTTCATAGATAACAAAAGCCGAATTGTAGTGTGTTTGCGATCACAGGGAAGATCAGAGGATGGGCTGTGTTTTACGACAGCCATCTGTGATTTAGTGCGCGATCAATCTATACTTAACGGCGGATTTATTGATCTATTAATAATTATTATAGTTTGTGTGCCAAACAGCCTGCTAATTTTGCAGTCAAATTGTTCTGAATTTTATGCATTCTTAGGTGTTATTGATCTGGAGTATGTCGATAGTCGTAATTGAGGGCGATTTTTCAGAAATATTACGCAGAGAACATGCAAACAGTCGACAAACTGGCTTATTTCACCATACTTTAAGTTATTCTTTGAGCATAAAATCTAAATCCTTGTTACTTGTTTGAGATCAGTAGGAACCAAGCTTTAGTACCTAGTTTGTAACTTTATAGTAATCACTGTTCTGACCATATGGCGACACACTTTCAATTAGATATGCCTAAGCTATATTGACCCACGTTATTCTATGGCGTTGCAATAATAGCCTAGGTTAGTAGTCGTAGGTAATAGATCGCACTCCAATCCATCACAGTGACCCACCTGGTAACTTAAACCCGACAGGGACTAATCGCTGTCGAGTTCAAATTACCAGGTTTCGACGAGACCAGTGAGAGATAATCCGCATCTCTCGTCTCTCTCTGGTGGATACTCCATTTGGAATGCACTACATTTAAGTATCTTCCATCAAATCTATTGTAGTCCTCTGAAATGCCAAGGGACTTAGACAAATGTCAATATGGAAGAACTGCTTCCAATATTAGGTGCAATGAATTTACTTTCCAAATAACCTTCAAGTGAATAATATTACAGTGACCATGGCATTCAGTATTTGTGTATCTATACTGAGATATAAAAAAATGAAGAGTTTGTTTGTTTGTGCATGCTAATTTCAGGAACTACTGGTAAGAATTGAAGACATATTTTTGTGTTGGAAAGCCCTTTTATCGAGGAAGTTTATAATAGCAGCGGAGCAGTAGTGAAAAATGATTGAAAAAAAATTACATGGAAATTTTATTCCTTCTGAAGGCTTTAATTGCGTGTGCTGTGTAATGTGTATTCTCATGGCAATGATCCTTATCCAAATAAAGAAGACATTCATTACAAATATTTAATTTTTACAATGATGCCCTAACATCATTAGATTCAAATGAATATTTCAGTACATTAGTTTTAAGATATCTCCGCAGAAAAATAATGTTCAAGTATCCTGTGCGTATTTTTATTATGAGGAATGAAAAAGACGAGATAGGACGGGATGTAGCGGAACAGGAATCAGGTTGACTTTAATTATAAAACAGTACATAAAATAATACTATGATTCTGATGTGGACTGGCTTCAAAAAATATCTGTCCTGGATGGAGCTGGACCGGGCCGCTATATTATTATATTTCCGATGTCAAAAAAGTATCCACCCAAGCGGAGTCGAGCTTGGTCGCTATTTAAATATAAAAAAATAATAGGTACGCGAAATAACAAATATATTTGTTTGGTTGTCTGTAAGACATTGCCTTTGAGCAATAAGACCGCCAATTGTACTTTTTTTTAAATGATTTCTGTATTTATTTCATTTTTTATGTGCAATAAAGTGTATATAAATAAATAAATATATTGTTGATGTGGACTGATCTGCACCCTGGACAAGCCACGCCCGAACGCTAGTCGTACCTATATAATTATGTGGGCACCTTATAACTTGTTACTGTACAAAAAGTCGTAGATTGACCAGTACAAGATTATTTGGAATCGACAATCTAACAGGTTGAACATACCATACGGCATAACAGGTTATTTTGATAAACGTTGTACTGTAAGCAATTCATATGAAATATATTAAATATTGATTAAGTTGGTTGATATAGAATAAATATATACACTATCACATGCATATTCCTGACCCCACACTAAGATCGAGTCTTGTGTTGTGGGTATCAGGAACTACGGGATACTTTTCGGTCTCACAAACACCCAGACCCGACACAAATATTTGTGTGCCACACAAACATTTGTGTTGGTGCGGGGATCGAACCCGCGGCCCCTCGTTTCACAGTCGGCGTCTAACCAACTACGCCACGGAGGCTGTCACCACTAGTTCAGGATCCCTTATTTTTCTTTCTATGGTTTATTAATGGGATAAAAAACAATGATAAATTATGCGGAACTAGTATATTAGGTAAAGTAGATCATTATCTTAGAAGATAATAAATGAAAGTACATATTAAAGTTTGCAAAAGTGATTGAAAAATATGAGTGTAAGATGTCGTGGTCCGTAGAAATTATTTTTCCAAATATTCATACGAATATCAAATAATCTCACGCCTCACGTGACATGAATGGGGTAGCAATGACTATACAGCGCCAAGCGGTATGGTACACAAATACCTCCTTTGCTTAATCAACTGCCATTTCATAAAATTCCACCTACAAAATCACGTATTATGTATTTTTTCGGCAGGTCGTCTATTTGATTGTTGTAGGACCGCCTGGAACCTCGACCGACTCTACAACTAATTTCGCATCACAAATTCATTCGTCGGTTTCTTTGCATCCATCTTGCATCATACTTGCCTCTTACGACTAACATGACGGAATTCTTAAAACTTCCAAATATACTGGAGGGTAGTGGTGGACTTAACATGAATCCCAGGAGCGATTTTTTAAGACCTCTATGGTATGCATGTTTCCCATATTTTCCTCATTGTTAAATAGTGCGTTTATACAATAACATTACACACATCATTCCAAAACGCTAAAGCTGTGCCTATGATTCGAACATGCAATGACTGTCGAGGGAGGCCGCATTTAAAATACCTATTATCAACCGACCACCACACAATGTTAATTTTATTTCTAAATAACTTTGGCCCTTTGAAAAACAATTGCACATAGACGTTATGGAAATATGAATGAAATCAACTTACGTCCATTGTATTGTAAGATAATAGACACATCAGTATAATAAAAATTATTATATTTTCTCAGACTGGATCAAAGTCATGTATATAGTTACTCCAACTAAGTAATAATAAGAACTCTTTTATGTATTCCAAAACTATAAAGCACAATTTTTTAGATGTGTATCCGAACGCCCAAACACCTGAAATTATATTGACATTTGACATTTAATATCAGAATGACGTTTGTTTTTCTGCAAGAAGTTGTATTGTATCTTAGATTGATTTTGCAAAACAAGAACTATCAATTAGAATAAACTGTGAAAATTATGAAACGTGTATACGTTTATCAGAATAAAACAGAGAAAAATGGCAAAGTTATTCCCGTTGAAGGCACTCTTGAACTTTTAAAGGCACAAGTATCACAACACTTCAAAATCAATGACGATAAACTTACATTGTACACAGCAAACAATTGCGAATTACTCGACGTAAGGGTCGTGAGAGATGAGGAAAAGTTGTACTTAAACATTGAAACTGAAAATGTGTGTGAGGGAATCGAAAATTCTATGGACAAATTGGACTTAGAAGCCAAATCAAAATCTATTACTGACTGGATTACACTGAATGTTGGTGGTCGATATTTTACCACTTCGAGGTCTACTTTGGTAGCCAAAGAGCCTCTTTCCATGCTCGCAAGGATGTTTGCGGAAGACAACAATGTGTATTTAATGAGTCCAAGTGTGACTGACTCTACTGGTGCTTATCTTATAGACAGAAGTCCTGTGTATTTTGAACCGATCCTTAACTATTTGAGACACGGCAATGTTATATTAGACAAATTTATGAATCCTAAAGGTGTGCTGGAGGAAGCTATTTTCTATGGTAAAGTTATTTACACTATACTTTTATATGTCAATTCAAGGATAGTTTAAACATGTGTCTAAAGCGCATACCAAGTAAGATAGGTACCAAAAAGCTACACTTTAGTCCTAACTAAAGGTACTAGGTCTTCTTTTACTAAACATGTTATATTTTGACAAATTTCTGTTTCTGACTGTTGTTGTTTTAAGTTTACATCATAAGACAACAAATATTGATGCTGCTTCAAGACAATTCATACTCAAAAACTTTTTCGGTATTCCAGCCAACACTATTAATCCTGGCTCACATAAACAAATGTAGTAAGTGTGAAGATACTGAGGAGAATGTGTCTCAAATAAGTCAATCATAAAATATAGGATGAATTACTTTAAGAATTCTATTCAACATTCTATTTCTTATCCCACTTATTCCATTTTAAATAAAAATGTCAATCTTATAATCAGCTTCAGTTAACAAACCTATCAAGTTTAGTATACAAAATGTCAATACATGTAATTATTACATTCACTATGCTTGTCACAGGTATAGCAGTTATTAGCATACATGTTAAGCTCATATTTAACATCTGTCAACAAAGAGTAAGCGGTGGCCTGTGGATAACAGACCAGACGCAGCTGCCAACATGTTTACATTGGTCATGGGTTTGAATCCCAGGGCGTACCTGTGACTTTTTGGTGTCATGTGTGTATAGATAGTCATTCACCACACACTATAACGGTAAAGGAAAACATAGTGACTTCAAAGAATTTCTATGATGTGTAAAAGCTGCCAACCCGCTCTAGACCAGCGTGATGCACTATATGGCCTAACCCCTCTCAATCGTACTCTTTATTGAAGGGGAGGCTGGTGCCTTGTAGTAGGATGTATATGGGCTGAAATAAGCAGTTAACATGTTTTTTGTTATCTGTGTTAACATTAATACAACATTTTTGTTATGTTACATTACAGGAATAGACTCAATGATTCCTCTAATAAACAAATTGATTGATGAACCCAATAACAGTGGGGGAAATGACCAACCATTGACCAGGATGGATGTTGCCAAATCCATCATCATGACACCGACTAACTCTGAACTCAGATTTCAAGGAGTCAATCTCGCTGGAGCAGATTTAAATAGATTGGACTTGAAGTATATCAACTTTAAGGTGAGGAAGTAGTTAAAATATAAATGAAATATGTTACGAACGACATACAAGGTATTTAATAGACACTGACATAATTTTATTCACACATTATTTTCTTATGGAGTTACTATTATTCTAATTTCAATTCTAAACAGGCTGACGTAATAGCGTGTGTCTGTCTGTATCAGCTCATATACGTCCCACTACAGGGCACGGGCATCTTCTACAATCGAGAGTACGATTGAGAGAGCTTAGGCCATATACTCCATGTTAGCTGGTGTGGGTTGGCGGACTTTACATACTGAGGAAATTCTTTAAAATCACTGGTATGCAGGTTTCCTTACAATGTTTTCCTTTACCGTTTTAGTGTGTGGTTATTGACTATCAATACACACATGAGTCCAAAAAGTCAGAGCTGTGTGCCCTGGGATTGGAACCCGCGACCACCATTATCATGTTGGCAGTCGCGTCTGGTCCGTTACCAAGAGGCCTACACGCACATTTTTTGCAATTGCGTCAACTAATATAAAAGTGTTGCACTTCAATTACCATCGGACTATTCACAATGAATTAGTCATCGTTAGAAATTAAGAAATAATTGTATAGCAGTAGTGTATTATCCTTTACCTTTCAGATATTCAAGATTTTTTTTAAGTGATTTCATAATTTATTAGCACTTACCCAACAATCTTAACTGTTCACAGTATGCCTGCCTGTCTCGGTGCAATCTCAGTGGGGCCAACTTATCACACTGTTGTTTGGAACGGGCTGATTTATCTCACGCCAACTTAGAAGGAGCTCAGCTGCTTGGAGTCAAGGCTCTGTGTGCCAATATGGAAGGTAAGTGCCTAATCATTGGCTGCTTATTAATAATGGTAATTAATTTTTATCTACATTATAATAATTTATTATTGCTATGCATATTACTTTCATTTAGGCTGTAGTATTGTATATACTTAGTTATCTAGATATGTAGTTTGAATTCAAGGCTTTAAAATAAAAATCCCAGAAAAACAGTTTATATAATTTTGGATGCATATGCCAGTTTAGTTAGGGATTATTATTCCTAACAATAGTGACATGTCTAAAGTAATGAGCCAGTATCTATTTTATACATAGAATAGTAATTGTAAATATTCACCAGTTGTTGTTTGCCAAATAGCACCAGGGCAACGTGGTGGACTATATGGCCTAATCCATCTCATTCGAGCTCTCGGTTGTAGAAGAGGCCCGTGCCCTGCAGTGGGAGGTATATGGGCTGATACAGATACAAAACCTGTTATATAAGTATGACGAGTGAGTGAAGCAGGGTGAATGAATAATGTTGCCCATAAACTCGTTTAACACTTGAATCGTAGCTGCGTTGTCGGCCTATCAAAATGGTGATGAAAAAGAATGGGAGAAAGAAAAGGGTATTGGACCTTCGGCAAAGTAATCTCAATGTCCACTATCAAATATTGTATATTCGTTAAAAATTGGAAAAGCTTCTTCTTTCATTAATTGTTCCCACTATAGGATAACACTTGGATAACCATGTTCACTTATATCAAAGGCATAGAATATAATTTTTTTAAACAATGTTCGTCGAAATTATTTCAGGTGCCAACCTAAAAGGTTGTAACATGGAAGATCCAGTTGGATCGAGAGCTGTTTTGGAAGGAGTTAACCTTAAAGGTATTTTATAATAGTTTGAAGATACAACCACTCATACTCCCATTTACAAATTCTATTAGACATTTTCAATATGCTTTCATATCCTAAAAAGTATATATTAAGTAATAAATAGCGTTAAAATGACTACAATAAACTTGTAGAATCAACAAAGACCAATCATTGGTTGCTTAATAAAATAAAATCTTATTTAGCTGATTAGTGATTAAAGTGTTTACTTCAATTTAAATGGTATTGTATTCACACATAATCCCATTGCTTACTCGTAAACTCTCATATGTTCCCAACATGAATTATGAATTTTCATAAACATGTACGACAGGATTTTCAATGCATTAGGAGCATGTGGTTAAATCACTGGATACATTGCATGAATCTACCATTTCGAACGTGGCGTTACCGTTGACTGAAACAAGTCTCAAGTTAACAGTTTTGTTCTCTCGTGAATAAAATTACCATACCACTTTCCAGATTTGCAACGTACCTACGATGTCACAGATATTGTAGACGTTCATGAGCAACAATATTTCCTTCTAATCATTTTAAGCAATAATTGATTATGGCACTAACTGTATAAAAAATAAGTAGAATACTCGCCACTATGGTATTTTCAAAAGTTTCCTCCTTAATTACTGAGGTACATTAACATTGTACTATCTTGTGTGCAATAAATACATCACCATAATGCCATAGCAGTTTGTTGCACAAAATCCCTTCCCATTGCACAATTTTTAGCATATGCCTTAGATTTTCTAATTTTGCCCAGCTATCCTTGAAAACAATTATTATGCACCTTCACAAAATTTATTTGTTCAGGTGCCAACCTGGAAGGCAGCAACATGGCCGGCGTGAACTTAAGAGTGGCGACTCTAAAAAATGCCAACTTACAAAATTGTGATCTTAGAGCGGCAGTACTCGCTGGAGCCGACCTAGAGGTAATGAGACATATAAATTAGTATTACCGATATACATAAACTCACGCCTTTTTCCGAGAAAGGGTAGGCAGAGGTTCTCCTGGTACTAACCAGGACGTTTCGCCTTGTGTGATCTGTCCACGATGTAATAGAGAGCGAGATTATCGCCATATCGGCACAAATTCCTGACTCCGGGTTGAAAATGAATAGAAAAATCCAATATCACTTTACCCGACCCGGGATTCGAACCCGAGACCTATCGCATCGTGAAAACACACACGGAACACATAAGGCGTGTCGTAGTTGCATCTCTATGTATATTTTCTGGGAAAAAGGCGTAATGTTTATATGTATGTATGTAAAAAGTATACAAACGGAAATTATTATTAAATAGTGGTAGGGTATTGGTATAATAAAAATACTTTCTTTTTTAACCTGTATTTTATCAATTTTAAAATATAGATCTAGTACTTGCAATAAATTTTCTAACAGCTAAATTAAACTTTTAAAATCTAAATTAGTAATGAGTAGTAACTAGAAGTTGAGGTGACCGAATATTTATAAAAAATATATTTTTGGAACAAAAAGATATTGGCAGCGGTGGGATTCGAACCCACGCCTCCGAAGAGACTGGTGCCTTAAACCAGCGCCTTAGACCGCTCGGCCACGCTACCGATAGGTAACGTTCCCGAATTTTCCTACTGGATTATACTTGATGATACTTCGATTGTAAGATAAAATTAGATATTTTTATTTCAATCAAAAGACTGTTGGGACTAAAATAAAACTATATATACTGGGATGTAAAGAGGTCAACAACCGGGAGTTATTTTTACGAGTTTTTTAGTCTCTTTAATAATGTTAACAACATGGTAGTTATACCAGAACTTTATAAAGTTACATAAAGTACTTTTTGATAATACGATAAAATACCTGCTATTTTTTGTCAGGTTATTTAAGGATATTTGCCGATATAGGATAAATGGTAAAATAAAAGTTTGGGATTTTCAATTAGAAACCAATAGTCACATATTAAATTTGTATTGTATAGTTTGTTAGGGACTTCGACATTAATGCAAGGCGACAACTGCATTGCAACTTGTTTTTTTAACCTTGTTTATCTTGTTCTCATGTAAGTGACGAAATGTCGTTTTTTTTTAGAGTAAAAATTTCATTAAAACTATACCTGACGTCCCTGTTAAATGTTAATTTGTTTATTGTTGGCAGTGCTGCGACCTTTCCGGCAGCGACCTCCATGAAGCCAACCTACGTGGTGCGAATCTTAAAGATGCTGCGTTCGAACTCATGCTGACTCCACTGCACATGTCCCAAACTATAAGATAATTTGGTACTGCAACATACAGCAATTGTATTTATTTATACACAAAAATGATATAATGAAATCAGTATTAACTATTATGTAATCTTGTGTCAAAATATTCGATTATGATGTGGAATGTATTATTTATGAAATTATGATAAATGGGAAATAAATGTTTTTATAGTTTAAAATGGTGTCGTCAGGTGTTCCTGAACCCCGATTATTGAATGACATTTTTTTCAATACGTACAATATTTCTAGAGACCTTGTCTGAAGGTCCTGCCCGAAGATGTCTCGATTTCTATAAAATATGCCATACATCAACACATTGCAATCACGACGACCAGCTACGTATCATTTACGCGGAACTACGAACACATGATTTTGGAAGTATAAATTTGCAAGTCTACAATAACTACTTTATATATTATAGATATACTATGAAATAAATTGCTACCTACCTATTTACAAATAAACAAGCATTATATAAGCTGTTATTCCTAAATTGTAATAAAAATTAATCACAAATATTTAACCAAATCCCATTGAGGCATACGTCTTATCAATAACTGATAAATACTATGTTATCGTTTAATCAACAAAATATTGCATTAAAGAAAAGTCTATATGAGCAATAACGTACAACGCACAAATAAATACCCACGTTGTGTCATTGAACCCAGCCGGATTCGGAAAATCGCTTCTTTAGTTTCGCGCCATTTTCCAATGTTCGGATACACAGTCTAAAAATAGATTACATTTTGTTCTTTGTCTTCATAGATCGTAAATGAGAACAAACCTTCACAAGATTGTAATGTTGGTAGACGTGAATAAGTGATCTTCTACATAGTATAATTAGTCGATAAATTTGCGGTCCATAAATACTGAATTTAATTACTAGTTTCCTAATAAGTTGGAAATGTTCATAACTTATTGCATAATTTCACTTATATAACTGTCTCTTATCATATAGAAGAGAAAGCATCTTTCCAAACGTAAATATAATTAAAAATAAAAATTGACATTTCAAACCATCAACAACACCGAGAAACCTTTTTAGTAAGACTTTCACAACTCTATGAAGTTTTTGTGCCGCTAGGTTGGTGGCATTTGTTTTTTATTCGCGTTCTATTTTTGTGTGTGACGGTTCCGTCCGGCGAAAGAATCTATTTTCCAAGTAATTTTGATGATTTTCGTGTGGATCATCGAAATACGTTAAAGAATACCTCCAGATTGCGGTAAATTATCATAATGCAGAACGGAGACGGCACGCCGGCGGCCGCTGATACCAGTAAGTTTCACATTTGTTGTTCAAAATAATGGAATAACAATAGTTTATTTCACTCATTTATTATTTTCCGATGAAAATTTTGTTGTTATGCGTTAGAAAGCGTGTAAAATAGCAATTTTCCTTTAAATCACGTGTTTTTTAAAGTACCCGCATTCGCTAGAAATAAAAAAGTAGCAGTTTGTAATGTAGAATGATAGTAGTGAATATTATTTAGAGCTCATTGCGATATTAATTTCACTCGGTTACGATTGTTTCGTGCATCGTTTGGCGCGATTTAGGTTGTTTCCTCGGCTTGTAATTATTAATACTTGTGGGTAGGTTAATTGGAGTGTGAAAAGTGACTCAGATATTCGAGCCTACCTCTCGTAAAAATGCATCTGATTTATTAGGCAGCTAAATGGCTTGGTATTCTGCACTATCGTGATGGGAGGACGATAAAAAATGTAAGAAAGTGCTACTACATGTTGCAATATAATATGGATACTGTAGTGTAACTGTGTACTAAAATGCTAATCATGAGGTCATATTAAGATTTTCTATTTGCGTTGAATCATCAGTGTGAAGGTCTCTGAGGAATATGTTTGCTATCAGAATTATATCATCATTGTTGAATGTTTTACATGTATTTTTTTCTAGAATATAATAGAAATTAACTTTTCAAATGATTGCCTACCCTCATAATTTGAATAGAATATTTTCTTATAAGAATATTTTATGGATTCTTATAAGAATATCTTCTGAATAATTTATTTATGTAATATATATGATGTTCAGTTCATAAAATGAGAGCAATTTTTTTAAATTAAATTAAAATCTACAAACACCCTACAAAGGCTTAAAAAGAAATGTTTTACATATTACATACTAATACATTACATATATACATGTACTTCTGTAATAAAATCACATCTAATACACCAATCCTAAATTTTACTTAAACTTATTTCTACTTTAATATTTAACCACATTTGACAATTGAATTGTGGAATTTATAATTTAATGCTTCCCACCTGTTGCTATTCAACAATACCAATGACATTCGTCTATCTATAAATCATGAATGCTAGTCATTTTATAGATAATAACAAACAATAAAATGCAGTCTTATATAAATGCACACTGCATATTGTTTCACTTCTCCAACAACTGCCTTTCTAATTACCGCTATGCAGACAGTGGTCTAGTAATTAAAGATATAAAAATAAACATAAAATCACTCGTCAATATAAAGTGGGTGGATTAAAAGACATAGGTCATGGTTGTTGCATTTGTATGCTACCCACACATACAAAAAGCTATGTTTTATTTGTATAGCTGTGTATCCAGCTGTATTATTTCAATTATCATTATAATATAAAATGGAATAATACATGGCTTAATATTTCACTCTTATGTTGTAACTGATTTAATATTTTTTTTATTGTGCATAAATTTAACAAAGCCGGGTAATAAAATAAGTAACATGTGTAATGATAATCATGCTTAAAGTATTATTTGTGAAACATTTTTATGATTATATTATGCTTCTTCAGTGTATTAAAATTCTAATACTATAAGTATTGTATAAGTAGTGCATCGTAGAGGCCATTGTTCCACCTTGCCATATTTTCCACCTAATTTTAACCATGACAGCTATTAATAGGATAATTTATTAAAAAAGAAATGAATGATTGATCACTGTGATTTCTTTTGATTGATAAATATTTCCAGTTATTTATGTTTCAATATTGTTTGATACTTATATCTATCTAGCGGGACAGATTTCACAAACTACAAAGGACTTGTTGGTTTTACAAGACTCACATCCAAAAAATATTGATTATACAACATATATCAATGTGGGATTCAAATCTTCTTTCACGGTCAACTTGTCTGCAACTGTGCCAAAGAGGCTGCATTGTATTTGGTAACGGCCCAGGTATAAACAGCAGTATATTCATCTTATATGACCCTATTCATAGACAGTTTTAAACTCAGTTTAAACAAAGAAGACAAAACATTTGAATTTTGATAACTAAAATAGATATTAACTGTCTTTGAATAAGGCCTCTTGTCTACACACATTTTATCAGTGAAGATGATTTTGACGGAATATGTTGCATTTCCCCCCATATTACCATGGCATTTTTAAAAGATTTCTGATGACCAACCAAAGTTGTTAAGGCTTTTATAGTATGAAATATATTTTTAGTAAGACGCATTTTCGAGAATTTAACGCCTACATGCTAAAAGAAAACTTATTGGAGTATTATGACTTGTCAATTCAAATATCAATTACCTAATGGATTTTCATACACACTTAAAATATTTATTTTTGTATTGAGTCACATTTTAAATGGTGGCCTTGTTGCTCATTTGTATTCGCAAATCGATTCCTATTTTAAATACTGACTGTTAGTTTTTACAATTAATATATGAAAGAATTACTGGGCTTAATTGCTAGGAAGAAAGAATATAAATTATCTTTATTTTATTATTGCAACTGGCATGAAAGAGAGATTATTATTTTGCTGTCTCTAAAATAAAAAAGCAATGCTTTGTGTTACTGCCGAGTATAGATTAACGAAGATACAATAAGGATTCTCTGTTTTTGAGCCTTACGCAACATTTTGTCCTTATACGAAAAACTGTTATTTTCCTTCCATCTTTCCCAAAATGCTTAGTAGTGTAGTTCCAATTTTAGAAAATTATGTATCTGCGCATAAATAGAAATTCCAAAATATCATGCAAATACTATTCTAAAGGTTAATATTTTTTAGATTTCCCAAAAACGATGTCTAAGCTAGATTTTGAAATCAGGCACCGCCATTCACTCCAGTATAACATGCGGCGACATGAGTGAGTCATAAATTGTCACTTTTATTACGGCTGTTTTTTTTTCGCGCGCAACATTAGAGATCGGCAAAAACTGGAAGTAGCGCGCGCTAAGGTCTGGCGGTTTATCGCGTTAAATTCGCGCCGAGCATTCAAGGTGATACGCGCATTGTGCCCCGCGCTCTGTAACCGTACACTTGTGTACATAAGTGCACAAAGCATAGTCAACACTAGGCCACGTTCGTCCCCGATTGATGTTATAGCGCAGATAATGTTGTAATAAACAAATAATCTTGTGTGCACTGACTGTTGACAGTTATTGTTATCGATTTTATCATCTGGTAAATTGTCATGGTCAAGTTTAAGGGTTTTAGATGCATTGGTTCTTTAATATTACTCAAATATTTAATAATATATCCATGTGCATTCATTTAAAGAAGAAATCGGATAAGATCCACAAAATCATAAGTTTACTAGACCAATATCAAGGACTAAGGCCAAACATTATTCTTGAAAGAGTAGACCTCACAGTGGTTGGTCGTAAAGTTTTGAGCCTAATATCAGTATCATGCATAAAAAAAACGCAAGGCATACCCCACGACTAAGTGCGGCTTAAGGGCAGGGGAAGATCTTAGCAACGCTCTAATATGTAGTAGCATGCGATAATGTAACTAACCACTTATACATAGGTATAATGTTTCCCTTATATTTAGCAATACGGAAGGGACGACAGGGTCATATAGTGGGCAGACTAGTTTTATTTTGTACACTGCATTTTTTATAATCTAGGCTCCGAGTATTGTTGTTCGTAAATAAACTAACTTGATAGTTCATGCAAGCGTATAATGTTTATTTGGGTCAGTTTATTTCTAAATCTATATAGAGATTAAAATGTTGTGCTGTGTATTTTTGATTCTTAGACAGTAGGAAATGTACATGTGTAACTTGTGACAATCAATCCTCGGCTCCTCAAATGTTTGACGTTTCCTAAATGTACTGTTTCATCATCTACAATCGGGAAATCGATTGATAGGAATTTGACCATTGTCATCACGCTAGCTTAGTACAGATAGGCGGACCTCACACACCATAGACATTCTTGGGAATCCCTTTTTGTGCAGGTTTCTAACGATGTTTTCTTTCACCGTTAAAGTGCGTGGCAATGGACTGTCAATACGCACATGACTCAGAGAAATCATAGAGCACACCTGCAGTGCTACTGCTATAGGTACCTGGAGTGCATTGGGATTTAAACCATTTACTACCATTTCAACAGCCGCGTCTGGTCCTTTACCAACATCCACCACGCACTAAATATTCGCACGCTTGTTACTTAAATATTGCTATATAGTTTTTAATGCATCCTTTACTTTCTTTTCATTGATTACAACTGTAAACATGTTTGTTTCCCAGTCTATATTGATGTTTTTCATATCACACAATGCGGGCCTCATAATTTGAGCCATTTTTTTGGCTCGAATTAATTCGCATTCGGTAATGAACTATGAAATAACTCTAATATCACTCGTCTGCCACAATGTCTGCAACACTAATGATGCAATGCCGATGAGTAAGCGATTCTAATGTGTCTGAACTTAAATGCAACGAGCTCAATTGGACGAAATTGGAAAATGTTACGTTCGCTTATGTTATTGGAATGAACTGTTTTAGTTGCTTTGATATTAGGTATGTGTATAAATTTAAAAGATTCGATGAATCAACTTAGGAATTCGTTGTTGTAAACAATGTTGAGATTATTGATGCGTAACAAAATATAAAATGTGATTTAAGTATATGTATGAAGCTGATTGCTAGTTGACCATAAAAGTAAGGTATAATTAGTGTCTAAGGACTACAAACTAGCTACATTTTATCTCTATGAGTATAATAAATATCTGAAATCCAATCTCCCAATTCGTGTTAATAATCATAAATCTGTTTCGGGCTTGATTAAGATACCTATTAAAAACCTAATATGTAATGCCTTATAATTCTGCAACATATTATGTTAAATTCCTTCACTGCCACCAAGGTGTAAATGTTTTTTTTCGTTGAGTTCCTTCAGTAGTTATATGAACTAATACTGGAAGTTCCAAATACATCTTAGTCAATCTCAGTTTCATATTTTGGCCACGTACAATTTTGAATTGAGCTATTCATGAGAATCAGCGATGTGTATCATTACGTTCTTCGAGTATAATTACATTTCGACTAACGTCAAATTTTACTTTTATTGTAAGTTAATGCATTTAACAAGTACTCCGCTTTGATACTTGTTAGCTTTTTATTTTTATTGCGAGTACTGTAAATAGAAAGTACTCGATGCTTTGTAAAATATTACGCTGTTGTGACGCGAAAGATGCTCGTAGTGATTGTAAAAAGTACAGCTATGTTGTCGCCAGATAAATCGACTAACTTAATTCGCTTGGGGTAATAGTAGTTTCATTTTGTTTTTCGGTGAAATTTGCGAGGGCACAATAATTGTTACACTTTCGCTGCTTAAGTGGCCAAAAAATAATAAGGAACCTACAATTCCCCCTACTCGGTGTCCATCGTTCTAATATAGATAGGAAGGACTGTTGTCATCAGGTCTTTGGAATCTTGCTTATCTATCTCTCAAAGCCATTGCAAAAAAAAAGGTTTATTAAAAACTACATTTAAAAGTATCCACGAATTGTCAACCCTGTAGTGCAATCATTTGCACAATTTCAAAAGGTACTGATTGAACGAATTGATCTGTTTGAATGAAGGATATTGAAATAGGCTAGGAAGGAAAACCGTATACCCACTGGTAGATGAATGTAGCTATACTTGACACTTTGACATTGGAATTGCCTTTTTAGAATTTCCTTAATGTGCTATTCAGGAATACAGTCGTCGTTACTCATGATTAACTATTGTCTCTCATATTGGTTAGCTTGCCGCGCCATACACAAGAGATTTGAGTGGAGGCATTTATAATTGACAAAATAATGATTGGAAATTTTATGAGGACTTGTAAATTTAAATTCTTTAACGACAGATTATGCTAATCGTGCTTTCAAGGGGTTCAAATGGTTATAGTAAAAAATATTGTTCTATTAGTGTTTACATTCTACCTTAGTTTATTGGCACTGTGAGCATAAGCATTTCATGAAAAAAAATCTTAATATTAAAGTTAACGAAAATAGTAATAATTCTTATTTATAAACAAAATATGTAACAATTCAATAGCTTACTGTAATTTAAATTAAAAAAATAACACATATTTGCCTACCCTATCACAGCTTAGTCGTGTTTAAATCATCGAGTCGTATAATGTATTTAGTATCTGTATTTTGTATGATTTTTGTTTTTTTATTATAGTGATGTTAAGAGTTAGTATATTAAATTTCATCGCAGTATGACTGTCCTATTGTTATCTACTCCCCGCGCTATAATGTCGATGATTTGCACTAAAATAAGAGAGCTCATATAAGTAACAGGACAATAATTAGAAACGACAATATTACCACAAACGTAGTCTACGGCAATCTGCATCCACATGAAAAGAAAAGAAAAGAAAATAATTTATTGAATCAATTAAAATATTCAACATTATTTAGATTCTGTAATTTTTTTTCTACCACCCGGTTCGGAAAGCGGTTTGCACTAGATAAGAACGGGCAAGAAACTCTAGTGTTGCTCTTTTCAAGACAAGTTTATAATATCGTGATTATTACAAAAGTTCAAGTTGGTTTTAATCAGAGTAGTTCATTGATAATTTGTTATAATTTGCAAGTGACATATATATATTTAATACAAATATGTTTACATTCTGTTTAATATGGCCGAGTGAAGCGAAGTAGCCCAGAACGAAAAATCAGTATACTCTGTTTCACCAACGCAGTGAATAATTGTGAAATCGATTGACAATCTACGAAAAGTGACGGACTTTAAACTAGAAATTTAAAAATCCACCTCAGGAAGGACCTCTGCGCGGCAGAGGGCAGAAAATTCATACTGATAAGGATTTTGAGTAATTCGTTACTTACCGTTATTCGTTCGTTATCTTTTACTTTTATATAATATTTTCAATTTCCCCAAAGTATGTGTTATCTTTACACAAAAGCCCATACATGTAAATTTAATTCCAGCCAAAAAGCCACTGCCGGAGGAAGTGAGCAAGCAGTCGTACCGGCTGAAAGTATGGCGGCACCTGGAGACCAACGGGCTGGCAATGTTTCCCCGGCCCGTGTACAACCGCATCCCCAACTTCAAGGGCGCTGCCGAGGCCGCCGCCAAGCTGGCCGAGCTCGACGTGTTCAAGAACGCCACCACGGTGAAGGTGAACCCGGATAAACCGCAGGAGCCTGTACGGTTAGTCCAGTTTTAACTCTAATTAGGGTCAAGAAGCAGCTAAGTGAGAAGTCATAAATGTACCAGATGGCATGAGACCATCTGATGCCATTCAATGCTCTATCTGGACGGTATTGCGTTTACCATCAGGCAGTGTCACTGTCGTGTTGGAATGAAAAATGCAGTTTTGTTTAGATAGTGCTGGCTGATGTAGCTTTAGTGATGACGATGATGCACGGCCCACGGATCGTTTTCAAGTAATGCCGTTTTTATTACTATTTTGTTTTAGATGGTTGTCACTTGTTTTGAGTCCTTTGATGTAATTTATATAAAGTGTTTAGGTCGTAAAATGGCTGGGATGCTTAGTTTTTTGTTTTATAAAATTTTCTTAGGCCTGAATACATTTAGAAAGCTTATCGTGGTGTGTCCTTTCGACTATTACATTGTCATCAGGTTTTCAACTCGTAAACTAGTGGTCAATGAGACAATAGATCTCAAAGATTTCAACTATTACAAGTATAAATGTTTCCGTGTAAGAACGCGTGTGGATCGTCGCGACAGTAACCGATGGGCCCGGCCGGCTCCGTCGTCGGCGCGTGACACTGTCCAGAACGCGTAAACTATCTACTATTTTTGGAGTCAGACTTATGCGCCGCCTAACACGATTTGATATTTTTTTCTCATTTAACATTTATAACTTGCATATTTTTTGTTGCTCGATAGCAATATTGAATAAGGTAGTTTGATTTAGTATGTTTTTTTTTGTTTTAGGAATACAATAGTGCATATTGTAAATGTAACTAAGACGTGTATCTTAACTTTTAGGTACTGAATTATTTCCAAATTCGCTTAGTCAAATGGCTGCCTCTGATTTTAATGCCCTTTGATAAACAATTATTTAATTTAATTTAAACAATGCTTTATACAAGTTTCCAAATATGTCGCTGTCTGTGAATTAGTCACATTACAGACTGTACTTTCCAAACGCACGCTAAAGAAACTGAAATGTCCATTTAAAATTTCACTGAAGTGGAAAATGCACGGTTATTCGGTATATAATGCGCTGAACAGCCGAACAAACTTGCTGAAACAGGCCGATTGTATGAAACGAAACTGTGAAACTCGCCGCGATGATTACACCGGTGTTATGCAAGCCATGACCGATATCTTGGCCAACGCATTCCATATTGAGTTGTTTTATAACTTTCCGCCGTTTTCTACTTTGTTATATAAATTAATAATCATATGTGCACACATGAAAATGTGGCGGAACGATCGCATTCGCTTGCACTGTGCGTAGCCGGTGATATCTCGATGAAATGCATGTTGGAAGTATTTTTTAAATTTATTTATTATTTAATGAGTTTCCAAACATCAAATTTCAATGCGGTCAGGGAATACTTGCTTAGGGTACGATTCATCCATGTTTTGCTTTTCCATGCATATTTTTCGAATTTAATTCTTAAAGACAAGTAAAACCTTAATTATATCCAGTAAGATCCTCAGTAGGTAATGTCAGTGCAATTTACGATATCGTCATGTGAAATCCCGAAAATAACATCACTTGTCGGTGTAAAGTGATCGGAAGCCGAAGTACGTGTCCTGTCTATATTAAGAGGCGACCTATTTGTTCACCTGTTTACATCGTCTGACCCTCGTAAATACCTGCATGCTACCACGATTATTTTACAATACAATTACAAGGTTAAATAATTAAAAATGATACACGCATAATGTATTACGTTGGTTGCTAAACTTCTCCAATAAATATTATAATTAATTCAATCTAGACGTCCAGATCATGGGAACTAAAATGGTTGGTTTTGCATTCAAAAACTGTCATCCTTGACGACCAGTAAACTCAACTGCTTTTTGGTGTCTAGATTAATAGATTTCGGCGTTGATATCCTCACCGACAAACATTCACAAATAACACCCGAAATTCCCAACATGCCGGCTTTTCTTTTTCTAGAATTTCATAAAGCCGACATCGTACCTACAGTCCCCTTCGTATTGACGATATTTAGAGACGGCACGGCGGTTATTACTGTTCACCCTTTTCAGCTAAACTGAAGGCCTACTCTTTACACTGGAATTTATTTGAAATTTAAGATTTGGATGGACCTTCCATTTTTGTGCTATCAATATCGATTTTAATCTATTTGCTGAATTGCTTGCATTTAATAGGAGTGACTGAAATCGAGTATTAAGAGTAGATCTGCAGGTTGATCCATTTCCATACCATGATTCTAGAATTACCGCTGCAAACACCCAATCACGATATTATTATAAAACTTATGAACTTTCCAAGAAAACAAACTCGTCCCTTATAAATTATTTCATCGGAAATTATAATATCGAATTGTTCGAAACTTTTTCCATTATCTATTTGTATAATTATATAAAAGATTCCGATTTCACGTTGCGATGACATCAACAGGATGTTTGGGTTTGTGAACAGCGATTGATATCTATGAAAATATTTGTAAAAAATGCGTTTATATAAAGTGCAGATCGCGTATCGGCCGTGTATGCACTTTGTCTGTAATTTGACCCTGTTTATTAATCGCATTGATAACTCTTAGCTCGTTAGCGTGCGCTGTGTAATTATAAATTTAAATATTTACTTATGATATACATACAAGCACCAGTGAATAGCGCTCGCATATAATCAATATGGCATTTAATTTAATGTATTTATCAGCTTGGAATTTCTTACAATGTAACAGTAGCAAACTCTGCGTAGAAGTAACATTATTATTAAACACTGTTATATTGCTCTTAAAACTATTTTGTTTCTATTTAAAATGCTTCTTTGGTGGGAGCAAGATTTACCCCAATCCCCGTCAGAGTGGGATTATTTATGTGAAAAAAATCTGCCAAATTCCTTAAAATAAAATGTAATTTCAAGAAAACAATGAATAGGCGACGTATTATCATGATATAAGATTTTATATTCATGATGTATACATACATATATTCATGATTTAAGAGCCTCATTTTGATAAACCAATTAAAACCAAATCTATATTATTATTTTTTATTCCAATAGTCTTTCAGTCTTTTCTTTTGTCTTGTCTTTTCTTTAAGTCACCGCTTGGGAACGTTTGTAGCCGTGAAGAAGAAACGGCGCAAAAACCTTCCGGCAACACGAATTGCCTTTTTTTTATTTTTTGTTAATTATTTATATTTTGTTGTCTTCGCTTAATAAGGTAATGGGTATATGTCATAGTGTTTGTTGCACAGCATGCTATGCCTGGAGCAACACAAGACGGTGTACGTGCCGGTGCCGCGCCTGCAGACCGGCTTCCTCAACCGCCTCGAGCTGCCCGAGGGAGAGACCGGCCCCGCCGCCATCAGAAAGGCCGTCTCGCGCAACGGAATGGAGGCTTATGGCAAACCTATTGGCAAGTTACTTATATTGACTCACAGAATATAGGTTAATTCCCATGTGGACTTTAGATTGATAGGATTTTTGGCGCCGAACGATGTATAGATTCTGCAGTATGGATTTAATTTAAAATCGGCTATTCGATATCTGTCTCTGTTGTATTACGAGTATTTAGAATTAGCACCTGCCCGTTATCATGTAGTGTTGGAAATCATATAGTTTGTAAACATCTATTATAGATGCATTAGAAACAAAAGCAGTTAAATGCGAAGACGAAGTACTTTATGAATCAAATTCTATTCCTTACAATGACCTGGTTCTATTACATTTTTAGGCATAGAAGATTCCGTTTCCCTAGACCTGGTGATCATGGGCTCCGTGGCTGTCTCCAAGGAAGGATATCGCATCGGCAAAGGAAGAGGTACTTCATATTTCACATAATATATTAATTATTACCTAAATATAAAATTATTGTGTGTTGATATGTGGAGAAAGTTATCGTCCTTTAAATCTGTTGATATGCTACGTATCGTTTTAGATTATTGATTACGGTGAAATTGTTTATAAGCAAGAATAAAGAAACGATAATTTTAATCAGATATCCATGACATAATTAACAGTGTGAAGGCTGGTTAATCCGTAGAAAATGTTAATATGACGCATACAAACAAAATATGTCATGGCCGTACCCTTGAAACTGTAATATACCAATACAGTACGCTCATACTAACCAACTAGAATTATAATATTTTGTCACATTAATTGTATCATGATACATATTTGACAAAAACGTTCTTGTAATTTTTATTTCCATTACAAAATTAGATCTAATAGACTAGTGCAGTAAAAAATCACAGACAAAAGCAATTTCATCTACGTATATGATTCTAGATTTGTAATTTTAAGACACTTTCCCCCACTAACATCAACAAACAAACAAACAATTTTAACCTTCACTTTGGAATACCAAGACTAATGACATGGGTATGAAAACTCTCAACATAGGGAGACTCTGTATCAGGGCAAGGCAATAATTTTTTTTTGCTAAAAATTACCTTTTCCTTTAGTATACCGTATGTCATCACTTCCCAGAATTTGGTCCTTATTAGCAACATTATGAAATTATGTAATAATACCGCATGTGTATTTTTTTCAAAAGCGTAGATTTTTCGCTAGGCATATTGATTTACCAAAAATCGAATGAAGCAGTTGTTTTATCAGGCCACTTCCAACAGGTCAATGTGGAGATCTTTGGGGAGGCCTATGTTCTGCAGTGGATTTCCTGTGGCTGAAGGGAAAAAGAGAGAGTTACATCAAAATCGGGCTCGTGACTCATTTTAGCATCTTTCGCTATACCTCATGGTTTCGGATTTGGCTATCCCCATTTGAACAATTGACCCCGTATAATGCATGTTGTTTGTTCCAGGCTACGGCGACCTGGAGTTCGGTCTGATGATGCACATGAAGGCCATCAAGCCCAGCACGATAGTGGCCACCACTGTGCACGACTGCCAAGTGTTCGACACGCTGCCCGCCGAACTGTTCGGCCCCCACGATGTGCCCATCGACATCATTGTCACGCCAACACAAGTACATACATACTATTCTCTTATTATTTTCATACAGTTATTATTAATGTTAATCCAAAACTGCTACATAATATGTTTGATTTATAAATTCTCACGTTGCACATAAAGTACTTTTTGTTAAATTATTAGTTTATTTAAACATCTCTTTCTTTCTCTATCCTCTCCATTATGTAATTACTATACCCCTATTTAATGTATTTATATGTTGGTGGCAGGTGATTGAAACGCAGCGCATGAGCCAGCGGCCGGTGGGCATCCTGTGGCACCTGCTGTCCAACAGACGAGTCCAACTAATGCCAATCCTCGGACAACTGCGCGAAATCGAAATGCTGTGAGTCCGTTAGGCGTTTTTACCACGGGTGCAGAATTACTGTAAGAGACCCCAACCAAGTTCAGGCTACTAGCTTACGCCAACCTAGTCGAAAATCGTTCTTGTAAACATACATTAACAAACACACACAAACACAAAAGTGTGTAATGTGGTATTCTGAGGCTGTGTTTCCATTTAACTGCACTGATGTGTAGGAATTGATTGATCAGGTTGGACATTTATGACACCATATAATATTATGCTTTGAACCTATGAGATTGGTCAATTTCTATACATTTTCTCTCCGTTCATCTTCAGTTCTGTGGAAACAGAGCCTTATTAATAGCATTGATGTGTAAGGCAGTAACCTGGTTGTGCTAGACCCTTGACATTGCGAAGGTCCATGGAAGCGATGATCGCATACCATTAGACGGGATGCATGCTCGTCTGTCTGTGAAGGCAAAAAAAAGAACTGAATGCTGTATACAATGTAGTAATTACTATAATCATAGGTATGTGTAGTGATGATGGAATGTTGTTTCAGTGCGGGTCGCGAGTGCACGCTGCAGGAGGTGGACACGGACGTGGACGAGCGCGCGCCCACGCGCACCAAGCGCACGCGCCGCCGCACGCGCTCGCACAAGAGCCACAGCGAGGGAGAGGTGACGCACATACTGCCAACACTCACTCATATAGTCCTGGCATACCAAAGCTTGTGTCGTGCTACATGAAAATTAATTATTTCTGTATGCACCTGAATATGTTAATAATTCTATCTTTTACCACCACAGTTAACATTTTAATCGCAAAATACCGATTCTAATAAATAAAATAATATTCACAGGGTAACACAACCGAGGGTGAGGACGGCAAGACTCCGGGCAAGCCGCGTCGCTCCACGCGTCGCCGCAACAGCAACAAGAGCGTGCCCAAGGATGGCAAGGAAGAAACTACGCCCAAGCCACGCCGCCCGCGCCGACAAAGACCCGTTATCGACTTCTCCGTCAAGGTATCAACTAACTCAAATCTAAACTACAAATATTTCTATGTATTCTAACACAGAATAGTTGTTCTAATGAAACTGGGAACACGTCAGTGAGGAAACATCTACAAAATATTTGTTTTATGAAGTCAAATTTATTTATTTATTAAGCAAATTGCTAATGATTTTGAATGTATTTTCAGATATCCAACATTAGTCCGAACACGAGAGTGCGCGATTTAAAACAGGCGTTGTCGGAGCGCGGCGTGAAACCACAGATCATGGTGTGGAAGGTGCGTGTGTTTGTAAAAATCAAAGTATTTTAAAAAAATGTAAAAGTTATTAAATATTGCGTTTTTTATTTGCAGGGCTTCCGTGGATTCTGTTATTTACATTTCTTCAAGCCAAGTCCGCAAAAGGTGAGTTAAAACATTTCATACATTTTAGAAAAATAAAATCGCAGCTTTGAAAATTCCGGTAAATGGACCAAAATTCTACAAAATGTATAATTGAACACGCAGTAGAATTGGTATGGAGAAAACATTACAAATATTATAGCAAAACGTCTCAACATTCGGATACCGGTGTGCCAATATGACCTATGTTTTCTTATTGCCTACACACTTGTGCACATCCCGCAGTGAGCAGCTGCCGATTGTAGTGACGTTGTGTTTGCAGGGCGAGGGCGACGCGGGCGCGACGGGCGCGTGCAGCATGGAGGGCGTGCTGGCGGCGCTGGCGCAGATGTCGCTGGGCGGCAGCGGCGGGCCCGCGCCCGACGCCGACGACGACAAGCCGCGCCTGCTGTGCGTCGAGCCCGCGCCGCCGCGCCAACAACCCGCCGCTGAGGTACGCACCATCCTCATATATATGTCCCACTTCATAATAGAGAGCCTATTCTTCGATTGAAAGGGCTTTTTTATATTTTTTTATTGCTTAGCTCGGGCAAATGAGCAAACAGGTCACCTGATGTTGAGTGATCACTGCCGCCCATGAACATCCACAACACTGGATCATGGATGTGTTACCGGCCCAATTGGGAGGGGAGCGGGGAGGAAAGAGGATGAGAATACTAAAGGGGTATAGGAGACCCGGCTATACTTTTTAAAATTAAATACATAATTAAATTAAAATTAAATACAATACATTATGACATTTATCATTCACTCCGAACTTAGTCACTCTATGGTTACGACGTACGATAGAGGATTCGAACATTTTGTGAAGTATGAGTGTGCCGAGCGCCCTCATGAAAACACTCTCCACTAACTCTTCGCACATTTTTAAAATACGTCATCATCAGTCACAGGAAGTAAACTGTAAAACAAATCTCTCATATATAATTTTGTTTTTTATAAATTTATATTCGAAATTAAATTAGTGCATTTCTATATATATACATATTATATTCTTCTTTTTTCATTTTATACAATGTATAAAATCAGATATTATTATTATTTATGTGATGTGTATTATATGGTATTGTTTGCAGGTTCATTGAGTGGAACGCGCCGTGACGGTCGATGCTAACCAACATTAAACATTTTCATAACGAATGCATTATTTTACGAATCACGCATAACGTTGCTCGCTTGGTTGCACACGGACGGACGGGTCTCCTGTCGCATTCCGACACTTATTATTTAGCGTTAAGGTTGATTTTTCTTTGTGCCGGCCCGTCGGTCGACTCGCGAGTTGCACACGCCGCGACCTCACACATCCATCACTAGGCCGAAGCTTCAGTGTTTAAAATGGATCTTCAGCTTGTTTGGACATCTTTATCTTTAAATTAAACCGCTATCTTATAATTTCGTTTGCTAAGACGCTAATAAATCGCACAAGTTTTTTTAGGCCTTTTATACTTAATCATTAACTTCACTACATTGAAATTATTGATTCTGATTTGCGCAAAGCAATTTCGTTAGAAATAATACAGCTTTGCTTTATTAACTCCAGAATCATATGTGAAAGCGATGTAGAGAAGCTTGTAGTATAGGGCGGTGCAACTGGCGACAGAATGCGGTTGGTTTGAGCGAAGCTCAGTTTAGTTAGCGCGGGCCGGCCACGCGAGAGTGAGCTACATAATATATTACTATATTATATACACGGAAACAGGAATATATTTATGAATGTTTAGTTGTTCTCTAGTCTAAAGGTAGCGTGTACTAAAGTATCTGATGAAACTTACGATTCCTTGTTTAAAACGCAGATACATTTAAGCATTCTTCCATATAATTGTAACGATAAAGAAGCTATATTTTTAGTATATAGTTATAGATTGAGATACTAATATTTTAAATATTTTAAGGTGCTTGCAAGAACAGAGTCCCAAAATTTGTTTAGAAATTAGTTCAATGGATTTGATTAGACGTTAAGCGTATTTATTTTATAAACGCGAATTTTGGGGCTCCGTTTTTCTCTTGTTGTATATTTGTGCCAACTTATGTGAATTCCCGATAGACATATGCGGTATGTTTTGATTTGGCGAGCGTGAGCGCGACTTACATATCGAATGAACGCAAGTTGGTATAAATGTTTTGGACTTCGTGTGGATGTCAACGAGTTACTTTTTCAGTATTAGGTTATACATAATTTAAGACTTGAAAAGTAATATATAAATTGACATAATAAGAAATATTTAAATATGTCGTGTTTTAGAGTGATGTGTGTTTGCGGTTGGCATGGCACTCGTTTCTTTCAGCGCAGAGTATAAAGATGTATTTTATATATAGAGAAATATTTTTAATGTTATATTTTTCTAAATTTTAGTTGAACGGTCTGTAAGGCTTTAGCGATTGTTGTACTATTTTCGGCTGTTGTCGAGTAACTCGCACACGGAACTGTTGTGCCTGCAATATTGTTATTTCTCTTGTAATTTTATGCACTAAATATATATATTTATGTATACAACTTGTTAACACACGCTATTTGCTAGTTATTTTGTAATCTTTAACGTTGGGATAGCAAGCATGGATGAGCGTTTTTTTTTTGTTTTTTGTATTTTTTTTAATAAATTTATTAAACACTATTTTATTTACTTTTATTTTTGCACTGTTTATGAGGATATCACTTAAAGAGTACAGTACAACTGAATATATTTGAAACTTTAATGTTGTGATTGTACTTTAAATTTTGCCGTCTAGAGGTTGAGATTCGAATTAAATTCTATTTTTCTAGTGAATGGCTGTTTCATTCTACTGATTCTTAATAAAACGCATAGAATAAAATTGAATGCTGTGTCTCATTTACACATGTCTATAAGAATGCTATAAGACCTACCGTCCCTTCTCACGTCTACAGACTACCTTACCCATAGATTTAGTATGCCCTTCGTTTAATGTAAATTGCCTTATTCATAGATAGTTGTACAACGTATTTTAGTTGTCAAATGTTTTTTTCGAACGACTTTTGAATTCAGTTTGAGCGAAGACAAAACATTCGATAACTAAAGCGGGTTTTAAATCTGTCTATGAATAAAACCGAAAAATTATATTGAAGGCATCGAATTTAACAAAAGTTTGTCTACTAGATCACAGAAAATGGACTTTTAAAATTACACCAACAAACCCACGTAGTAGGAGTCTTACTCCTTTCCTTCCTACCCACTTCTTGAGTTTTCATATACGGTGGGGCTGTGAATAAAAAGATTGCCACTAAGGTCATAGAAAAGTTTAAAGGCCCTAATGCTTCTAACGAAAATACAGAATGATAGAAGAACTTATCAGGATGACTGAATGAAGATATTGTCAGTATCGTATATTCATTTAACGACCTTTATTAATTTGACTCTAATGCAAACAAAACATGTATTAACCCTAAGTTTTGACGACATCGGAATTCGTATACCATGAATAAGTCGTGGAGACTAAGTGGTCTGTGAGGATTAATCACGGAAACAGCGCGCATGATACTTTATTGGCTCGCGCAATGACATAAGAATTTAGGTCAAGCAAGTTGACAATAAGGCGGTATCCACACTTTTTAATGTAAAGTATTTTTTACTTTTAAAATTTAACAGCGTCTGGCTACAGTAATTATTATTAATTCTATTAATTTAGGTACAATATGTCCCTGCGTAAGTATAATATGAATAAGCATCAGTTTAATAGTCCCAGTTTAATATTTATCAAAATTTTAAAGATTATTGATAAATATTTGATATTAAAATCTTTGATAGCCGCAGTGAAAGTGCTTATATTATATTATACTATACGATTCACACTCTGCCCCTCAGTTCGTACTTAGCCGGCTATTTAACTCGACAATTACATGTAGATATATCAACATGTTACGATGTTATCTCAATGTAAAACATCATGTGTAATGTCACGCTAATTTTATCAGATTAGCCACGCATCGGACA
This sequence comes from Theretra japonica, assembly GCA_033459515.1. NCBI lineage: Eukaryota > Metazoa > Arthropoda > Insecta > Lepidoptera > Sphingidae > Theretra > Theretra japonica. The sequence goes on from CM065928.1 coordinate 5,035,889, forward strand.
TTATATATTTGGCTTTAATTATGCTTATTTTATCATAATAAATGTGTATCTGATGTGCATCAAAATGATGGTTGTAGTGCTATTATGCCTAATTTTCGTGTCAGAGATTTCGGCTAATGCTGGCGAAGGGCCTAAAGAACCTGTGAGTAATAATAAAATAGATCTACATGCGAAAAGGCTATTTTTTAAGTTACATAACTTTTGTACCGTTGTGATTTGAAAAGTCTATGAAACGAAAGAGCAATACCAAAAAGAGACGCAAGAAGTTCTAGGGTCACAGAGTAAAGAAGGAGGTTTTGTCAAACCTATGTCATCAATGTGCGAAATATTGCTCAGGGCACAAAAAGTACTAAGACGAAAGAGAAAGGAAGGACGTTTCGTTGAACGTAGGTATATCATCAATATTTGAAATATTTCTCAGAACATAAAAAGTTCAAAGGCGACAGAGAAAGGGAACGAAAGCTATGTCTTCATAGGTTAACGAAACTTCCTTACCTTTTTCTGTCTGCCTAGTACTTTTTGTGTTTCTTTTTGTTGTCGTGTTTTCGTTTCATCGGTTTTTTGGTAAAAACATACTAGGGTATTTGAAAAAGTCTAGCCACATCACTATGTGGCATGTACTGATAGTACCTACTAGATTTGAGAGTATTTCGAAAGAAATCTAATGGCATTAAGAAATAAGAACTCCTTGCGGTAACTTAAAAAAAATAACAAAATTATTATTTTTAGAAATATATGATGTACTTTAACACGGAACTGATGGTTGCTGATGATAGTCAAAGCAAAGACTTTGCTGATACCTCCAACGTCACGGTGGAATGGTTGGACGATACTACGGCCTGTATGCACGGATTCGTAAAGTTTTTAAAAACATTTGAAGAAAACACTATGGTATAGCATTTTTTATTCCTAATCGTTATTGAACTACTCAGATTGTTATTGGTGTCCCTATCTGATTTTAGTTATATTAGTCAAAGCGCCCAAAAGACAACACGTGTGGATTGTTCAAAATCTATTTTTTTTTTTGCTGGTTTCTAATTATATAATATTTTCACCCCATATATAGTGATGACATACGGCACCGAGACGTGGCCTCTTACTATGGGCCTTATTAGGAGGCTCAAAGTCACTCAACGAGCTATGGAGAGGGCTATGCTCGGGGTTTCCCTACGAGATCGAATCAGAAATGAGGAGATCCGTAGGAGAACTAAAGTAATCGACATAGCCCAGCGGATTAGCAAGTTGAAGTGGCAATGGGCGGGGCACATAGCACGGAGAACTGATGGCCGATGGGGCCAAAAAGTTCTCGAATGGAGGCCACGAAGCGGAAAGCGCAGCGTGGGACGTCCACCCACTAGGTGGTCAAACGACCTGGTAAAGGTCGCGGGACGTCGCTGGATGCAGGCTGCCTCCAACAGGTCACTGTGGAAATCATTGGGAGAGGCCTATGTTCAGCAGTGGACTTCCTTTGGCTGATGGATGGATGGATGGATATATTTTTCACATATTTCTAATTACTTTCTTTCAGTTACAGGTCACATTGACCAAGGAAGTTTCAGGAAAGAACGAGATTGTAGTTGCACGTGATATCTGTGACTTATGTAAAGAAATAGGAAATAAAAACAGCGACTATTACGAATACTTAAAACATTTTAAATTGCCCGATCATTGTCCATTCGATGCTGTAAGTATTGATTTATACAACGACTTGTTAGAAGCGGCTTGCGGGGCTATTACGAAAAACGATATTCGATATAGGTATTGTGCGACTCTTCGTATTGGATCCACTCCTAATGACTTCCTTTTTATTATGATGTCGATGAATATTTTCTTTTTGCGACACCTTTGAATCGTTCAACAGTCGAATTGATTGAAAACGAAGGCAACGAAAAGTAGGTTTTAACAGGCGCATGATATATCGAATATTGTTTTTTGTAGCAGCCACTTGCACACAGCATTGCTAGATATTTAATTAAAATTATTTGGTTTGTAGGGTGAATATCTAGTCGACAACTACGTCATGGATTCCGATGATTTTCCAATAAACAGCAACACCGCGGGCAGGTACATGGCTACAATGGACCTCTACAAGAACCCCAGTGGTGATTGCGAAGGTGAAAAAACCTTTTTGTGTTCATTGAAAATGGGATTGACGATAGAAATGGTGTAATCGCTCAAATCTCCATCAAATTATTCACGAATTGAGAAAAAAAGAATTAAACAAATTAATTGTAAAGCAAAATAAGAGATTTTTCAATATTTTATAATATGCATCGTTTTGATACTACCTACGCACTTGAAATTTTCAATTAACAATTCATTTTATGGCAGTAACTGCTTGTTATAATAAAACGGTTTACATCAATATGCGTAGAAATCGTCATACCGATCGTTTTTATTGGTACTTAAAGTGTAGGTAGACCAATACGGATATATCATACGCAACTTGAATTAAAATCATTTCATACTTAAATGTGCTTTATTTAACGAACTTATTCGTTGTCAGGCTCATTTACATTATCGTCTTTACTCGATTCATAAAACAACTCTTTATTATCAACTCTTGGATGTGGTGCGTCTTTAGATTTAACTTTATGGGTAGCATTTCCAATGGATTCCTTCTTCCCACTGTGTTTCTTGCTTTTGGGTTTACTCTTTTTAGATTTTGGTTTTTCTTCTTTTTTCCTCTCTACTTTCTTTTCTGGTTTTGGAGTTTCTTTCTTTTTCGGTGCCACCTCGTCGCTGTCGCTGGAGCTGCTTGAACTCTCTTTACTTTCCTTCTTTGCTTTATCTTTATCATCCCTGTGAATAGTATTTATTTAATTAAGTATACATTATTTAAAAATAAATAATAAAATTTTATTTATAAATTACTTCAATTCCCGTAGAACGTCTTTGTCGTCGCTGAAAAATAATAAAATGATTTCATTATACAAACGGACATTGTGATAGAATGTTTATTCTATAACGGAAATAGAGGTTGAGTAATAACTTCACTTTTTAAAATTACATACCTGTCATCGGAAGATTTGTCGCCACTAAAAAAAAAAAAAATTTAAAATATATGTAAGTAATTAACTTACTTATTTTACGAAAAAAACATAAATTGTTTTACAGTTTCGGAAGAAAGAACGATTTCTTTCAAAAGCGGTATTAGATATTAGAAAAAATAATCACCGTAATTTAAGAAATAATTTCAAGTAAGTACTGTAGTAGTTCTAGGTTAAATTTGTCATAATTAATTTTGTTTAGATACCTGTCTCTGTCTCTATCTCCTTTATCTTTATCATCTCTGTCAGAATAAGAAAGACGTTATTGCATAATACCAATGAAATAAGTAAATTAAATAAAACATAAAAATAAATCATAAAATGATTGAGTATTGTATACTTTATGTTACCTGTCATCGCTGTAAGAAGTAATTAATTATATTATGAATAAAGTAAACAAGTTAATTATGGAACGTGTAATTATGTTTCGATTTCTTAGATACAATCCTACGATTGACTCTATGACTGGAGGTCTTGGTAATAACAATTTGTTTACTTACTCCACATCATCCCAATTGACAGTCCATTCTTCATGAGTGATTCCAGTGCGGAACACCCTTCTGCAGTTGTCTCTGCAAATATTTAACGTTCAAGTAAAACTAGAGAGTATTTTGGACGCTCTCATTATTTTTATAATTTGCTATGAATACTACCTATTTCGTTATCATTTTCTTTGTAAATTTCATTTGTTTTTGTGCCTTAAAAATCACAGTAATTTATTTTATGTCTATTTCTCTAGTTTGAACCATATCGACAACAGACGAATTAAGCAAAAATTATAACCAACTTATCGTTTAATTTCTTACTCTACGTCCTTGTGAATAGCACAGGAAATGAACTGTCGGTTCTTGAACACTGAAGTGTAGAGGAATGGTCCGTGACAGCTGTGCGTCTTCGGATCGATCTTGCAGGCTGATATCACACCGATAACCCGCTCTTTGCCTTGATACTTCACTATCAATGGCCCTCCGTGGTCATTCTAAGCATGAAATTGCGATTAACAAATAGGTATTTCGAGTATTCGTAAAGGTTAGATTAATATATAGATAGGCTTTCTGTTGTAATCGAATTTTAATAGCAAGGTCATAAAGCAATATTTTATTTATTGTTGAATACGATAAAACTTGATGGTAATTGGTACAGTGCAACCTCGATATAACAAATCGGAGGGGAACAAGAAAATATTCGTAATATCAAGTAATTCGTTGAACTGAGGTTTATTATGTTGAGGTTAGATTGGTCTAAAATTCGTTATAAAGAGGTAAAAGAATAGTTTTATTCACCTCAATATTACGTACTTATCTTGTGATAGCGAACAACTTCTACTAATAAATGATAACACATTTTCATCAAATTACTATATGTATTTGCTATGTATTTAAAAACAATTAGGTAGATAATAAAAAAAAGTTCTTACATTAATAATCAAAAACAATTAACAACGTGGTTATAGTAGCTTAATCTCAATTTTGTTCATTGATTAGAAAAAAGTCATTGATAGTTGTCTGTTTACCACCGGTATGAGTTATGACATCCAAAGCGCAATCTAATTTCGTGATGGCTTTCACTACATCGTCACTCAAACGTCCCTTTTTGAGAAACACAGATTTTATTGTATTCAAAGCATTATAAGCATCTTTTATTGTGAAGTTATGCTCATCAATTTCACCCTCTTCTTCCTCGTCTTCATCCGCTTCTGCATTAGTAACTGGCAACACAGATGTGACGATGTAAGCATCAGTTAGTTCTCCACAGATGGCCAAATCATTATCAAAGGTAACGAAGTCTTTGAAGTCAGTCTCTTGAAGGTGTAATTCTTCTTGAACTCTTTGCCAGGTCCTAGCAAGTTCTGCGACTGGTAAATCGTCCTCCTCATCTTCGCATGTTACTTTAAACCCACTTTTCTTGAAGCAGTTTGCAATGGTCTTTTCAGTGACTAAATTCCAAGCTTTGGCGATCATCCACATGGCTTGTAAAACGTCAATTGTAGTTGGTGTTTGACGTTCAACATCAGCAAGAAATCGTCTGACAACTTCCTTACTATAATGCATTTTGAAGCTTTGGATGATGCCCTGATCCAGTGGTTGTAGTTTTGAAGTGGTATTTGGAGGTAAGTACTTTATTTTTATATTTTTCAGGTTAGGAATTTCTCCGTGTGCAGTACAATTATCGATGAACATTAGAATTTTCTTGTTTTTTTTCTTCATCTCTTTATCCAGACTTTTAAGCCAATTGCAAAAAGCATCACTGGTCATCCAAGCCTTATGGTTGGACATGTAATCTGTTGGCAGATTATTGACATTCTTAAAACATCGCGGTTTTTGATATTTTCCGATGATGAGTGGCTTTAGTTTGTAAGTCCCAGTACAATTTGTTCCCAGCAGTACTGTTAAGCGAAGTTTACTGTTTTTCCCACCATTACATTTATCGCTTTTGAATGATAAGGTTTTGTCAGGTAAACATTTATAGAATAGTCCAGTTTCATCGGCGTTAAAGATGTCTTCGGGATCGTATCCGGTGGTCAGCTCTGCCAGTTTGTCTTTCCAATCATCACATACTTGTTCATTAACACTACCACTTTCACCGCATATTTTTCGAAAAACAACCTCGTTTCGTTTTTTGAAATTTTGAAGCCACCCGTTGCTAGCACGGAACCCTTCATGTCCCAATTCTACTGCAAACCGCTGAGCCTTTTCCTGAAGAATAGGGCCTCCGATTGGGATTTTTTTGTCTCGGCACTGTTTTAACCACTTTAACACACATTCCTCTACGTCTTTGAACTCGCATGATTTTAATCTTTTACTGTTTACATTCAAACCACTTTCTTCTGAAAACTTATCTTTAGATTTTAAAATTGTAGCCAATGTACTTGCGGGAATCCCGAACTTATTAGCTATGTCAAATTTTTTCGTCATGGGATTTTGGTCAACATAATTAATGATGTTTCGCTTTTCTGCGACCGATAAGGAACACCTTTTACCTTTCTGAGCCATTTTAACTTAAATCTTTAACAATAGTGACGAGCAGAGGTGTTTACATTACTTTCCATAAAAACAACAATGATTACTTTACAAACAAAAGCGTGTCGAAACATGTCGAGACATGAATCACATTATAAGATTAAGAGTTATATTATTGGTGGAAACTTTATATAAAGGTTTTGGGTTGGTAAAATTCGTTAATTAGAGGTATGAATACTTTTTCTTGATAGTTGAAAATTCGTTATAAAGAGGTTGTACGCAAAGAATGTTCGCAATGTAAAGGTATATTTTATATTGACTCTTATGGACAATTCAAGGGGATTACGAAGAATTTGTTAAATCGAGGAAGTCGTTATATTGAGGTACGTTATATTAAGGTTGCACTGTATATGGTTACTGTTAGTCTATTTGGAGCTGACTCTATGATGGATCATGGAATCAATTTCATATTTCAGTAAATCTCTCACAAATTAAGTTGTGAGAGATTCAAAAGGGTTTTTAGTCATATAGCATAATCGTCAACCGAACAAACTCCAAGTAAACCCACCTCACAAAAACCTCCTTGCATTGAAGATCTCCTAGCTGTGTAGTCGTCAGGATCCCGCAGATGTCTACCTAGGTCGACGTTGAAAATTTTCTGGGAATCGCTAGATGCATCCGATAGGTGGCGTCGGGTTTCTACATCTGTGCAGTTGGCGTATCTTTTCTGAATAAGTCAATAAAAAAATATAAGTTGCGCATTAACCTACAAATGTTAAAGACATAAAGATAGGTAATTTGTAGTTTTTCGTAACTTATTTAAAACAAATCATTTAAAAATAACCACTTAAAAACTCATAATAAGTTTGATACGGAATGTAAACCAAAATTTACCCCTTGCAAGAGATTTCCAAACAATATATTGGAGTATCCAATCAACATTGGGAACGGCTTTTTATGATTTTTTGTATAGATTCTAAGACTAGAGAAATATGCTTACGTCACAGATTTCACTGAGCCTCCTCATAACGTCCCTGGTGCAGATCATGTACTGAGTGATGATGTTCCTGAACCGCTGCGCCCACTTCTTGGCGCATTGCTCGTTGTCCATAATGCAAACCTTGGCTTCTTGCAGGCACTTGGCATTTTGCGGTATGTGCTCTTTTTGACGACGATATACTCCCTAAAAACGAGAAATATTGACACAACAACACATAAGTAATTATGAATATAGTATCTTGGTTCTATTTATTTGTGACGAAATACAAATGTACTTACAATAGGTACATAAATAATTTGTAGAATTCAGAAAAGTTCCCGCCAGTTTTTTGTAAGACATCATTGCAGTTTTACTAACTTGTAAATCAACAGATTGTAAGCCCGTGTAGACAGTAACTAAAATTTATGGCTTCGCATAAATCGATTCGATATGTATTTTTGTACCAATAGTCACAAACCTCTCTGAAAGTATTGCCGCTACCCCATCCAGCTATCCATCCTTTGGTTCCAGGTTTTTCCAGCTCCCTACTGACGTTGTTATAGCAGACAAGGTCGGCGGCGAACTGGCAACCTTTCTCTTGCACTCCCAATTTGAACGGCTTGTCTACCTTCACGATCGCTATGTCGTTGGAGGACCATTTGATGCTGTCTTGGAAGTCAAATTTGTAGTCTAGGGAACAACATTACATGCATATATTATCATGAAAAAAATTACCTCCTTTTTGTTAGCAAAAACTATGTTAACAAGCTTCTTAGACGAAAAACCATAAAGCTACTTCATTTAGAATTCTAAATGTTAGTTTTTTACTTATTTGATAGTTCGGTGCTGTATTACCTTTATCATTACGCGTCAATCTGCTTATGGCTTACTTACTCTTAGGAATACATTTCCATACAACCCTGCGACGATGTTTGCATACACATTCATCGTCCTTGTAATCGAAACTGTCAACGAATTTAGTGGTTCCAGCGACGATGTAGAATCGGTCGGCATCTTCCACACAAGCTGCCGAAGTCAGGACGTATGACGGGTCTACGATGACTCCGCCGCACAGCCAACCGCGATATTTATGTGCCTTAGCCGATTCCTTGGTTAGTGAAAGGTATACCTGTCGATCATAATTATAAATTATAAATACTTTCGTTTTTTACATTTCATCATCCATCTATCCATCAGCCAAAGGACGTCCACTGCTGAACATAGGCCTCCCCCAATGATTTCCACAGTGACCTGTTGGAGGCAGCCTATTTTTACATTTATATCATTTTTTACATATTTATATTTTTTATATTTAATTATTTTTATTAATTTTTTTTATATTTAATTATATTTAGTTTATAAACTAAATAATGAGATAAAGTCAATTATTTTACATCTACTTTTTATGTAATATTGTAATACAACACGCTCAACAAAACGTGGTCTAAATTAAGGTAATCCCCTTGATCTACAACTGGTGTAATCGAACCTTTTTTTTGAGGAAACCGGATTTTGTCAACTTAGTATAGATGAATGGGGTTGAAAGACTTCAACTGAAAAGTAGTTAATGTGAGTACAATTATATTGTAAATCACATCACTCCGAGAATACTCCATCATCTTTTTTATATGACATTTTAATTGGCTCTTACCATATAAGGCCGTTTTCCAATTGGAACCCGCTTGCTGTACAAAATTCTTCTAGTATCGACAATGGTGGTGTTCTCAAAGTCCCAGCCTTCGTCTTCTATTTCGGTAAGTTCATGAGTTGAGTTATGGGTGTGAGTTATGTTATGTGCATAAGTCGCGTTATGTTGGTGAGTCGCATTATTTTTGTCTTTGTAATGTATGTGAACGGTGTGAGAATGAGTCTGATTGGATACTGCAGGTGGTTCGGTTTGCGAAGGTGTTGATGATACTGTACCTGCGAAATTGTTATTCAAATTTATTGAGAATCTTGGTTTGTTTTTGCAATCGAGCTTGTTTTAATATCTATAGGCAAGAAGTTGACTGGTTTTTTCGCAATTTTGTTCCCTTTTTTATAACTAGATACTCGAGAGTATGTTCAGTGATATCTATCGCCTATAAACATCTATATCATTTGCTTCGTAAATGCGTCACCTGTCTCTTGAAATGGGAGAGAAAGGGGAAAGAAAAAGGACGGAGAGGTGAGTGGGAAGTTGGGCTCTCAGCAATCTGGCAATTTTATCGTTAAAGCATTGAAAGGTTTGTGAAGTAATATTACTTCTTATTATAATAATAGTTCTTACCCAAAATCAGGAATATTGTAAATAAAAAATAACTAAAATTCGCCATTCTGAGTCGAGAAGAGATCCTAGAAGGATCCCTTGCAATTATTTTCGAAAACAAATTATTGCCAAACTTTTAATTTTCCGCTCAATCAATATTTTTATGCTTCGTTGAAAGTAATTATATGACTTCCGGAATTATAGGAAAAATTACAAAATTGTATAGGTTAATAAAAAAGACGAATTATATGATAACAGATATGAGTATAAATATGTATATACATTTATTGGTAGCAATTATCTGCACGGCAATCATTTACTTGCCACCTGTCTTGTGAACTTCGAGCGTATTATGTTAACCTAAATATATTCCGATATTCGATGTGGTCTGCCGTATACATTTAGGTAGGTTCCGATCTTGTAAGCTGCCTAATTAAGGGTTGATATATTTTGTCCAATGACCAGTTAATTATCAGAAAATACAAGCCACCCATTGTTTCGTATGCGTCATAGCGATTACTGCTATTCATAAATGGCATAAAAACACCGTCTTCTTTTACTAACTTATCTTTAGAAGAAATCATTTATTTCAACAAACATTATAGTTTTGAATAAAATAAATAAGAAAGTCACATTTCATAAAATTTATTTCCAATAAAAGTTTTAACATTAATCAGTTTTATTTAGCTTGACGGCTTCGGATCTCAGTACAAAGCCGCTGCCGGGGAACACTTTGTCCCCTGAAGTTTCTCCAACGGTTTCGTGGGCGCGTTGAACAATCTCGGGTGCTGCCTCAGTTTTCGTTTCGGGATTCAGTTCATTTTTCGCAGGCCTGTGAATTATAAAATTTATGTTAGGCTAGCTTAGGCAGGTCATAGGAGTTGTTCTGATTTTTGCTCCATTTAATAGTTACAATTTGGGATGCAAAGAATCCTGTTTTTAATACCTTTACACGAGGAATCAGACACTAACTACACGCGGGGGTACTTTTATTATTCCGGGACCATAATATCTCCCTCAGCACAAGAAGTCCACTAAGGAACATATTTCCAAGGATTTCTACATCGATCTGTTTGAAGGAGCCAGGGACTTCTTGATTTTTGATTAGTTGCCGTCCACTTTGGGGATAGTCTACTGACGCATCATCAGTCAGTGTGTAGCTTGCGTTGTGGTGGTTATATCGTATATATACATATCTACCGTAAAATAAACTGTTTACCCATCCGGATGATTCTTCCATGAAAGTACTTTTTCTACATGCGTTACTCCCGACCGGAATTGTCGCCTGCATTTTGGCCTGGAATTATAATTTTTGCATAAGCTTCTAGCATGTGTTCTAAACATAATCGATCCCTCTAAATCGACTTTTTTATTATAGAGGAGGCAATGCAGTGGGACGTAATGTATAGTATGGATTATAAGATCATAGTTACCAATTAATTAATTCATTATTACCCAGTAAGATACTGATAATTCATAACATATAAATATTTTGAAGATCATCTTGCTATGATTTTAATATTTTGCTATTCTCACTGTAGATTTCTATGTATTTAACAATTTGTTATTTTGCAACCTTTAAACTGGTCAATGCTTTTGAAAAGTGATTACGGTAAACAAAAGAGAAAAGGTTAGAATTTTGCTATACTTCCAAACTCACTCAACATCCTTGTAGATAGCACAGGATATGAACTGCCTGTTCTTGTAAACGCTGGTGTAGAGGAACGGTCCGTAGCACTTGTTGGTCCTCTCCTTGACGAGGCAAGCCGATATTACTCCAATCACTATGGAGTTCACGCCGGTACCGTACACCAGGGGACCTCCGTGATCATTCTGTGGAGAAAAACATTTTAAAGTTACCTTAGATTTTAGAATAATTTGACTTTGGCGTTGTATGGTTTTTCCCTTCATGCCTCTATGTTTCAGTAGATAATCATTTGGAAAACGTCAAATTCACTTCAAGAATTTGTAATTAGTATTTCCAATTGAATATATATTTTTGGAAACATATCGATCAAAGAAATTGTAATTTATTCATGTTACTACCTGAGGTGTATATTTTAAACTTTTATTTGTTTTTCTGCACTTTTTCTACACTTACTTTCGCCTATCCTATGTGCGAGTGGAAACAAGGTCAATGGATAATTTTGTTACATATTTCTGAGCTACTTAAGTTTCACGTTGTCGACATACATACCTCACAAAATCCGCCATCAGCTTGTGACGTGTAAGATCTTCTCAACAGTCCCCCGATGGAACTGTTACCACTAGTTTCATTGTGATAAGCAGAGTGCATCACCAGATTGGTTGGGATCTTCTCCGATCTCATCACATGGGCGTCTCGCCTCATGTCGTCTTCGTCAGAGTAGTTAATGTCTTGGCAGTCCACATACTTTTCCTGGATTGTAAGCAAAACAATAAGTATTAGTATTATTTGCCACAATATTTTATGTCGATATGGTGAACCATAGCTGTACAAATAAATACCATATAAAATCTTAGCTACTGATGTACCACAATAAAATTATTTGAATTTGAAGTCCAATTAGCTTCGCTTATGTATTTATTTATTATTATCAGCCGTTAATGTCCCACTGCTGGGCAAAAGCCTCCTTCTTTCCTTCCAGATTTGGCGATTTTGTGCGATTTGGGGCCAATCCTGAAGAAATCTGTCGATTTCGTCTCTCCACCTACGCCTAGGTCTACCGCGTCGTCTTTTTCGGTGATCGGGACGCCATTCAGTGGAGATTTTAGACCACTGCTGTAAGTGCCTGCGGCAGACATGGCCAGCCCACTGCCATTTCGATTTAGCGGCTTATGTATGGCGTGACTATTATAAAAATGCAGATGATATAGATAATATATAATTTTACATACATTACAGATTTCAGACATGGTCTGTCCAATATCCTTAGTACAGATCATGTAGTTGTCAATGATGTTGTGGTACCGAGTCCCCCAACGTCTTTTGCACCGCGTCTTTGTAATGATTTCAACTGAAGCTTCTAGAAGATTTTGTTGGTTGTCTTTCCTTCTGTTTACCCACTAAAAATGTAATAAGTAGGTATATATTTTACGTGTATTTATAATTTTTTAAAGATCGCAACTTTAATTAAACTATATTTGTTAGATATTAAAATACGAGTGCTTATTTTATAACTACACATACAAATTGTAGCACAAATGGAATATCGGAATTTCTAAATTATTTTACTTAATAATTTTCCACGATTGCGTTTAGCAGAGAACCAACATAAAGTCGATTTATCAGTGTGTTCTGTTTGGTTTGTGAATAAACCATTATAAAATGTAATACTTTTATACCTACATCATTATACCTCGAAGTGGTACCCCACCCTGCAATAGTGCCCACAGTGCCTGGATTCTCCAGCGTCTGACTCTGGTTGTTGTAGCAGATAGGCTTCGGTATAAAATCGCAGCCTCTGATCCTTCGAGTGAAGTCGAAGCCGTCCTCGACCTTCACCACGGCTATGTCGTTGTTCATCCATCTGATGTTGTCATTCTCGTGCCCGTCGAATACGTAGTCTGAAATGTTACAGAATATATTGAACTAGCAATTTTGTTCATGAATTTGTTGAAAGATTTTGATGAAAGCCGTTTTATCAACGATTTCTGAATATAAACAGAAGTGTTAAATTTACTGATAATACGTGAACTAATTCTGTAATGCAAAGTAATTTATGATTCTTCAGTCCAGTCACTTTTCATGATCCTTAATGTTTCAAGGTTCCAGACGAGGCTTAAAGATTACCATCATTCTCTTATCAGTCATTGAGATGGTATATAGGTACCCAAATTGCTTTACGTGTCTTCTAATAAGTACCTACACAGACTTTATATTATACGAAAAATCTTTGCAACCGTCATAAGATCATACTCACTTTTAGGTACGCATTTCCATATAGCTTTCTTTGCACCGTTCTTTATACATGGATTGTTATACCTGTCGTCTTCATCTGCATACCTAAAATTATCGAGTTCAATTATTACATTTAATTTAAACTAAATTAAATCTTGTAACACGTATAATATTATTTACGTTTATTATGGAAGCCAAGCCAAGGAATATTGTCTCAAATAACTGACACGTTTTATATGCGAATGGAAATTGGGGCAGCCTAACATTATCCTCCGTCCTTCTAATCTTATATTCTCCTCCGGCTTTCCTTTCTTATTCTACTTTCATTTCATGAGTCGGGCCTGTCCAATAAAAAATATGTAAATATTTTGTTATAGTAAAACCCTTACTTGTAAGTGCCAGATACGATGTAGAAATGCTCAGCGTCCTCAATACACGCGGCAGACGTCAAGATGTACTCTTCATGAAGGATCACTCCGCCACACAACCACTTGCGGTAGTTCGGCTGCTTCTTATTACTGCGTGGCAGTTTTAAAAACACCTATAATGGTAATTTAAACATTATTAACGCAATTTTCTATCAAGAATAATAGGTATATTGGCTTTATCCTGCATTGGAACGATAATACTCCCGACCTTAGGTTTGGAATACTTGACCTCGTGTTTTACTTTTTTTTATTGCTGTGAATGGTGAGATGAGCATGTCTGATGATAAGCGATACGACCGCTCATGGACAGTAGCAAAACCAAGTAACACCATGAATTACAAAGCAATGCTTGGCATTCTACTGCGCTCGCCATCCTGAGACATAAGATGTTAAGCCTCAATATGTACAGTGGTTACTCTGGCTAGAATGTTCTGCAAACCGGAACACAACAGTACCTTTACACTGCTGTTTGACGGGTTTGTTTTTATTGTTAATATATGCGACTGTTGGATGGCTAAGGCATTTAGTTCTAGACAAGAACTTAAGTTACATACAACAACATTTAAATTTATTTACTGCAACTTCTGAGATGCCTGTTTAAACGTGACCGAATGTATTATGTGTCATCAGTCAATTAATATTATGTTCATTTTATTTGCTAGATATAATACAGATACAAACATATTGTTTATCTATACCTACCATGTACGGTCTACCCTCTTGAACTTCTTCACCGGTTATAATTCTTCGCGTATTATTGAGAATCTTTACAACTTCTGGAGGCATTTGTGTTGCAACTTCAATCGCTTTTATATCTAGAATCAGAGCATCATTAATTTAATTACCTGTTATAATTATTTATTAAACAAAAGTGTCTTATAATTCATACCACATATATTAAAAATAACAATAATAATACAAAAACCGATCTTCATTTTTGAGATTTTAAAGCATAAAGGCCTTCAACATTTGATTATGTTGCTTCTGTGTGTAATTTCGTGCATGAGTGAGAGAATTTAATTTTACAATTCTAATTCATATCCGGCGTTTAATGAAAATTACTTTTTGACTTGTTCAAGTCGAATATAAACTTGAATTACATCACCTCATGTCAATTAAAACTGAGGATTGATTGTAATAATTTAAAAAGAGATTAAAAAACGGAATACTAATATCGTTAGTTTAATATTTTATTATCTTAGCCTTATAACAATTTGTATAATCTTTTGGTGAATTTGTATAATCTTTTATACAATTTGTGGAATCTCTTGCAACATGAAAATTTTAATTTACATCAAATACACATCCTACTCCTTTGAACTGGGTTGGTTGTAATCCTATAATCTTCAATGTAATATGTGGATAGGTGGCAAATTAAGCGAATTAAAATAAAATAATATACAGGGAAATATATATGTATATTAAAAACTATTATTGAAATGTGACAACTTTACCGGCCTTGTAATTTTAGATAAATAAATAAATGTTTTTTCATACACATACATATAAGTGAATATAATAAAAAATATACATTAGAGGTTAGGCGTGTATTTATTGTCGTAAATAATCATAGAGAAACAAATATATTTTTAATAATTTATTCTATCATTAAGTAATTCAAGTTTAATTGAAATCTTTAAGTTTAAACAATTTCGTCGTGTTGAATGCTCTGACGATGACTCCTTCATGCTGCGCTGCTTTGTCCAGGGCTAGTAGTGCTTCTTTCGTTGTATTAGCGGCAGCTGTTGTGTTTACAGCTTTCTCTTGATTCCTTCTCATCGCTTTTATTTCGCTTTTTGCTGGACTGTAGATATAAGGATTATATGTAAGTTTTTTTTTTCAATTAGTACGCGGCCGCGAGTCGCGATATAATTCTCGAACTTAGGTCAAAACCAACTATATAATAACGTAATCCCATTATGTTTCATACAATTATAATTAGGTATAGAGTAGAATAAGCGAGATAAAATAAAAAACGTCAACAGGCCAAAAGATAAAAAAATATTTACCCATCAGGATGATCAACCCAGCTAATATCTGTTTCCGTATGAGTCTCGCTAGCGCGGAACAGTTTGTCACAACCAGTCCTGAAAATATAAGTGTTAATTGAATAAAATATAGAAGTACAAAAATAAAATAAATTACGTCTTTGGCCTGAGGGAGTCCATTGCTGAACATACACCTAGGATTTCTAAGGTTCTCGCATGTAGACCACGTACCGGCAAGCACAGTATTGGCCGTCTAACCATAAGTTGTGTACGTAATAAAAGCTGCAGAAAGTAGGCCAATTCAATTTTGCACAATTATGCATTATTTTCTTCTAAATTGTTACAAAATCTTGAAAGAATGTCACATTAACTCACGCAGCCTCTTTGTAAATGGCACAGCTGATAAGCACCCTGTTCCGATACACGCTGGTGTAGAGAAACGGTCCATAGCATTTGTTAGTTCTCTCCTTCACGAGACAGGCTGAAATTACGCCAATGACGATGGAGTTGACGCCAGTTCCGTAGACTAAAGGGCCGCCGTGGTCGTTCTGTAAAGTAGTAATAAGATATAAAGTACAATACGTTTATCGGGTCATGAGTAATTCAGTTTGTAACTTAGACTGGCATTAACAGCAAGGTAATTAGTATAACTTTTTTGATATAAATAATTATGAAATACAAAATGTATTTATTCTTAAAATGCGACCCCAATAATATTAAGATTACCACCATATTTATTCGATTTTCTTCCGATTCTAAATAATGTTATGATTGATCATTAACATTATGATTTACAAACTGAGAGCTTTAGTTTATCGTTCCAATGTTGGTCGAAAATTGCCGTTTCCATTAGTCTATGCATGATGGTGGCTTGATATAGGTATATAAACAATTTTAGTAGAAATATATTACCTCACAAAATCCACCACTGCCCGGACCAGCTTGCCTTCTCCCAGACTCGTTGTGGTACGCAGAATGAAGAACTAATTCCTTTGGATTGAGTACTTGCCGTCGCGTTTCAACTGATTCATCCGAGTACATTATATCTGTGCAGTCCACGTATTTTTCCTGGACAATGTTATTATATGTTTATAAACATTTTTGTACATAAATAAAAAAGTTAACTATTGTACATCACGACTTGCGCAGACGACTTTAAAGCCGAAGGTTTTAGAGTGATTAAGTATCAAAATTATTCTATTAATAATAACTTATTATTCTTAATGCTGGCAGGCCTTTTATATCTGAAAGCTGTCTTTCTTTAAGTTGTAATAATTTTAAGCATGTTTGTTATAAAGCAAAATTAAGGCATGTAGACCTTTAGAAACTCACTCAAATACAGCATAATATGACTCTTAGTATCATTAATTACGTCAATTAGTGACAAAATTCCCATAATACTTACCGAACAAATCTCACTGAGATCTGGTACAAGATCCTTGGAACAGATCATGTAGTTGTCAATGATGTTGTGGTACCGTTTACCCCATCGTCTTTTACAGCGGTTCTTTGAAATGATTCGCACAGTGCTCTCCAGTAGATCTTGCTTCACTGTGTCTTTGGTCAAATGCTGTAAAAAATTAAAAGCACAATAGTAAGTAGAAATAATTGTGCATACACTTAACTCGAGTTCATCTATCCATCCATCAGCAAAAAGAAGTCCACTGCTGAACATAGGCCCCCAATGATTTCCACAGTGACCCGTTGGAGGCAGCCTGCATCCAGTGACGTAAAACTAGCTCGAGTTAATTGTAATGAAATACAGAAATACAATAGTTTCTCTTATCAAAATTTTGATTAGAGTTCTTGAAATTTTTACTTATAAGTTTAATTAATTATTAAGAACTTCATTGACAGGATGTCTAATAATTACCAAAAAGGTATTTTTGTGATTCTGTGAATTGCACACGGCGATTTTGTTTTGGTTTTTGCATTTGTGCTACTTGTACCAACAATAAACTTTTCTTCCTTTCTTTCTTTTTTTATATCTTGTGAAATATGTTATGTTATTTGTCCACTATTCAAAATAACCTTACCTCATTGTATCTCTCAGTGCTACCCCAGCCAGCAATACTCGCGATGGTACCAGGGTCCTCTAACCGACTGCTCTGGTTGTTGTAGCAAATCGGACGAGGCACAAAGTCGCAGCCTCTGATCCGTCGGTTGAAATCAAACTCTTCTTCGACTTTCACGATGGCAATGTCGTTGTTCATCCATCGTATGTTGTCGTTTTCGTGGCCGTCGAATACGTAATCTGTTATTAAAAGTGTATTATTGCTAAGTTTAGTACGACTATCAATAATATTGTCATTGCTGAAAAAAGAGTTTTCCTGTGTGACTTCTTTTCTCTCTTTTAAGTATGGATGTCCAATAAAAATTATCCAGGAATAAATTAACCATAGAAATTAGAATCAACGAACTGAAGACTATTAGTTGGACTGTTTGTATAGGTAGGTAGATACAATTTTTGAGTCAAATTTTATAGTGAAGATTTTATCACTTACTTCTTGGTATACATTTCCAAATAGCCTTTTTGGCACCATTTTTTATACAATTATTGTTGATACGGTCATCACGTTCGTCATGCCTGCGAACATACAAAAAAGCAGTATTTTTTCTGTACGATTTTTGTTTCCTTATCTCCTATTATGCTCTACGCATATATGCTGGCATTCATCCATCTTTCCTCATGCTTTCCTTAGCTGTTACGATACGTTATCTTTTACACTTTTCATGTAATTGTTTCTATATGTAAAAAAATTGAATTAAGCGCCATTTACACGGGGAGAGTTTCTCGCTTCGAAGACACGATTATCGTAAGGATATAAAGTTAGATCGTGTAAACATTGTCAGTACACGATAATCTTATGGCGGTTATGTCATGCAATAATGGCATACGAATCTCGCCGCGCGAAACTCTCCATTATATATAGGAAATGAATCAAGAATATACGAATATTTGCAATACCTATATGTACCAGAAACGACATAGAAATGCTTAGCATCTTCAATACACGCTGCAGAAGTTAGAATGTACTCTTCGTGTACTATAACGCCGCCACACAACCAACGCCGATAGTCTTTGTACTTCGGATTGTTGAGAGGTAGTTTCAGATATACCTGGTAAGAAAATAGCTTAGAGTATTTTGTAATATAACAGGAGCGGTGTCATATATTTGCGTCTTCAGAAAGGTAAATATTTTTTGTTCGTAATGTTGGTAGCGCTGCTATATCAGCGAAAATTGAACTTATTATTTAACAGTAAATTGCTATAAATTCCGTTGGAGTTACAGTGGAATACAATAACCCTAAACATTTTTATCTTCTTTTTCTTTTTCTAATAATTCGTGCATGTTGGACAACCTATCAAATGTGAGTAAATAAGGCAAAAATACTCGGTCATTTTGATTTACGTTTTTGACGTACCAGCGCTCTGCGCTCCCTCTATATTATAAATATTCTAAGGAAAATAGCTTTAATTAGGTACTTATATATGTAAATATCCTACCCTACTACAAGAGATTACAATACTTTAGATGTAGATTGATGAAGTGGGGAGAATTGTAGAACTTTTTGAGACAATTTGTTTGACAGCATTTTATTAAATATCTAAAACTAAGAATGTATTATATATAATTACCAAATATAATCATGTCAATAAGTAATGCAATGCCATCGTATTAACTATGTTCTAGTTAACTAGCTACTAGTTCTAGCTAGCTATTAACTATGTTAACTATGTACTAGTTCACTTCGCATTGAAATATCAGATATAATTTGTAATTTCTGTATGTAATTTTCAATATATTACCATGTACGGTCTAGTGTTTCCAGCTTCAGATCCCACTATGATCCTTCTAGTATTATTAAGTATGTCCTTCACGTGAGTGCCATTTGTTTTCTTCAATATATCGCGTACATTGTGTGGTATCGTTGTCGCTACGTCTATTGCGGCAATCGTTACATCTGCTGCTGAAATTAATCAAATCTTCAGAACTCTATTGAACTTCTTATCTTTTTATTGACTATGTCTTGCTCACCTAGTATAGAACATGTTATGTATAAAACCAAACTATTTATTCCTACACATATCATTATTAATGAATTTAATAGTAAAAACAAATTCTAAAACATGAATGAAAATCGAGAATTTAAAATTCATTAATTTCACGGTGTGTTGCAACTGTGATTGCTAACGAAAGAGAACATTGGAATGAGAAATTAGAAATATTGTTCATATTTGCCTACGACATTACTTTTACTGATTCTTAATCCATTCTATACTATACTGTACTATAAAGAACTCTATTATTTCAAAATAAATGAACTGTTAATAACTCATGTAAAATATCTATGAAGATTGCGGTGACGTGATACAGTAAAAATACATACATAAACTCATGCTTTTTTCCCAGAAAGAGTAGGCAGGGGTGCAACCAGGACACCCACGTTTTGCTTTGTGTTTTCTGCCCCACGACGTGATAGAGAGCGAGCGTATCGGGCACAAATTCCTGACTTTAGACGCATATTAATAGAAAAATCCAATACCCAATACACTAAAAAATATATTAATAAAATTCAATATTTGATTTCTTAGAATCTTAACAATCCTTTTATATCTTTTTGTCGCTTCTACTTTATTTTTATTCCTCATCATTTTACCATTTAGAAACATATTTTTAGATATCTTCAATTATTTACCTTTTAAAAGATTTTAAATTAATTTTAAATGTTGATATATATCAAATTACAGGGATTTCAGCAGAATAAATTAAAACTCATGTTACATTAGGGATATTATTTATTCATCGATAGATATAACTTTGTTTACATGTATAACAACATCTATTCCTTTGAAAAATACATGCTTTATTTGTTTATAAATGTTTGTTTACCTACATAATATAATATGCATACACATTACTATCAATAATAAGATGCAAACCAATATAATTTTTTCCCTAGTTACTATTTGCTAAATCTTGACTCTCCTGAAATAAAAAAAAAATATTTTTTCTGTAAAAGTTCTTTGTAAATCAATTTATCACATTGAAAAGTCAAACTAGCAAACATAAGAAAAGAAGAACAGCGCTAATTAGCTGTTTAGCAAAATAAATAATAGAAAACAGCCTTTTTTTCGAAGCAGCATCTTCATTGTATTATTAGAATGTAGCGTCTATGTCCTTAACATCGGTCTGTAGTCTATCCAATGCTGGGGACTGGATTGATATGGGCAAGGCTTACTGTTTAGGAAATAAGAAAAAACGTTATTTACGTCGCTATCTTGGTTGCGAGATCTAAATATCGGTCGTATTTTGTCATTAACTATTTTCTTATTGGCCCCAGGACGTGGTGCACTGAAATTAGAAAGTCTTGTCAATTTTTTTTTATTAAACATTATATCATCGAAATATTTTCGTGGAGTACTTAAAGTGTTAAACAAAAAATCATATTTAAGAAAAATACATATTTTATTTTAATATTACCAATTTCGGATTGATTTTTATAGTTATAAAAATGAAATAATTAAATTATATTACAAATAAAAACAATGCAACCTTTTAGAATCGGACCAATCGAAATAGGTCTCGAAAAGTTGAGTTCTTGAAGATCTCAAAAATTTCCTGCATGTAGCTCTGTAATGAAAATATACATACTTTCAATGAAATTTTAAGATTAATATTTCTGTTACAACATTGTTTGAACACGATTATCCTGTGGCGGTTATGTTAATCGCATAATCGCATACGATTCTCGCCGCGAGAAACTCTCTCCGTGTAAATGGCGCTTTAGGCACATTTATCGATATAACTTCTACATGAATCTGTACCGTAAGATTCTAAGTTAAATTCTTAAATCTTGTAAACTACTTCGTGGTAAATTATGGATGTTTTCGTAAAGATAAAATACTTCTCAAAAGGTGCCACAGAGGCATATGGTCAGGCATTAAATAAATAATAATACGGATAATTTTGTTGTGCATTGCCAATAGGATAATGGCAGACACGTGATCCATAACGCATAACAGTACCTTTCATTTTTAACAGTATAACCGAGAGTTTTAATAAAGGAATACTCAAACCTACAAGAGTTTTTGACGACATTGATGAAAGGGAATTAAAGTTTTTGTCTACTGTTGAGATATAGCATTAACTATATAAATTATCTTAAATTTATTTTCTATGGTATGTGAAGTTCGCCAACCCCCACTAGGCCAACGTCGTGCACTATGGCCTAACCAAACTCAATCGAACTCTCAGTTCTAAAGCTCAGCAGTGAGCGATATTGGGCTGATACAGTACGTAAATAATGTAACATACGCAATATCCTTGTTAATGGCACAGTTGATGGTGTTGCGGTTCCTGTAGACGCTGGTGAAGAGGAACGGTCCGTAGCACTTGTTAGTCAAGTGCTTCGTCATGCAGGCGGAGACCACGCCAATCACTATGGCGCTTTTACCCTGCCCGTAGACTAGGGGACCGCCGTGGTCATTCTGAGAGTTAAAAACATTACTTGTAATAAATATCAAATGTATTATTGTACAAATTAAAATTAGGATTGAAAATGACGACATTTATATAGATCTCTCGTTCACACACTATAACGTGCGAACGAGAGGTCGATATAAAAGCCGCCATTTTCAATCCCATTATTTATTTATACGAGTTATATAAGTGTTTTAAATGTTAGTTCGCGGGCACAAATGGATTAAAATTAACAAAAAAATATTTTTGAATATGTGTTAAATAAATTTTTAACGGTTAAGACAGTCCAGTTTTATTCATTACTCTAGAGACAATTTTGGTGTAAAATCAAATTTATAGTATATTTATTATATCTTTAATTACTACCTGCAGCATCTAGTGTGTGTCGCATGGACATTATTATTTGTAAAACAGTACCAAGACATGAAAATATTCCTATAATTTGGATCCAAGTTAAGATATGTACAAAACCTCGCAGAAGCCGCCTGACGTGGACTTAGTTCTTCTAGTATTATTAGATGCTATGCCATGCTTCGGTGTGTGAATCGCCAAATCGTTGGCGTCAACCATAAGTCTCCGATTGGGTATGTTGTCCTCATCTTGATCGGAATAAACCAAATCCTTGCAGTTCACTTCTTGTTCCTGTGATTGAAGGTAGGTAGAAAATTTAAATAACATAGGATTTTGAGATATTTTTACATCTGACGTGGTTTACTGGTAGACGCTGTTTTTTTCTCCACAATTGTAATATTTGGTGGGGCTGGTGGTGGTCGCAAAATGTTTTATAGATGAGAGAATATTATTTGATTACATTAGATACAGAATTATAAACTTTACAGGTTGAAGGCGTGGATATGAGATTCTGTTAAAGAAAATCGCGCCTGGACAGAATATTTTGAAAATGTATTTACTGCGCAAATTTTGCTAATAACGTCAGTGTCCTGGCTGTCCCTGGTGCAGATCATGGTGTCGTCGATGATGTGGTGGTAGCGGGACTCCCAGCGCTTCTTGCAGTTCCTCTTGGATATGATCATAACTTCAGTCTCCAGGAGTCGCGGAGAATTTGTTCCATCGCGCAGTACGCTCTGTGAAAATAAATTGTACAAAAGACCAAAGGGATATGGTGAAACGCACTCTATAAAAGCAACAAATAGTTATAAGTAAGGATACGATTAATGAATACGTCTTGAGGAAGCTTTTGATCAGCATTAAGACTGTACAGACTGATATCGACAGTATAAGAGACTACTAGTTACTACCGAAGTGAAATCGATAATATACAATTACATTAAACTACTCGTATTATAAATGGGCCATACACTTCGTATGCGTGTATAATGTGATGTTAATTAAAAATGTCTTCTCTCTCCCTTCAGCCACAGGAAGTCCACTGCTGAGCATAGGAACATAGGATGAATTAACATCCCCCAAGGATCTCCACATTGACCTGTTAGAAGCGGCCTGCATCCAGCGACTTCCTGCAACCTTAACCAGGTCGTCCGACCACAATGTCCAATGTCTTTTTTTGTTTTGTATTGTATCAGCCCATATACGACCCACTGCAGGGCACGGGCCTCCTCTACAATCGAGAGTACGATTGAGAGTGGTTAGGCCATATAGTCCACCACGCTGGCCTAATGCGGGTTGACGGACTTTTACATACCATAGAAATTTATACAAATCGCTATGGTATGCAGGTTTCCTCACGATGTTTTCCTTCACCGTTATAGTGCGTGGTGATTGACTATCAATACACACATGACTCTGAAAAGTCAGAGGTGTGCCCTGGGATTTGAACCCGCGACCACCGGGAACATGTAGGCAGCCGCGTCTGGTCCGTTTACCAACAGGCCACCACACACTGTCCAATGTCTATTATGTTAATATTCCCTCACATCTCCAAAACTGTCAAGAGACCCCCAGCCAGCCGTGGTGGCGACGGTGCCAGATCTCTCAAACTCTTCAGACTGGTTGTTGTACTCTATCTTCTTGGGTATGAAGTCGCAGCCTCTCACGCGCCGCTGGAAGTTGAAGTCATCCTCCACCTTCACCACCGCTATGTCGTTTGCCATCCATCGGATGTTGTCGAAGTCGTACCCGTCGAAGAAGTAGCCTAATATTGAAAACTTTTATTATTGACGCCTAATATTATAAAACTTCGAAATTTACTTTTGTTATTGCCGACATATGCTATAGCAACTTCTGACTAGAACTATATGACCTCCCTGACATGGAAGCTGGATCCGTCCCTGGTAGCATAGCTAAACCATAACTCCGAAAGTATTTTTCTCGCTTTAACTGCGCAATTTATCATCATGAAATTTTGCATAGATACGTTGACAGGGGCAGAAGAAAGAGCATTGGTTACTTTTGATTCAGTAAATCAGTGTTTTCCCGACAGATAGAACAATAAATATACAGCAAGGGATTGTATTATCTATATTAGTTAATTTAAAAGCCCTGGAAAAACTGTTTAGAGATAAGGATTGAAATGAACTTACTTTTTGGAACACATTTCCAGATGGCTTTTTTGGCTCCATTATTGATGCATTCGTCATCCTTGACATTCTGTGGTGTCCACCTATTGAGGGGCAATATAAAAAATATTTTATAGTCCAGTTTATACCCTACTGGTAATATTTGTGCGACTGTTGGGTGTGTTTAGATACTATGTCTAGTGTAAAATATATAATAAAGCATATCGCAATTTCAAAAAAGCTTCCAATTACCTGTGAGTTCCAGAAACAACATAGAACTGTTTAACATCTTCAATGCATGCTGCGGATGTGAGCACGTACCGTTCGTGTATTATAACTCCGCCACACAACCAATTTGGGTCGACGTGTGAATCAACTGATGGCGCCGGTCTTAAATAAACCTGAAAATGTACTTAATTGAGAAAATTCCCAAAACCATAAATTACCGATTAGTTCGATTGAGTTTATCGATTTGAGACACTTGACGGTTCCTTGGGTGTTTTGAAGGAGTAGGTAATTAGGTATTCATCCTTTTGGCAGATTAAAACTATGGATTTTACTCATAAAATAAAGTCCACGCGCTTATAAAAATCTAGGGTTATTAACTTATTGTATTTATTTGAAAAAAATCAAAATCAAGAGAGCTTCGTACCATGTAAGGTCTAGTATCTCCAACGTCGTGACCAGCCATTATTCTTCTAGTTTTACCTATTATTGTGTCATTCAATTTACTCGTAGGACCTGTAAAAGTTATGTTATTGTTATACTGATCAACCAATTTTAACTTTAGATGATTACCTACGGGATGACAAATAGGATGGTAGGTATTGGTTGACTAAATCAAGGAAAGTCATTCGTCACGGAAAGTCACTCGTCGATGAGCTTACGGCATATAAAAAAGAGCTATTTTCAATTGAAATCATAAAACGGAATATCCAAAGAGAGCTCATATTAAAATAATCACATATCAAAAGTTTTGCTTACCAGCTCTAATTGTTATGAAATTAAAAATTAATATAACATTGCAAAGTATAAACATCATCTTTCTTAACATAAAATAATTAATTCAAGCATTGATATTACACAAAATGACACAAAAAAATATAAAATGAGAAAACAACAATATACCGTGTAGAAATTCAAATAAAGACGTATCGAAACATTGTATCGCACGTAATCTCACGCTTCGGCGCACACCTATTTTAGTTTTAATGTTAAATGCAAGTCAAATGCAATAGTAATTTTATTCGTACTACCATGTATTTCCCTACGTCGTCGTATCTAAACGTATCATTTTCTTGAGAAAAATTATGAATAAATTATTGGTTACGTTTTGCTGTTAATAGATGTCACTATAAGCAGCGTTGTTATTTTACTATTGGCCAATAGATGGCAGGATATAAGTTTATGATATTTTGTCTATGTTGTTTTCCACTAGACGCTAGATGGCGTTAGCACGAAAAGATTTCTCTACTATTGCCTTTATGCTTTTACGCATCTTCCCTATAACTAATTAACTTAATACAATAGTCAAGTAATGAAGATCGATTAATGTCTAAATGCGTACCTAATGCCCTGTTGGCAACGAAATGTACGCCATCAGGTTGAGGCAGTGGTCGCAGGTTCGAATCCCAGTGCACGCCTCTGATATTTCGAAGGTTATGTATTAATAGCCAAATACGACGCACTTATATAGTGTAGGAAACCATTGTGAGGAACCCTGTGTTCCGTAGCGATCTTTCAGAAAAAATATAGGGTAAGTTTTGGTATGTGAGGGCTGATAAACTGCAAGAGGGCAGCGCTGTGAACTGTGACCTAAGCCCTTTGAATCCCATCCTCGGTTATAATTTTAGAGCAGACCTGTGCTCATCTCTAGGCGATTTTTTTAAATTTCTTTTTTATATTATAGAGGGCAAACGAGTATACGGTTCACCTGATGGTAAGTGAACACCACCACCTATGAACATGTGCAACACACATAAAGATGCGTTGCCGGCCTTTAAGGTGGGAATACGCTCTTTTTTCGTAGATCGCCAGGTCGTATTTGTCCGGAAATGCCTCTGCTGGTAAACGGTTCCAGAGATTTGTAGTACGTGGAAGAAACTGTCGGGAGAAAAGTGCTGTGGGGGGTTTCCAACCTCCGAGATGATGTGGATGGTATTTGGAGTTTTGCCGTGTTGTACGATGTCGGAACTTAGCAGCAAGAACAAAGCCGAACAATTCTCTTCAGAGCACTCCCCGTGGTAAATGTATACTACGGTATGATAATATTGTAATACTTACAGCAAAATGTCTTAAACCTTCATTTCGGTTATCCGATCGCGACATAACGTCGAATCCATAACTTCCAAATTCAAATTGATGAAAATAATAATTCCTAATCTCCATCTGTATTAACCTTTCAGAAATGAACTGATGTTTTTACTATTTAATAATAGTCCAATGCTTTGGTTTCTTCGTTTGACATAACAACAATTACCCATGTAACATAATTTACTGTTGCTATTGCTACTGTATTTCAGCAGAGTTCCTAAATGCAGGTTGCTATTGCTCTGTATTTTAACAGAGTTCCATAATGTAATTTTGAAGATAGTAGAGATTACAATTTAATTTGACCTCATTACAATGGGATTATTATTTCCTGAGGAATGGATTTATATATTGTACGGATATTAAAATTGAGATAATATTAGTAACATTGATATCGTTGAATATTAATTACTATTTTCTGAAGCAGTTTCGACAAGACGTATGGGCCAACTGATTTAAGTGTGACCATCGACTTACAACAAACTGGTGTAAAATAACAGTTTTACCTTTCATGTTTCATTCAGTATATATAAAGAAATCCAAAGGTCTAACAATCCTAATTAGATTTTCTCTTCCTTCTCTCTGTTCCATTATGCGGTCAAAAAATCAATTGCTTATCAAATTTGGATTTACTAAGCTTTCTGTTGGTCAAGAAATCTATAACAGGTTATAAACTACTTTCTTCATATACCTAACTAAATTTCATTGCCTATTTGGCGCCACACGTGTTCTTATAAAGTTAAGTATAATAATATGTTATTAGAGTGAATGTATCATTTTTCGTTATCTTTTACTAGAAATTTCGCTCATAATTATAGTTCTGAGTGCCTTTTATTTGTTCTATATCATGAAATAATAATAAATAATTACTGGTGGTAGTTCTGTCTTATGTGAGAGGTCGCCTGGGTACGTACCACCGCAATGTCTAATTCTTCCGCCAAACAGCAATGAAAACGCATTGTTGTGTTCCGGTTTGAAGGAAATTGTAGCTAGAGTAACTACTGGACATAATGAGACTTAACACTTTATGTCTCAGGATGGCGAGCGCAGTGGAATGCCAAGCATTGCTTTGTTATTCATGATGTTGTTTGGTTTTGCTACAGACCATGAGCGGCCGTATCGATTACCATCAGGCGAATGGCATGCTCATATCGCCATTCATTGCAATAAAAAAATATTTGCCGCCACACGTATTCTTATAAAGTAAGTAAAAATAATATGTTAAAAGAATTTATATATTCTTTTTAGTTAACTTTTAGAAATTTCGCTCATAACTATAGTTCTGAGTGCCTTTTGTTTGTTCTATGTCATGAAATAAGAATAATTTCTCTTGTAAGCGCTTTTCCACGACTCTACCCTACGTAAGCACATATTTAAAGAATAAAAAATTGCATTATTTGATTCCTATTATAAAGTTCAAAAGATAAAGATAAGATAAGATAAGATACCTAGTCATGGGTCAAAAATATCAATGAAAAACGGTAGGTAGGTTTCCACAGAATAGTATACAATAGAGATAACGGAGTATCATGAAGTTTTATTCGGTAGAACGGTCTAATTAAGTACTATACAGGGTTATGCTCGTATTTCAGGGCCCGACCAATTTTCTATATGGAACTGAAGAGAACAATACTGATTACCACATGACGGGAAATATTCAAATTTACACGTAATAATGCATTTATTTCCATTTCATAATATCTTAACAAATGTTCAAATTATACCCAACATCTGCTACAAGCACAGTCGTCGATCAATTTATATATAGACGCGCGCGCACGTGTGTGTATGTATAGTTTATCAATGAGCTTATTATGGTCGTGCGTATTTCCTAAGTATTTTGTCTTGTGAGGATAAAAAGAAATGAATATTTTGAAAAAAAAACTATTAGTTTGCGATAATAGTTGGAATATTAAAATATTAAATATATATTTTTTATTTGTTTGCGATAAGTTTCCAGGTCTGTTGCAGTAACAGTTATCAATTGTCGCGATTGTACATTTGATGAAATTTGTACAGCCCCTAAAGGTTTTCCTCATATAAGAAAAAAAGTTAGGCTTCAACTGTATCCCCGAGGGGGTACTTAGACAGACCTCTCTCTGCCTCCTGTTCCATTCCAGATAAACTAGCCTACGTCCAATATGATGTGTAGAAGAAGAACCAAGCTACATCGAGTCGCGTCGGGCGTAAATTCTGGGCAACCCATTACAGATTTTGAAACTGAACAACTGGTACAAAGTAGAGCACCCTATCTGGCAATCGAACCTAGGACTACACGAACTACTACGATATTTTATGTAAGTAACTTACTTATTTAATGAAGGCTGATGAAATTAAGTGAAATATTTGCAAACGATTTGGGTGAAGTTTTAGAATAAATGTTAAAATAAGATTTTCATTTGTTTTATTAATTAGGTAATTTAATTAGAAATGTAATTTTCGATCCTTTTTCAATACTAGTTTTCTTTATTTTTTACAATAATTTGCGTTAATATTGACAGCTTTAAAATGTCTATGATTATAAAAGATTTTTTTACAAATGTGCAGTTTCATAGAGTCACATAATTTATTGAAAGTTTAATTACAAATACAATCATTTTAGTTTTTAATTTCTATTGGAAATAACAGAAAACACCAACATCTTATTCTGAATAAATTACCTTAAATGTTATGATAATAATTAATTATTTGTCAGTTGCCAAGTTGTACGTTTTACACGGGTTGAGAGAGGGTAGCCGGTAGTGGATAGACGTGTCATTGAAAGGATGGATTTAAAGCTACTTGTATCATAAATGTCACACGAAATTAGATATTATATTGAAATAATTCATTTATTTATGTAACACTAATATTAATGAATACCTATTGGGTTTAAATAGTAATACTAAGTACTCGGAATACCAGCCCGCATACGTCCCACTGCAGGGCACGGGCGTGCTCGACAATTGGGATATCCATTGGGAAGGGTTAGGTCATAGGCAATAAAATATTTTGAGAATTTAATTTCACTATCCCATTAAGACCAATGAAAAAAATAAAAATAGCAATAATAATATTTATTTATTTGTTCCAATTTGGGACCAATAAATAAAATACACAAAAATCTACTAACGTTACATATTACAAAATTACCAAAATTAAAACATTTTTTCGGTGATCTCCACAATAGATACAGGACTTGTTTTGTGAAGATCTAGTTCAAATGTAATTGATGAAGTGATGAATCGTTATATTTTGTTAGTAAATATTTTACATTTTTATTTTATTTTTGTAAATAAAATCCCTTTTTATTGACTATATGAATAACTTTTGTTCTCGTAATAGTGTAACAATGAAATTAAACAAATGTTGTAAGAAAAGTTTTACAAACAAATTCATGCCCAAATTATAGCGCTCTTTTCATCTATTCGCGAAAATAACCTTTTCTAACCGCGCCCTACACAATCCATCAATAAACGACAACAGCGCTGCTCAAATATGAATTAATTACAAACCGATACGATCACAATTTCAGCCAAGCATTACAATAAAAGCAATCATTATCCATACATCTTTTATCGTGCACGACCATAATCAAACACCCTTTACCACTCCGAATGTCAGAATCAATACCATAAAGTAACTATCTTCAGCGATACATTATCCCTACTTATCTATCGCCATAACATGGAACCTGGGATCTATTTTATTATAAAGTGCATTGTCTACTCTGTTAGAGGCTGGTCGACCGCCGAACGTAAATAATTTAACTGTCTTAAAAGATTCAAAAATAGTTTCCTAACATTGCCCCCCTTAATATGTACACCATTTGTCAGGCCATAACTGGATTTAAATGACGCGTTACAAGACAAAGGGATACGCCTTCTGACAGATATATATTCATCTCTTTTTAGCTCGTGATAGCGACGTTTGAAGGCAGTTGGTCGGTCTTTGTCCGACGAACGATCTTTGGTGTGTTTACGTTGTTACAAGGTTGCTTGAAACATGCTAACTTCCCTACAATGCTTTTGGGATTTCAACTTTATACAAGTGTACATAGAGTAGAAATTGCCTTGATGATGGTTTCGCAGGGGTCCAGTTAAAGCGAGATACAAGAGAAAGAGACGGAGCGAATCGTTCCGTTTAAGTTAGTGACTCCAAACGAGTTTTTATGTTTGGAAATCGTATTAAGCTTTTGTTGGAAACTGTTCCACTCAACGGGCATAGTTGAGGCGTTTGTGCGGTCAAACTATCGCGCCCGTCCGTAAAGTGGGGATACTGGTGATTGGCCCGTTTTGGCCCATATTGTGTGTAGCGATTCGGTAGCGCGCGGTCGAGCGTGGCACGCCACCGGACCTTCCTCCACGATACACGATCTCCAAATCTTAGTTAATTAGTGTTAGAAAATGTTCAGCCGCCAATCGCTTCGGTGAAGATATTTTCGAGTGCTAGTGTTGGAAAAAATTTACACGATGTCATCAGTGCATTCTGATGATGATCAGGAGGAGATCAATGTCGATTCCGACAGTCGGCTGTCTGGTCAATGTGACAGGAGCATCGCTTCTGATGACCGTGATTCGGAACACAGTTATCACGACAGGTACCATGACTCCCCGAATGCGCATCTGACGGACACCCAGCAAAGAGTTAATTTACCATTCAGTATATCCCGGCTACTGGGCAAACAGTTCGAGGATATAGACAAGCGTCGACATTCAGGCGAAAGTGATGACCGTAGTGATCAGGACACTGAATCAGAAAGTGCTAAAGATGATGCTAAGGACAATTCTAGTTTGCCGTTAAATTTCTCTCATACGCCTGGGTTGTACCAAAATTCTGGGTTGTTGTTGAGGCCTGGCCTGGGCTTGGGAGCTGGGTATGGGTTCACGAGTAACCCTGGAGTGGTGAGGGTCCCGGCACACAGGGCGTTAGGAGCGTTGGGTGCATGGGGAGTGGCGCTGGACCCGATGAGGCAGGCAGCTGCCGCGGCCTTCGCTCATCAAGTTGTTAAGGATAGACTGAATGGTAAGATATTTAGTTTTTTGTAACTCACAGCTTTATTTTAAATTAACAACTAAAATTTAGGAATCGCAAAGTTTGCTGTCTTAATTTTTTTTGTATATATCTAAAATATTATTAAATTATCAATTAATTATCAAAGTGATATTCATTAATGATAATATAATTTCTGGATGCTAACATATATTTTTTTATATTCGTCGTCGGTTTTTCGTAATATTATGTTGAAATGCTACACTTTCGAACACTAGTTTTAGGAAATAAAAACACAGGAAGCAATACACGTGTTACGTAAATTTTTATGCATCATTTAAAAAAAATGTTCTTAGTTTTATATCTTGTTAAACTTGTTCTGAGATTCCTATCTGACAGTACAAATTAATTTGATCATTATGCATACATAATTCTCCTAAACAGAACAAAACGTAGAAAAATCTGCGAACAGTAGCTACATTGTTATTTTTAAAACAAATTTATTTTGTTTTCTTAATAGTGCAAAATAAAATACAACTACAACTATTTTATTTGTTACTTTTACCAAAACCATCGTTAGAATTATATTTTTACTTATCTCTGTTTTCCTAAAAGTTTTCTTTTCCATCTTTTCTTCTGTATTTAATTGTTTTTGTATGAAACCTACCATCGTATTAAGCTTACTGCATAAATTTATTTTTATTGTCCAACACATCGTGCTTTCTAGTTATATCTACATTTCTATTGTTTTACTGCTTTCATCTCGTTTGATATCTTGCGCTACGTCTTAATCTTTATCTATTACATCGAAATCCATATTAACTCTTGTTCTATGGACTATTCAAAGCACATCATCGATTTTACAACGCGTTAATCGATGTAGATAAATATAATACATTTTTATTGAATATCGTTTTATAGCAGCCTTGGCATTTTATTATATTCCCAGTTTATTCCGCATTAGTTTAATTTCTGTATATCGTTTTATTTAAGCCGTGATAAGAGTTCGCAAATATCTTGTTTCTGTGATGTAAATATGCCTATTAATTACTAAATCAATTCGAATTATGATAGCACGTTATTTGAAAATCATGACGTCGATTTAAAGCAGCTAGATGGATTTTGACGACAATTCATATCTTATAATTTATACGTATGTTGCAATAAAAAATATTTATGAAAATTAAAGCATAGTTCAACGGCTGTTTCATAGGCGTTTTTATCAGAGCTGGGGTCATCTGCGGGACATCGTTAGAGTAACAACATTATATTATATATTATTGATATTTGTAAAGATCTTAAATAAGGCGGCCAATGCGCACAAACACAATACGAATTAGCAAAAAAATCTTCTTAGCCATTAATTAAATTATCATGAATGTTGAAGATACATTTAGAAAGATTCTAATACTAGAAAAGCCAAGTCTTGTAGAACGTAAAAAGAAATAAATATCCAGAACAAAGAATATTGCTATTTCACAAACCGAATAAAGACAAAATAATCAGTTTTCCTTCAAAGTCGAGAGGCGCCGATGTCCCTTCAAGCAATTACGTGTTTCGTGCGATGACACAGAAGAAACTATTTGGTTTTTTGGCCTCACCCCACGGATACCGCCGAAGTGAGATTGCGGGCGCCTCGTCCGTTGTAATTTGTCGCCGGCCGGTCGACAACGACCGTCGTTTTTTTGTTTCTCGTTGTGACAGAAAATTGGTCGGTGTAAAAAATGTTTTGGGTTGTGAACTGTACTTTTTCCTGTTTGTTACGATTGCGATGATTTTTTTTTGTAATAAAAGAGTGAAATGTAATGCAATGTTTGTTCGGACTGTGAAATTTAGAACGGATTGTGAACGTGTATGTTTTTATAGCTATTGGGTAAGACAAAACATTTTTTGGTGAACTCCAAACAAGATATTAGCAGTTTTACCCGTGCAACACGCAAGTTCCCAGTTCAAATCACAAGTTTAAAAAACTATCTACGACAATAGAATACGATTTTATTTTACCTTTTGTTTCCTTCACAGGATTTCATCGACTATATTTGATAATTAATATCATTGTACAATTATTACAATTTATATAAAGACAACATTTTCAATCAAAAAAGCTAACTACTGAACACAATTAGCAAAAAAAAAGTGCTAATACAATTAATATCGTTGTTATTACAATCCTTTTTTTATAAAGACAATATTTTCCAACAAAAAAAGCTAACTACTTAAAACAATTAGCAAAAAAAGTGCTAATGTAGATGATCCGGCGCGGCGCGTGTTAGCAGGATATGTTAGCTTTTGCGACCACCGGCAGAGCCTTTCATTGTAATTGAGACAATAGCTGCCTATCTGTCGGAAGTCGGGGCAAAAAACATAGGCGCCAACGATTTATGTTCGGAACTATTGGCCGAGTAACAGAAAAAATGGGGTATGTTATAACTTCCTTTTTACTTCCGATAGTTAATTTTATTACTATATGAAACTTAAGCTTTGAAGATCGGTCAATGATTTCAAATTGAAAATCTGAACACATTTTATTTTAACTCATTGGTTTTTGCCGTTCGGTAACGTTCTATAAAATAATCGATATTATTAACATCATTACTGTAACGTTCTGCTAGAACTCGTTTTGTAATTCTTATTTTTAATACCAAAGTAGTTACCTATAACCACGACTTAAATCGTGCCAGCTTTCCAGTATCAGCCCATATACGTCCCACTGTAGGGCATGGACCTCCCCTATAGTCGAGAGTACGATTGAGAGTGGTTAGGCCATATAGTCAACCATGCTGGCCTAGTGCGGGTTGGCGGACTTTTACATACCACAGAAATTTATACAAATCGCTATGGTATGCAGGTTTCCTCACGATGTTTTCCTTCACCGTTATAGTGCGTAGTGATTGACTATCAATACACACATGAATCCAATAAGTCAGAGGCGTGCCCTGGGATTTGAACCCGCGACCACCGTGAACATATAGACAGTCTGATCCGTTATCAACAGGCCACCACGCACTTACGTGCCAGCTTTATACTTACAGCCAATTTTAATATTAAGCTCTATCCACCTGCAACTAATGACAGGTCTCGAAATGACCCGTGCGAAATCTATAGTTCCAATGAGTCACTTTGAGTCCCGCCGCGTGTGATCTTGTTTTTGCGTCGGCGCGTCGGCAATCGCTTGTCCACCCTGTAATTGACACAACACACAAAACGCCACCACGGACGTGTGCCGGAAATGTTCGACGTGACGACAAACTACTTTTTTTCTTTTTTTTATGTGTTGTGCAACAGTAAAAAGTTTTATGACGAATAGATAAGGATTTATGGAAGACGTTCTTTTGTTTTTGAATTTGTTTAAAAGTGGAATTTGGTAGTAATAGTCGGTAGTAATAATTTGGTAGTAATAATCCAGCTATTGTAGGTCTATTTTAAAGGTATTTACTATTTTGATGTAGGTAATTAATACAATTTTAAGCAAAACTTTTTGTATTGTTTAAATGTACTGGTTTGCGTTAAAATTTTACTAATAATGATACAGGGATGTTTAAACAACCTACATAAAATATAACATGAGTCGTCTTAGTTTTTCATAAACTTTCATAGTTTACTAGTAAATCAGTAAGACTGAAGTCAGACGGAAATTAAAAACTGCATACGATATGTCTTTTTCATATATATTATAATACATACATACATAAGCTCACGCCTTTTTCCTGGCAAGGGTAGGCAAAGGTGCACCTTTGTGTCTCTTTTTTTCTGTTCTATGCACAGGACACCCACGTTTCGCCTGGTATTTTCCGTCCAACGAGGTGATAGGGGGCGAGCCTATCGCCATATCAGGCACAAATTCCTGACTCCGAGCTGATCATGAATAGAAAAATTTAATATTACTTTGCCCGACCCGGGAGCGTTACTGTGACGGCTTTTCCATCATCATGTACAGTGGTATCTATGACTGCGAATACATTACCACCAGCAAAATGCTTGCAAAAAGTATCCTGTTGCTAATTTCTGTACCGAATCAAACGTTTCACAGCGGTAACAGCGGAACAATGAAGTGGCTCTTTCAACAAAGGTTTGTTTTAACGAGCGACAGTTTTGCCAATCGATATCGATACCGATAGACCGCAAATGGCATTTTCTCTAATGGCCGCCCGTTTCCGTCTTCTGCTCATTACGTCGACCGCAAATTTTCCCAAATGCGGTCTTTTACCTCTATTACTAAAGCCTTATTGAGCTGAGATGCGGTAACGCTATTGTTAGGATTGTAAAGAAAATATATATTTTTTTTATATATATATTTGGGAAACATACAGAATAATAAACAAAATAATCACAATACTATTACTAACACACAATCCAGTGAAGTTTCCACAGTTAAAATATAAAAAAATATATCTGTTGATTCTGTTGAACTTGAGACAATATTGTCTGTGACAAAATTATTTACTCTAAAATTAGGATTATTGCCGATTATATACTAGAGAATGGAATACTTATATAAATGGTATGTATCACGATAAAATACACCCAGACTTAAGCGACACGACGGTTAGACGTGCTGAAGTACGATTGCTTTTAGGAAAATTTTATCACTTTAAAGCAAGATTACGGACATATTACTCTATGATGATAATCAGTCATACAGCAGTCCACTGCTGGATGTAGGCTTCTTCACTCTTCGGTTGCTTGTAACTAAGTATTCACTTACTAGTATCACCATCCTCCACAATCTAAAAAAAATTGCCTAAAAGCGCATTCGAAATTCTTTTACTGTATTGGGCCATATACGTCCCACTGCAGGGCACGAGCCTCCTCTGCAATCGATAGTATGATTTAGAGTGGTTAGGCCGTCAGGTCATATAGCCACCACGCTGCCCTAGTACCCGTTGGCGGACTTCATATACCGTGGAAATTCTTACAAATGCCATGGTATGGAGGTTTCAACACGATGATTTCCTTCACCGTTATAGTGCGTTGTGACTATCAATACACACATTACTCTGAAAAGTCAGATGTTTGCCCTGGGTTTTGAACCCACGACTACTATATACATGTTGGCAGACGTGTCTGGTCCGCTACCAACAGGCCACCACGCACTTAATAATTATAAAGCATAAAATGTTAGTCATCAATTACTACAGGTCATTGTGGAGATCCTTGGGGGAGGCCTATGTCCAGCAGTGGACTTCCTGCGGCTCAAAAGAAGAAAAACCATTTATAATAAATTATTTTAAATAGCTTTTAAATACGCGAACGAAATCGATTTTCTAAATCTCTGAGTAATGTTAGTTATAATCGCTTAATGATCGTGTAATAACGTCGGCTCGGTGTTCCATTGTCTCGGATCAGATTAGCCGCGGCCTGATTGCACTTGATGTTTACACTTCCGCATTTTGATTAATGTTGGCGTTGTTTATCTGTTAACACGGCTCGTGCCTAGTCACTAGACAAGGCTGACGCGACCGGTGGGGTGTTGGTTTTGCCAAGAATTTATGTGTTAATTACCTTTTTTTTCAATATAAATAAATAATAATAATATAAATACAACCAACAGTTACGAATATAGTCCTGACCCCACGTTAAGATCAATTAAGTCTTGTGTCGTGTGTATCAGAAGCTACGAAAGACTTTTCGATCTCACAAACACTCAGATTAGAGACAAATACTTGTGGGCCTCACAAACATTTGTCCCGGTGCGGGGATCGAACCCGCGGCTTTTAGTTACACAGGCGGCGTCTAACCAACTGCGCCATGGAGGCTGGCAATATTTACTTCTTGTGGCTATTGTAGTTCTACACCATATAAAAATTGTACTTAAAAACGATTTTGAGTTGCGTCATTTTGTTTCTAAATAGGTGTAGGTACCTATATGTACCTAGGTATGAGCTTGTACCGCATACAAAATATTATTAAACTAAAAATAAAAGTATTAATAATAACAAATGCTTTTATAAACGTTAATATACCTATCCATTTAATTAGTGCTAAGAATTTATCTATTTATGAAATGTTGTTTGTATACTCAACCTTTCGTGTGCCAATAAATTATTCTTATTATTTGCACAATGAACACGTTCAGCTCGTAGCATTGCACTATAATACAAAAACGCTTTCGCTATAAATGTAGTATGAACGTGTGTATTAGAAATTATCTTCATATTCTCAGCTACTCTAGTCATCAAATGCGAGTCGAACCACTCGAATGATTATTAATTTACGATTGTATTATTAAACAAATAACCGTCATTACTGTGATATCTTCATTAAGTTTCATCTCCACCGGTGCCTAATTAATAGCCAGTAATTGCCATTTTACCATACTATTTTATTAAAGAGTTATTTTTGTCAATAAACTCATGATGGCATTTTAAACGTTTCCATACGGGTTTGGAAGCGTAAAAAAGTGTTTTATTACTGAGTTTATTTTTTGTTGTAAAATGCTAATAATTACTATTAAGTGCCTGCTAACTGGTTTTTAGGTAGCGGCTTTGCGTTACAAGATTTTCGACGTGTAACGGTCGGATTTTTTATATTTTTTTAATGATTCAGTGTGAATTAGGTTATTAGTGAAATAGTTTGAATTCTTATTTCGCAGTTTGATAGTGACATGGCTTTTTAATTAATATATTTTTATTAAAATGCCAAAGTGTTCGGCTTCTTTGAGATTACGAAATCCACGAGGCGTAAAATCTACATATTAATAAGTATTTGAATCTTATTTACCTTTGAACCCAATGACCGAACCGATTTCGTCACACATAGATTTTATGAGTCTTATCTAATTTTATTCGGGGAATATATAATATTTAAGTTAGTATCAAATAAATAAATATAATACAAACTTAGGAATTAATAATTACATAACACATCAGTTGTATTCAATATTTTAATAGGTACTAAATAAATGCTTTCCGCACGAATAAGTGCTCGTCTCAAAACTTTTACGAAGACAGCACAAAGTGGTGTTCGATTGAAGAAATGACTCGTCCAATCATCATCGCCAGCAACAGGATTTCTACTGCTGAAAATAAGCTTACTCACAGAACTTATTTATAGAGATGATGTATAGAACGAAGTGTCAGATTTCCTACATCGAGTGACTTTTTTTGATTCAATAGGTCTGGCAAACGAGCGGTCAGGTCATCCGATGCTAAGTGATCACTGTCGCCCATGAACATCCACAACGCTGGATCATGGATATGTTGCCAGTCCATCAAATTGGGAGAGGAAAAGGAACAAACAAGGATGGGAAGAGAAAAGGGGAATTGGGCATTGACTTTATGAGACTGCCAGCTCGTCATATTGTCCTATCCTTTTGTTCTGTTCTTGATATCAAAAATTTCAGGAGTAAAGCATTTGTTATACCACAATGGCATATCGCTACTAGGCTTAAGATCACCATCGAAATACTTGTGTCATCACATACTACAATAGTGTAGAATTCGCAGATATTAAAATACCTACAGAAAATGTCATGTGACGTCAATATCTAATGTCAAATGACGTCATAACTTCCTTCCCGCACCGAATTTCCCCAGCGCCGACCACGACGTACAAAATCATCGATACACTAACACACGTGTATGATGTATCCAAGACTCTCCCCATTTCCCCGGGGGAATGGCTATCGTTATGAAAATGTGACGTGCACCAATATGCGATGATACGGTTGACCCGGAGCTGGCAATCGTGGAGGTTGCGTTATGTTGTACTGAATAACTATAGGACATGGACAGTTATGGATAAAATCTATATTATTAACTTGTTGTTTTATTGTCTTTATTTAGAACAGATTTATTGTGTCAAGTATGAGCATTTACAAGAAGGCGACTATAGACGCGGTGTATGAAGATTTCAAATTATAGACTTTTTACCAGCTATCCTTAGAATGGGTTTATAATAGTTTTACTAAGGACATCGATGGAATTTTGTTAATTAAAGAGCAAAGGAGTAGGATCCGATTTGTCAAACATTAATAACATTGAGTATGGTAGTCATTGCCTTCGTAATGTTACACAAAAGTGGGCAAAAGTTTTCATAAAACCAATGAACAATTTAAAAATCCTCTCACCGCAACACCATTTTTAATTTGAACCTTGTAATTCAAATCTTTACGTTAATATTACCGTTTTCTGTATTAATTAGACACTTTGAATATTTTTATTTGTAATGATAAAATCGTGAGCGTGCAATCAATTTGAATAGATATAATTTTTATTTACATTGAATGAAGAAGATTTGATATGCAATAAAAATAACTGGTTTGCATGCCTATATTACATAGATAAATATTTGACCTGTTAATGTTTGTGCGTGTTTTTATTAAAGTTTACATTACGATGAGATATTCATATTAGCTATACAGGCAGAAACTATCCGAAACAATGTAGTTTATTATGTATATGAATGTAACTTATTTTGAGCCATGCTTGAAAATACAGTCAGTATTGCACTTGAAATACATTTCAGTACAATTGAGCATCCAGGCCCAGAGACTATAACTTATGTTTAGACCATAAACTCAACAGGAATTACACAAAATTACCATAGGTCAGCTTTGATTTCTAAAGTTGGAGTTACTTCTAAGATCTATTTTATTTAACGTTCGCTATTCATGCTTAAACCACATTTTAAACCCAGGTCTTTGTTTTGTGGCAATTTATTTGCAATATGATAAATTTAATGTATTGTATTATTATTTATTATCTTTTCATATTTATTGTTACGAACATCAATCTCCACTTATTTTCTGTTTAGTTAAACCACGGGGTAACAACATAGGTTCTAGATGTCAGAAAAATATAGAAAGAAGAAAGAAAGAAAGAAAACACATTTATTTGTCACTTATCACAACGCACACACTCATATAATTTATTTAATTCATAATTTCGTACATTTAAATAGGGATTTCACAATAATAGAAATTGTTATATTATGATAAATCATGATAACAAAAATGTTTCTGGCTCGGTGTCTATTAGGGGCTCAGCTACAATATTGTTATGTGAAATTCCACATGCTCCCCTCTTTCACACCACGTCGTATTTTAAGTCGCGCTTTATACTTTTTACGCCTAAAAATATAATACATACGTTGCAGGCAAATATTAATTTATGTTGCCGATTTTTCATACCTAAAAGATATTTCTGAAATAGCCGGAATCTCAATTGATTGGTTAGATAGTTAAATTACATTATAATTTAAAGGTTATTTAAGTTTGTTTACAGCGGATTCATTGACTAATTGATTGATAACTGTTCGCTTCAAAAACCTGAAGAATATAGATTGATGTGAGAATAGTTTGGAAGTGATTAGAGTTGGCGACGATAGCTGACATGAATCAAAGGAAACCTGAAACCATATTATATATTAGTAATCAAACAAAAATTGAGTAATCAATCGAGCTTTGTAATCAAGAGAAGTAGACAATAATTTTATTTAATGACCAACTCCATTATTTTTTTATGTTTGACAGCCTCCGTGGCGCAGTTGTTTAGCCGCCGGCTGTGAAATGAGAGGCCACGAGTTCGATCCCCGCACCGACACAAATATTTGTATGATCCACAGATATTTGTTTCGGGTCTGGGTGTTTATGAGATCCAAAAGTCTCTCGTAGTTTCTGATACATACGACAGAAGACTCGATCTTAGTGTCGGGTCAGGACTATGCATATGGACGTTGGCTGTATTTATTTATTTATTGATTCATAAATAATTTCGCTGCTAGTCAAAGACAACCTAGTGTCCATAAACGACTTGCCGAGTGTTTAATGTCAATTTGTTGCATATGATTGTTGACACCTTACTTGCAGTGCACAATGCTCTATCTAATAATGCATAGTCTTTCTTTAATGTCTTAATCTGTGTTACCATAAACAGCCTATAATACGAGTATTTGATAATAGTATACACTTTTGCCGTTTACAAAGGTCTTTGGTCGGCACTGGAGCGTTAAACTCAACCTCTATGTTTACAAGTAATAAATAAAAATAGTTGAATTAAATGATTACGTTAAATGAGTTGTATTATAATTGTGCCCGTTTACGAGGCTTGATTACGTCTAAATTAAAATTATTGCTTGATTATTTTATGTGTTTGTAGAACGGTGTTCGTTGGAAATTGCTTTTTTACCTCTGTCGTGCGGATTGTCGGTATAAGGAATAATTTAATAGCAATTTGTTGTATAACACTATTTGACTTACTTAATTTAATGAACATTTAGGTAGAAATTCACGGCTTTTCGAGGTAATTAGAAAGTGTTACACCAAGTTTTGTAAATATTGTAATCGGTATTACTTTACGCATAAAAAATAACATGTAAGTAAAGGAATCTAATAAGAATTCGCTTAATTTCCTACGTTTTTACACACATGTTAGTAGAAGCAAACGCAGCTACACGTTACGTACGGAACATATTTTGCTATTCGTGAAAGCGTTGCGTCGTATCTTGGAGTATAAATCATTCTGTTCCAAATCAACTTATTTACTTTCAATTTTGCACGTATATTTTATTTTTGTGTAAATTCGTTTCTACAGACATGTCAATTGTCAGTATTCGGTACTATACTTGCTTTCAATCTTTACTGACCCTGGCCTACAGGAGTTAATGTTAGCTATTAGGATAGCATAAACCTATACATATTGCAATCGTAATTCCACACGGAATCGTACCACAACCAAACCCAAAAAAATGTCTTTAGCAAGCACACAATTTTATAAAAAGCATACCCACCGATACTCCGTGTAACTTAAACATATGTTGAGTATATTTTATCGGCAATCCATAAAGTGAGAGGATATAAAAGCGGCCATATTTCAAATGTGAAAATATACGGCGCACAGCTACCGCGATGGGGACACGTTGCTAAAATATTATATTGCCATTTATATGTTTCTGTGAAAGATTACTTTTCACCTTAAGTGCTGTATTGAGAGTTTGAAGGGTAGTCAATAATTTATGTATTCATATTCAGATGGAAACAAATGGAAAAGTGTAAGGTATTAAGTTCTTCGATTACGGCTTGGTTGACGGCTGAAGAGCATTGATACCCTTGCTCTTGATGATCAGAATTGTGGCATTTTAAGCAATAATACTAATTTTCAGCTGATATTAGTAATCAACCTCCGGCCACTAAACATTTTATCAGAAACATAACAGCACCATATCTCGCAATAATCTTGTGAAACTTAACAATAAAATATTCCTCGCTTAAACATCAAACAACACATTACAAAACAATAACCCATCAATAGCATTAAATATTTAAGTGGCACACATCCCGACTTCAATTTAGCATAAAACAAGGGGCAAATATCACGAGATTATCCACAATTAGGCGACAGCGGTTCGCAGTGGGCCGCTGTTGACAGCCACCGGACAAAATTTTAATGAGCCAAATGAGCGAGCGTGCGTGTAATGAGCCCGCGTGGATGTCATTTTGGATGGTCACACAGGAATTTTTACCTCTAAATGCGTGGTTAAATTGCCGCATGTTTAT
Source organism: Theretra japonica (assembly GCA_033459515.1). Lineage (NCBI taxonomy): Eukaryota > Metazoa > Arthropoda > Insecta > Lepidoptera > Sphingidae > Theretra > Theretra japonica. The sequence goes on from CM065928.1 coordinate 5,079,159, forward strand.
ACTTTAATAATGGAAGATTTGTTTGTGTCTTCAGCCTTCTGTCTGCTGGAATGAATGCGTGAATCGCCTGTAAATGCATGTTTAGTGTGAGTGATTGCGATTGCGAAATTATTCGGTATTTATAAACCGCGATAATAAACACTGTCTAACTCTAATACTATTTATTTACTTTATTATGATGGCAACAGGAGTTCGTCACATCATACTCTAAATATCAAAGTTAACTAATATGAAAAACAAGAATAATAAAATTAACGTCTATAATCATAACATAATTGGCTACAGAACAACTTAAAGTTATATTCAATTGCTGATATGTACAACATTATCGCAATATTTGCATTACATTATTCTGGGAGAGTAAAACCTCGCATATTCATCAGTAAAACCATTATTTAATGACACTTCATTCAAATGTCACGAAATCCATGTTATTACGCATTGTTGTTCGCAATTTATTCTTTATCATTTCGTTACAAATAGCTACTTATATAACAATAAGCCCGGCTTTACACAATGACCGTGGCAATAATTTGGGAGTTGAGACATTTTAGCAAAATTGTTAGTCTTTTGTAACAATAGAATAGTATTAAATGCCTTACGAAAACAATTTTGTCTGTTGCAATAGCGTTTTGGTAGATCGCGGTTTAAGTTTTTCAACGGATTCTATGCACTAAACAGCAAAAATATTTTAGAAGTGGATAAAATTTAGATTACATATTTGCCTCAACCGCCTCGGTGGCGTAGTTGTACTAAGGTGTGATTGCAAAACTGAGGTCTCGGGTTCGAATCCCGGATCGAACAATGTGGTATTGGATTTGCTTTTCATTATCAGCCCGGTCTCACGATTTTGTGCCTGATGTGGCGTTAGGCTCGCCCCCAATCCCATCGTGGGACGGCACACACAAAGTGTAATAATACCAGCCTACTTGTACATGTGTATGTCCTATTGTAGGTTATGGGCCTCTTCTACGATTCAAAGATGTCACATTGGCCTGGTGCGAGTTTTTGAACTTCTTATACTTTAAACACATGGTGTGGAGAACTTACGGCAAAATTTGGCGATCTGCACAATATTTGTTTGTACTGTATTTTAAATGTAGATGTGCTTTTATTTTGCAACTGGCAGTGCTATCAGAATTTAAAACATCAACCTTTAAAGGAGCCAAAGTAATTTCCCAACAGAACACTGTTACACTTTAATAGCGCAGCGTAAACTGCAAAAACAAATGACAACAATGTACAAGGAACACGGCAGCTATAAGCACGACGTTATAAAAGCCTTTGTTCTCCGGAACGAGTGCAATGTTGTTTCAAAATGCATCCTAAACCCGTATTCCGATTGCATTCCGCTTTCAGCCGTTGAATATTCCATGAGTTTCCGATTCCATTCCGTTTGGTAGCTGGTAACTAGTGGGAATAGCTACCCGCTTGTTGCGTGCAATATGTATGAGATTTTGTCCGTTTATTTTTTCGCGCCGCCCCACTGTCCGGCGAGTAATTGAAAAATGTTTACTGCATCGCAGCATTGATTATACCGGTTGTTTTGTTTATCGATATTTGGTGGGAGTTTTACGGATGATAATATATCAGTTTTAATTGGAAAGTATTATTGATGTATCTCTAAAGCTATGTCCAATCACTCTGTACGTTTATCAAAACATAAAATAATATAATCGAACTATGTCATTTTTTGTCTTGTTTAGCAATTTTTTTCAAATACTAAACATTATTAGAATATAAAAAAATGCCACCAATTATAAAATGTATTCTTATAAATCATGATATCAGTCGCCTAAGTATTACTAAACAGCCCTAACACTAGATTACTCCAAAAATCCTAAATACACTTACATAAAATACAAAAAAAAACGTAAGCGAACACCTAAATCATACGGCGCACAGAACTAAACAGGCTAAACTCAACAGGCGTGAACAAATGCGTCTATCTGAGTGATGGAGCGGGATGCTGTAATCCCAGGTGACGTCTCAGTCCAATTAGGCGTCAGGCATTCGTCTTCCCATCCTTACTTTTTCACCTCCTCTCCCCGCGGATTGGGGATGAAAATATGAGTGCGAATTTGTCTCGTTTAGGCGCGTTAGAGAACATTGGGCGTTTTTGTTCGTTTGAACGTTATGGATGTTGTTGTTGGAAATAATTTAATTTAAATACATTTTGGTTTCTGATTTAGTTTTAAATACACTACACACACACAAACCATAATAGAGGACGTGGTTCATGTGGTACTGCATAATTGATAATGGGCTCATTTTCTGTTTTTGTTTTATTTGTATTTTTAGAGTCCGCTTTCCTATTAGATCTTAGATGATTAATCTTCGCTATCACAACAGGTGTTCAGCATCTTTAGTTGTAATAGCATTGGGTCTTGTATCCTTCCTTAACATAAAGCCAGTTCGCAACGTTTTACAACTGTTACTGTCTGTGCGTACTAATGAGGCGATTTGTTAGTTTGCTCTTTTCATTTAACTACTACCGGATCAACTTGAAGTTTTACACAGAGATATATATGAGATTTTTGACTTATTTTGTCTTTAAATAACTCACGGTTCTTAAGGGATATATATAGCATATTTCCATGCGAACGAAATGGCTGATGAAAGCGAATAATATACAGATATTTAGTAACGATCTTGGAAAATTATTTATACATAAACGAGAACAACAAGAATAGTAGAGTTGATAAGAGACTCATTGTTCCCGAGGCCCAGAATATTTTTCACGAGTTTTTCTCATTGCTCTCTTAGCTATATTTAGTGAAGATATCATCTTCTCAAATAAAGAGAAAATAAGCTCTTTTGATAGTATAACATTATTGTTTTATTCTTATTTAACAATCGCTTGCTTTAACTTTAAAGGTAATCGTTTTAAATAAATCTGCATGTCAAATGCCTATCATAATGCTCTATTTTAGAAGTGCAGGTTCGTACTTGTTGTAATACTTTTACTATTCCAATTCCACAAATATATTTAAAAGAATAAAAAAAACAATATACGATTGTATTAAACAAAAATGATACACAAACCATTCCACCGTTGGTGTAATAAAATGATATAAATAAAGGAGATTCACTTTGATCGGTCAAAACCCCAAACTCACGGAAAGGGTTGCCCAGAGGGATAATATCGTAAAGGGACCGCCCCCGAGACTCAACCCTTCAATGTTAATTTGTTTCTTCATTTTTCTTCCCGTTTATCTTTCAGGTAATTAGTTTTTCCCGTTTTAAATTTAGAGATATGATTTTTATGTCGTAATTTGATTATATTATCTTGGATTTTTAATGAGATTTTTAATTTTAGGAATGAAGATTATTGTTACAAGGTTTTAATTTTAAGATTTATAATTCCTCAATATTTTATTAAAAAGAATGTTGCAGCCACGAAAATCTATGGTCAGATGTAATTTCAATATAGACTCCTGTTAAATTGTTATGAGAAAGACTTGCCCAACAGCAAGACATAATATACGAAAGATACAACATTGGGCGTAATTGCGATGTTTTTTTGTTACATAAGGCAGTTTTTTGTTAAAGCGTATACGAATTCTTAGTACGTTTTTAATATATACACTAAACAAAAACTACAACCTCCCACTTAAAACTAATCGCAAAAACGTCCCTATTCTGTAAAAGCCGTTACTACAGCGTAACACAAACCACATCGGCTGCGTAAAGCGCACTACGTCGTGCACATGAATCATACAGCTGTAACCAGATTATGGCTCGGAATCTTGTTACCGCACCCTTTTCCACCCTGATGCCGAGTGACGCGTGTGCGTGAAATACACCACGCTAATCGGTTTTATATGGAGCGGAGTTTTCGTGTCGTAAAATATTTAATTCCATGAGAGCGTTGTAAAAATGTGTATTATTTGCGTATGTTAATAAAGGTAAATAATATGGTCAATTTTTCGGTTGTGTATCTGTATATTTTTTTAGGACTTAACCTATTTAGAAGTGAAAGGTATTTTTGAATTAAAGGAAAATACCACTGACCAAAATATATGTTATGGTAATAGTCGAACAAGATAGAGTCAACGAATAAAATATGTTTCATGAAATCAATAGGGTATTTCCCTTGTTCAATTAAAGTATGATAATTCTATATTACAAAGTTCTATAGCTATTAACGTAATTAGGATTTTCCAGTGTAGGCAAATGCAATATCAGATAAATAATCGAACTGTATAGGTTAATTTCCTTAATCCTATAACATAGAGACTAGACTAATTCATGGCATAATAATGACGCATCTGTTTTATAACTATAATAAAAAAAAGTTCAGAATAATGAATCTTAAACAATACAATATTGATTCGACCGATTTATGTAACTAAAAACAACATGAAAATCACAAATGTTAGCGGCTACGATAAAGTAACTAACATCATTTTAAAACCATGTTTAAGTTACGTGTACCCGCGCAATTGCTACATAATTTGCGGTCACGTGAAGCAGCCATTACGATTGTCGGCCAACCAATGGGAGCGCGCCATTTAATACGTTCCATATTTGAAGAAAGAAAAATGAAATATGAGATGGTAATTTAAATTTCGAATAGGGTAACAGGAACGACGTTGCACCGTTTTAATATTATGTAAATATACATGGATATTAAGGAGGTATTATATAAAAGGTACTGGGGTTATTCAAGATGGGTTATAGTATATACATATACTCTATTTAAGAACTTAAAGTATTTATTGTGTAAGATCTAAGTTGAAATATACTTTGAGTGCAAATAAGGTAATATTTTATTTTGTTGAAAAATTTAACAACTCGTTAGTTCAAGTGCTTGTAAATGGATAGTAATATGAAGTTACTTTGTTAAGTAAAACATATTTAAATTCAAAGAATACTGAAGACGTTATCAAGAATTAATTAAAATAATTTAGGAGTAAATATAGTCTGTATCCGATGTTTTCAATTAAAGGATATGCTGTAACTAAATACGTTAATAAAGCCATGTTTTTGCATTAAAATTAATCAAAACCTTAGGTATATGAAATGAACACGAACAGTTACATCCCAGTCATTATGTTCATTATAAAATATCGATTTGACATTGAGCACAATATAGTTAACTACATGATCTCATCTCACGGATCATTTAACGCAAATCGATCTATTACGGAAAACATCGGTCATTACCGAACGTTCCGCCAATCGCAGTGCTCCGTTTAACCGAATGTAATTTATTGAGTTTCGAATTTTAAAAACGGAATTATGGCCGCCATTTTGGATGTAATTTTGAAAATGCTCACGATTACCGGCTTCCTTTAGAGGCGGTTTGCGGTCAGAATCAGGCGGTCAGTTGCTTGACTTTCCATATAATTTCACATTTATTATGGAAAAGTGATTATGGCTATATGTAGTAAATTGTAGTGAAGTGAGTTATTTTTAATGAGATTTTTATTTATTCATGAATATTTTTTTTGTAGTTCACGATTGCAGTACTCAATCGTGATTTCAATTACTGAGATAAGATGTAAATGTACGTTGGTCGGAATGGCGATTGCCTGATGGTTTCGCCGTGGATTGTGAGGATATTGAAGCGAAGCTATTATGAAGATTGTATCAGTATTAGTTTCTTTAATGAGTTTTTTATGAACCATTATGTAGCTACTGGAAAATTACGTGAATCATTTAAATTCACGTGGAGTTACCTCATGTGTAGTTGTAGATGATATTATATGAACATTACAGTTTATATAATATACTTATTACGATACAGGTAATTTATTTCCATCGATGGATAATGTTTTTAACAAGATGAACGAATGTGTTATTTCCAGTTAGAAATCCTATCGGAAAACTGGACAATACCCGTACTTATGTATAATGAGAATAAAAACTGGGATTTGTTAGTAATTATTTCTTAATATAATTTTTAATGTTTCAGTATAATAAATATAGAAATAAAAGATGCGTCTAAATCTATAAAATCCAATATGCCTAAAACTAAACAAAAAACACTAACGTTTACCTAAACACATAGATATATTTACTAGCCACAAGAATAAAAAAAACCTTTACTCCACATTATTTATTTCCTTTCTCTTTCTTACTCTATTTGGTCTCTCTGTCTATGTAACCCCACATTAAGTTGATAGACTTAAAAATCATATTAACACATACCATCATTTCCAGCGTCATTCCCGATCACGAGGCGGATCGGGCACCCGTACCAGAACCGAACGCCTCCGAAGCGCAAGAAGCCGCGGACGTCCTTCACGAGGCTGCAGATAGCCGAACTGGAGAAGAGGTTTCACAAGCAGAAGTACCTGGCTTCAGCGGAGAGGGCGTCGCTCGCCAAGACACTGAAAATGACCGACGCACAGGTGAAGACTTGGTTCCAGAACAGAAGGACTAAGTGGAGGTAAGGATGTCTTGATTGATGATTGGTTTTGTAGAAACAGCTCTAGGTATTATTATTTTTATTTAAGAATTTATGCGATTTAGAAGGATTCATCAGTAGGTACGGTTTTAATGTTTAGTAACACAATTTACGATTTTATATAATTCATAATACATCAATCAGCAACTCAACAACATTGTTTTCAAAAAATCAATTTTTTAAAAGATTATATATTAGGTTTTGAAAGGCTTATTTAACTTACATATGTTCAACATTGTACCTGATAATAGACGCTATAATTATCCAATAAGACAACTGTTGATAAAACACCAGTCAGCTACAAAACCGTGTCTACTGTCTAGCATAAATATACAACTAACCCTTCCATATTTAATACTCATAATGGAAAACCGATGATCCGAGCCTCGATTTTATAGTCTATTTAGAGTTTATCTGTCCTTAAAACACTTGTAATTATTTAAGCGAAGGCGTCAACGTACCCCGTTAGCTTGCATGTCGTCATTAAGATAACTACAGTGTAGCGACCAGTCTAACTTGAGCCCCGGCTTAATAGATTTACTATAAACCTATCACTGAATAAATAATGGTATTCGCTCAAAGGATTTCATGTGTTTGAAACCAAGTTGGTTTTAAAGTTAGTCAGTTTATAAGCTCCGTTTGTATAGAACAGTATCTGTCTCTTTAATACAATTATCCAAATAATAATTTACTTATTGTTATCTCGTATTACTCTGTCTCTTAACGATAGAACCTCTTCCTTAATATAAAGCCTCTGCCTTACATCATTTGATTTTTATATCAAAATATATTATGCTTTAATTTTCATTTGTTGTATAAATAGTATATGTATAATATTAAGGTAACGAACACTACTATAAATAGGTAATAGGGCGTGGACAGTATATAAGTATAGTTATAGTTATAGTTAATAGTATAGTTATAGTTATAGTTATAGTTCACAATATATTAGCTTTATTATAATTATTTGATTAGACTAGTGGTAATAGCAACAACTAGAATCTAGGATTTATATTGCTTATTATATCACTAAGAAGCTCGTGATATTTACTACCTATACTCCAATTAATAATTTTCTACTTCTATTTATCCTAATGCTACCATTCGTGGACTCAATTCAACATGATTTTCATCCTCTCAAAACCCTCCCAAAATGGGTAGTCCTTGGTCACTACCACACAAATAGATGTTGATAGACTCTACATTTCTACGATATTCATATAGTATAGCCAACACTCAGATGTGCACAATTCCTTGCGATATTTCCATTCTCCAATAAAGCGCGCTTTAAAAATAACCTAACGTTTTCGCAAAACATGCAAGGATGCCATACCACGTGTAATGATCGTCATTACACGTGTGTACAATTTTATGTTAAATAGAGTCCCAACGCGTCGCCCGTCGCCTCACTGCTAATAGTGTAGGAATATAAAACTTAAGTAGTTGAGCCACTAAAGATACCAACAGTGAAGAATTTGTTTTAATTACATGTCGTAAAACTAGAACTTAAACATGCCTAAACGTTGAACGCGAAGGTACTTAAAGGAGTGATTTCTGTTTTACATATTTTTTAAATTCCTATTAATTCCATGATTTTGCTTTATGAAGGATATCATGGGATACATTTTTGCATCGTTATTTAAATTGTGAATCTGTTTGTATTTATTAAACAGACGAGGTTGAAAAAATATACATATAAAAGTCTGTTCTAGTTGAGACGGACCGTTTAAGTGATGACAAAACGACATAAAGTGGATATTATAATTATTTTTATGACAAATTTAAATCGAAGTGAAATATGTCTCGTAATAACGTTATGAAAAATGAATGCAAAAGCCATCAATAGCGCCGACGGATAAGCTAGAAAAATACTCTTTGAATAATTGAATGTGACCGGTAGCGATTCTTTTGATTGGTAATAACGCAAACAGCTACATGACAGACAGGTGACAGCTGTCATCCTGACGTTTACGGCTTCGCTTGTATAATGAGTTGACGTCTATTTTTGAAGGTATAAAGGTTTGACATTCTTCAATTTATAAACAATTTCTTTTTATTCGGATTAAGTACAAGAAGTAATTGAGTACACAGATTTTCAATGTACAATAATAACATTAATAGTCTACTAACGAATGCCTAATTTTCGGCTTAGTTTTATACAAATTTTAACAAGTAAACTACATTTAATAATCTCTTTAGAGCGTTTTATTCGCTTTCTTGTCATCAGTCATAATCGTAATACAAAAGATGTACTAAACGGGAATTTTAAAACACGGTTAGCAATTTGAGGAATAAATTGAATTATGTAGATATTGTTCATCTAAATTTTATTGGCGTGTGGCGAAATTTGGAACTACATTTAAAACTAAAAACTACTTAACGAATTGTTTGAGATATGTTGTCACAATATAAACAACAAGCATTTATTGCTAATAATCGAATAGTATTAACATGTCCAATATAATAAAATGTGAAGAGAGAAAAAATGTTTCTAATATATTGACAACAGCATAACAACAACCCATTAGGAAGCCAAAAGATCGTAGACAATCTATATACGAGTATACATTTTGTCAATGGATCATTAAGCAACTGTCAAAAAGTAATTGTCATAATCCCAAACGACGAAACACATACGTAACAGTTTCATAACTAATTATTTTGCTAACGCACTGCCTCCATATTAAATTTTAAACAAGCCGTCAGCATATAAATTAATTAACACCGTTCAATCAACGTACACGTGTACCGCGAGCGCTTTTAAACCGCTCCGTACATTAAATTTAATTTATTGATGTTACTATTTCAATAAATTTATAGAGCTATCGTTATTTAATGGTGCTGTGCTTTATGGTTTTGTAATAACTGCGTTGAGTTTGGTAGTAATCACTATCTCTAGGAAAAGTGACGTGGGCAAACGATTTGCTGTCGTGTTTCCTTCAGTATATAATATTGGAAGATGCAAAATAGTACTATCTCTCACCTGTCATTCTCTCCTTTTACCCCTTCCATTTTAAGATACCACCAACTGACGTAATAGACCCAAGTCTTGTAAATTTTCATGGGCTACTGTCACCACTGACAGTCAAATGAGCTTTTTGAAATCCTTAAATGAAACAAAACCTCAAATGTCAAGTAAGACTGGATAATGGTTATGGTATGAAATAAATTTATAACCCATGAGTCAATCAGTCCCTTCGTTTTTACCCTATTATCGAACCAATAGTAGTCTAACAGGTCACCCGTTTCGTAGATTTTAGGAACTATAGGGATATTTTTAATACTTAATAATCTATTTTTTTTTTGTATCAGCCCATATACGACCCGCTGCAGGGCACGGGCCTCCTCTACAATCGAGAGCACGATTGAGAGTGGTTAGGCCATATAGTCCACCACGCTGGCCTAATGCGGGTTGGCGGACTTTTACATACCATAGAAATTTATACAAATGTGCAATACAAAACTATGGTATGCAGGTTTCCTCACGATGTTTTCCTACACCGTTATAGTGCGTGGTGATTGACTATCAATACACACATGACTCCGAAAAGTCAGAAGTGTGCCCTGGGATTTGAACATGCGACCACCGTGAACATGTAGGCATCCGCGTCTAGTCCGTTTACCAACAGGCCACCACGCACTTAATATATTATACCTAATATTCTATACCTAACCTAAATCTGGTACCTATACGAAAGAAAGGACTTCTTTTCAGTCACAGAAGGTCTGCTACTGAATAATTTCCTCTTTTCTATAGCGGCCTGCATCCAGCGACTTTTTGCGACCTTTACTAGATACTTAGAGTATTTATATATATAGAGGGAGCGCTGGTACGTCAAAAACGTAGATAAAAATGGTGAAGCCGGGTCACCTTTTTGCGGCCTTCCTATTGGCTGACATTTGATAGGTTGTCCAACATGCACGAATTATTTGAAAAAATTAAAATAGTTTAGGTCTCTGGGATATGAATTCCACTCAAATTCATTTTAGACGGTTAATAACTAAATATACTTTCGGTATTTTCATTGATATTGCTTTTGTTTTTGAAGACGTAAATGTATACTAGCGCTCCCTCTATATTATAATATTCTAATACTATATTAAAGTGCCTTTAGTGCCTCCAAAAACTATACCATTTCGAAATAGGACAATAGTTCCCGACTTACCTTACATAGGACTTTATTGAGCTGTCGGCCCTTATTATACCTGAAGTCATTAAAACTTATCGGTACTATAGCCTGATGGCTCCTATTCTTACCCTTGTAACGTGCGTCGTAACTTGTTTCCGTATTGTAAGAGTTATGGTCCATTATTTACATGAAACCTCCTTAAGATTAACCACAAAGATGTAGGTCATGTACTATGAATTCATAGGCAACTCTCGAATGGAAACTGACCAAGAAGTGTATGGGATACAAAGAGAACTTGACGATCATCATCATCCACAGCCTGTAGGGTCCCACTCCAGGTGACTATATATTGAACCTGACGATGGTCTCATCTATTTCTATTCCTATTTGCTATTACTATAATACATTTTGCCTTCAGGTTAAAGAAAGCAATAAATATACATCAAAATAATACATACAAAAGCGTACACAATATTAAACAAAATTCCAAATTCAAAACTGCGAGACAATGCAAGGGTTCGTTCCGAAGTCGTGTGTTGGTGGCATCACAACCGATTACGTTCTAATGGACAAGCGGTGTTTGTGTTCGGAGCAGATAACGCGTGCTCGATACGCGCGGCGCCATGCCACTGATTTTATTGTAATAAAAAAAACTATTACCAGGCACTCACAGGCAGTGTTCGTGATCTACTGACTGATATTGAGTTTATATCTTTGTATGAACGCATAAAAGATTGCTTTTGTTGAGTTTCAAAACGACTCCTTGCGGCCAGTGTTCCATATATAAAATTAAAAAGAGAACATAAACATTTTAATATGCCATTGCAAGAATAATTAAAAAGTTAATCAATAATTCTATTTTCAAATAAACATAGAGTTAATTTATCAAATGTCTCATTGTATTAACCGGCCGTGTTAATGGGTCGCTTATCTAAAGCTTCTTGTTTTTGTTTTCTTGTGCATTATTAAAAGTCGGTTTATCGCTAACGAGGGGCCACGCTAGGCTATATTGATAGGATTTGTTCGTGTTTACTTTGATTAATTTTCCGGTTAACGTTTTTGACGTTGATAGCGAAGTACATTATTTCGGACTAAACCTACTATACATTTCCTATCACAAACCTCGCCCAATTACGGCATACCAACCACACAAAATAAATTAATATCGTTGTCCATTTCAATATGAATTCCTGAAAATGCTGTTTGAACATAATTTAAGAAATTCATATCGGTATTTTATGCGCTCTTTAAATTCATTAAAAAGGAAATTTGGTTTTCATAATGTTATTGTTAAAAATGTTAATGTCTAAACTACAATACAATCAAAGTCAATTTTTCTCTCTGATTTTAAATTGCAAAGCATCTGTTGCTCAATACTTCCAAATTCGACTTTAAAAGCAATATAATATATTGCTCTACATCCTACTAGAAATATTTTAGAAATTCCAACACATTACACAATGTTAATCGGACGAAGGAATTTTGGGTTCGAGCTCTGCACCATTTCCAAGAGAACGTTTGAAATAAAAGACGTCCATTTAATGACGAGATTACGATAAAACTTTGACGATTTATTGTGAGGTTTTCAAGATATTTTAATACTGAATTAGGTTTAACTCACGGGCCGATAACGTTGGCTGTATGCGAGAGGCCTTTGCGTTTTAAAAAGATCCCTGTTTGAAATTAGAAAAAACATGACCATCCCATTTGCTTTGTTCAATTTTACTAAATGTTTCATGCGTGGAACTTTGGTTCTAAGTAAGTTATAATAGAAACTGCAACAATTGTATATGACAAATTCTAGAAGTGATGTCAATAGATTTGAAAAAATAATATAATAATACAGAAATATTTTGGAATTTCGAACTCATTATGAACTACATGGCATTAAACCTCATATGGACAAATGGCTTCATTCGCCTTGTGCTAAATATTCTTCCTACGCATTGTACGTCACAATGTTTAAAGTATAATGAAGAACGAAACAAAGAAAAACAACGAAAACAAAAGTGAACTTTTGTAGCTAAGTCGAAATATTGGATTCTTAATTCAAAATTGGGTTTAAGATCGACTAAACTTGCTACGCCAGAATTTAAAAACCTAACTTTCTCCAATGTTTATTTCATAAGTATTTACGAAATGTAATCAATGTAGAAAGTTCAAAATGTGAACTACTGTATACTGTATCAGCCCATATACAGCCCACTGCAGGGCACGGGCCTCCTCTACAATCGAGAGAACGATTGAGAGTGATATTAATGTACAGAAAATAATACTACTATTAATTTTTATTGATAATTAGACATAGCATAACTTATTAGCTCCCAAAGAGTAAAATTTTCTACGCTCTCAATCAAAATATTGGCTGTACGGTCTAATATGGCTAGCGATGGATAATGTAGTTTGGACATTTAAAATTAAATGAAGCCAGTGTTATCTATGACAAATGAGGTCGTATTATCATCTGTGAGATGAGGTTCTTATTGCCCGGTGTTCAGCTACCGACGCTAGCGTTTTATTATGATGAATTAGATATTTTTTGTTACAGATACATCTTCTCCGTCTTTAATAAAAAATACTGGGTTTTATATATTTTATTTCTGGCCATACATAGATGAAAAAGACAAATTTCCATTGGTTATGGTTTATCACATTGGATTAAATTTGGAATATATTTTATCTACGATTAATCAATCTTTCGTAGAAGCGATACGCAGCTGAGTCTAATATTCTTTGTTGAGCTTAAAAATTATGACCGCGGAAACCGTGCGATTCACATCGCTATTTTTATATCAACGACAATTAAATGTATTTTTACAAGATTTAATGTTTTCTATTAGAAAAATAAATTAGAATTAATTTCTCCGAACAACTGACAGGTAATTTGCTTAGTGAAATAAATGTTTGTTTCAAAGAAATCGATAAAATATGTATAGAAGTTTCTATAGAGTTTGAATTAAATGAGCGAGTATACGTAACCGCCAGATGCAAATGTTACACCCACGATATCCACGTGTGAGACGAGTTTTTGTCTCCATTCGTGAATTTATGTAATGTATGATAACGTAGAAAATATATCTACTCGTAGTTTAGATGTTAAAAAAACAACGAAATATTACGTTGTGATATCAGAATCCGCTTATTTAATCTTTTGTCTTTTGATTGTGTTAAAAAATAACTTCTACGCCAAATTGCATTTCATAAGAGTTTTCATTTTTGTTAACATAGCCCTTTTCAAAGTTTTTTGAAGTGACTGTATCATGCTTGAATTAGGAAACATCTGCACCCAGACAAACCTTGGACATTTACCGCGTCTATCGCCATGAAAAATAATCACTTAAAATTCAAGACAAACGCCCATAAATCGATGTTCACATCTGCCTGTAATTTAAATAAGTAATAGCTGAAGAGGAATATAATAGGACAAGTTAAATTACACCTCCGTACATGTAAGTAATAGTTCAAAATTGAATTCATTGTGAAACAATGGCACGCATTCCCAACCACGAATCAACTCTCACTTATAAGATAAGGATGTGACAAAGTTATAAATCACCTATCAATTTATCGATATTGTTAGTCGATTTTTAAAGTGCTTTATTATATTAACGATGACCACTAATTTTTATATTCGCTTTCACAAGATTTATTTGTTGTTTATTCAGTTTTTATTTTTGAATGCAACAGTAAAGGTGTCTTGAAGCTATAGCATGAAAATTTAATACGTAAAATATTTTTGTAATAATGTAAATAATTGTGATAGCTATATCAATTAGCATATTTATTGGATGTTATTTTAGGAACGAGGGTACAAATTGTTTTATTAAGCATTTTTGTGTAAATTTTAGTAGATTAAAATAATATGTTTATATAATTAACAAATTTATGATAAAATATTGAACATTTATTAATCTGGATCAGCTTACAAACGGAAACACAATTTTAAGATTATTGCTGGATTAGGCCTCTACTTCTGACAATAATATGACCTAACACTTTATGGTTATCTGCTTCCACAAAAAGCTTATGTCATCATAAAAAAGTAATATGAATTTTTTTCGCAATTTAATAATATACATCAGTGTTTTGTTTCGAGACAACTATTAAGCTTATTTGTGAATTTCTATTGTTTTCCACGTATTTATAAACATGTAACATGTCATACATATTCGTGTGAGCTTTTTCTATTTGTTTTATAGAGTACATTTTAATGCATTTATAACGATGCCTTGGCAATACAATTAGGCGCAACAAATACCATTTTCATGACTACACTCAATCAATGCCCTCCCCAAAAATAAGTGGAATACAAAAGGCAGCGCGGGGCGGTTAAGTGGCCCCGGTATTTGTACATATTGTATGTATAAAACATCAAGCAGGCGGTAACATAGGGTAGCAGGGGAGATACATTTTGTATGAGCAACACAACTCGGCAGTTTGAACCATCAATTATTAAGTGCGGTGGAAAGACGAGCATTCTACTTTTTACACGTATTGTTCCTCTTCGTTTGCTTTATTGCCTATTTTTCGTGACTTTTACTGTGGTTCCACGTTATTTTATGCGACCTTTGTGCTGAATATAAACTGCGTTTGTAAACATTAATACGTCTTACATTTTTATAATGTTTCCTGCCTTTCCATGCCTATATATGATGGCTTTAAATCATGCCTACGATAGTACGCTTCGCTCGAGGTAAACGTGTTGCATGCAAGTGAGCCTACATCGTAATACTTATGATTATTTTTCGTTTGAATAAATTATTGTTACTTCTTAAAACAACACTAAATAAATACTGCGCAAAGACAACTCATTCACTTGTAACATCTATAGGAATTACGAGGTCATAATCTATGTCAGACCACAAGATAGGGTTGTTAATATTTATAGTTAAAGTTTCAGTTTCTCTTCAAATCAGAATATTATTAATAAAACACTGCTTAATCATTTATATCTCGTTTAGAATCTCAATACGTCAGAGAAATAGAGAAGTGAAAATTTACTACAATTTCCAATTTCCTACATTCTGTTAGTTTCAGTGCGTCCAATTCGAAATGTGTTAGCTATCAAATTCCCATTGGTCGTAACTATTCACACATTTAAAGGTCGATACTAATTCGCCTCGAACCTCGATACGTATCGATGTTCCGACAATCTACAAATCCAATTGGAATCGTTGCACGTAACTCGTAATGTGTTTACAAAATGGCCGCTGTTGGGCGTCTCGTTTCCTTTATTTATTTACTCGCCCTGCTTCATTCTCCTCGTGTAATTCTTTTCCCTTGTATAAGTGAATATTAAAACTCCCCGAATTAGGGTGCCGATGGGCATTTAGTCCAAAAACGGTACTTTTACCCGCCGCAGAGGGCACTTTTTCGTGAGTCATCTTGTGTGTTCCTTCGTTTCGTTCGACTTGGGATGTGCACAATCGAATTTGCACTTTATCTTTATCCAATAGGATTTCGATTGGCTTGTTTTGTATTTAAGATGTGTTACTTCAGTTGTCGCTTGGATAATTGTTAGCTTGTAGATTGTCTCCTCTGGAATTACGTAACAAATCCGTTTGCTGATTGATACGAGGGTAGAGGGAGCTACGAAGGAAGAATGTTCGATTGTCATTAATTTTTATTGCACGTCGTTTCTCTTCGTTTGCGGAGGATCTGTTCAGCTATTGAAGGTGTTTGTTTGGAGAATTAATCCTTAAGTTTATGACACTAATCATTTTATTTGTATTTATATTGTGTAATGCTATTTTCTGGTTTATGAGATAAATTATCCTATATTGCCTCAAGGCGCCGTCAGATATGAGCGCAATGTTAGATATTACACATTCCTTTAGAATCAAAAAAGATCTCAAATTCTATAGAAATATTTGTACGTGTGTTCTTACATTTTGATAATATTCATAGATTTTAATTATATGAGTATCGAGATAATATTCATGCAACATCGTACAATCGGAATGTAATTATAACGTGCAAGGTCTTTCGTGTATTGGAGCTGCATAGAACACGTGTAAAACAAGCACTTTGTTTTATTCTGATCTAAGCTTCTTTTTCTTGTTATAAAATATTAATAGCACGAATAAAATTTTAATTGCCTACGAGTAACTTTCGCCACGTATTTTATGTTTAAAATATTAATTAAGTGGCTTTATTAATTAGAATGTTACACTGTTCTAAGGAAGAGGTTACATATCATTTGGACACAGTGTTACAGCGGCTTGTTGTAAATTTTTTATTACATCTTCTACGATTATAATTTATAATTTGTTTTGCAAAAACATATTAATTGAATACGAGCATTTTCTATTCTCATAAATTGATTGACCTCCTGTCATACAAGTAAACAAAAAGAAATTGTACCTATATTATTCTCTTCACTATTTTTTTGTCGATTAAAAAATTCATACTTCATCATAACCAAAATTACGCCACAAGAGGTATTTTTGTAGTAGGTTTTGAATATTGTTCGGTATTATAGGTACATAATTAAAGGCTGAATTAAAACGAGATAAAATTATTTCCGAAGACATTATTTCGGAAAATCCCAAAAGCACCCAGCTGACTATTTGCTAAATCCTATTATTTGCCACAGAATATTACTTATTTATTTCCACCAAAGTCTCAAGGATGCAACAGAAAAAACTTAATTAAGTTAACGTTAAACGCAATTTCGGTAGCAAACGACATAATCTTAAGTCGCTGACGTAATTCCCAAATTCAATTAAGCGGGGTAAAAAATTCAAAGGGAAAAACTGGCGAGTCCAAAGTGATTAACAAAGGAGATCTTAATTACAGTATGAATTGTTCCGACACACCACGGAACAATGGGTCGAAGTCCAAAGGAAATATATATAGATCTGCTGAATTAAATAAATATTTTTAAACCGATAATTACTTAATTAATTAATTATAATTAAGTAATTATTTTTTTACCTGTAAACATTTTTTGTATTTAAAAAATAGTAAAAAAGATTTTGATACATTTCAGCTGCCTATAGTTACTAATACGGTCTCCCCATAAAGTACCTATTAATTCTGTACAGCCATATATCATCTTGCTACAGTCCGAAAAGGTACGTTGAAATTCAGAAATGCTTAAGTTTAGACAAATGAATCAAATTAAAAGAATCATGAAAATGTGCAGATCTTAGCTATAAAGTAGGTCACACCTTTAATGTACATATGTTAATTTGAAACCGAGTTGTCGTAAACATATGTTCTACTCCATTCCTTTCCTTCAAAGTCGAAGCTAGGTTTCATTAATTGTTACTTCTGTACAGAAGTACAAAACTCGCCGTATCCAATGAACCTTCGCGGCCAACTAATAAAATAATCAGCCAGAAATTACTAATTGCCTTTCCGTTGTGTTTGGCTTATTTAAGGAAAGTTTAATTGTACCTCACTTTATCTAATTATAAAGACGCGGGCTTAACTCTAAACTCGCGGTGAGCCGCTAGGGCTGTGCAAGAGTCGATAAAGGTTTAGTCGATGTATTAATTTATTTTAGGTAGAAGAGAGTATTGGAAGGTCAGGCTGACATACTCATTTTGGCCTCGGGGTACCGAAAGGGGAGATTAATAGCTATTCCTTTTGCATAAAAGGTTGAAGAGAGTATGCTGCTGCAGCATGAATTGCCAAAATTACCGTTTTGCTATTCCGTTTTGTTATATAGAAAACGTGATTGTCTGAGAACCAAACAAGAGAATCTTCCGCAACTTTCTATTTCCATCCACAAACGGTCATTCGAAAGGATGCATACAACACCGCCATTTTTCGTGTTTTTGTGAGAATCAATGAAAATCTGTTAAAGCATGCATATACTCTTATATTATCGCCTCTTCTGAATATTTGAAAAACTCATGTTTCGGTAGTATTTACTAGGCCAGCGTTTATGCTTTTTACCCTTTCATGCTTTTTAGGCCAGCGTGGTGCACTAAATGGCCTAACTCCTTCCAATCGTACTCTCGATTGTAGTGGAGACTCGTGCCCTGTAGTGGAACGTATATGAGCTGATACAGTACAGTAAACTTTTCAAAGGAAAATGGACGGATCTACGACGATATTACGAAATCATCTGCCGTAAAATATTTGAGCTCATGGCGCCATACAACAATAAACAAACACTCGACACAACCGTTCCCAACACTACGTGTCGTACATTAACCGTTCTAATAAAGTTCTTGCAACGCTATAATAGACTTAACGCTTTGTTCAATCATTTATTATCGTCGTACATAACGACCAGCGTATCCAGACCTCAGTTAACTCGTCAGAACACCCCTTTTTGATTAGAATCTTCATTAGGCCGGGAGGGGGTGGGGGGTCTAAATTAATTTGTCGGCACACCCGACGGTGGAGGCCATACATCAGTCCGAAGTTTGAATTCGAATGAATTAACTTTATATTCATTTCAGTGTCAGTTTTAATGAAACGTGACTAATGAGATGAAACTTTCTTCGCTTAGAAATTTGATAAAGCGTCTGTTTTGACTGGGTTATGTATTAAAAGGCGATACATTAGGAAATTAATATAATGCTGAGGTTTATCCATCGAGAGTTGAAGGCTTAGTTTCTTTTCTTCTCTTTTTATTTTTATTTGTTGCATAACTCCTATTTTAAAATAAACTATATTTGAACTGTATTTTCGAGATAATTGATATTCCTGCTAATGCCAGTACTTAGTTTTTCTCTTAATAATTCTGGAATAGTTCTTAATCTTGTCAACTAGAAATAACTTTGTCCCAACTTTTGTCGAAGTTTTATAAACTAGCATTAATATTGAATTACTTCCACTTCATCCAATTTTAGATTTCTATCGACCAAAACTGTACATTTTGACTTAGAAACTATTGCTACAAAACCTATTATTAATGAATCATATCAATGCTATGTTATCAAATATTCATGCTATAGGCATAATTTACCACGTCATTGACTAACATTGTCCTTTGAATAAACGTATTTCTGACTCAAAACCCCGAGATAAAGGTCCTATATCTCACTGGACACTCAACAACAAAGCCCCGGTTATCCAAGCCCATGCTTTATATCTTTCACTTTCATTTAATCTTAATTATAAAGCCTGTTGCCCGCTAATGAACATTTAAAACTTAAAACGTTATTAAAGTGAACGCGGTATCGAGAAAACCGAAAATGTTCAATTACGATAAAAGGTTTACACATAATTGGAACTCTTTGACTCCATATTTGCGATACCGTCTCCGCGCCGCTTAAAAGGACCGTGTACAGGGTGAAGTTTTCTAATTAATATTTTAGCTAATTCAACCTCTAAGGCAGCTAAAGAGTTGCTTAAGATGATAAGTCTTCATAGATAGGCATATAATTTGAACTTAAGTACAAAATTAAGCATAATTGTATAATTTTAACTATAGTGTTAGGAATTGCATGTATTGCATGCACAATTAAATAAAGACTAAATAAAGAGGAAAAAAAACTATGTATTAATTATTCATAAACATTTCTTTTAAATGCATCTTCATACTTATGCATTAATTATATTTGCCATATTGGTGTTGATATCGGCATTTACAAATTACATGATACTTTTATATTTTTGTCAAAATAATATTCTTTGTTAAATATCATAATCATAATCATAATATAATTATCAATCGTAACATGCGATAAAATGTAACATCATGATTGCACTATGGCCCGATGATTGGAAAATGCTCCCCATAACACTCGAAAAAGTTCTGTTCAACGTACATAAATACAATTACTTATTACATTGTATGCAAACCTCTTACTCAAAAAAGGTCTTAATAAATAAACAAATGAATAGACTAAATCAGTCCTAATTGAACACAACGCTTTAGACAATAAAAATAGCACCGACCACCCAGCAGGCAACTGCCACAACAAAATGCCTTTAGAAATTGTTAAGCAATATTTTATCAACCCTTACAAAAGCTTTTACTAAGCCATACACACATTCACTTAAAGATCATTTTAAACAAACCGATACGATTGTATTGATGCAAATTAAAGTTAAACGCGCCACTTAAGGTTCTCAGTGCTATCTTAATTAGCAAGGTTATATTTAGCAACGGCTTTTTGTGAAGAAAATGCGGTCGCTCTTATCTAATTTATATAAAACAACAGCTGCCTTAATACCATGATTAGGACTTGGCTTCCGAACGCCTTTTTGCATTATAAGTATAAATGTATTATCATCTTTTAAATTATAATTGATAAAATTAATTTGCAATTTATTTGGAATATAATATATTTAATGTAGCCACGCTGTGATTAGTTTCGGTGCAGCATAAACAAGCCGACTTGATCTAGTGCTATTGTCTCAGTAACAGCTTTACAGTCACGATCAGTGGCATTGTTAAAGGCTTCCATCCATAATTTTCCCAGTCTTTACATCACTAAAATTCGTCAATATAATCCTCTGTCTCCCTCTCTCTCTCTTTGGCCACAGGAAGCTCTCTGGTGCACATAGGATTCCCCCCAAAAAATCCATGTCACCCTATTGGAAACGGTCTGCACTCAGCCACATATGCCACAATATGTCTATCATTCCCTAAATATTGTAGCATATGGGCAATTGCCACTTATCACACCGTAGAACCGCTATTTAGTCTATAGCCTTGATAAAAAAGGTTTCATTACATAACGTTATCTCTTACACTAATTAATATAGAAACTCGTGTCTACGTTTTACATTCACAATTTACGAGTGAGTAAAGTTCAAGAAGTCTACTTTTGTATATTAATATTCAGAAAGGAAAGTGTCGTTTAGCCTAAAGTGTGTTCACCCCTTTTAAGTAGAGGCCGCTAAGAGTTAAGTTGTTGGCACATTATGTACCGACTACAGTGATATTTTATGTACCGAGATGTAAAGTGATTGCGGAGGCGGCAGAGCGTACAACAAACTTTCGTGCTTCTTTTTTATTCGCATTTTTAGAAAGATTTTTAATTGGTTTTGAAGCGTGACTAGACGATGTTTTATTCGATTTAAAATCAACGTAGGTAAATGTTAATAAAACCAGACAGTAATTAAACACTTGTTTTGCAAGTCAGATAATCCTTTAAAAATGCAAATGAAAAATGAATGTCATTTTTATGATAATATCAACTATAATTGCAAAAGTGTGTTTGTTCGTGTAGGTAATCTCTTCTTCAGGCAGCTACATTATCGGCATGACTTTTAATAAAGAAACTAAGTCTTTTAACCCCAGAAAATAGTACTTATCGAATAATATATACACGTGGCAAATGTTATAAATACTGCTATCCGATATGTTATAAATTCAATTATATATTTGTGCTAAAATTCCTCTTTGCCACGACATTTAGCCAAACGATACGCAAAACTTATAGCCCCGATAGCTAAATGTATGAAAAATGATTGTGGTTCTTCACATTTGAGTGTTGTAAGTAGCAAGACCAGTTGTGGCGACGATTTCAACTGCACGATGTGTTAATTGAATAATCAACGTAATTAAGTAATGGATAAGTAAATGTCACTTATTAAATTGAAATTACCAAGTGTTTTACGAGAACACAAATGCAATAACTTAGCGTAACTTAATTACACTTATCAATGAAGTATTAAGTGTATTAGTATATTTACTTGCAGATGCAGATGTACATATTAATTGGCAAATAAACTTTAATACCACTATTAGTGATAGATTATCGTGCATGATAAATTGCTTTTTATATTATTCATTTCAAAGTATTTATATTTTGAATAAAATACCTATAATATACGGGCTCTTTTGTACACACCATTTAAGCCAATGGCCTCAAATTTCAATACTATATTTAGCTGAAATTAGTTTAAAAAAAATAAGTAATAAATAACGCATATTTTTTCTATATCAATATAAATTTGCAATACATTTTCCAATTCTATCTTTCCAAACAATCTTAACATCCTATCAACAACTCCACTAATAATTCTACATATAAAAACTCAAGCGCAAAAATACTGTTAGCACTTCCAGCCACAGCATTACTTTGTCAAAGGATGATCCAAATTAGCCGAGCACCGCAATCAGTTGCCCAACTGATCCAAGTTTGGCTTGTGGTTGACTCCGTGGTCGCTTGTGATTACGGGACCATTCAAGGCGAAACGAAGGGCATCCGCGGTGCCGAATTATACTTTCGAACAATCTTGATTATAAAAGAATTACGTTGACGTGGCAAAGGAAGAATAAAGCTTCGTTGTAAAGATTGTTTTTGAATTGACTTGTTTTCTAATTTAGTTTAACCTATCTGTGTTGATTCATGTTAGTCATATTGCTAGAAAGGAGTCGATGTACTTGTAACATAAATCACTATAATTCTTGAAAACTAGTAGATTAACGAAGAAAATTGTAGGTATAGTCTAAATTTTCAAGCACCTATAAGATGTTTACAGCTTAATGATATAGCATCAGCAATTAGAATCAGCTGGGTCGATGGTCCTTCTGTAAACGTTTTTCTTTACATGGCAAAGGATGCCGATGTCGACAATCCAGCCAATGTCAGATGTGCGATGAGGACTCGTGTGTTGAAATAACCATTTTTGTTACAACAACCTACTATACTCTTATTGTTAGTTCCACAGTGAACCTGTAAACGTTTGCCTCAGTGCGGGGATAGGATTTGTGAGATCTGGTTTTCCTCCCATTTACTTACCAACGCACCAGGCGGTCGAATAAAAATAATAACAATGTTTATTACGAAAATGTTTGCAGTCTTACAAGGAATTCATATTGGTACGTACATATGTACTTATATAACAAAGGCTGCAGTCTTCGTGGTACAAATTAACTCATTACATTGAGGAATAGACTCAATAAATCGACAACTCAAGTTGATCTGTGGACTGGTCGATAGATAAATCAAGTTAATTATTCAGACTATGCGACTTGAGATGCCAAGACGGTTAGTGTTGAGTATTACTGAATCGGATTAGTAAAACAGGATTGAATAGCCTAGGTATTAAATCTATATCCTGTAGATATATTTCATAATTTAAGTTTTGACTTGTTAGTGTTGTAAATGTACATATTTTTTAGTTTCTGTTTTAAAATTAACTTTCCGGTATTTTTATTCAACATTTGTTTCAGTTGCGTTTATAAAAATATAAAGAAAATAATATTATTTTCAATGACTACGAACATACATTGTATTTTACAATTTAACACTACTTCTTCATACAGCTTCCTGCAAAAAATAGAATGTACAACAACACAGCATAAAATTATTTCATTTCTACCACGTCATGAACAAAATCGATAACAAGCATTCAATCGATTGTATCATCGATTAAACTTTACAAGAACATCTCTAGTACTATGAGCACTTCAATCAGCACTTGACTACCGGATAAACCGTAACTAGACTGTTATTGAAGCTATTCCACTATCTTCAACGATAATGCTGACATATAAAGTTGTATGAAAGAGCATGTGTTTCTTAATAGAATGCTGTTCATTTTAAATGGCAGGATTATTCATGTTCATTTCGCTTCTTTAACTGAATGTATAATATAGTGGCTAGTGGGTTAACATTGTTTTTAAAAAAGACGTTTTGCAATACCTCCTTGATCTAATGATAATATACGTGAACTGTGAATTGTAGGTCTTAGTTTCGATTTCAAGGTCGGAGAGTCAACTTAATGTGGATTTTTAGTTTGAAAAAACTCACATGAATTGCCTAGATTAGTGTTCAACATTAGTTTAAACGCAACTCATATCAAATTTTGGGTGAAAATACGCCCGACGACTGGAGACTGTCCCGCCCGCACACTCGCCACTGCAATTCCTGTAAGCCAGGGTCAACAGTGGCACGCATTGTAATGACACCAAACATTGATACTCCGCGAGTCTCTGGACATGTCTTACTTGTCTTTAACCCGCAACGAAATAAATTATTCATACATAGTTGTTTTAATAGGAGAAATTGGATATATTTTTTGTTCATTTCCCTCCGTAGCAAAGAGGGTGACAAAACGAATAACTAAAGAGGGAAATAACCTGGGATAAAAAGACTTTTACAGCCAGAGAAGCCAGCTCTAAAGCACCACGGATTTATGCGACCTATTATGTGAGCTGTTAAACACGCCCGACGAACTATGAACTGGAACCACGATAACTCTACATACCTTTTGGTGAAGCAGGCGTTGGCGTAATTATACATGTAATTTTGTTATAGCATTTCCTATAAAACTCACAAAAAAACAATCGTAGAAAGAGACATTTTTACGCATCAAGATGTAATACTTTTCAACTTGTAGGTATCTACCAATTTTCTTAGCAAAAGCAAGAAATAACAAAAAATACTTATACAATAATTTTAAGTTATAATACTGGTATTAATCGAGCAGTGAACGGTAATTGACACAAATCGAGTCAGCCATTGCTAGTCGCTGCCTCATGTATTATTAACAAACCTTTGAAACGCTGAAAGCTTAGCTTGATGGATGATAAATATTAACGGTCTATTTCTACATCCGGTCCCTTCGCAGATATATTTATTGTAAACTATAATATTTTGCTGCAACTTTACTGTTAAATTTTTATCATCTGTTGTCCTCTTATAGTCCTACCAAATGTATAAGACTATAATTGATCCTTATTCCTTGTCTAAAGCGCTAAATATATATGGCTTTTTCTTATAAATGACAGCCTCCGTGGCGTAGTAGGTTAGACGCCGACTGTGAAAAGAGAGGCCGCGGGTTCGATCCCCGCACCAACACAAATGTTTGTGTTGCCCACAAATATTTGTGTTGGGTCTGGGTGTTTGTGAGACCGAAAAGTCTCTCGTAGCTTCTGATTCCCACGACACAAGTCTCGGTCTTAGTGTGGGGTCAGGACTATGTATGTGACTGTTGGGTGTATTTATTTATTAAATGGAATTAAGTATGACCTTTTAAGGAAGTTGTTAGAATCACGTTTACCATAGAACATTAGCTCTTCAAGCGCAATCGATTTTAAGTAGTTTCAGTGACAATAACATCTTTAACTTATTCCTGTTCTCTACCTGGATTAATAATTCATTTATTATCATCATTTATTGCTCTTATTTAATTTTTAAATTATTCCAATTCCTAAAATCGATATTATCATATAGCGTTCGATTGTATACCGAATAATTGATGAAAACAAATGAGTGTTGCACGACACCGATCAACTTAATTATTGCAGATAATCGCAGCGTGTTCGATCATGTAGCTTATTATCGCGAGTGCAATATTCACGACATCGGCACGTCATCACCTGAATTATTCACTGTTCCATGTGTGTTGAACATGGTGGAGACTTCAACATGTGTTTTATGCTTTTGTAGATACACAAGTCTTTTCTGTTTCTATTGTCTATTATGGGAAAAAATATGAACATTTAAAAAAAAACTAAACTATATTATAATTTCCTGCTTTTGAACCTATAGGTAATTTATAGTATGTATATATATGTATGTATATGTATATATTTATAAGAATTGGCATGTGTATGTATTGTATTGTATCAGCCCATATACGACCCACTGCAGGGCACGGGCCTCCTCTACAACCGAGAGTACGATTGAGAGTGGTTAGGCCATATAGTCCACCACGCTGGCCTAATGCGGGTTGGCGGACTTTTACATACCATAGAAATTTATACAAATCGCTATGGTATGCAGGTTTCCTCACGATGTTTTCCTTCACCGTTATAGTTCGTGGTGATTGATTATCAATACACACATGACTCCGAAAAGTCAGAGGTGTGCCCTGGGATTTGAACCCGCGACCACCGTGAACATGTAGGCAGCCGCGTCTGGTCCGTTACCAACAGGCCACCACGCACTGAACAGGCCACCACGCACTGATGTGTATGTATATTAGGAGTAAATTACTGTATATATTTATATATTGTGTATATATAAATTATAAACAATTTGTTAATTTTCCTTTTTTTTTTTTGTTTGTGTTGGAGCTTGTCTCTTTTATATTCTAGACTGCCTTGTCTTCTTTTCATTGTGTTATATCCATCCAAAGGTTGTCTGTAAGAAATCGCCTAGAGCGATAAGCCCGCGATCTGTACTTTTTTCTTAATTTTATTATTTTTTGTATGTTTTTCCTTTCTGTGTGCAATTAAGAATAAATAAAAAAATAAATAAATAAAATATATTTTTTTACATTAAAAGTGTCAATTTTCAATGTAGGTATTATTGATACACCATCAGCGCCTGTCTGAGATTATGTAATACGAACTTGATTAATATGTATAATAAATGCTGTGGTATTTACATTATTTTATTTTATAAATAAACTACCCAAAAACAATCTTGTATAAAAATCTTCCCTAAATGTGCATAAAATGGATGATCCAAAACACCGATATAAAAAAATCATTACAATTAATAATTATATTAACATTCACACTCTTTGTTGCAGACGTCAAACAGCCGAAGAGCGCGAGGCGGAGCGACAAGCGGCAAACCGCTTAATGCTTTCGCTTCAAGCAGAAGCGTTAAGCAAAGGCTACATGCCTGAACCTCCGCCGGGGTCGGCGCCTCTCTCCGCGTTGCACTACCAGCCACCGGCGAATACAGCGCAAGCGACCCCAGCGAACACCGCTCTAAGCGCTTTACAGAACCTCCAGCCGTGGGCGGGGAATCAGAGCGGATTTTTAAACGCTCAAGCTGCTAACGCCCCCCCACCTCATCCCCCGCCAGTGGCGTCGCCTATATGCTGAATAGTAGATAATATGTAATAGGACAGGCTATACAAATTGACAATTAATAACTACAGATTCGACTCAATAGTAATTATGTTTTTTTATTTACAGTTTTGATTCTAAAGTAAAATAAAAATAAAATTAAGATGGTCTCTAGTAATTAGCAGTATGTCATAATTTTCAAAGTATTAAAATCATGCTACGCTGAACGATCAGAAAAGCTTTCTGGTTATCTATTTGTAAAAAACCATTGTCATTGAAATCAAGCGCGCTTTATTCCGTTCAAATTGCTGCGTATTCTGAATTAAGCGCTTTTCGCTCAGCGCACGTAATTCTGACGTAAGCGTTTATATGTTCACTCCGAGATGCATTAGTGCTATTTGAAACTAACTGCAGCTGTCAATTAAATTCATAGTTTTAAAAAATGCTAAATCAAACATGCTACAAATAATCGAATTGTAAATATATCTAATTTTAACATAAATTTTAATCAATTCCTTTTGTATTATCTCTAAGATTAGTTCATAAGTATAAATATATACGAATTTCTGTAAATATTCTTCAACAGTATTATAATGATAGATACTTTTCAATTATAATTAAGTAATATATAAAGTAGGAAACTGTAAAATACATAGATTACTGTAGTTGTAATAAAGAATATACTTCAAGAAGTGATCTAGTATTAACAGCGTTTTTAAACTTTCTCTGCGGTAAATTAATCATAGCAAGTTATTACAAGAAGGCAGGGGAAGTGTCTAAGAAATCGCTAAAGTAATCCCACATGTCGATATTAGAAAGTTTGAACATCCCAATTTATTACACTCTTGACGCCTACCACGAAGTAGCTAATTAGGAATTTTGGTTAAAAGTTATTTCGAATAAATCAATAGAAACTCTTTGGGATTATACAATATTGCCTTAGGCTGCCAGAATTTTATAAAATGTAATATAGTGCTTTAAATATAAGACACGGGCGAATAAATATTGTAAAATAAAGGAGGCAAATATCAAAATAAAAACTTTTAAATAAACAAAGTTATTTTCCAGTATAACTTGACCCCTCATGTAAATATTAGCATCGGTTTAAGCTCAATTTAAACTTGAATTATTAATCAAGGTTCGATATTGTAAATTATTGTATAATTAATTTGTCATGGTTTCATTTGTGCTGGCTACTCAAATGAACATTTTAATAAATACTAAAATATTGAAAGATATTGTTTTTGATTTATGTCCTTAGAAAATCTTTCGTTTCCCATTATTAACCAGTATAGGTGTGTGCTGAAAATTTTGAGAAGAATATTTGGAAAGGAAGTAAAAAATTCCTACTTGCTAGTAATTCTACTGACTAAATTAAATGCGATACAAAATGTATTGCTTTATGTCGCTTTCCCTTCTTCGCTGGCCTTTAAGGATGGAAGATAAAAAAGAAGTCTGAAAACTAAAGGCCGTACAAGACATCTGGAAAAACAATAGGCCGTAATCTTGCTTCTTATTTGATGATCCTTAGCCACAGTATTCCTACTGGTAAACACACGGCCAAAGGTTTCCATAGCAATTTCTTGTATATTTTACTGGCTTTTATTGAGAAATTTAGATTCAAATATTTCAGTGAATATAAATTTCAAGGAGGGTAAACGCCTCGGTGGTGTAGTTGTACTACGGTACGATTACATAGTTGAGGTCTCGGGTTCGAATCCCGCGTCGGGCAAAAAGATATTCCATTTTTCTATTCTTTATCAGCCCGAACATCACCAAGCGTTATGGCCGCGCTGTCTTTATCGTGCAATACCATTGTTTTTACTTTTGTACAGACAAAAGAGAATAATCGACTAACATTATTTTTGGATATTTTAAAGTCGACTCTAACGCAGAGGTTGTTCGCCTTTACTTCTACCCAGAAGTACAAATAACATTTTTCAAGCTGCCTCGGTGGCGCAGTTGTACTACGGTGTGATCGCAAATTTGAGGTTTCCGGTTCGAACCCCGGTCGGGCAAAGGGATATTGAATTTTTCTATGCATTATCAGCCCGAAGTCCGGAAGTTGCGCCCGATAGTGCGGTAGGCTCGCCCCCTATCACAACGTGGACGGAACGTACAAGGCAAAAAGTGGGTGTCCTGGTTGCATCTCTACCCCTTCTGGGATAAAGGCATTGTTGTGATGTTATATATGTATGTATGTAAACGCTATAATGATTTCCCTCCTAAAGAATCGATACAAAAAATAAACAAACACAAATTTTCTTAATGATAAATAAATACACGTAACAGTACACACTCTACTCCAAGTGAGACAAAAATCTCGTGTCGTTGGTACCTAAGGCCACGAAAGCAAAAATTCAATTACAAAACTCACAGGCCTATAATTGTTTTTGGATCACACCTCCCCAAGATCACACTGACATTCAAGTATTCATCTTAGCGTGGCAATTAAATGCACACGCACAGCCTCTCGTTTAACGTGTAATAGCCTCGTCTTCAACATCTTTATTAGCCTGGACACCTTCGAGTGAGTCCAGGCTAATAGAGATGTTAAAGAGGCTCTTGACCCAGAAAGAATTCATAGGCATGAAAAACTAGGTTGTTTTCGGTCTACTGTTCACAAACAAAATTATAGATAGTCAAATGTAAACACGTATCTGCGGGGAGCAAGCTCGTAGAGTTTTCCTTTACAACAAGCTTTTTCAAAACGACAATTTTCTGATTTAATTTTTTAATTTTCTGATTCAAAACGACAAGATTCTGGAGAAGACCTGCATGAGATTTATCGACGAGAGGGTAAACTTTTGTTGCAAAGAAAAAGCCTAATAAGTACTTACATGGATATGACAGTCAAGTCAAGGCACAAACCTGCACTAGTTTCGCAGGCTGGCATAACAAAGCCTACCGACATTTTGTAGCCCAAATGCTTATCTCTAGTTGTAGTTTTATCGATGTGGAAAAAACATGCCCAATTTAGAGTGTTCTGAAGCCGCCAATAGGGCGTTTGGCGTGGCTTTACGACTCGACCGCATCACAACAGCGATAGCAACATCTTATTAGGATTTTATTACCGCTTCTCACGATATCGTTTACTTATAATAAATGTCTCCATCTTTAAATTTACCACTTTAAGGTTTTTATCTTGTGTATTTTTTATTAGTTTTTAATCTCCCCGTTTGGTATTTAGTCCTTTATTGACGCCGTTTGCTAAGCGTACCGTCGCGGTTTTATTCGTTCGTAACTTATTTAATGTCAATTAAAGTGTGCTTGATAAGTAAACAAACAATTTATTCAACTAGGCCCGGTAAATGTCTGAGTTATTTAGAGGTAACAATTTAATTTAGTGCGCGCGGGAATGCTCCTAAGCTGATCTATTTGGAAAGCTCTGATCTTAAATTAGTGCTAGTGTTGTCGCTGAACCGTGCTAATTAAAAGAGAAGAAAAGTACAACTGAAAATGAAATTAGTTAACTGGTGCATCAACTATTCGAGACGAAATTACACGTAGCCGATAAAAAAAAATTGTAATTCAAAACGAATGCTGATATTCACGAGGCCTACTGTTGGTATCCTTATTCCCTTTTGGAAGACTTGATACTCATACATATGATTTGGCTCGTGATCATTCCCTTTATGGTTTATTTGAGCGAAACATTACCACGACCATTCACCGAATTCAAACCTAAATTTTTCTAGGTTCATAATTCTTCCATAATTTCCGCCACAAACTTCCTTAAAATCAATATAGACGCTTTTAACTTTGAAAATGGGAAAACAATCGTTATTTCTAGTTTAATAATTAAAATAAGAAATACAAATATAACGGGCAAAACCGCGCTCAAAACCCAATCTTATATAACATTAATATACCTTTGTTGCTGGTAATAGTTAAGTTAAACAAAACTTAACTATTACCAGCGATAAGCATATGCGAGACTATAATTTACGAAAAGAAACAATTATCCGAAATAACAATTCAACAAAACTACAATAAACGGAATCGATTATGAGAAAAAACGGTCACATTTCCGTCCCCAAAAGGACGATTTGACGGCTATCAAGCCCCTTCATTACTAACTTTAATACAATTTTAATACCGAGGTCGTTTTGTGTAATAGTGATACGTGACTCCTGTAAGCCATTACAAATGGGACGCGAACAAAAAAATAAATCGATTTTCAAACGCTCGTAATCCTTTAATTCGAAACTTTGAATGCATACTTATGTATAATTGCAATAAAAAATACTTCAATAATGTTGAACGGCTTTTGAGTCATTACACGACCACAATCTCCGTCATTTCCAAAGTTCAGAAACACAGTTTTTATTAGAGTGCCGGCTGTGGGATTCATTATTAATAATATTTATGATTTATCTAGTGTATGTTGTTGTACTTAAACTTGATGCTGCGATATAGGTAATGACTTTTATCTATCTATAGCAATTATCATACCACTTCTGGGCACGTGCTTCATTAATGATTAAGAAAACTTAGATGGATCCCAGTCTATCACGCTGATTTAATGCAGACTGGGAAATATTTGTTTGAAAATCCATATCACAAAAAACCTTATTGAATCCTACTATTGTATTTAAACACAATAAAATAAATAAATACACCCAACAGTCACATACATAGTCCTGACCCTACACTAAGATCGAGTCTTGTGTCGTGCGAAACATAAGCTACGAGAGACTTTTCGGTCTCACAAAAACCCAGACCCAACCCAAATATTTGTGGGCCACACAAACATTTGTGTGGGTGCGGGGATCGAACCCGCGGCCTCTCGTTTCTCAGTCGGCGTCTAACCTACTATGCCACGGAGGCTGTCATGCAAATGCATAAATAATGCTATATTCTTGAACACTCCATCTATTGAAATACAATAAGACTAATTTTGCACTCTAGAACAATAAAAGAATATTCACGCTACAAAAACTGCAGGGTTCTCTTAAAATATTGCTGTAGCATCGCGTGACGTTTGTCCTAAATTAGCTTACAAATAAGAGGCAAGACCGCGTCGCAACCTATCAGACGGGAGACGGTCCTTTAATCGATGTAGCGTGCTGGCTGAACCACCGGTAATACAAACAGTTTGCGGCGTATTGGCTTCATTGAGGCGCTTAGGAAATTATTTGCAAGGAAACATTTAAATTCATCGTAAAAAACAGTTTATCTGTCATAACCAATCAAATTCGTTTTAAAACTTAGCGATATCAGTTAATTCTATACTGTAATAAACATGCGATAATGTAATTGTAAAGTGAATAGAAAAATCTTACATTTATATGAGAAAAAGAAGACAATATAAATATGTCAATGAAATGGTAAGGGAAGGAAAATGTTAAACTTGAATCAAATTCGCGATGAAATCTGTAAAAATTCGTATTATTTCAATGTGTAACATTCGCATAAATCTAAGAAACCATAATGCCATTAGACATCCAGCAATCTTATTCATCCACCGAACAACGATAGCAAAACAGCTTCAAGTGACTTTCCGGTAATATTTGTACATTACATAGTCAGTCAATTTTACAAAATACATATACCATACATACATACATACATACATAAACTCACGCATTTTCCCAGAAGGGTTAGGCAGAGATGTTACTAGGACACCCACGTTTCGTCTTATGTGTTCCGTCCCACGATGTGATAGAGGGCGAGCCTATCGCCATATCAGGCACAAATTCCTGACCTCGGGCTGATAAAGAATAGAAAATCCAATATAACTTTCACCGACCCGCGATTTGAATCCAAGACTCCAGCTTTATAATCGTGTCATAGTACAACTACGCCGAGGCAGGCACACATACCAATTCGAACAAAACCGACTGTACCCCAATCAAGGGGACTTGACAGGCGCTTTTTTTTAAACAATTGTTACCTCACGGCATGTCATTTGTGGCACAATTCCGAACAAATATCAGTGACAGATAGTCGGGCCAATTACCCCCCAATTACGGAAACTTTTTGACTGTACGTCAAGTTAACTGCGAGTTACCCTGAGCTGTCTTTGTTGATGATAGTGTATCGACTTGTCAATTAGCCTTATTGATTACATGACAAAACTATGGATTTGTACCAATAAATGATATCTATGCCGTTAAGTATTTTTTGAAATGCTAGAGGCTCATTGCACTTGTAGCCAGTTTAGCCGGGCTGGCTCGATCGGAGTAGTTGAGTAAATATTTTGCTTTAAGAGTAAATAAATAAACTCAATAGGCCTAACCCTAAATTAAGATGCAAATCTAGTATTATGGTTGGAAAACGAGAGGCCGCTGGCTCGATCCCCGCATCGAAACAAATATTTGTGTGAACCACAGGTATTTGTTTCGGGTCTGAATGTTTGTGAGATCAAAAAGGCTTTCGTAGTTCCTGATAGCCACGACACAAGACTCGATCTTGATGTGGGATCAGGACTATGTATGTGGCAGTTGGATGTATTTATTTTTAAATATTTATTTGATCTCCCAATTCACGCTATTTCGGAACAAGTAAATCACGAAGTACCTCAGATAAGTCGCATTTCCCGCCACAACAGCAGCAGACTTAAGTATTAACCAGCCTTAAACATACTTTAATTAATGAACCATATTATAAGGCTATTGTGTGTATATCTATTCTGCTAAGGTTGTTAGAGGGGAGTGTGGAATGCAATTACCTTGTAAGACTGACTACTACGACAAATCTTGACTCTTATCATACCAGAAACTTTGAGAGACTTTTCAATCTCCCAACTACACCTAAGAGACACAGTTGTGGATTAAACAGACATTAATTGCGCGATGCGTGGATCAAAATGGAATTTCTTGCTTTACAGCCCTTAAGCCTCATTTATACAGGAGAGTTGGTCGCCTCGAAAACACGATTATCGTAAGGAATTAAAAAGTTGCATCGTGTAAATATTGTCAGAACACGATAATGTTATGGCGTTTATGTCATGCGATAATTGCATACGATTATCACAGCCAGAAACTCTTCCCGTGTAAGTGGCACTTTAACCAGCTACAGGACGAAAGCTGTTGAAACGACATTGCAAAAGGTCAAATAATACTGACCTCCTGCCTTAAGTTCCAATTCACACTATTTCAGAACAAGTAAATCACCGAGCACCGCATGTAGTCACATTTCCCACCACAACCATAAGACGACTTAACTATTAACCAGCCTTAAACATAATTAATAAACCGTATTATAAGGCTCTTCTGTGTGTGCAAATCTATTCAGATATGGTTGTTTAGAGGGGAGTGTGGAAAGCAATTACCGTGTAAGACTGATTAGGGTCGCATCAAATATAATCCGGAGTTGGAAGCAATTTGAGCGGAGCCTCCCGTTGAGTTGGGAACCGTTTTCGTGTATGTAGAGTGAGCAATGTTCAAAAGTAATTGATGAATTATGGAAAGTGCAGTTCTAAAGTCGGTACCGTCGACGTATTATTATTTATGATAGCTAAAATAAGTTTGTTGTTGCTATCCTTTCCATTGTGGAACTGTCTGAACATGTACTTAAAATCCTTCTTTGTTGTTTACTTTAAGCAATTTCAGTCCCTGTACGAACCGCAATAGACGTCAATTAACAGCGTAAGGTTAACAGACAGGGCTACCTTTCTTTCTGACTCCGGGCTGAATAGATAAATCGAATATCACCCGACCCGGAATTCGAACCCGAGACCTCAGCTTTCATAAATAAATAAATAAATAAATAAATAAATAAATAAATAAATAAATAAATAAATAAATAAATAAATAAATAAATAAATAAATAAATAAATAAATAAATAAATAAATAAATAAATAAATAAATAAATAAATAAATAAATAAATAAATAAATAAATAAATAAATAAATAAATAAATAAATAAATAAATAAATAAATAAATAAATAAATAAATAAATAAATAAATAAATAAATAAATAAATAAATAAATAAATAAATAAATAAATAAATAAATAAATAAATAAATAAATAAATAAATAAATAAATAAATAAATAAATAAATAAATAAATAAATAAATAAATAAATAAATAAATAAATAAATAAATAAATAAATAAATAAATAAATAAATAAATAAATAAATAAATAAATAAATAAATAAATAAATAAATAAATAAATAAATAAATAAATAAATAAATAAATAAATAAATAAATAAATAAATAAATAAATAAATAAATAAATAAATAAATAAATAAATAAATAAATAAATAAATAAATAAATAAATAAATAAATAAATAAATAAATAAATAAATAAATAAATAAATAAATAAATAAATAAATAAATAAATAAATAAATAAATAAATAAATAAATAAATAAATAAATAAATAAATAAATAAATAAATAAATAAATAAATAAATAAATAAATAAATAAATAAATAAATAAATAAATAAATAAATAAATAAATAAATAAATAAATAAATAAATAAATAAATAAATAAATAAATAAATAAATAAATAAATAAATAAATAAATAAATAAATAAATAAATAAATAAATAAATAAATAAATAAATAAATAAATAAATAAATAAATAAATAAATAAATAAATAAATAAATAAATAAATAAATAAATAAATAAATAAATAAATAAATAAATAAATAAATAAATAAATAAATAAATAAATAAATAAATAAATAAATAAATAAATAAATAAATAAATAAATAAATAAATAAATAAATAAATAAATAAATAAATAAATAAATAAATAAATAAATAAATAAATAAATAAATAAATAAATAAATAAATAAATAAATAAATAAATAAATAAATAAATAAATAAATAAATAAATAAATAAATAAATAAATAAATAAATAAATAAATAAATAAATAAATAAATAAATAAATAAATAAATAAATAAATAAATAAATAAATAAATAAATAAATAAATAAATAAATAAATAAATAAATAAATAAATAAATAAATAAATAAATAAATAAATAAATAAATAAATAAATAAATAAATAAATAAATAAATAAATAAATAAATAAATAAATAAATAAATAAATAAATAAATAAATAAATAAATAAATAAATAAATAAATAAATAAATAAATAAATAAATAAATAAATAAATAAATAAATAAATAAATAAATAAATAAATAAATAAATAAATAAATAAATAAATAAATAAATAAATAAATAAATAAATAAATAAATAAATAAATAAATAAATAAATAAATAAATAAATAAATAAATAAATAAATAAATAAATAAATAAATAAATAAATAAATAAATAAATAAATAAATAAATAAATAAATAAATAAATAAATAAATAAATAAATAAATAAATAAATAAATAAATAAATAAATAAATAAATAAATAAATAAATAAATAAATATCGCACGAGTAAAACTAAATATGACAGCCTCCGTGCCGCAGTTGGTTAGACGCCAGCTGTGAAACGAGAGGCCGCGGGTTTGATCCCCGCACCAAGACAAATATTTATGAGGCCCACAAGTATTTGTCTCGGGTTTGGGTGTTTGTGAGACCGCAAAGTCTCTCGTAGTTTCGGATACCCACGACACACGACTTAATTGATCTTAATGTGGGGTTAGGACTATGTATGTGACCGTTTGGGTGTATTTATTTAAATATATTACTCTATCCAAAAACATTCATACGCTTCGTTCAGGCTTCATCCGCCCCATTAGCGAACCGCAATAGTACACTGCATACGTAGTAAGGTGCACTTAATTATTAGCAGCGTGTACAGACCGAACACGAGCGTTTGCACCGACAACGAGGCTACGGAGACAGCATAATACTCGCAAGTTATTGTCTGAAGGTATTTTATTAATAACGATATACCATACGTTTCATTCTGACATCTGCTTAACCAGAATGTAGTGTGACTATAAGTTTTCTTATTTTTTTTTTTTTTAGTTACACAAAACACGTTACAATCTTAAAGCTGCTAAATAGTTACAATAATGTTTTTTATCTTGAATATAACCCAAAACTTGTGTTTCACGAACAATATTATTTTCTATTTTTTTTTATTGCTATGTATGGTGAGACGTGCATGCCATTCGCCTGATGGTATGCGATACGACCGCTCATGGAGCAAAACCAAACAACACCATGAATCACAAAGTAATGCTTGGCATTCCACTGCGCTCGCCATCCTGAGACATAAGTTGTTAAGTCTCATTATGACCAGTATGTGTAGTTACGCTGGCTACAATGTCCTTCAAACCGGAACACAACAATGCGTTTACATTGCAGTTTGGCGGGAGGTATAGACATTGCGGTGGTACCTACCCAGGCGGCCTCTCACATATAAGAGACCTACCACCACTAAATTCGAATCTTTTTGAAGAGTTGATATTTTTTGCTGGTCTACAAAGCTAAATTGTTATGCATGCATAACATTGGAACTGGAATACTCTAGAGATTCATTTACATTTTATCCAGAAGTCAGTATTTGGTATAGGGCGTCTGATCTCTACCAATTCTATCAATTTTATCAGACCATTAAAGAATAATACAAGCGTATATTTTTTTCGGGCATGACATCAAAGTTGTCCAACGAGAATAAAATCAAACTTCAAATCACGGCCCGACGTTTAAACGTAGTTACAATCGAATCGAAAACACTTAAATATTTCACGAAGCAACTTTTCAATGTTAAAATTCGAGCCCCCATTATTTTGATCGGGCCGACTCGACAACGCTTTTATGTCCCCCCTTAGAAAAAATGGAATAGGAGTAAATTTAAAGTTAAAATGGAGTTTGACGGATGACAGCTGACCCGGCCGTCTTGCGGTTAAAAATTCAGGATGCTTCAACATGATATTGAGTTAGGTTTATGTACTGTTTGCGACCGCCAATGAAAGCAGGGGCTCGGCCGTTGCAATTTGTGAAGCCGGGGATGTCTTATTAAATCAACAGTGGGTATAAGGCGTTTTATTTTATAGTTGTCACTCTATCTAAAACAATCTTCGATTTCAATCTATAGAATATAATTTTACTGGTTAAGATGAATTAAATTGTACTTAAGGATGGCAAAATTATCAATGGGCTTTGGAAGCTTTAAGAAATCCTTCTAGGCATTGTGTCGTTGCTTTTATACATATTGGGTTAAATCTTTATACGTGGACCGGTCTATCCACACTTCTCAAAACTTTCCATCGAATGCATTTTTCAAGAGACAATTGAACACGCTTTGACCCTTGTTAATCACAAAGTATACTTTGACACTAAATTTATCAGTATATTTTATCATTCACTTGTTTAATCCCGTAATAGCACACTGGATACGCGTGCGAAAATATTAACCAAAGCAATAAGACCCCTGTTTTATAACCCTTATAGTAAAATTATAAAGAATCACATTGGGGACTGGGAGGTCGAGATATACTGGTCGAAGTAATACCCTAAAATGACGGAATCCTCAAGAGACAAATCATAATGTTTGGAAATCGTCACACGATGTTGATTCACTCCCACGATAACGTCATGTAGTTCAAAGAGTAATAAAGGGTGTAGAATAACATTAAATTCGAGGAAAGATAATACTCGTATTATCTTCTCACGTATTTTTATTCCATAACAATATTTGGTAGCTAACTTTATATACTGAAATATTGTTTTTTCCAAACAAATCCTAATCATTGTTCTTTTAATTTTTGAAGCTAAGTTTCTTATACAATTATAAAGTAGCACTAACATTATCCGTAATTTCATACATTATACACTTTCAGTATGCAAAAGAAACGAACTTAAAATAAATAGTATATTTCGTAAATTAAGAAGATAAATATATATTTTTTTAATTCACATAATAACAAGAGTGAATAAAACATAGTACAAGAATTAATATTTTGAAAATACGCAACTTAATGATGAAAGAACTAAAAAAGATCAGAAAGACAGAATTAGCCATATATATCTTTTATCTATTAAGCATTTTCGCCGCTGCTAAACACCATTCTTATGTTAAATTCGAATGAAAGATAAACTAATAAAATAGACGAACGTAGGCGTCCTCAAACATTTCTGTAAAAAGTTATTGGAAGCGACCAGCAATACGACTCAAAACGACCTTCTCTAAGTCGCCTATATCTTAACTACTAAAGCATCAATGTTTGACAAATTCATAAAAACCCAATAAACTACAAACAAGAAAATCTACTGTAACATATTTGCACAAAGTACTTAAAAACATAAACATTACACCATTAATCATTGGATAATCCGATCGCAATTTACTGACACCGCATACATCCAGCCAATTTCCACCCACTTTTTATTAACTCGTAAAATCTCCCCATACAAAACAATAACGTTTTTGTAATACCGTAACAAGTGCGCCTTCATAAACTTCCATCTGGACCCACAAAGCTTTGGGGCTCGTCTCCCTAGGGATTGCCGGTGTTAACTGGCTTTTGATATTGATTCTCCTCTCCATTCAAAATTCTACTTTACGACTGTCAAGGAGAGTACAAATTATGCTGGTCTTTGAGGAAGAGTTACGACTATTATGATTCAGCTAATGTAATTGCTGCAACTAGCGTGGTGTTGTTGTGATATCGATCTTACAATTGCGTTTTAAAGTATATTTTCGAATGATAACACCTATGTGGTACGGGCATTTTGATATTGAGTATAAAGGCGTGATTCCCATAATCTGTAATATTTCGGTGTGGCAGAATTTTCCTCTTGACTATTTAGATGCGTTGCAGACTGATGGCACTGCGAGGCGTTTGGATTAAAGTTCTATAAATACATTCACCAATTTAAGACTTACTCCATTATAATATTGAACTTTGCACTGGTCTCTTTCAGTTACAAATATAATATTTAAACATTGACTATCGAGTTTGATAACTTCTTGTCACATATTTTTTCGAAGTTTGGCAGAAGTAGGAAGATAGGACTATTGTTAAGATGATGACAAGGGAATAAATTGGCCTAAATGGAAAAAAATAGAACTAATGTTCTTTCACGCAAAAGTTTTATTTTTGTTAATTTATAATAAGTTATATCTACCTTTGAAAACGCTGTTAATCAATATCACAAAATTTTGGAAAAATTTACGGTACCCACTAAAAACTATTGTCGGCCCCTTTTATATACTCCTGAATATAACTATAACTATGCTCTATAGAACATCTTGTCTACTATGGGGCTATAGGGAACGAAGTCCCAAAGCGGCAGAACCCAATGACAACTAAATCGCATTAGTTTCTCACGCTCCGTCGACTTTTAATGTATCGTAAAATATGTTGTACTCAATTTGGTGTATAGTTTCATTTGATCAAATATTGGCAATCGTTTGCCAATCATGGGATACATGTAATGTTACATATCTTAAAGTACTTGCTATGGCAATCGGATTCGTAACTCCAATCTCAAAATATTAATTTGTGAATCAAGTTTCGTACAAATGTAATAGACCGAGAGCCCGTGGGCGCCAGAGTTTCGTCATTTTATAAAAGCTGAAAGTTTGTCTGCGCATATCTCTGTCATAGGTATCTCACGATCAGTTATTATGAAGTTTCGATTGTGGTGGAAGTTATCAGCTTTAATGTGTCTGACAAGATGAAAGAAACATCAAAACTGTCCAACGCCAAGGAAACACGTTTTGATAGTTGCCTTAATAACATATATAAAATTCAGATTTTATACTGTAACACTGGCAAAATTACATTTTATTAAAGTTCGAAGATAGAACATAAGACAAATAGTACTCCGACATGTTCAAAAACTTGTAGATACAGGAACTATTATTCCAGTTCACGTTAACAAAAAACATTAACAAAACCCTATTTTACTTCAACGCATCGAACCACTTCAGTGATTGTATTAAAACATCATCCAGCCCGATAAATTAGGCCCGCGTCACACTCAATCAATAAAAATAAATAATACATTTACAAGGGGAGCACTGAGATGACAATGATATCAGATGCGCGCGGCCCGCCTGTGCATATTACTACTGTATTATATTATGGGATAATTCGATAAAAACCCTCCGCCGTTTTTATTGTTCCGAGATGTGGTGTGTTCTCCCTGTTTGGGTAGGGTTGGCAGAAGTGAGTATAACTTTAGTCTCATACTTATTATTGTTTGATAGTATTTTGATTAGGTAAGTACGAGCGGTTCTGCATTTTTCAACTAAGTTTCTAAATTTGCAACTAAAACTGCGACCGAAAATGAAGCCAGATGGTAGTGTTAGTGAGTACAGACACAATGCAACTAAAATAAAAAAGAGACAGGTTGTTTTTGCAATTTTTTGAATATCATCGTATGTAGATGGTAAATCCTAATATTTGCTAAAATTATAATTTAAACCCTTGCCTACCCTACCATTGTGTCTTTAAAAATAAAAAGGTATACATTATTATTTTGGGAAAACGATGTTTTTACTACCCAAATACGGCGATAAGTAAAAAATTACAACAGCAAGATTGTGGCGTTTTTTTGCGAAAATTTTAATTGCATGGGTTCCTGAACCTGGGTTCGTTTTCGGTAGCAGTCTGGATATACCCTGTATACAAATCTAACAATATTAGTACGCTTGTCAATTCACATTTTAACCAGACAGTACAGAATATACTTGTATCTATACATATAATGGATTTGTAAAACGGCAATGATCACTTTCCATGAGATGACCTGTTTGCTAATTGCTCGCATGCCGGACCTATGCAATAAAACTACACCAATAAAAGATCAATTATTGTAACAGACAACCCTATATATTTGTAATCCGGTGTCAGGGCCGTGGAGCGACACTCGTGTGTTGTGTTTGTTTATACAACAGATTGCTTTATACACGCCATTGCTTTGTTTGCCTTTGTCAGCCATTTGGCAAGTCAAGCACTTGACCCCCAATCAAAATTTCATTGAGCGGAAATAATTTTTAATTTTGTTGCGTATTCAAAAAATGTCTGTCTATAGTTTTTTCATTCCCAAATGATTAATGAGGGATGGAAACTATTTAAAAGGCTCAATTCTGCTTTCTTGTGTAGCTTCGAGTAGATTGAAGATTATTTAAGTATTTAACTATGGCGAACATGTAAAACCACTATTAGCAATTCCTCATGGGTTGTATAATATAACAGAAATTTAATGTAAACAAAAATTGTCACTGGCGTACTACTTTAAATTTCGTCAAACAATAAATATGTATTGAATCTATTTAAGATAATATTCAGTCTATATTCTATACTTACCTCTATGCTTAAATATCATATATTTTGTTTTCATTTCATTTTATTATTTTAAATCATAATTCTTAATTTAAAAGGTGCCCCAATGGTTAGCTCAAATATTATTGGGTAATTCTGTATTTTTTTTTATTTTAATTAAATAATTATTGTTACACACTGTGATAGCCTTAAAAGGTGTTATTTTTATTTTTATTATTTTCTGTAAACTCCGCTGGTTGTCCAAATAAATAAATAAATCGTCCTAAATTCGTCTCACTACTTCGGTTAGGCCTCTAAAATTGAGAGGGATCACGATGTCAGGCCTTCAATTATTTTCCTAGTACGGATTAGTACATTTCACACGCCTATGAAATTCGTGAATACAAATAAGAAGTTTCCTCGCGAAATTTTCTTTCACCGCTGCTAACTATTTTTAACAAAATCATACGATATCACAAATAAAGATTGTTGTCGCAACCAGATCGATTATAATGCAATCAGAATCCAATAAAATTTTACCCCATAACTAAGTAATGGAGACCTCTAATGCTTTTGAAAACTAAAAGTAACGTTGAATGATGATAGCTCTTGTTATGCTGGACACATTATTTAACCCTCAAAAGCGCGTTAAAACTCAATAGAGCATTAGCAATGTCTATTACCAAGCATTAAGTAAATATAGACACGTCCCACTTTAATATTATAATATTTGTTTAATTTAAATGAAATGAATATTATTGAATTGAAATATTGCAGACATACACCCATTTTCTATATATGAAACCTCGGTGTGCAAATAATAGACCAATGGAACTCATAAAACAAAATATATCAGGAAACATATGACATAATGTCTGTAAATATATCATAATCTATTAAGATAAATGACAAAGATATAATTTATCCCAATAAAGTATTTTGTTCTAGAATTTGCACAAAGGCGTAAGACACGCACATTCAAATGAGTCACTTGCATGATCCCCGCCTCTAAAGTAAAATTTACTTTTATGAATTACATAAGCTCTTTGCTAAGAAGTATCACCAAAAGTTCAATAATCTATATGAAACTGTAATACAGATATCCAAAGTCGTCGCTAAACATTGAATTTAAGACGTATTAGGCTAAAATTACCAAGAAAAAACATCCAAACTTGTCAATATTACCTACATATATCTACTAGATTCTTAACTCTACGCACAACCCCTCAAGTGTTGCAATAAGTTAATTGTTTGCGCAGACGGGGCGAGGGTTATGTCCCGCCCGTTATATCTTTATTGATATCGTTAACTACCGCTTGTTTTACTGGCCCACTTATTATGGTTATTGTCTCTGCCTAACCATAGATTCGACTGAAAGTGCTTAAAGATCATTATATTATGAGCGCTTATTAAATTATATTCTGGCTTAAGCGCTCGAACGCCAGCTGTTATAGTAAGTCGGTTTGGCTTTATTTTGATACAGTCTATATAAATAGAAAACAGTACCTAATTATTGGTATACTAGCAAATATTTTTGCCGGAATGATAAATTAAACCAAACGTAAAAATATAAAGATTCTTCAAGCGCTTTAGACGCTTAAACCAGAATAAGTAATGAACTTGCATTGCTCTATATTCGATACCATACAAGACAGCGTATTCACCATTAAAATATTTACTTATTTAATTATAATTTAATTACTTCGACAGTCAATTAATATTCAACTGAGCCCAGTGGCGTGTTTTGGCAAATGACAAATAGGTTGGCAGAAAAATCCCCATTGATATTGGCGTGTAATTGATTAATTCTGTTGGTAGGGGAGCGAGTCTATCGCAAGCGGTCTTACGTTTGACGAATTAAAAAGGGGACAGGATGAAATATCTGATGCACTCATAATTAGTTTTTGTATTTTGGAAGGACTGATTTCGAATTCGAATCCTTGTTAGTCAATATCTTTTGTGATTTTAGTTTCAAGTGTTATAATGAAACGAAGAGCTATATTGAAGAGCCATAGCATGCTATATTGTTTAAATGCATTTTCTTAGACTTCTTTAGGCTACGTTTTCTTAGGCTTCCGCGACTCTGTGGGCATACCATAAACCATGCAAAAGTATAGTATAGTATACTTTCGTAAGTATAGTCTTGGTATGAGGATTACCCTCATACCGAGACAAATGTTTGTGTGCACTAAAACAATATTTTTGTGTTTTTCGTCTGAGTTTTGTGGCACCGAAATTGTCTCAGGTTGTTTAGTAGATTGGCCATGTACTTTCAATAAGGTGCAACATCAGTAAGAAGTCGATACTTCAGTAATTTAAAATTGAAAAAAAGAGCAGCTAATTTAGAATTCAAAATTACTTTAATTCCTTTAAATAACATTACGAGTAGAATTACATAAAACAATTCATCCACCGCGCTAGTTGTGAGACAGTAAGTTAGTATTCCATCCTCACAGTTCTACTACCATTGGTCGTGGTATTTATAGACAACTGAATGCAGTCACATAGATCGGAAGTTGGTCTTGC
This sequence comes from Theretra japonica, assembly GCA_033459515.1. Classification (NCBI taxonomy): domain Eukaryota; kingdom Metazoa; phylum Arthropoda; class Insecta; order Lepidoptera; family Sphingidae; genus Theretra; species Theretra japonica. The sequence continues at coordinate 5,124,060 of CM065928.1, forward strand.
TCCAATTAACTGAGACTCGTTTAACTTGTCAGACATTCATTGAAATTTCAAACAAAAGCACTCTCCGTTTAGATTCTATCGTACATAATGAAAGGGAATGTAGCAATGAAATGTGGTGTATTGTATTGATCGTATAAAAAATTATACGCATACCTTAATAATGTCCTTCATTTTCAACCAGATAGCCAGGAATCAAAAATCACTACTTTTCCTCCCTCCCATCCCTTCCATGCTCCAGATTTAAAGACTCCATATTGACAGATAATTGACTCCATATTGACAAATTTCTCAGCTGATAAGTAATAACTGCTACTTGTAAAAACCTTCGGTAATCGCATAACGTCGGGACCCTAAGATTCCTCATGTTCCGAATGTGTGAGAAACATACTTCAACTCACGAAAAATGTTTAGAAGGAGGAATAAAATTCAGTGATCGATTTTCAACATTTTAGATAGTCCATAGGTACATAGATACTTATAGAAACTGCTAGAAACAAAACTGGTATTACAAAACTCATCACATTTTAAAGAAGTTTTCTGAAATTTACCTAGTCCGAATTACATTCAAGTGTTGAGCATCATTTTAGTACGTAGGCGGTATTGGAAAATGAGAAAAAAAGAAATGAGAAAAGGACAAGTCGACTGACAAGACAAGTTGACTGAACCTGACATACCTACGCCAGTTTTAAAAACAGATTTATCCCGTTTAAACCATAGCCCGTTTCAAAGATATAAATAAACAGAGTTAGAACTAATCAATAACCCGATAAGGATTAATGAAATTATCTCTGGCAAAATAACAATGTGCTTTAAACGGCACGCGGCAAAATTACTCGGTAATTTGATTTGGACTATCCACAGTCGTTAACTACAACTATGGTGTAACTACATCACTTTATTTACATCGCTCAATGGTTTTGAATATTCTGAGAAAGAAAATATGTTTCTTTAAAGTGTCTTTTTTATTTTATTTTAAACACTTTATAATATTGATTGTGTGAAGGTGGACTTAATGCCTTAGACTTTCTCTACCATTCGCTAGTATTAATATTTTGTTAAAGGTTCTAGATTTTTTATTTACAGATGGTATAATTACTTGTGTGAGTTTTTGTTGTAGTAAAGTTTTTTACCACAAAATAATTTTGTTAAATTCGCAACAAAAATGTTTATAATTTTAGCTGGAATAACAACATACGATAACCTTTTCCCATGTGAAACGATACCTAAGTCCATACAGATATAAAAATATATTATGACACGAAATTGCGTATCCAAATTGTGTAAAAGTAAATGTTCAATAAGACCCATTATGAATTTACGACACACGCTAATTGTAAATATTAAATTATTACTTTGCCTTTCGAAATGTGATAAAAATATATTTTCCATACAATAAAAATATCCTTAATTAGTTATTGATACTTTCATTATTAACAAATAAAAAGATAAAATAGTAATGTACTCATTAATTTTTTTTAATGTCGATTAATCGTACTTACTTTTAAACGCGGCTTTGTTCCTACAATTTAATGTTTATTTTTTTGTACACCCAACAGTCACATAAATAGTTCTGACCACACACTAAGATGGAGTCTTGTGTCGTGGGTATCAGGAGCTACGAGACACTTTTCGGTCTCACAAACACCCAGACTCGAAACAAATACTTGTGAGCTTCACGAACATTTGTCTCAGAGCGGAGATCGAACCCGCGGCCTCTCGTTTCACATTCGACATCTAACCAACTGCGCCACGAGGCTGTCAAACACATACATAGCTATACATAATAGCATACAACGTAAGTTATACATAGCTATACATAAGGCGGGCCTAGTAAAGGTCGCGGGACGTCGCTGGAAGCAGGTTGCCTCCAACAGGTCACTGTGGAACTCATTGGAGGAGGCCTATGTTCAGCAGTGGCCTTCTTTTGGCTTATGGAAGGATGGATGGATACATAAGGCAGGAAAAAGGCTATAAGTTATACATAGCTTTACATAATAATACATACATAAACACCCGCCTTTTTCCCAGAAGGGTAGGCAGAGGTGCTACCAGAACACCACGTTTCGCCTTGTATATTCCGTCCCACGATGTGATAGGGGCGAGCCTATCGCCATATCGGGCACAAATTCCTGACTCTGGGCTGATAATGAATAGAAAAATCCAATATCACTTTGCCCGACCCGGGATTCGAGCCCGAGACCTCAGCTTTGCAATCATACCGTAGTACCACTACGCCACCGAGGCAGTCAATATAGCTTTACATAAAATTAAACATAAGTTCATACAAATTACAGCCACTCCGTGCGATGGAACTGACGTGGTGTAGTAACAGCCAAATCCAGCGCAACTATTAATAGAGAGCAGTACGGTTAATTACTCCGCGCTATTTGATGATCATTGCGCTGCGCGATGAACTCCGCGCCAGTTTGTACACGGGCTTACTTCATAACTATATTGATAGGTATATTTTCTTCCAAAGAAATACATTTTAAAGTATGAATAAACAGATTTTTTTAAAATAAATATTAAAAGTAATAAAATTGCCAGAATGTGTAACACGCTTTTGGGAATGTTTCTACGAAGGCACTTATTAATTTTTAAATTAAATTAATAAATATATTATGTTTTTGCGCACAACTTGTCTAACAGTGTAGAGTGTAGGTATTTGCAGTTCGTTACGTTAAAATATCTTATAATTTATTTTGCGTTATAGAATCCTACGTGCTGATACATATCACCTTCCCCACTTCTAGCATAACTTCCAATTTCCAGTACATCTGGGACGGTCTGGCACATAAACAACAAAATAAGCTACCAAATAAGATTACACCAAATTCCATGTAGAAACATCATACAGTAAACACAAGCCGTCATATAAAATTAGGGTCTCGCATAAAACGCAGCGAGCCCCGCGGCCGCGTCACGTACGGAACCAATCCAAATCACTGCACTGCTCTCATCAAAATTTCATAACAGTACGTGGAATATCAATCGTTTGGCTTTTCGATACTTATTGGGCATAAGCCATGTAAATCGTTGAATTAAGGGGCCTTGTTCACTGTTGGGTGGAAATGTATTTGTATCTATATTTTCGTTAATTTGTGTTTTTTTTTCGATGGGATGATCTGGTACAGGTTACAGAAAGTCAATAAACGATTTTCTACGACTGGTAGTGACCATGTTTATTGGGTTTATATAAATAGATAAAAAAAATTATTATTATTTAAATTTGAATAACACGCGGAATAAAGGTTTCTACTAAAATATTGATTGATAAGGAAGACCTATTTCTTGAAATATTCTTTATTTAAAGGTTTGTTTAAATATAGAGCAACACATACAAATTTTATTTTTTGCGCACTGGCTTACCCCCAAGTCATCCAAATAATCGTAGGCCTTAATTAAGACCTAGCTTCTCAAGCGCAGAATTCAATCACTCACATACCAGTTGATATCAACTACATTAACCAATACACGAAGACCCTCTCCCATCTCAATTGTGCAGTGTGCCTAATATTGTAAAATTCACGCAGCCACGGTAAGGAATGGTTACCGCAGAGTCGTAAACGTCCCGACAAACGTTATAACAATGGCACGCCATTCGAGCCCGCCGGCACGCGATGTGTGTTTGTAAACCGGGCACGTATGTGCACTCGGAACGAACGGAGTTGATACTTGACGCGGTTTTTTTATTTACCGGGTATATCCAGACTGCAACCGAAATTGAACCAAAATTTTCGTAAACAGGGATTTTTTTTATATTTTTGTAGCTATCGTCGGATTTGGGTGGTTAATACCTAGTTTTTACTAAAGTAATAATGTTAATCCTTTTATTTTTATAGACGCGATGGTACGCAGGGTCTTGTTTTTATTTTAGCAAAAACTATGTATTTACCACCGAAATACGACGATATTTAAACAATTGCAAAAAAACGTCACTTTGTCTGTAGTTATTGAAACTAAACGTAGATACTGAAACCTGGCTGCAGTTTGGCTCTGCCATTTTTATTGTATACGTCTAACAAACGACCAAACTGCTTACCTAATGGTAGTTAGTTACCGCCGGCCATGAACATCAGTAACACGTGGATTGTGGCGTTGCTGGCCACTAAAATGACTGGAAAAGAAAGGAAAAAGGACGGGAGGAAGAAAGGAATACTGGGCCTCCGGTTTCGTCACTTATTGAATACAACATAACAAAGTCGTCGTTTTAGGTGGGATATTTGTGAGACAGTGCTACCAACCCAGTCGCGCGGATCTTTAGCTACAACCCATCAGTAGAAATGGTTCATTGATACTCAAATTATTTACAGCTCGATTCAAACTAAGCAAAATACCTGCAAACTGTTTTTTTTTTATAATACCTTATTTTCCTTCATGACATTCCATGAAAAAGATCATAAAATAATAATAAAAAAAACGAGAATATTTAGTAAGCAAGTATCAAAACATACAAATCCATCGTGAAACAGAATGGATCCTCATAAAAATGATATCCAAGTGGGTCCAGCTTTCGTGTGATGTCATATTGATATCTACACCGATCTCGGTCACCGCAGCGGTAAAACAAACAATACTAACACAAGTATCTATTATAATTACTTTTGTTCAATCGCGTAGAATCTTTGGTAACGCATTAGAGAAAATACATCTTGTCCAACGCAAAGTAATTGTTTTTTTTGTTGAGTGGGCATTTTTTTTAAATCGCGTAGTTGTTAATCCTGCTGACTTTTATAAAATAGAAAAATCTCATTTGATTAGATACAGTGCATTTGTGGGCACATAGCGCAAAGAACTATGGATTGAAAAGCCGATACGGTCTTTGAATGGAGGCCATGCTCCGGCAAGCGCTGCGTCCGACGTGCACCTACAAGGTGTTCAGACGACCTAGCTTAGGTGGCGCCTTGCGGGGAGTTTTAAAATCCTGACCGCTCCCAGCAATTGCAATGTGAATGCTCGGGGGAAACCTATGTTCCGTGATTAAGTTCCTGAGAATAAAGAAAGAGTGTGTGAGAGGGAGAAAAATATATTTCCATCTCAAGCAATCGATGTCTTTCCACACAAAACACAACACACTACACTAGTAATTAAGCCTATTAATACAAATATTATCAAACAACACAAAGTTAAAAGCTCCGATGTCAACACAACGGCGTAATCACATAAATCACGGCAACTCTACAGACCTTTTATTCGCTTATCATTTTTTCTTTTGTACAAAAATAAACGTTATCTTTCCCATTTAAATCAGCTTAAATATATGGCAAGGTTTATCTGCGGCTGTTCCTATGATAGGAGCTGTATTTATAGGGTTTTAGTTAAGGGTATTATTGTTAATACTAGAGAAGCGTAAGTTGGAAGATATTTGTATATGTGTAAGTCTGTTATTTTAGATTTGTCCCTGTCTTTAGATATGCTGAAAAACTGTGCATTTTATAATTGACGTCATAAACTAACAGTGCTATACCTAATGCCTTAATAGATTTACGCGAATGTTACACATTGAAATAAAACAAATTCTGACGGATTTTAAGCGGACTAAGCGGATGACTAATACCTCAGTCCGCCCCGTGACCACGAAAGCTGTAAAGTGATCGAAACGTCTAGAAGTTAAAAAAAGTAAAAATTACAAATTCAGCATAAAATCCGTAAGAATTCGTTTTATTTCAAGTGCTATACCTGTTTATTAGTCGGTCTTCATAATTTTAGCCATATTATATTTGCTGAACTTAAGCCTCGTCTAAGACTTTCCACGGCGACCTGTAAGAATTGGTATGCAACCAGCGACTTCCTGAAACCTTTAGGTCGTCCTTTCACCTTGTAAATGTACACCTACGCTGCTTTTGTCGATACATGACTTCAACTTTAAAAAGCAATTATATATAGTTATTTACATAAATAAAAGAACAGAAATCATAGACAAAAATTAATACTTTACAATATAAACCAAACGCTAAGGTGGCATAATTTTTTAAATTCTTTATTTTGATTTAGACAAATCATTTAAGCGCTATTTACACGGGGAGAGTTCTTCGCGGCGAGAATCGTATGCGATTAACGCATGACATAACCGTCATAGATTATCGTGTTCCGACAAATGTTTATACGATGCAATTTTTTTATATTCTTACGATAATCGTTTCTTTGAGGCAAGAAATGCTCCCCAAGTAAATGGGGCTTTAAGCACCAAATATAACGCAAAATTACAGCAAATATACAAGTTGCCAAATAACACTGCCATCGCAAGACCAACAAAAACATTAAAATTGTGTAAAGAAATAAACACCAACACAACTATACGTCGCAAAAAGTACACCGTCGAAATGACGTAACCAGTACCCTAAAACGCATTACGAGTTCGCAATCCCTTTCAAGTCCCAAAAAAAGGTATAGAGGAGATAATGCGGAGGTAAACATGTACATAGAGACTAAATATAAATGTCTCGGGGACATTAAGATAGCGCGCGGAATGTTAAAAGCTATTTAATATTATGTTCTGTTCAAACTTTATTACGGATCCCGGTACGGCGGGGGGAAAGTTTGGAATTTATTTAATGCAGGATTTAGTAAGATATATTTTATAGAAAGTACTGCATCAGCTCTTATACGTCCCTCTGCAGGGTACGGGCGTCCTTTGCAATCAAGAGTATGATTGAGAGGGGTTAGGCCATATAGTCCACCACGCTGGCCTAGTGCGGGTTTGCGGACTTTACATACATACTATAGAAATTCTTGCAACGGGCTACGGTATGCAGGTTCCTCACGATGTTTTCCTTCAACGTTATAGTGCTTGGTGATTGACTATCAATACACGCATGACGCATGACTCCGAAAAGTCAGAGGTGTGTCCTGGGATTTGAACCCGCGACCGCCGTAAACATGTTGGCAATCGCGTTTAGTCCGTTTACCAGCAGGCCACCACACACTTATAGAATGTAATTACTGTATATAAAGTTCATAGACGCGATACCGGCCTTTGGTGACAAAGGGAAGTGTGGAAGGGAAGTCGTTCACTTTTCGATTTTTTTATACTTATAAATAGTTTGTGCTGAGTATTGCACGGGCAGATTACAACATATAAATAGGTCAAAAATATAGAACATAGGTATATTTTAAACGCACTCATCCGTTAAGAAGGTAAGGAATTTATAGATTTGTCGATAGATGAAATTCTTAAGTTTTAATACCAGGCGTAAAGCAGTTTCATGGCTGAGAAAATTTGTGATAGAGTCCTCTCTACGCCTCATACCCTATGTCCAGCAGTAGATAAATAAATATGGGCTGAAATAACGATGGTAAATTTGATTTTTTTTATCAACAAAATTATGCTAAATTAAATTCACTCGTACTTTCCCCCGTCCGTACAGCGAGTCGTTACTTACAAGACGAAGGCATTTAAATGAAAGCGCGATAAACGCTCGTAGGATTAATGAACGTGATCCTACGTCCACGCCACACATTGTAACACACCGATTTAAACTCATACTGAGCGTGCTATAATCATGCCTTAGCAGTTGAACTATTTTACTTAGTGTTTGACGATATATCATTACAACAACGAAATATTCTGCAATGTCCTAATTATAAAGCCCAACACCTACATAGGTTAATTTTAATTTCACCGTCACGGTGATGCGAAAATAAGGAGACTCATATACGTACCTTTAATAAACTGTCGGTAAAATATGGCTTAATGAATCTTAAAGAAACACGAAGACAAAGTAGATATAAAAGTTGGAAATTTGTGATTGTAAATTTTAAGAAATAATTTTAGAAAATTATAACCTTTATTATGTAAAATCTATATAAACGTGGCTTCAAACAATATTATTGTATTGGTACCTCAACTTGTCAACATTCGATTTGTTCATTTCGATGTTTTATACGCAGGACAGGACATTCACAAAAAGATAATGTATGTTCATGGAAAAAGATGCAAAAATGCAGATGGGCGTCCGGATACTAAATGTTCAATACGGCTTATGAAATATCGACGAAAGGAAGCGTAGAAGAAATGCCCGCCTTTAAAAAGAGACGGCTATTTGCATATAATTTGTACAAATGTTTATGAATAAAAGCGTACTCAGTCCAATAAGTAAGTCAAATAAGATTAGTAAGCGACTTATAAAATCGAGTATTAGATTTTTCTGAAGAAGAAGAGCGAACGTCTAGAAATTATGTACCCAAAGTAGCGCAAAACTTATCACATATTTATAGTCAACTAGCGGACTCGACAGACTCGTTGTCCTGTATTTTTTTGACAGTTTTGACGAAAATTTAAATTAAAAATGCAAATTTTCCAGTGGACCTAATTGTGAATCTAAAACATTCTCGCATCCCCTTGAACACACACAAAAATGTCATCAAAATCGGTCTAGCCGTTTAGGGGGAGTTCAGAGACATACACATGCACACAAGAAATATATATAATACCAGATTAGTGAATAAGTGCGCATAGTCATTAACGTACGATTTTTCACCTTGGAAAATATAAAGCAGTAGAGCCGCACTGTAGTTGCTTATCTTGCAATAGGAATGAGCCGGCTGGTCCGGAAACCAACCCCCTCAAGCTTCGTGTGGTAAGTGATATTGTCGAATGTCCAATATTGTTTTGCTTCTCCCGTCCTTTTTCATTGTCCATCCTTTTCCAATTTAAAAGGCCAGAAAGACATTTTCAACCTTAAAAAACTCTCCATCTCTCTTTAGCGACGGGAAGTTCACTGCTCAACAAGGCCTGAGGTTCTTCACATGGACTTATTGAAAGCGGCCTGCATCCAGCGAATTCCTGCAATCTGAATCTTTCTACATTTAATTTGAATAAAAACACCATTGTTTATTACTATACGATTGTCAAACTAGCTACACAAAAAAGATCACGAACAAAGTGCGAGATGAAACCATCAAGGTACAAGTGTTGTGCTGCGCGGCGCGGCGTATCTCGCGATATGCTATAAATCGACGGGTGGGCGCTGAATAAAGTCGTCACAGTATCGAACCTCGGCCCACGGGCGCGCCGACTTATGTGACGCGAGCTTGCACTGTCCCCTTTAAGATGGGGACGTACTAAAACTTTACTAAAAATATCATACATACATAAACTCACGCCTTTTTCCCAAATAATTTTTCTAAAAATCTCATGAGTTTTAAATTCCTTTTTTATGTCTGCTGGCAGATATTGTGCAGAATACAGATTTGTCGCAGCAACTGCAAATCCTGTAGACCAATATTAACAGTGGTATGCATTTAAATGACATCGAGCATTGAGTTTCAGCGAGACTCTGGGAACATCTTATAATTAACTTAAACGCAACAAATTAATTAAATGGTAGGGCCAATTATCGTAGTACAGTCAACTAGCAATAATATAAACCCTGATGAAAGATTAATAGATACAGGGTAAAGAAGTGTCTTTTCCCTGTGGATATCCAGAGTCACTACTCCGGATTATATCGGATTTCACACCTTGTACGATGTTTCTCATCTGGATGAATATGAATATCTTAGTATCGCTATAATGATTATTGTGTCTAAATATAGCACGCCAAGTGACGACATGGTATTGATCACTTGATCATTATCAATAGTCACTTTATCGTGCCAATATTAAAAACATAATGCTTTACTTGTAAGATTCTACGTTTAATAATACTTTCAAAAACTTCATTGGCATCGTTCTTCATCATACTCATTAACCTGTTGAGAATATGTATCAACACTCATCAGTCATATAAACCTGGCTCTTCATTCAAAAATACACAAATAATGAACTCTTGGTTTCATATACTACAAATTACTAGCGGCCTTATGCATAGACAGATTTAAAACCTGTTTTAGCTATAGAATATTTTGTCCCTTTCGAACGACCAGTTAGTACCCAGTTTGAACGAAAAAGACACAACATTTCATGTCTTAAATAGGTTTTAAATTTTTCCATGAATAAGTCCGTAAGAGACTTTTCTATCTCCAAATAACCAGACCCGAAGCAAATATATGCGAGTCACTCTTAAGATTAGTCCGCCAAGCCGCACTAGGCCAGCGTGGTGGAGTATAATATGGCCTAACCACTCTCAATCGTACTCTCGTCTGTAGAGGAGGCTCGTGCCCAGCAAGTATCGTGGGAAGTATCTGGGCTGATACAGACTCTTAAGATTTGTATCACTGTTGTCTTACCAATTTAACAAATTCAGCCAGAATTTGTCAATTCCACGACAATTTCTGCAATTTAAAACTACCCATAAGCTCAGTGTGCCCCCGTATTAACCCTCGGCGAGCGTGTCAACTTATCCGCAGCCCTTAGTTAGGTGCAAGTTCATACAGCGCCCTATCTGTGTAAAATAAATTGAACATCACCAAGCGTTATGGCCGCGCTGTCTTTATCGTGCAATACCATTGTTTTTACTTTTGTACAGACAAAAGAGAATAATCGACTAACAGTATTTTTGGATATTTTAAAATCGACTCTAACGCAGAGGTTCTTCGCCTTTACTTCTACCCAAAAGTACCTATGACACTTTTCCACCTGCCTCGGTGGCGCAGTTGTACTACGGTGTTATAGCAAATCTGAGGTTTCGAGTTCGAATCCCGGGACAGGCAAAGTGATATTGGATTTTTCTATTTATTATCAGCCCGGAGTCAGAAATTTGTGCCCGATATGGCGATAGGCTCGCCCTTTTTCACATTGTGGGACGGAACATACAAGGCGAAATGTGGGTGTCCTGGTTGCATCTCTTCCTACCCTTTCTGGGAAAAAGGCGTAAGTTTATGTATTTATGTATAATGTGTGTACACTTTTCCAGCTTCCTTATTCATAGAAAAAACAGTGCAAAAGCGTAAGCTTCCACCAGCAGCCGACTAAGTGAAGATGGTTTGGATTTTGGAAGTTTTTGGTTAAAGCCCTTTTTTATTCTTTACCCCATCAATAAGGCTTGGTAAATGACCTGGCTGTTTTAGATAGTGAACGGATAGTTTCTCATACGAATGCGTCAGTTATAAAAGAAGCCATTTTTATGATGGTCTAAATCTAAAGTGATGTTCCTTCAAATCCAACATGGCGAACGATCATATTGGTGGACAATAATCTCTAATTACTAATTTAAAAAGTCTGCATCTAGCGTCTTACCGCCTTGTTCATAAACTGTTTTAAAACCTATTTTAGTTAGTGAATGTTTTGTCCCTTTCGAACCACTTTTGAATTAAGTTTGAACGAAGAAGACAAAACATTCGATAACTAAAATAGGTTTTAAATCGGTCTATGAATAAGGCCTTTAACGTTTATTAAAATTTACTAATAATTATAATTTTACTACATATCTATCAACTTATATTGGAAACGACTTAGATGTGCCTAGCAATGGAGTAAAGGAGCTACAAGGGTCAATTTAATTGCAGACTAAAACCAACTAAACCACTACAAGGTTTTTTTTATTGCAATGAATGGCGAGACGCAAGCTCATGGACAACAGTAAAACCAAACAACACCATGAATTACAAAGCAATGCTTGGCATTACACTACGCTCGATTTAATTTTATACAAGAAAATTGACGTCACCTGTTTTTCATTCATATAATTGAAGTCCCTACGTCAATTAACAAATATAGACGACGACAAAATATGCTGTTTTGACGTTGTCAGAGTGAATTACAGAGCCACCAACTTATCTGTGCAGGTGGCCATAATTGGAACTAAACCAGTGTTATCAGATATACGGTAATTACTGCAGATGCACATTATTTTTTTTACCAAAACACTGCCAACGGTAATGTTATATTACCGTGTCGTTTCTACCGTATTTTATACGATACATAACTGTGTATATACTTCTCAAATTTACTCTAATTTAATTCAAGATTTTTTTAAAGTGTCAGTACTCAATTCCTCACTAGCGACGATTCCGAACTTCCGACTGAACAGATAACTTGGTGGCTCTATACTCGTATCGATACATATGCAAAAAATCGAATAATGATGAATTTAAAAAAGTTGAATGAGGTAATTTACAACACCCGATACTGAAATTTAGCCAAATTACAAAAGAAAGCGTCTTTTTATTCAACAGGTCCAGCAAATGAGCGTACATGTCACCTGATGGTAAGCGATCACTGCCGCCCATGAGCATTCACAACGCTTAGGTCATAGATGTGTTGATGAATGACGTATGACAATAATTATATTACATAGCGTGTATGAATTTAGACTTAAATGAACATTGCCCATGATGATTCAGATTGTCAGATTGTATAATCGTCTGATCAGTTACATAAAAAAGGAAATAATAAATCGTATAGATTAGTATGCAAATCTTTTATATTGGTAAAAGAGGCGAGCTGCGTCGATACAGATTTTCATAGAAATATATTGCACACGCAAAAGTGACAGAACTACAATGTTTGTATAAATAATTGTATTCACTTATGAGTTGCTCACAGAATACTAATTGATGGAGCTTAAAGCTTGTAGTACTCATTCAGCTTAAAATTAGTTCGTACTAATGGAATTCCAATTCTTTGCAATAAATACATTAGAATATTAATTATTATATTAAGTCTATTTCGAACATACATACCTTCAACCTCATTTTATATTCGTTCAATTTTCTACTTAATTGTTTGCAAAAATAAAATTCCACACACAAGACAATTAGGAAGAGTAGAAAATTATGTTATGGCCAGAAACATGTTTAAATAATATATTAGTTGAGTGCAATTTCAAATCATGCTAGCGGACACGTATAAAAGAACCATTTAAAAAATCTTTATTTGCGTCCGCGCAATACACACTCGTTGCAAAACAATAAAAGTCAATTTGCGATCCATCGGCGCATTAAATCGGCCAAATTAGATATCCGCCATAAAAACTGGCAACACTCGTCTATAAATAAAACGTTGCGAAGGCGAAATTCGAAAATACCGTGCAAAATCAAAAGTCATTAACGTCCAATAAGTTAAAAAGTTAACCGGCCTGAGGTAATAAATCATTTTTTATTTCATCTCTCCAACCAATTTTTCTGTGTCTTTTTTCATCAATTTAACGCGAACAAAAAGTGGCATTCAATTGTTAGGTTTACGCGGGTATATTTTTTTTTATTATAGGCAACCCGTTTAATATTTGGACCAATGGGAGGCGGCGGAGGCGCATGGCGCGCCGGCCCCTCGCTCGCGATTGGTTCGCCGTTTGGTACAGATTGTGCGATGGCGGGAAACGGATTTAAGTCTATGGCATCTCATTCTTACAATCGACGCTGAGGTCTGGATAAGTTTATCGACATCGATAAAGTGATTATTTTTATTGAGATATAAATAAATAGTTTCCTGTTTAGTATAAACCACAATTTTGGTATCAAACAATTTATACTTAATGCATTGTCACTTGGGAATCGTATCCAGCGAAGTGGTTTTGAACACAAACACCAAAAATAGTCTCACAAAACTGCATCCAAAAAGCAACTAGATCTCTCGAAAATTATATCTTTATTTTACGGCAATAGTTTCATTGATACAATGATTTGGGAATCATGTATGCCTAATACTTCATAGGGACTATGAAAACGTCTATACCGAAATATTTTCACACTGTATATGATATATGGTTTTTTAATCGATCAATGTTGTACAATGGTATATTTTGAACATGTATGGCTTAGTTGGATAAGTAGGTTCTAAAATATCAAGACAAATGTTTGTTAAACAAAAAATTATTTTTACCGGGTCTGGGTTTAGTGAGACGAAATTATCTATCGCAATTCCTTCTACCCACAACAAGCGACATAATTCTGAATTGGAAACATGCCTATCTCATGACTGTTCGATGTATTTATTGTAACAAAAAAAATAATTAAATATAATATAAAATAAATTAACTATCGATAAACCGCCACAGCCCAGCCCTACGGTACCTAATTGAGACGAGGCACGGATAAGTTGATAGTAAACGACATTGCGCCCGCCAGCGGTTTGCGAGACGTCTTTAAATCGATCGACAATTTCATCAGCCGTGCCTCTATAAGCTATTACTGCATGCTATCTTAACAACCCTAGTGCGTTGTAATGAAGCAAGCGTTTTGTTCGTCTCAATCGATTTGCATAATCAATTAATTTTTGAATCGATTATTTTGTTGTACTACGAGTTGTGTATGATTTATTTTAAGGGTTAAGGAATATAAACTGATTGATGCAGTTTAAGGTTTTGGTTTTAAATGCTTGCGGTTGCGAGTTCGATCTCCGGTTCTATATATATTTTATGTGCTACGACTAATATTTGAAAACTGAAAAAGATCACTGGATGCAGGCCACTTCTAAAAGTTGGTCGTACTACATTCCTGGGGGAGGCTTGTAGCAAAGGCAGTGGAGCTCCAGTGGCTGCTCAAGAAGAAGAATTAATACTCGTTCAGGGTTGGGATGCGGGTACAAAATATGTAATTTGTCTTTTTGAGTAAAATTTTAATGTATGGGTTATTCTAATTACCTTAAAAAATTAAAGATACGACGCATGTCGATGACATATAAATTAATGTTATTTTCAAACATTCTGTTATATTGTCCAAAAAACTAGAGGCGGTGGTATCAGAACATTTCCAGTGAGGGTTCCTCCATCATACCATGCCTCCCCACAAGCGAGCATCTGATAAAAACGATTTAATTCTGTACTTTTAAATTTTAAATAAGATACAAATATTTATTTACCCTGCCAGTGAATTCAACATATTAAATTTTTATCAATGCATCGATACAACAGTCTACTAATTTGTTTATTGCTTAAGCCACAGATCCCCAATTTATTATTTTTGCTAAAACTGTTTGTATGCAAATCTCATGAAGAAGTGTATCTAAGACTATCACATCCTGAAGCTACGCAATCTCAGTAAGAACTTCGTGATAGACGTATTAGCATCAATAAACAATGGTTAAAATTAATAATTTAAAATTTTCAGCAAATTATTATTAGGACCGAGACTTATGTTGATTAATCATTAACAATTTCATGAATGATCAATATCCCTTGACTTAGGTATATCGGTAGATATTAGAATTTTAGTTTAATTTTCTTGTTATTGTTTAATCGCATACAATCTAATTTTACTTGCATATTACTTTTTTCTGTGTGTCTATAACTAATAAATCGGTTTTCTTTTCTTTCTATATATAGGTACCTAGTTGCTAGATAAGGACAATTCTAAACTAATAGAAATATTGATAATCGCAATATTTAAAAATAAAACCAAACATTAATATTTACAAATCTATCTTGAGTTTCAACACATTTTCCCAAATTATTGACAAGAACTTTTCAACACTTCGTTGAAAAGCTACTCCAAGATATATTTTTTTGATGAAATTTTTTATACCTAGAAAAAGCTGACATTAACACACAGGCTATTTTTCATAACAAAAAATTGTGTCCCCTTGGATGAACAAGGAATTCACTTGTTATTTGCTATTTTTTCGAGCACCAAGGGGTGGCACTGGATAAGAGACGACAGGATTGTATGTCTTGAGTCGTGGGATAGAATGGGATGTAACGGGTCGGGAAAACAAAAACGTGGACGGTAGTCACCTTGAGTTTAAAAAATAAGTCCGCAAAATTATATGTTGTTAATGTGGACTGGACTCAGAAAGTATCTACAAATTCTAAGTAGAACATGCATGGATAAATGTTCAGCGCAGATGTTATTAAAAAAAACACTAGGCACTCATCTCAGGTCCAGTAGGTTAGGCCTGTGAATGGTGAGGTCCTGGGTTTGGCTCCCACTTCGTGTATTTTTTTCGATGAGAATAGCACCTCTGTTTACGTCTATCAGGATTCAGGATACGGCCACCAACTCTTGACTATGTTATTATGTAGTTTATTGTATCTTAGACTTTATTTAAATAATTGAATCACTAAAATAACTTGAAAATCTTCAAGAGTTTTCAGATAGCGTAAATAAGTTTACCTACAATGAATATCTCAAGGTCCACCCATCAAAAGGTGGTAAACATAAATCAACCCTAATAGCCCGAATGACGTCCGTCAGTCTTCAATGTTAATTTCACTCAAAATGGTTTTATATTACAAGTTGGCTCTAATAACATCGGTAATGACGCCTGTTGGCAAATGATATATGAACAATAAATTACTTTTGAAAGTCGCTACGACTTTGAGCTCTAGTAGGTTGTAATAAGGCGCAAGCAGTTAATGTGAATAATACTTATGTGAAGTGTTGGCTAATGGCATTAAAATCACCCAATGAGCTGTGTTATTTATTTATATGTTTGTAAATACCTACGATGTGAAGAAGTCCTTATAGTGACTAGTCACTAACTACGTTAAGTTAAAAAGTCATACGTGTCTTGTATTAAGTATATAATATTTATTTATTACCTCGGTGCCTCGACTACCTAGGTGGCGTACTTGTACTTCGGTACGGTTACAATGCTGAGGTTTCGGGTTCGAGTCCTGGGTCGGGCAACGTGATATTGGATTCTTCTATTTACTATCAGTCCGGAGTCAGGAATTTGTGCCCGATATGGCGATAGGCTCGCTCCATATCACATAGTGGGACGAAACAAACAGGGTGAAGCGCGGGTGACTTCTTACTGCCAGGAGAACCTCTGCCTACCCCTTCTGTCTTCTGGGAAAAAGACGTGAGTTTATGTATGTATGTTTATTTATTACCTACCACAAAAGTATGAAACAGGAATTTTTAATAGCACAAAATTCCTATAAGTATTACAAACACCTGTTAAATGCATTAAAATTATTAATTTATGTTCCGAACTAAATCATTTGGTGAAATATTAATAAAATCCTGTTACTGCCATCTAGCGTTAAGTAGCGCGACGAGTTAATCAACAACCTGGTTAATACTTGTAGTAGTTTTGCACCTTGTCACTAGATGACAGTGACCATTCCTTGTTGTGTCGCTAGATAGCGTTTGATGAAAATAACAATAGTTTCCTATTTATCTACTAGATGGCTCTGTACACCAATAACAGCAATAAACACAATGCACTAGTAAATGCAAGGTATTTCTTTAAAAGTTATTTATAAACTTTCTACAATAGTTAGTTAGATGGGTATTTATCGTCGGTCTGATGGTTATACGGATATACACAGGTGAACCCGAAGCGACACAGATGAGTCACTATGAGCCCTCTTGTACACACGCGGTTTTTCGGCGTAAAAATCTACGGTAAACTCGCCGTGCGGTCGTCAGAGTTCTATGAGAGCTTGTTCACATACACCGCCGTATTAGCCGTGGCTGCCCCTCGGCGCGCCGTGTCTACAAATACGGCGGGAATGTGATCGTTTTTGTGACAGGGGGTTACTCTCTGATGAGAAACGAAACTCGAATGTTCCGACTTTCAACGTCTGCAGTACGTTTTTAATTTTTCACTTCTAAAAATCAACACTATTCTCTATGATAATTATCATTGACTCCGAACTAAATCTATAGTTAGGACGTACGATAGAGGTTTCGAATATTTTGTGGAGTACCTAGGCACATTCGTACAGTTTTATGTGGGACGTCCGAAGTTTCGAGTTGGGTTTCGGATCATAGAACATCAGATCATAGGACATTTGACTCCAATTTTTATTGTCTTTATCAAAGGTTATACTTATCATTGACAGCCTCCGTGGCGCAGTTAAAATGGGATGTTTTTTAAATTCTTTTTGGACTTTTCTATATACACAGTATGCAAAGATATTTTTTTCTTCTAAGGATTCATAGCGAGGACTTCTGTAGATTGGCGCAACACCGTCGCAACTAAGCCGCACCTGCGTGTTGTCTAGACCGGTAGCTTTGCCGTGCCGTGTACAAGCCTGCACCTTTTGTTAACAGTTACGCCATACGGTGAATAAACCGTGTGTGTACAAGAGGCCTGACGGGTCCACAATCTCTGTGTACGGTGGTCGCTATCCGGGCGGATACGAGTATCTACCAACAGCAATGCAGTATACCTGCATTCCTTAAATACTGTTTGTAAAATTCTTTAAATTCCTAGGTATGAATATTATATGATATATGTTATTTTTCATGCAAACTGGGATACCCTGTATATGTATTATTAATTATACATAATGTAAACCTTCCCCTCAAATAACTCTATCAATTGAAAAAACCACATCACAATCCATTGTGTAGTTTAAAAGATCTAAGCATACATAGGGACAGACAGACAGCGGGAAACGACTTTCTTTATACTATGTAGGTATTGATATAATATACTTTTGAAAATTATAACAATTGGAGTATGTAACTTAGCATCCATATTTAATTTTACGTTATTGGTATACTTATAATACTTATTTATTTCAAATATCAAGCAAGTTTTATATTCCAGGATTGACGATAGCATAAAACACTTTCTCGCACATTATATAACAAAATAAGATCAGACAGGTTATACTTATTAATATTTTATTTTATTAATCTCATATTTTAGGTACTAAAGAAGCATAAGTAACATATTATTATAATATATTACATTTGGTATAGATACTATAATGCAATAGACAGATAAGAAATAGCAATTATTTTATTGAGCAATGCGTATATCCAGCCAAGTACGCATTACTAATCCGAAAAGCAGCTTACATCATTTGAAAAACATTTATAATAATACTTAGAATATGGTCCTTTAATAAATAACAAATAAATAATAATAATCTCATTTATCTTTGGCACATTACTAGAAGAAAAACCGACATGATTCATTGGAATACGTCGAAGAGAGCTTCTTGGTTGCGATCGTTCTTGAACCTTTTGGGCTGGTCGAATTCTTCCTCGATGTAGTCGCAGGGAACAAAGAGCTAAACAACAAAAAAGTCATTATTACATTAATTCTCAGAAAAGGAAAGGCGACAACTAAACATTGGCTCCATAAAGAAGTATCATATTAAGTTGTATCCATCGATATCGGATACTTTACAGTCGAACCCAAATAAAAATTATAGGCATCGCTAAAGATTTCCATAAATGATCTTGTAGGAAGTAGCAGTAAACACCGACATCGTATACAACATGTGTACGCGTAGGTAAATGCTAGAAAAAGGTGTACGAAGAATAAGCTAGATATTACTACATCTTCTTCTTTTCTTCAGCCACAGAAAGTCCACTGCTGAACATAGGCCATAGATCGCCATTGCCGCTGTGTACTCATATTCGATTCCGTAACCAAAATTCCTATCTTCTGCATTTATATCTGCATCAGCCCTTATAAGTTCCATTGTCGCACTGTAGGGCTCGGGCCTCCTCTACAATTGAGGGTACGATTAAAGAAAATTAACCCCATGAAGTATTTGTATTACCCTTTCGTTGAACGGTTTTCCCTCGAGCACGTATTTGAGCTTGCTCATCTGGCAGGGGCTGAGGATGCGCTCGAGGCTGGCCTGGTCGCGCTCGTCCCGGCGGTGGCCGTCGCGCTTGCCGTTGGTCCAGCCGCGGGAGTATTGGAACGTCTGCGCCGTCACCGACGCTAGCGTCACGAAGATCAGGAGAAGGGTCATGTTGGTCACCATTTTGGGCTGAAAGAATTGGTTAGTTTAGTTTGTGACTAAGCTATGTAGTTATCGAAGTGCAAAACTTAGTAGGAATCATACATCATATAACTAATTAATATATAAATCATCATTAATTCCTTGATCTGATTCTATGCTGGTATCAAAAACGATTTTGTAACTTTTCAATGTTTTTACGAGTTTCCAACAATAATAGAAATTACTAATATCATATACAATTTAATTTGAAACAACAACAATTGGGTATATATCAAACATCCAAAACATTCAGCGTGCAAACATCAACAATTTACTTTCCAACTGGGGTTATAAAAAGCACAAAGTGATTTGACGATAAAGGCAGTTCGTGAGCTCACCTCATATCTACATCACAAATTTAATATTATCCGTATTATGAAAATACAGCACATGTTTATGAGCTTGCTTAGCTCACGTGTTTTGGCAGCGGTTTAAAAGTACACGGTGTTTTGAGGCTGAGTATATCCCCAAATTTAATATCGCTGAAATAGTTTGGATAGTGCGAGAAATATTGGAGGAAGCGACTTAGCGGTGAATGAGTGAGTGAAACATCGTGCGTTATGCGCTACGTGGCCATGTTGCTCAATAATTTTTAAAAATTTTGGTTGGTTTAGCGGCAGCACATTTTGGCTGTGAGACTTGGTATTTAGGGTTCGATTCTTAGATAAGTTACTCTATATCGGAATATAGGTCAGGCATGGCGTAGGCTAATCATCTATTACATCTTGGTGATTTTGAACTGAGCGAATTGTACTAGTGGCATCTTTGCGTATCCCTTCGGTTAGACGAGTTATGGCATTAATTTCGCAGATCACCAGTATTAATCCAATGTGTTGCTGCAATGCTTAACACATTTCCCAAAAAGCATCCAAATTTTCAATGGCTAAATTATGGCCTAATTTATTCATCAATATGGATAACACCACAAAGCACTAATAATGTAAGAGGTTTATCAGCCCTGATAGGGCTTACTGCAAGGCACGAGCCTCCTCTACAATCGAGAGTACGATTGAGAGTGGTTACGACATATAGTCCATGTAGTAATGTAAAAGTGAAAAATAATCTATAAGAATTTTAACTACAACACTAAGACAATATTTTATTTTTTTTAAATCGCTATATTGTTGTTCATTTACAATCAGCTTGTATGGATAAAATTAAGTGGTTCCCTATTAAATGAAACAAACACGTTGGAAACGAGCGTCTAAATGAAATTAACAGCACACGATGGTAAATTATGTTGTCGTTGTATTTCTGCATTGTTTGGTTTCACGATGCCACTGCCGATACAAAGAAAATAACTGCTTACAGAGTGGATTATGGGTATGCAGTTTTTATAGTTTCCGATGAGCTGTTTAATATTTAATATTGCAGATAATATCCATCCATCATCCATCCATCAGCCAAAGGAAGTCCACTGCTGAACATAGGCCTCTCCTAATGATTTCCACAGTGACCTGTTGTTGTTGACCTGTTATTGATGCAGATAATATAGGTTGTCATAATATAGATACTCTGACGATCTTAGAACTCCATGTATGAACGATATCCGGACGAACAAGAATATCTTTCACATTCTTTTGACAGCCTGCGTGGCGCAGTTGGTTGGACGCCGGCTGTGAAACGGGAGGCGGCGGGTTTTATCCCCGCATCGAAACAAATGTTTGTATGAACCACAAGTATTTGTTCGAGTCTGGGTGTTTGTGAGATCGAAAAGTCTCTCATAGCTCCTTACACCCACGACACAAGACTCGTTCTTAGTGTGGGGTCAGGACTCAGGACTATGTATGTGACTGTTTGTTGTAGTTATTTAAAGTTATTTTTATTTATTGCAATAATTATTTTCCTACGGGCTTTATTAATTTTTCATAGTTTATTCATAATATATAAAAGAGGTCCAGAAAGTAAAATAAAATACAAACCCCAATCTAGCGAATACGTATATTTTTTTATATCAATAAAAAAGTCCAGTACAGATTTTACCAATTTTTAAATCAGTCCAGGAAAATTAAGCTTTAGACGGAATAACAAATCCGGTCATTGTAGAAATGAGCACGAAATGAACAATAGTTTGATTCAGAGCCAACCGATTTGCCAACACGAAGGTTCGATCCCACGCATCTCGACGTTAAATGCACAGAAAAAATACCTACGCAAAGAAATCTGCGTAAGTACCTATCGGAGCCTTCTAGGCAAGACACTTACGGTTTTATTCATGGACAGTTTTGAAACCTATATAGTTATCGAACATGTTGTCCCTTTCAAACGACTTTTGAATTCAGTTTGAGGGAAGAAGACAAAACATTCGATAGCTAAAATAGGATTTAAAACTGTATATGAATAAGGCTGTTAAAATACAACGGTAAATTAAGTAACTTGTAGTGTCTGAGGGACAGAAATAAATAAAAAAATATATAGTTGAAATAGTAGCGAATTTTACTAAATGTTACGCTTTTAATAAATGTAGATGTAAATTAGATTTTTTTTCTTTGTTCTACTTATATCCAATTATACACGAACAATTTACAAACAGCAGCATCCAATAATACAAAGATAGACAAATCAATAAAAAAGATTATTAACGAAAACTCAGATAATAATTAGTAGGTATAAATATACTAATCCGCTGTCGACGTCGATTTAGCTATAATTCGTAAGCTGGCTGGGACTCGGGGACCGATCGAGGACTTAACTCACAAATTATTTGCACAAAATATTTGCCAAGTTATAAGTCAGTTTTTAGCTTTCTGTCGGTGGATTATAATATTGAATATTTTATTGTACGTGTATTAGTTTAGATATTATTGGAAGCGTAGTGGGTAATAAGATAATTTTAAAACAAGGGGTTGCGTGTTCGATCTCAGATTTGTGCAACGCACAAACATTTGTTTCGGATGTAGGTGTTGTGGAGATTATTTGTAATTTGCAATGTATTTGACAAAATTTATTACAAGCTCACTGGAAAGAAAAATGTAATTTAAGGATCAATATTTCCTGAAAACACGGGAAAAGAGTGAAATTTCCGAGGATAGATATTGAAATTTGTATTTTAGGTACTAGATACATTTGGAAATAAACACAAATTCAATAAAATAGTATGATTTGAATGAAATAAGCCAAATTTCTCGAAGCACCAAAATGGGTAGAGAGGATTAACCAAAAACTTCAACATTGGAATATTGTTTCATAGGACTTTGTCAGGCACACGGCTAGTCCCTAATAATTAATAATTCCAATTTCAGGTTTTAGTTTATTTATAAACATAAAATATTAGTGACATCCTGACTAGGTGCTAAACAAACTAAATCTTTCTTCGATTTACGCATACGGAATTCTTAAATTAAATATTCAATAATTTACTTTATTGGCCAAAATGCAGCAATATAATGAACAGTTACAAATTTTACCAATTTTTGCCGAAAAAAATTAAAGATGATCGTCGCTCCGATAAATTTTGTATAGCCTGTAAAAAATATTCTGGGTTTCGTTTTTAGGTGCATTTGTAACAAACACATAAGAGATACAATGTATCCTTCATTCAATAGCAAACGCATATATAGTTTCCATGATCAAACTTGATTCCCGAACCTGTTTATTTATAAACATAAAATATTAATGACATCCTGACTAGGTGCTAAACAAACTAAAACTGCTTTTCTTACACAATTACAAACCCTTTTTCCTTTTCGTCTTAACCTTTGGATTCTCAGTTTACACATAACAAGGGTAAATGACTTAATTTGGTGCTAATTGCCTGAAATACTTTTGCTGTCGTTAAAACGACTAGGATTTTTTTCTTTTGTCGTATTGTGGACTTTATGGTGTCGAGAAAAAAATATTTCCTTGCTACTTGCAAAATGACTTTCGTGTAAGTCGCAGAACGATTTGACTTATGATGAAATGATCGGAGCTACATGCCATTAATCTATCTAATTAAATTTAATGGGCCGAAAATTCAGGATGTGTCTGACATGGAAAACAAGCCCAAAATCTCGCAGTTAACCATGCATGCACAATCAATAAGTTATGAACAAACTTAGTAAATATTATTTGAAATGCAGATATCACTGTAACCTACACTGTAACCCTATTACCTAAATTCATTGGTTATTTTACAATTATTCTTCGAAATTATATGAAAACCACAAAAGTATAGTAAGTAGGTACATCGATTTCAAAAACCAAAATTGATATGAAATTTTTATTAACCAAGATTTATTAATTCATTTTTTACAACATCTCGGAGAATTAACGCGTATGGATGTATTCTTCTACAATAATAACCTATTCGTGAAAATAAAAAAAATGGCACTTACCTTTTCAAATTTCGAATCGAGTAAATATGACGTCACAACCGCGCACTGGCGGGAAATTAATTTCACCAAACGTGTGAGCTAGGCAAGATGTGAGATGTGAAGACCCGTTCGACTCCTACGAAGGGACAAAAGTTGACTACGGTTTTGGACGAACAGTTGCCCGCTTTTATACGATCCCGGCCGCTGTACAGTGGTGCCATCTAATTGGGATAATTATTTCGTGTTCCAAATAGTGTCTGATCTTTAGCTTGTAGATTTATAAAAGCGTTTATAAATATAATGTATGGAGTTATAGAATTTTAGGAAAAAAAATGTATAAATTAAGGCTTTTTTATCGTCAACGAGTGTAGATGAGCTGAAAGGTTACAGATGGTATAGTAGATATCTCAAATCTTTTTACCATTAGTTTTTGCACCTTTCGGACAAGTTCGTGTCAGAGCCTCGATAATCAGTGGCTACTCCTTACGTGTCGCTGTTGATTTTACCTGGCAGGAGTTTCTGCGATGTGTGATAGTCTTTTATGGATGTTAAATAGTCACTTTCGTCTAGTGACGCCGACAATGCCATGGACACTGGCAAGGTGTTACCTACAAAGAAGGATTTTCTTCTCAAGATGTCATGGCCTAGGAAAACCGGAAAAGCGAAACGTATTACAAAATATAATATTTCCTCATAAATAAAATAATAAAAGTGAAAAGTCACAATGTATTTAAATGACCATAAACTGCTACTTAACCTAGTTCATTTTTAATCACTTTTTCACCAATTCTAGTTAAACAATGTTTTTGATGAAGCCATAATTTAATATTGTATAACATGTAGAACATTTTCACCGAATTGTATGTACTGGATTAAAGACATTAAAGTATTTATTCGTTATTCAAGTACATCTTAAAAACAGGTCATGTTCATGGTGCCGTTAACAAAGAAAGTTTAACAGTCCTTTTGTTGAAATCATAACCTGTTTTTAAGATAATTATTTTTTTAGTAATATCTACTATCAGATAATACAATATATCATTTATCATCGTTACTTGAACATTTTGATTTTATAAATGTTTATAATGACGCAATATTATATTAATGTACGCCTTGCTTACATTTTACAATTTTTTATTGATTAATTCAAGATTCACAAAAATTTAATTTCACGTTCATAACATTTTCTATATGGAAATCCAACCATGTAAAACTCAATAGATAACATATTTTGCGACTATTATAGAACGTCCAACAGCTACGTTTCGCGGGCGGCGTTCAAACGTGAAATAATAACGAGAAACGTGGTTTAATTTAACGATGCAACAGGTTGTTTGCACAGGACCATCTTAATACACTTCCACCGCAAAAACTGCGCACATTATTACAATATGTGCTATTTTATATTCTTATTATCTACATAATGTTTTGTCTAACCGTCGCAGTGCATAATAGTACAAACCATATTAGAAGCTTTTTTTGTAATAGATTTTTAACTTATAATTTGAATTTTATTATTAATTTTAATTCTTACAGAATCTCTATCCTCGAAGCGGATATGAGTAGGCAGAGGTGCCAGTAGTGTTAGATCGACTCAAAATACTACAGGGGGCAAGCCTATCGTCTTACGAGGTATAAACTCGAGTTTCAGGCAACTTGAATACGGTTTTCGTTTTTAAAATGTATATTCACACAAAGTAGATTAAAACTTTGTGAATTAGGCCCAGGACCTCTCTTACCGTCCATAAATGCATACACAAGACCAACAATACGACAAAAATAATTTGCTTTAATGGTTTCTTCGATTTACGAATACGGAATTCTTACGGATATTATCGCTAATAAATATTCAATCATTTGCTTTTTGACCAAAATGCAGCAAAATAATGAACACTTACAAATTTTACCAATTTTTGGCGAAAAAAATTAAAGATGATCGTCGCTCCGATAAATGTTTGTATAGCCTGTAAAAAAATATTCTGGGTTGCGTTTTTAGGTGCATTTGTAATAACGAACACATAAGAGATGCAGGTATCCTTCATTCAATAGCAAACAAATATATAATTTCCATTATCAAACCTGATTCCCGAACCCAAAACATCTATCTAATAACTATTTATGCGTAGTTAATATCTTAGGAAAGAGGATGCATTTTTGGCCTCATTGTTTTAATAAGATCCAAGATATGCATCTTGGGTCATTTCGACTTTTTAGTGTATGACAGCAGTGATAGAAACTTCTCCTGCAATGTATCAATTTGTTTTCACCGATCTCCTCCACGCTTTACTACGAGTATTCAACAATGATTATGAGGTTCACATTTACAAATCAAATTGACAATGAAGCTACATTAATTTTGACGAGTTCGGTTGCATGCACGGAAAGCCTTACAAATCTCGCTGCCAATTACCTGTGCTCATTACCCATGCCATTTTAATTAGATGAAACATTGAAACGTGCGCACCATTTATTTCAAATAAACGTTACATGCGCTCCAAAGCTAGGAGCCCGTTGGATAACATTAAACGGCTGCATGTGCTAATTTTGTTTTACTAAAACTGCAAGGCATAACATCTGCGACGATTGTTATTCTTAAAAAAGGTTGTGGAAAACCTATTAAACTTTTTTCATAAT
Source organism: Theretra japonica (assembly GCA_033459515.1). NCBI lineage: Eukaryota > Metazoa > Arthropoda > Insecta > Lepidoptera > Sphingidae > Theretra > Theretra japonica. The sequence goes on from CM065928.1 coordinate 5,150,506, forward strand.
TGTCTAACCGATTACAATTTCCAATGTCTCTATTTTTTTTTCTAGTGTATCTAAGTATTATCTTATTGCCTTTGTTTTTCGATATCCCACTAAGGTTATCTACAGTCGAACAGTCCTAATCCCAGAGCAAAGTACTGTCTTTGGCAGTGAGTATCAGAATCTACGGACTCTTAGGTCTCACAAAACATAACACAACCAAAACAAACATTTGTGGGTCACTAAATTTTGCTTCTTAACCAACTGCGCCACATGTTACGTTTTTTTACAACCGTGAGGATTCACACTGTAATTTAAAATGTCACCCCTTTGCAATAAAACGATAGCATCCACCTCGTTACAGTCATTATCTTATTTGCAACTTCCATTTCTGATATTATCCATCAAAATAATTTGCGGAAGAGATTGCCTCAAGTGGTACGACCGCCATTAGTATCCTTTGTAGTACCGCCATCCTTCACCATCTTGCTTAGTTTTCATTTCTATATGAGCGAAAACGTTTCGCAAACACACAATTAAGTGACAAAATAGTGTTGCTAACATTCGGAACATGTTTGCTGCTGGTTTACCACATATTTCCAATTCATTATTATTGTTGAATCTGTACAACATCAAAGAGTAATTTGTGTTTAGTAGAAACGTGTCCGACCCACACCGAGTTTCCTGATGCATGCCCAATGCAAACATAATTCAACCAACCGAATACTCACGGCCTTATTCATGGACAGTTTTAAGACCTATTTTAATTATCGAATGTTTTGTCCCTTTCGAACGACTCTTGAATTCAGTTTGAGCGAAGAAGACGAAACATTCAATAGCTAATACATGTTTTAAAACTGTACATGAATAAGGACGTCACTGTTTTGCTGTTATACATTTAATATTTAAAATGTTTGTCTCATTACGTTTAGCTTAGGAAGTCTATTAATGAAAATGGATTTCGAGGATTCTCATTGACCTGATGAGTATTGCATCTTGCACCGTACAACTTCCTTCCACATTTATTACGCCGACGTCGTCTATCCACCTTGCGAGTAGACTGCAAGTACCTCAGCTGTGTTTTCGACTACGTATTATCAATACTTACTGTTTACTAAACAGTTGTTTTATTATTTTGTGAAGAATAAATTGTAGCTCTACGATTTAAAGTTTTTCTCGTGACAATACATCATCATTGATAATGTATTTAAATGTGCAAAACTTTGGAAGAGCCTTAATGAACCGCTGACCGCATTGAGACCTATGCCACTAAAGATGCTGTTAATATCATCCTATAATGTCTAGTATCAAGATTATCTAGACTATGTGGATCCATGAGTTCGTCAATTCATCCCTTCTAATTTTATTGTATTGAAATCATAATTCGAACAATTATCTAATTATTGCCTTTCAATACCGAAGTTAGCCACAGATGTAAACTTAATGACGCTAGATGAGACTTCAATGTCTTTTAACAATATACAAAATAGAAATAATGAAATACAGAAGTAATGGAAAATTAGGTTACACAAAACCTGATACCTATAAGAGCATTGCTGGTTTTGTTGAGAATTAAAAAAGAGGAAAGGATGCAATAATGTGGTCCCGGCATAGCCGTAATCAGACAGATATCTAGGATACCCAAAAATAAGGGATACAGGCTCTTTGATGTTTAAAGTATGCTTCGTATTGTATCATTATAATAGACTCACAAATAGTTGATTCTTGGGGTAGTAATAAACCTGGTCAATAATCTATAAACAATAAATACTTCAAAGCGAAGCATTAGCTGCAGCATGAGGACACACGATTGGTTGTATGGCTTTAAATTATTCCTTCTTCTAATATTTCTTCTTAATGTGGGTAATGGTAGTAGCGGGCACGCAGCGGGGGGCTGAGCAACTACGAGGTGTAAATGCGTGGCATAGCCATAGCGCGGCATCGCGCAGGAGCGGTCCTGGCGTGGCTATGGCGTTTTGCTTCAGGATCTCGGAGCCACTGCAATATGCTGAAGAGGACTACCGTGAGGTTTTTTGGTAGGCACTCGACTCAACGGTTGCCCGGATGATAACATCTTTCCCGGGTGGCTCGACGTTGATTCGTAAGACCATTGGAACTATCATCATCGCTCCACCTCCCCCAGGCAGCGGTAACGATAAATCGTTTTTCTTCGCTAAAAAAAGAAAGATGAATACGGACAACCTGCATATCTGACATGTTAACAACTTAAATTCTTAATTATATTTTAGATACCCAAAAATCCGTCACAATGCCTAAAAAATCATATATACAAAGCCAACAAAATAAATATGAAAAACCCACAACAATAGATCCATCTTCCACAATATTTACGAATTAATAACCACATCCAGGCGAACTACTTCTCGTCTTTACCCGCACTACATTAATGATCCGCGGGGACAACTTGTGATCTTGTAATCATGGCTCAGTTGTAATTTGCGATGCTGAAAATGATATTAATTAATAACAACGCGTATCGGGCCGCGTAGGTCGGATCACACTTGCCGGCTAATTGGCAAATTGTGTCTGTAATTAATTTTTGCTTCGTCGAAATCAAATGTCATAATTTATTTCGATTCCGCTACGTGTAGCTGTAGATTGAGTCGATTGTCTAACAGGCTTCGAAGTGGAAGCTTCTGGAATTTAACTTGAGCAAACAACTTGGATTATGACTCATTTGCGTAGATTATTTTTGGAATAGTTAAAGACATCATACAAAGCTTTCCTTCGGCCGTCCTGGATAAATATCATATGTTTACGGTGGTATGTATAAAGAAACAGCACAGCAATTTAGTTACTGTTGCGATTTCTGTAAACTAGTAAAAATTAACACGTGATTACAGTTACATTTACTTATTATTTGTTTTTAAAAACTATTTATACGCGTTAAAGAACGAAAGATTTTGTTAACACCTCGACCTCCGTTTTCCAAACATACTAAAAGCATGACATTTCCTTATCCGATTAGCAAAAAAAGAGCCCACACAATTGTGACATTCATCAGACGAGTTATAATTTAACGATCAATTTAAATATTGAAATTCGTCTGTCTTCAATGTTATTGTTGTTTTAATCCAAATGGAGCGCTTTGTTCCAAAGAGCTTGGCGCTTTTTGTTATGAAAATTATTCCCTTGGAAATTTTATTTAACACCTAAGGTGCGAGTGCACTTAAGCGTTTAGGTCTGTTCTACACTGAGTTAAATCTTATCTACTTAATGAAAATAGACGTTTCGTTGCCTTGAAAGTAGAGTTTGTGCTTTGTGAATGCGTTTAGGAACTGTGAGACGGCGATTTTCAAAGTTAAGACTTTTTGCTTTCGGAGCTCTCATACCTATGAGTTCTCCGGGGCTGAATTTTTTGTGCTCGTATGGCGATGGGCTCGCTTCACATTATAACTTGGGACGGAAATAAGCCCGCGGAACTGTTGGTGATAATAAATAGACATAAAAATCCACCTTTACCTGCCACTTCGATACGATACGAGTAAGAATTCATTATTCATGTACAGATGTACTTACTTAATGAAAGTGAAGAACCGGTAACTGAGTACTGATAGACAATATACTTTTGGAATTGATGGATATAGATTCTAGTAGCACGATATTTTTCACTGTTAATAATAACTCTTTCTTGCAAATATATTACGAGGCTTCAATGTTTATGTGAAATTAACAGTCGTGGTTCAGATTTTACTGGTACCTATAAGGTAAATATTTTTTTATGATTTATTGAAATGTTCTAATATATTCGGGGTGCCATGTCTCCTGGTTTGCGAGGCCATGGGCGTTCGCCCACGCTTTGCGCAACATATGATTGCATATAAACACGTTACTAAAACATAAGTGTACTGTTACAGATTTTATGAAAATTCGTCTTATAAAGTACCTAGTTTTTGAGAAGAGAGTACACATGGACGATAGTTATTTTTAAAATTAAAAATATGTAGGTCAGAGTTTAGTCCTATGAGATGCTTCATGCTAAGTATGTGTAACACAAAAATCCTCGACTACACTGTTTTGTTTTTGGAAGTAAAACCAACCTAATAATTTTTTAAATATATATTGTAATCAAGACTAGTTTTAGTAACCAGCTGTATGGCACCACGGATCAAATTATTATATTTAATAGGACCCACTACGTAATTATGTAATACTTGATTCCAGCATGGTAAAAACGTCGGAAAGCACGAAAATTCGTCCTAGTCGCCACAAGATCCATGTACACTACATACAGTATACATGGATCTCTATATCCATGTAGTACATACATTTAGTATATAGTATACTCCAAATGATATTAGCATACTATCCCACATAATTTTACGCTCATTTGTCAAAGACAACACTCCCAAAGTATATGGTGCGCGGACTGTTCATATTCGCAATTGGATGTTGAACGAGCTTTAATGAATACAGCTTAGGCTTAAAGTTGGTTTGGACTTACGGACCATGGTGGTCTGTAAGAAACTGTGATATGCAATAATTTAGCCAAGTCTTTGTTAAAGATCACGCACGCAAGGGAAATACTGGTATACTTAGATGCCGTTTCTTCGAAGATACCTCCCATGTATTTTACCATGCATCTAGCAGTTCGCTATATACAACGGAGAGCAGCTTAAATAATCTGTCTACTTTTAAAAGATCACTTGAAGTTAAAAACCTTTCGTCCATATTCTCTCTAGCTGAGTAAAGCCCATTTACGCGGAGAGAGTTTATCCCCTCGAAGATACGATTATCGAAAGGATATAAAAAAGTTGCATCGTGTAAACATTTGTCAGAATACGATAATCTATGACGGTTACGTCATGCGATAATCGCATACGATTCTGGCCGCAAGAAACTCTCCCGTGTAAATAGTGCTTAATACATTGCGGCGCCATATTCACACATTTCATACATGAAGTTTCATCTGACGAGGAGACAATTTGGGTGGCAAGTGCAGTGTAGTCCAGGCTCTACATAATTCTGGTCAGTTTGAAAATTGGACGCGTACAGACCGAACGCAGAAAGCGACTTGCTCATCTTACTATCTTAGATCTTAGATGACGGAGTAATATCCTACCAGCAGCAAGGTTCTGACTTGCCTACGCAAATATCTATTCATAAAGGTAGAATCGTGGGTTGAATTATATTATATTACAAAATGCACACATATATGAAAAATAAGTAGTGTATTCACTAGTAAACGAGCGAAATAATCCCCTGTATGTAACTGATACGGTTGAGAACAAAAATAATGGTTTAATATTACCTTAGTTTCGGTTATACGAAATCCTTCGCCATTATTTTAGCAATATCCACCCACAGATTATATGTACAGTTTTGGGAAATTTAGCTCGTAGTAAAATAGTCTTTTAGTGGAATGAGGATGGTTTAGTAGAATGTAAAATATTACATCAGTAGGTATCAGTCGACAGACTCAATAGTGTAGCTGGTTAGACGCGCCGGTGCGAAAACGGAGGCCGCGGGTTAGAACACCACACAGAGACAAATGTTTGTATGATCTATGATCACAACTATTTAACAGCCTCCGTGGCGTAGTTGGTTAAACACCGACTGTGAAACTAGAGTTCGCGGATTCGATACCCGCACCAACACAAATGTTTGTGTGCCCCACAAATATTTGTGTTGGGTTTGGGTGTTTGTGAGACCGAAAAGTCTCTCGTAGCTTCTGATTCCCATGACGCAAGACTCGATCTTAGTGTGGGGTCAGGATCTACGTATGTGACTGTTGGGTGTATTTACTTATTTATTATTTATTTATTCGTTTCATATCAAAAGTCTCTCATGGTTTCTTATACCCACTACAGACCAGTATAGCAGTGTGAGGTCAGGACTATGTATGTGGCTGTATTTTTTATTTAAATACATCTGACTGTTGCCAACTTGTCTCTTTTGCGCCGAACGACCTGAAGCCTTCTCGCCCCCAAGACATTCAGTGTCGCCCTTGACACACAAAAACCGTTAATTTGTCCATTAAAATTGAAATAAAAAATAAAAAAGTAAGTAAGTATATATCCAGCGTTCTGACATCATGGTCCGCACTATATAGTAAGACATTAGAAATTATTTTATTTAGGATCAACATACAATAAATAAATAGTTCACACTTAGAAAAAAGTCTTGTGTTGTGGGTCAGAATCATGTAAGAGCTATCAGAAACCATAAGAGACTTTTCAATCTCTCAAACACTCAGACCCGAAACAAATACCTACTTGGCGATCACATACACATTTGTCTCGACTCTCGATGCGAGTGCAAACCCACGGCCCCTTGATTTCCGAACGGTGTATAATCAACTGCGCCACAAAGTCGACCGAATATTAAAAAAATATGTTATACCATACATTGTTATTAACTTCAGCCTCAGGATGTATACTGCTGAATACAAACCACCCTCAAGGATTTCTACTTTCTAGAGTCACGTTAAACTGAGCCCCGAAAACGGCCTACAACCTGTGACTTAATTCATCTAGCTAGTAGCAGGTACTACGTAACCTCCATTCGGGAACATTTTGGCCCCGTCGGCCATCATATTATTTTAATAATAAACAATAAATCTGTGTACTTCATTGCTAAAACATTGATACATTTTTAATCTTTTTTCTACTATGATAATTGTGACAAGATTTGGACCAAGATCAATAGTTTTTAAAACGAAAAAAATAATAGTAGGATGAAACCTATTAGAACAGGAAAAGAATACCTATATAAAAAATGAAAGGAAAAATAATTAACGCGCTTTCTGAGGTCGGTAAGTGGAAGGGGTGAGTTTTTAAGGGTAAACAACGGTTTATCTCGATTTTCGGAAAAACTATAAGACCTATGGAAAAAAGTTTAATAGCAAAGCTGTAGGTAATAAAAAGGCCTACAACTTTTATATTAACATTTTTTTCACGTCAAAATGTATGTGAAAAATTCAAATAACCAAGTTTTTGGAACATTTTTCAGAGCATAAATTTGTGTATTTTAGGCTATGTATTCGGCAGCCACATTTGAAACTGTTATATCCAGTTTCACAGCTGCAGCAAATAGTTTTGAGTAATATTTAAATAAACAATATTTATATTTGGCATGGAGTTAATAAGTACAATATAATATTAACTCTATGATATTGGGTATTAAAATACGTTATAACAAAATGACTAGTTTATTTCAATTTTCCCCTTATTTTCGATTCACCCTATTTTGAGAATATTTCGTTTCGAACAAACTTCAAAATGGCAAAATATCGGAATAATATTCGTACATTTTTCATATTTTCTGAATATTTTCATTGTGAAATTTTTCGAAAAAATATCATGACCGAACACTGGTGAAAAATAATATAATATATTATGGAATATATTGGAATTTGGATCGAATTAAATTATAATAAGACAAGAGCGAGTTTTATTTTTAATTTATATATTTATTAGTATATTATTGATTTATGATAACCAAAAACAATGTTGTGTGAGTATGTTAATTTCCATTTAATTAATTGTTTATATATTTTGGCTATCTATTTCATACTCGTTTTGTTACCTATTGTGTTGTATGTAAGCTGTTGGTTATCCAATAAATATAACATAAAATAATTACTATAATAATTAAAATAATACTGCCTCGGTGGCGCATTTGTACTACGATATGATTGCAAAGCTGAGGTCTTGGGTTCGAATCCCGGGACGGGCAAAGTGATATTGGATTTTTCTATTCATTATTAGCCCGGAGTCAGGAATTTGTGCCCGATATGACGATAGGCTCTCCCCCTATCACATAATGGGACGGAAAATACAAGGCGAAACGTGGGTGTCCTGGTTACACCTCTGCCTACCCCTTCTGGGAAAAAGGCGTGAGTTTATGTATTTATGTATGTATGTAAAATAATTAATATTAATAAATGATTGCTACCGACATTCCGAACAAGAAAATATGTACGTTTTTGAAGACGCAAATGTATGACAGGGCTCTCTATATAAATAAATAGTCTAAGAACTATCTAAATAACAAACTAAACTCAATTTCGCATTCTAATACCTATTGGCTATTATTAGTAAGTAGTTAGTAGTAGGAGCTAGGATGACAAGATAGAAAACATAATATTGATGCGTTGAAAAGTTAGCGCTCATAATTTGTATTTTGAATTAAAATAGATATTTGTCTTTGTCTCTCTATGCACTACTGTCATTTATTAAACAAAACATAGACCTTATTAGACAATCTCGTATATAAAAATAGTAATTTGTAAAATGCAAATTCATGGTCATATTTAAAATAAAAGTTGGCAATATTTGTATTAACCATAAAGCCCAGTCGACATGATACTACTTGGTTGGCAATCTGTTCATATTGTCAATTAAATCCAATAGGTCGCTATGAAATTATTTGGGGCAAGCCTATGTGCAGTAGTAGATTTTCTTCAAATCAAAGTTTTCCGATGTCGCGCCGTTTAAATTTTGCCATGCCACACAACACGCTATAAATGCTACACGTCATAATTGATATTCAACACATCACGATGAAAGTGTATATACATATAGACACCTATGTTTAGTCAAAAAAGTTTAATTGTATGAATAAGTATTACCCTTTGGCCTAAACTATTCTTATAGTACTTAATCATTGTGTAACTTTTAATGACTATGTTTCCAAATGAACGTACAATGAGGCACACACGCAATCATCAAACAATGATTGACATTGATAAGAGAAAAAGAAATTATAAATATAAAATAAATAAAACGTAGAATATTTAACGTGTTCTGCAGAACCTTTGCAATATGTATAAAAATATCACCCTAAATTGTCCACGTAATTGGCGATGAGATGCGCGGATCGTGTAGGACCAACTTAATGCTACCTGCTTACTACATTTATAACGTTAAAAATTGAAATGAACCTTATACACTACAAGAGAAGGTTAAAATTTCATTAACATTTTATTTTCATTGCTGACTGTAGTGCTTACCTTACGCTTGTTCTTTCGTACAGAGTGAATGATATGGTCTGGTTTAATGTTAAATTATTGAACGTGATCCAATTATAATTCATGTTTTGAAGATTTGAAATGTATGTGGAGAACATAATTTGTGATATAAACCATAATAAAATGGTATATTGATGAATTTGGTTATAAAAAATAGCAAAATATTATTTATGTTTAAACGATGACTATAAAAAGTACAGATACCACTTTGAAAAATAGGTTTGTATATTTATTTTATCCCAGTATTATATGTCTTAACATGCTACATTGGCATATTATGCTTAATTAATAATATCGTTCGAATGAAATATCGAGAGTTTAGTATTGTGATTTGTGGACGTCACTAGTTGCTTTGATAAAGAAGTTGCAGTTCATTCGTTTCGTTCATTCGCTCTGTAACGTGAACGGTACGCGGATAGTGAAAACATGTCCGCCGTTTGTGTTATTTGACGTAAATATTGTGCGAAAAAAAATTTTTTGTTTGCTGTTACGCGGTGAATTTTAGTGTTTTATAAATTTTATGATGTGTGTGCTCATGCTGTGATCTGTTCATATGAGGCTGTTATATAAAACGGGTCCAATGGAGTCTCTCAGAAAATGGTTTTACAAACCTAAGGTACGTCAGAGGTGTTTTTCCTCTAATATTATGATCTGATAGTTGGTGAATCATATTTATTGAATTAAAGTAGGTCACACATAGTGTTTATCTTAATTCTAGTAGTTCATAATGTTCTGTGTTTGAAAAGCTTGTTTGAGTCCTTTGTCGTATTGCTTTGTGGATGACTGCATACGTTTTCCTGCCTACTATTGTTCTGATTGTCGAAGCGAATAAAACGGCTACCATTTTCTATTATTAGTTAAAAATGGCGTGACGGTATCCTATGATTTTGCTCTTTCACACGAAAAGTTTTGGGCGCGATTGTGTACCTCCAGATTCATTGTTGCGTAGTTTGTGCTAAAGTATTTGTAAACTTTCAAAAATGTTTACGATAGTATTTTTCTAGTTGTCTATGGATTGTTTATTTATAAATACATAATCGTAAAAAATGAATTCCCAATACTTTGGAGTTTGGATGCTTTGTGCTAAAGCTATTACAAATTGAGGCTAAATTTTGGTTGATGTAGCTGTAAAAAATTCATTGTTATGCTGCGAAAAAAAAGTCCTTGATAAAAAAAATACACAAATATGCAACCATTAAGACATGGTATATGTAATGTATACCATATTAACTGATTTGTAAATATTTATACCATCATTTGGCAATACAAGTTATCAAAATAAAAAGAAATTAGTAAAATCTTGTACTATTTCAAGAACAACCAGGGAGAATGTTCAGCATAGAAACCAAGAATATGTTTTTGCATTGATTAAAGACCGTGTTATGCTAATGTAGTGTTTTGGTATTCACAGTCTTACACTCTTGTATATGTGCAATTTATTTATGGTTTTTCTATACAACATTTTCCTCATAGCTTGTTTATTTTTTGTTGAGTAAATTTTGTAGTTGTTTTATTAGAAGTAATTAAATAAAATAAAAATAATAATGTTTTATAAATATAATAAATTTGTTATATATGACTATAAAACTTCTTTTTTAACTTGTTTTACAGTGAGATCTATGTTGTAGGTTATCACTTTAAATTATTTCAAAACATAAATCAAGTATTATCATTTTAACTTCCGAGTCATAAAGGCCGAGCTATGTTGATGGTCTTCAACCTTTTATAAATGGATAATGTTAACAAAAATATTTTTTTATAATAAGTTTTCATAATTTAACTTAACTTCAATAAAACTACACTGTATTTTGGTGCACTCTTTCTTTCTCTTTGGTATACTCAAAATATTTAGCATATTAATTGAACTTGTAGTTATCATAAATTTATTTTCACTGCATTCACAAAATATTTAAACTTTACATTACCCAATATTGGCCCAAACAAGCCATAGCTGGATATAATACAGTTGCTATTTTTCTGTGCTTATTAGTAAATGGTGTAACATCATTATGCTTAATGTGCTTGGTCTCAGGTACCAGAGTTACCAGGGGGGGTTACTCTATGATCCGAAACTAAACTCAAATAATTGGATGTTCAACGTCTGAAGTAAGTTTTAAGTTTAGCACTTCTAAAAATCAACAATATTCTCTATGATACTTATTATTTGCTCCGAACTAAGACAATAGTAAGGACGTACAATAGACCATTTGATCACTTTGTAGAGTACCTAGGAACATTCATACAGTATTACATGTGACGTCCAAATATTCGAGTTTTGTTTCGGATCATAGAGTAAACCCCCAGTTTTATTTTAACATACTTTTTCCAGTTGAACTTGGCTACACCATCCACTTTGGATGTTGTTCTTGTCTGAATTGCATAACAGTGGCTAACTTTTATTTAAAATAAATTATTTTACTTATGTGTATCTACTATCTACCATGTGTTACCGGACAACTCAATGGTTAAGGAATTATGACTGTTGTCAGTCTCTTTTGTACCATTTTGTGAATATTTCTTATGTAACCAAAAATATTTCTGTATTGGTATTAAACCCGTTTAAATTCATTTAAGAATTCGGTGCTCACATAAATTCTAATTAGGCATTTATAAAATATAATTTGTTTTCATGTAAATATTTTTATACAATCATAAATCATTTTGTGAATATTTTATAGCAACATGTCAGTAATGTGATAGAAACCTTTATACTACATCTATAATTATTGTAAACATCATACTCTTGAATTAGTTCGCATTAATATATTACAATGTATACAAATTGTAATAAATTATGTGTATGTATTGTTACTTTTCACCTATACCAATAATAAATGCTGTTAACTTTTAGAAGTTATTTGTAGCAAGTACCAAATCAACAGTTGTGTGAATAAAATATTGCAAAAAATATGCGTAACATATAGGACTATGAATATACAGTTGAATATGATTACTAAAAGATTTACCTACATTAAAAAAAATCTCCTATAAACCTATAATGTTACAAATGAGAACTTAAAAGGTAGTTGTGCCTATTGTAATCTATATAAGTAAAGATTTTTTTTATGTGGATAAAAATATTTTTTCTATGATTAGAGTGTTCATAATTTTATTTATAGTTTGCCCTAAACAATGGTAACTAATTTATACAGTTTTCTAATAATGGAATACTGTATTATGGAGCATAATTAGTAGACTAGTATATTAATACAGATTATGGTGTATGTCACATTTTCATTATATGGCATACTTAAGGTATTTCCCCATTGCTCAATATGATTGCTCTGGGTAAGCTGTGTGAGCAAAACATGGTTGTTTAACATACTGTTTTCCTTAAAGTTTTATTTTTCTTTTGGTATTTGGCATTACTCATATGTATATATTTAAATACATGTTTCACACAATTCAATTCACTTTGTGCACGCAAGAAATTTGTGTTGGAGAAAATAAACTAATTTGCTTCAGGATCTGAATTCCACAAATGTAATTCAAATCACATGACTAGACAAATAATATTATATTTTAGGCTGAGAATTATTTTGAAGGAATCAACTTTTGAACATACAAACATACAAAATACATATATAAACTCACGCTTTTTCCCTGAAGGGGTAGGCAGAGGTTCAACCAGGACACCCACGTTTTGCTTTGTATTTTCCGTCCTACGAAGTGATAGGGGGCGGAGCCTATAGCCATATCGGGCACAAATTCCTGACTCCGGGCTGATAATGAATAGAAAAATCCAACATAACCTTACCCAACACGGCATTCGAACCCGAAACCTCAGCTTTGTAATCATACCGTCGTAGTACAATTGCGCCATCGAGGCAGTCAACTTTTGAAATACATTCAGTAGTCACATGCAGTCCTGAGTCCTGACCCTACACTAATATTGAGTCTTGAGTCTTGGGTAACAGCAACTACGAGAGACTTTTCGGTTTCACCAATAATCAGACCCGAAACGTATACTTGTGGTTCACACAACCATATGATTTAATGCGGGGATCGTACCCGCGGTCTTTCGTTTTATACCCGGTGTTTATACAACTGCGTCAAGGAGACTCCCGATCTGTAACTGTTCTTAAAAATCAAATATTTTTAATTCAATTAAAAATGACTTATTATTTCACATCATCAGAACTTATTCTCAATGATTAAAAAAAAAATCTTGAATAACGTCTCCAAATACCGTATCAAAAAGTGAAACTTAACCAATATCAGATAAACAGACATTACTATTGTTCTATTGTACAAACTACAAAGATCCCATTTCTTTCCAGTAACCGTTATCTATTACCACTTCCGGCGAATAACTCAGAAGCTGAATCATTGCAATTAGTGTACTAATTTCTTAATCAGAGACGACAAAGGCACTACATGTGATTCGAATTTTATTTTCGAACTTCACAAAATTTTGTAAAATCTGATTACAGGTTTGATCTCCATTATAATATAGATTTTGCTGTTTCCTTTTTACGAAGTTTTGAAACAACCAAAAATAATTTTTGGTTTGTACAGGCCACAGGACCTAGTGAACAACAGTGAACAAAATCTATCCATATCTTATTAGCAATTACAAAGGTTCTATTATGTCTTTGAATTGAGGTGTTATTACATACAATAGGGTAGAATTGTGTAGTTCGCTGGTAGTAATATGTGATGTTTAACTTACTGTCTGTATCGTACTGTACTGTACTGCATCAGCCCATATACGTCCCACTGCAGGGCACGGCCCTCCTCTACAATCAAAAATACCATAAGTAAGGATTAGGCCATATAGTCCACCACGCAAGCTTAGTGCGTGTTGGCGGTCTTGTCTGTATAGACTTGTATGTATATCGTATGGATATAAAATATGATCATAAAATATCTTTAGATTAATTTGATTAACTTGCTTGATGTCTCTTTTTTATTTGAAGTATTTGCCCTCTACGAAGGCTAGGGTCCTCTTCCTCCACAATACGTCTCTGCAAGTACATTATGATATTTAAGTAGCATAATTCGAAACAACAGTTATCGTATTTAGACCGCGTATTACTTACTTTGAAGACAATGGCAATAAAGTAAGCGCCTGCTGATTAAACGTTATCAGTGTATCGTACTTTATAACGTGAGCCAGTTTATTTCCATTCATGTAGACGCATTTAATTGGGTGAAATATTATGTGCCACGCGCACTGCATAAGCATTGTCATGTCTCTTTGTTCCTTTAAGTGGAATATAAATCTATATATTCCTTAGTATTTGTTATCTTTATCCCGGGTGAATTTGGTTTGAGTTCAAAATAAGGGACAATGGTGTATATATGTATATTATAGAAATTATATTTGATAATACTCGTAATTTACCTCATGATGTAAATCTATTTGTATTAAATATAACACCTCGTCTTTTCTAAAGATACTTAGTAAGATAAGAGGTATGTTACTTCTTCTACATCCTCGTTGATGTATAATTTTTTTTCAGAATAGTCATTATATTGTTATAAACCTGTGTATTGTTTAATCTCCGTCCGAAAAATAATGGATCGTCGAATTAAATATAGGACATGGCGGATTATTGCCATACACAACACATACATTTCAATGTTATCATATCTCTTTAGTTTGTTTATTTATAATGTGGCGCATACACGGAAGTCTTACAACGTGAGGTACCATCGACCGGTTTTTAATACTCACATAATCTCGTATATAAATATTAGTTCTAAGTGTTATTACGGGCAATAGAAAATATGCTACATTCCGTCTTCGGTAAAACTATTGTATCCCTTATTCAAACTACGGTAAGTCCCACACCGAAGGCCGATAAAGAAGCATTATGTAAAGGTCAATATATTCATCAGTCAATCTTGCTTGGTACTAATGGCATACAGCATATATTAACTCGAACGTGCAAGCTTTGGAATGAACTCCCTTCTTCCTTGAGAGCTATGATGTATCCTTCTTCAAACGAGGCTTAAAGAGAGTACTTTCCTTAAAGTAGGCAGCGATTTTGTTGTGGTAGACCCCTGGCATAGCAAAGGTCCATGAGCACGCGGTAGCTGCTTACCATCAGGCGAGCCGCTAGCTCGTCTGCCCATAACGGTAGTAAAAAAAATACAGTTTTACCCGTCCGATGTCTCTCAAATCTAATCCGTGACTTCCCCCACACTGTCTATCTAGGGTTGCGGTAGATCTGTCGACTGTCGGGTAAATCCGCGCGTGTGTCACCATTCAGTACTCACCATTTATTCATAGACCACCAAGACGTTAAGAAAATTAGGGAATTTTACGGAAGCCGCTTTATTAAAACCGAACGCATTTTGAGAACTTGTTATAGATTGTAATGCATCTAAACTATAATTTAATTGGCTTACGAATTTTTTCGATATTTAAATATAAAAATATAAAGTCTTCGTTCAACATAACTTAATGCTAGTTTCAGCCAGCATGTTACAAACACATTGTGCGAGTAGTTTGATTTGCACAACACGGTAAATAGTTGAAAACAGGCAACATATTTTGATATTCTTTTGCCCGTTTTACTCAGTTATCGTCAAATAAACAGCATAAAACTTCTCTATGTGAAGTGGTTGATATGAATAACGCACGTTGCTATCTTGATGGAACATAAGTCATTTGGGATTAGATATTATGTCTGATTACATAATAAAGATAAGTTAATTATTTGTATTTTGTTTAGACTATAGACAATAGGCAAAAAAAAAACAATATAGGAGTTTAGCAATCAATGTCATGGAATATTGCGGTGAAAATTAATTGTAAACTAAACCTAAGCATATCAAGCGGCTTTATGTAGTATTTTTTTTTTACGGCATATTTATTCAATGTCAATTCTAAGAGAGATGCCATATTAATCTAATGCGAAAGAGCAATTACTTTTATGCCAAAATGCATGTATCTTATTGAATCAAATCTGCAATATAAAATCGTGAAGTCACTTATCTTTCGCCTTGTCTATCCCGTACGTGAATCGCTGTGCGTCCCATTCGCACACTTTCACTTTTTTTTCACCGCTTTCCCAATGGTCCGCAAAACTCGGTCGACTTTGCCAAATGTTTTGCGAACGCGCGGGTGTATGATCATTAAGCTCGCTAATCTAAAAACTAACGGGTGTCTGTGGCATTGTTTCTTTTTTACCATCCGTGTATTTATCCTATTGTTTATGTTTTTCCCTTGCCACCTAAACAGTTAATTGAGGCCATAATGATTCAATTTTTCATCAAAAATAAACGTTCACAAGTATGATTCATGGTAGTTTTTATTATTCTACAATTGGCCCACTGAACTATTGTGTAGATTGTAATAGTTTTGCGGTCACTGGGACTGTGCCGTTTTTTTCGCAGTAGCCCGAAGTATGAAGTTTAGGAGTTTATTGTAGTTTTATTGTTGGATGATAAATGATTGTGACGCACCTAGCCCTTTACAAGTATTAATAAATTCTCTGCATTTGGACAAATATTTGTCTTCAATTACCACTACGGTATTTTAGTACTTTAGTCGAATAGTCAAATTGTGAAAACGTTTTATTAATCCTTTAAGAACTAAGGAAGTCACTTACATGAATTATTTTTTTAACACCCTGATCAAACCCTCAAAGTAAAATTAGGCATTTGGATTTTTCATAATAGTTTTTAATGTCTATTTAAACCAATACCCGATTGCGTACAACTTACCCATATCATTACGATTGTCGATAAAGATTATCAGATGGTAATGACCGTACTTTGAAGCGTTTCAATGTCATTGTTTTAATACTACAACCAAAACCGAATTCACTTCGCTTTGTATAAGAATAGTTTCTTGGACGTATGTGTATGTCACATGTATAAATAATTATGTTTAATCTACCTGTTGTACTGATAGTAAGTAAGGCTATTAATGAGCTCATAGCGGGCACGTATTTTTGTAGATGTCGTGTCCTGTCTTATAAACTTTTATTAATCATGACACTGCTAATTAGTATTTTAGATCATTTAAATAATGCTAAATTATAATAATTCTGTGACCTTTACATGATCATTTTATAATACAGGTGAGCCTAATATCGATTCTTATTCCCTATCCTCGCCTTTGTCTTCACAAACAGTTCAAAGATATTAAGTTACAAATAATGATTCAAATAATATAAGTATGTACATAAATAAACTTCTCAATCACCGAATCATCAATGTTTCGAAAAGAAACTTTTCTGATTATTTTACCAGACAGTTGTGACACGAAAAATGTTTTAATAAACACGGCGTGAACGAAAAAAATATGAATATTATTTATAATCCTTGACTTTATCACAGCTGAGGATTGTAGTGAGCGGTGTGGCGTGTGATATCAAGGCAACAGACGTCATGCTCGGTTTTGTCACCTCACTTTCATCATTGCTAGTTTATGTAATATTAAAACATTGTAATCTCGACCTTATCTCAAGTAAATTAAGGTCCACACATATGATCCTTATCTTTGATGCAATATGTTTATATGAATAGGTTACTAATAAGATCATCTAGCGAGAACTGCATAATTTTAACAAACTACTTATCATCAAGCAGACTGCAGAGTGCGTTTATGTTTAATTAGATTAAATTGCTGTATTGGTTTGATATTTAATTCGTGATCGGATTGATTGATTATATTATTATTTAATTGATCCTTCGTAACTCAAGATTGCTGTTTCCGAATTATTTCATGATTATGTCGATTCAAGTATAAAGTAATTTTACCGTTCATTCGTAATTATTGTGTCTTTGGGCTTTTTTGGGCCAACATATGTTGAGAAACTTATTTTTTGTACGCACTCTCGAAACTTTGGAAGGCTACCTGTAGGTACGGCACTGGTCAATTTGCGGCTGATGATAAGGATGTTTATGATTTTCTTTTATCTTTAAATACATATACAAGCAACAAAGAGAAATTCCACATTTACGATCCAAAAATAAATGAAGTAGGTACTTTACGCTTTTTTTATATTATTTTATCGTCGTTTCTTAACAAATTCAGCAGGATTGTATCAATATCAGCTGAGAACCGTATACCTTTTTTATTCTTTAGTGCTTGTTTTCAATTGTTTTTATGATGAATGTCAATAACAGTCGCGTCGGGTGCCTTCACGTGCCCTCTGAGGGACTGTATAGCGCTTCGTGTTGACCTTCACCTCGGGTACCCCAGATTGTCACTAGGCCCGCACGATTGATTTCAAATAATTTGAAGACATTATTTTCTACATTAATGATGTTTTTTTTTCGTTGAAGTCAAGGGTAATCCATTATCAGTGACTTTATGTATATGGTTCTTAGTTCTACCTGCAGGGAAAGCTTGGTAGAGGTGAAATTATCTAATCCATCCATCCATCAGCCAAAGGAAGTCCACTGCTGAACATAGGCCTCTCCCAATGATTTCCACAGTGACCTGTTGGAGGCAGCCTGCATCCAGCGACGTCCCGCGACCTTTACCAGGTCGTCTGACCACCTAGTGGGTGGACGTCCCACGCTGCGCTTTCCGCTTCGTGGCCTCCATTCGAGAACTTTTTGGCCCCATCGGCCATCAGTTCTCCGTGCTATGTGCCCCGCCCATTGCCACTTCAACTTGCTAATCCGCTGGGCTATGTCGGTTACTTTAGTTCTCCTACGGATCTCCTCATTTCTGATTCGATCTCGTAGGGAAACCCCGAGCATAGCCCTCTCCATAGCTCGTTGAGTGACTTTGAGCCTCCTAATAAGGCCCATAGTAAGAGGCCACGTCTCGGTGCCGTATGTCATCACTGGTAACACACAACTATCGAAGACTTTCGATTTGAGGCACTGAGGTATTTTGGACGAGAAGACGTCGCGTAGTTTCCCGAACGCTGCCCAACCGAGTTGGATTCGACGATTGACCTCTCTCTCGAAGTTGGACCTGCCTAACCGGACCACTTGTCCTAAATAGACATATTCGTCTACAACTTCGAGAGTCGAGCCCCCAACTCCGATGGGGGTGGGCACAACATGGACATTCGACATGATCTTCGTTTTGTCCATGTTCATTTTAAGACCCACCTGTTGGGAGACTCGATTGAGGTCTTCGAGCATAGTGCTAAGGTCTTCCAGCGATTCTGCCAAGACTACAATATCGTCGGCAAATCGAAGGTGAGTGATATACTCGCCGTTGATGTTGATGCCGAATCCTTTCCACTGCAAGAGCTTGAAGGTGTTTTCCAGCGCGGCAGTAAACAGTTTCGGAGATATGACATCTCCCTGTCTTACGCCTCTCTGTAGTGGAATAGCCTTCGTGCTCTGATCTTGTACTCGGACCGACATGGTGGCGTTGTTGTATATACACTTCAACACTTCGATGTACCGATAGTCAATGTGGCACCGCTGAAGAGACTGTAGCACAGCCCAGGTCTCGATCGAATCAAAGGCTTTCTCATAGTCCACAAACGCTAAACAAAGCGGCAAGTTATATTCCTCGGTTTTTTGTATAACTTGCCGAAGCGTATGAATGTGGTCTATGGTACTAAAGCCTTTTCGGAACCCGGCTTGTTCGGGAGGCTGGAAGTCATCAAACCTGCGTTCGAGACGATTTGTGATGACCCTCGAAAACAGCTTATAAACATGGCTCAGGAGCGAGATGGGCCTGTAGTTCTTCAGCAAAGTGTTATCACCTTTTTTGAAGAACAGTACCACCACGCTCCTGCTCCATGCCTCAGGCGTTGAGCCCTCGAGGAGAACGGAATTGAAGAGCTTCTGAAGGACTTTCAGCATCGGCATACCGCCCGCTTTCAGAAGCTCTGAAGTGATTCCGTCCTCACCCGGCGCCTTGTTGTTCTTAAGCTGTTCCAGGGCCATCTCAATCTCACACAGGTTGATGTCCGGGATATCATCGCTAAAGTGTCGGATCAACTCGGCTCTCGGGTCTTCGGCCGAGCTAACAGCAGGTTCGGCAACCGAGGTGTAAAGCTGTCCGTAGAACCTCTCGATCTCCCTTAATACCTCTGCCCTCGTCGACACTACGCTGCCGCCGTCCGTCTTCAGCCTAGACAACTGGCTTTGCCCAATAGACAAGTCTCTTGCAAACACTTTGGAGCCTCCGTTCCGCTCAATTGTCTCTTTTATGCTCACAGTATTGTGAGCACGGACATCGTGTCGCAAGGACTTCCAGATCCGTCTATTGAGCCGCCTATATGCTTCGGCGTCATCGGAAGACTGCAACGCCATAGATCGACGTTCGGCCATGAGGTCAAGAGTGTGGATCGAGAGTTTTTGGGGTCTATCTCTACGGCGGGGTCTAAAATACTTAGATCCCACCGTATGGACAGCTTCTACCAAACCGCTGTTTAGCTCGTCCACTGCAAGGTTTTCTTTGAGACAATCAAAGCGATTTGCCAGCTCAAGTTGAAAGCTCTCGGGGTTTTGGATATGGGCACGAGTAGGTCGGAGCGTAGATTTCATCAAGCGACGCCTTTCTACTTGGACATTGATGTTCAATGTGCCTCTAACCATTCGGTGATCACTGCCGGTTTTCACCCTGTTGATCACAGAGACATCACTGAACATCCGTCTATTCGTCGTCAAGATGAAATCTATCTCGTTTCTCGTAGAACCGTCAGGACTCAGCCAGGTCCATTTCCTGTGAGGCGGCTTCTGGAAGAAAGAGTTCATCGCAAAGAGTCCCTCTTTCTCCAGAAAGTCGGCCAGCCTCTGACCCCTGAGGTTCCGTTGCCCATGTCCAAATTGCCCCACTTTCAGCTCTGCATCCCTTCTCATGCCCAACTTTGCGTTGAAGTCCCCCATAACAACATTGAAGTAGGTTTTGGAAGTATGTATGGCCCGACTTATGTCCTCATACATCTCCTCTACTTCTTCATCTGGGTGTGTCGAGGTCGGCGCGTATACCTGTATGACCTTCAGCGAATATCTTTTTGATATTCTGAGTATAAGGTACACTACCCTGCTCGACACACTTTCGATGGATACGATGTTGTTTATGAGAGACCTGTGGACGAGAAATCCGACACCTCCTCGGGACTGTTGGTCGTCCCCCCGGTAGAAAAGCAGGTTACCGGACTTCAGGGTTATCGTGTCCTCCCCGATTCTTCGGACTTCCGACAACCCCAGAATGTCCCAGTGTAACCCACTCAATTCTTCTTCCAGTTCGACAATCTTTTCGTCTGTCCTCATCGTGCGTATGTTGTGTGTTACCAGGGCCAGTCGTCGTCGGGGGTGGTAGCCGGGGCCAACCCGGGGATTCTTAGCACCCCCTGCCCCGCCGTAACCATGGCCGCTACCGTAGCCAGGAATAGCGGGGCTGCCGGGGACTGGGGGCCTGGTCCTGGATTTATTTTCCATTTGGAAGGTTTTGCCAGTACTCGCCACGCTTGGCAGGCGGGTTGGCGAGCGCAGGAGGGGATTCGAGTTGATGACGCTGCTGCCCGTCATCAACCGGGGAAAGGAAATATAGTTTGTGGGTAAAGGATATTATGGGAAAGGAATATATGGCCTGCAGGAGTGGATACTGCAGTCACGGAAGGTAAGGTTGGCAGTGACTGCCGTAGCTCGGGGGGCCGAGGTCGCGTACTCGTAGCACCTATTCTAGGACAGGCCATGACCACTAGATAGGAGCATCCCTGACAAAATTATCAAATTATCTAATGCGTGTATTGTATTATTAACTGCGAAAATAACCTAGCCGCTTGTAAACAAATGTAAAAAAATGTTGCTTAAACACATCGATGCTGTTTGAATGTTTATTTTTTATGATTCATATTTCATTCATATTAATTTATGCTCCGAATGGCAGTATCTGTAACGCGTTCGTTATAATTATTAAGACCTAATGTTATGAATAAATAATATCATCGAAGTCTAATGTACATCATCGTACGTTCTAGTAATATTTGCGTGGCATATAATTTTAATTCGGCATATTATAAAAATCAATCAATCAATCACAGGAGTTGTTTAAAAAAAAAATAGACATTTCAAAGCATTTACTGAATCAAGTTTACTATGTCGATGGCATAAAAATATATATCATAGGTACATATATCAACATAAAACAGTCCGAAAGTCTACGATGGTTTGGTAAAATCATGTATGACGTTACCTAATTAAGCGTGACAGAATTCCTTGGTGAAAATGTACTTTGTTCACATATTAACTGCAGTTATATAGAAGCGAAATGTGATAGTAGTCGAGGGGCTTAGTGCGTGACTGCAGTTGATCGAATTAAAACGCACGTCGCGTAACATCGCTAATACGGTTAGGGTTGGAAATTACTCCAGACTGACAAGCCGGCTGACCGTCCGACTGTCAACATTGCACGCACGTGACCCACGTGTAGTTACGCATTCACTGCTGCTCAATACCCATATTGTAGAATCCTTATCGTATCGAGCAGTGTTTTGTTCTTGTGGTTTTGCATTTTGTTAGCATTTGTAGTTTTCTTTTGTTCGTTTTGAGCAATACGGCTTGGTGCTTTTAATTTACATGCTTTACGTCAAGTCTGTTTGTGTTTTTGACTTACTGGAGACTGTTTTAATGTATTTCTAATAAAGTGTATAGGTCACTCTTGTAGCTCGTTTGTAAAATAATAATGACTTTCGAAATAAGCGACATTTTATGACACTTGATCAAAAGATTTTTATTTAAAACAGCTCTTATTTAGGTACAATAACAGGTTTATTATGCATTGTATAAAATTAGAAAATGCCCATTCCTACTGGGGCATTATCATATCCTTTGTTCTTATACATAAGGAATACATATACTATTACTCTAAATACTTGGATTAATTGGAAAACCCCACGATGAAACGTTTACAGTAATAAATGAACCAGTTAACAAGATTTACTTTGTATAATGGCTGAAATCAACAATTAAGGATGCAACAGATTCAGTAAAGTTGTCAAGCTTATGCTCTTTTTGGGTTTAAAATCTCGATACACGTAAGTCCTCTTTTATATTTACTGCGCATTTACGAACTTGTTTCGCATAATATGAGAGGTACGAAGCTGTTTGTGCATTCATAAGAAAATGTTTTTAAAATGCAAAAACAATACGTTGACATTGGTTTGTTTATGGCAATGAACTCTCGGTCGAATTGTAGATCATGTTTGAAGCATTGTGTTGGAATGATAAAGTTTAAAAATATTTTTTAAATGAGTAGGCGGTGTAGGACAACTGCGTATTTTAATTGATATTAGAAATATGAAAATCATTACACAATTTTGTAGATGTTAACTTTACAATGTGAGTTATGACATTAAGTACTATTTTTTTTTATCATGGGATCATGCGAACTATATTTATGACTTAAATGAACACAATATATTATTTGGAAAGGTTTAATATTCTAGCAAAATCGTTATCGACTTGAACAAAA
Source organism: Theretra japonica (assembly GCA_033459515.1). Taxonomy (NCBI): domain Eukaryota; kingdom Metazoa; phylum Arthropoda; class Insecta; order Lepidoptera; family Sphingidae; genus Theretra; species Theretra japonica. The sequence goes on from CM065928.1 coordinate 5,173,830, forward strand.
TTTCGATTTATTTGGACACTTAGTATCAGCTTTAAACATTGTAATTAAAAGTAGACAGTACATAATCGTAAATTTCATATAACCAATAAGCAAACAAATCACATGAAAGAAGAAATAGCACCTCTCAATTCTCGAAGCTACTTTGTGTATTCTAGATATAACATTATTGAATACCTTTGATTATATAGAAAGTAAGAATAGATTGTATTCGTCAACAAGTACCCACTTGAAATAGTGCAATTCATATAAATACGTACGTTTTCCTTGTCACTTTCTATGTTCTGTTAAACGTACCTTTGATATTAAGTTCAACTTACAATTACGTCTATTTTTATGACTTCCACCATGTAAGAAGGTAGTGAAGGTTTTGTCCGTAGGTAAAGATGAGTGCTGTTGTAACATTATTTTCGATGCCTAATAATTGATAAAATCTATTATCTGGCGAAATAAAAAAATGGTTTGAAATGCTTTGGCATGGTCTGTGGATGAAATTAGAAATTTATTGCCGTTTTATTGCATCGTAATTCGTAGGGAGTTACTTTTGTCTAGGTTTGCGTTACTTTGCATATTATTTGTTTATTTAAACTTTAGAATGAGTGAGATCCCAGGGAGGAACAAGTACCGATATTATGTCGAAATCTTGTAATAGTTTTTTCTCTGCGCAGGACTTATATTACGAGCTAATAGATGGATGAATGGGAACATAGTCTGCTGCTAATTAGTACCTACTACTAGGTGCTTACTACTTGGTACTAAAGTATTAAATTCAATGTTCATATTATTTTATTCAATATAATTATTACGACTGTAAAAAATAGTAGTAAAAATATTATACAATACTGTGATCTTCGGCGCCGGACGTTAAATTCAAGTATGAAGCTAAAGAGTTTTTATCTTAATAGCTTCTTTACGATAGTACTAATATAAAATTGTTTACAATGTTGTTAAGTGCAGATAGAGTATCTTCTTGTGATGTTAATTTTATATGAATATCTGTTAATTAATATGTACACAGCTTAACTGTTAAATAATAATACACTCTTTTTTTCTATTCTATCAAACGTTAAGTGCATGAATCCCAAGGAGCCACGTAAAGGTGAATTTGTGTTATCTATTTGTTTACTAATGCTTTTATAGCTTAAATTATGTTTATTCTCTTCAGTTACTGATAAAATTAGGGTAATTGATATTAAACATGCAGATGAATAGGAAATTTGCACAAATCTTTAAAATTAATGTAATGTGATAACCAATAAACTGAATTATGTGCATTATTCTATGTAAATTTGTGTTTCTGTTAAACTGTCTAAATAAAAAAAAACAAAATGTTTTTAATTGATTCGTTGAAAGCTTTGTTTCTTTCTGAACACGCTGAAGTCCTAATTAACTTTTTTTTTATAATTGTTCATGTCGAATGAAATTCAATATAAATTCGTCAATTCCTACGTTCCGAATATTTAATGTCGTCTCGTTATCAATGGATATAACAAAAGACAGCACTGTAGGTCAAGATTCATTAGAGGTTGGCCGGCAGCCAACATCGTCTCCTCGCATCAACAGCCAATATCGGAGAAAGTTTCCGAGAGGTACACACACACACGTACATTATTCCGATCAGTTCTTCGCCAAATTGTATTGGTTTCGCTCGTATTTTTCTTTATTGGATTGCTTTATTGCACCCCCTAACCACTGTTAGTGCTAAATGTTGGATTTTTTTTCTGAACGTTTTAGTTGTATTAATACGTCAGTACAATTCAGTGATACAAAATACATTGAACTGAAATTGGAGAAACCCCGTCAGCTATCCATTTAAATAAATGTTGTGTTATGTACATACATACATAAGTGTACTTAGGCATTCTGTACATTTAGTTGTTTTTTATCATATTAAAATAATATTTTTTTCTTGCGACGTTTAGGCATTTGAATCTCAAGGCTGTTTATATTTTTTGTTTCATTTTTTGCTTGTTTTAAACAGATCTACACAGGGTTTTTACTTGTTTTTATGATCATCACAATACACCAATACATTATTTTATGTCGGATTACCTTTAGTTGCGTATAATGGTGATCAACACTGGGTTGATCACCAATTAAGCTGGGTTAATGTGCTTTGTGGACTGGGGTACACGTCGTTTTTTTATACTACTTATGTTTGGTATCATATTTTGAAGAGGCTTAACGAATACTATTATCTCTAATTACGAATAGACAGGATTGGCGGCATGATAAGCTATTTGAAGTAAAGAGGTTGAAATGTTTTTTTTATTACACTCGGTTGCTCTTCTTCCTTAATAGGACCTACGCGCAGTGGTGTCACAAGCATGCGCTGTATTGAGCTGAAAACCCTTTAGTTTCATATAGCTATCATAATCAGATAAAGGACAGCCAATGCGGTAAATAGAAATCATACAAAGACTACTACATCTACTAATAAAAGCAACAATATAGTGAATACTTGTGATTTCCATATTCAGCCTTATTGTATTCAATGTTCACATAATTGGCTCAAAAATAGTTTTCCCACAAAAACACGCAGTCTGGCAAGTGGCAACATAGCAGTCACCTGACCATATCATGCATATTATGGTTGATTGTTGCGCTGCTCGTTGCGCTATCTGTGCGGCGGGTCACGTGAATCAGACCGAATCACGTCGCCCGAAAACATTTTGTTATAGAAAGTGCTTTGTTAGCAGTCTTATTGTTAAGTTTTTCGTATGGTATTATTTAGTGCTAGTTTTGTTATCGATTTTGGAATATATTTCAAGTTATTAGAAATACTAATCTATCAATTTACTTGGTAACGTTCCTGAATTTATCAATTATCATAAAATAATTGCCTCAATATAACATGCAACAGAACTTGTATTTTTTTGCTAGTCGAAAAGTTTGAATGTTGTCTTAATTTAGTCTCTGATAAATGTAGGCTAATTTGAGTTAACAAACGACCTAAATATACTAAAAAAACTGAAAAAGCATAGCTCACTAAACGCCTGGGCTCTTCAGTTAACTTTAGAATTTTAAAACATTGTGTCAAAAAATATATTTGTACTAGCTCACATAATATACAATGTATTTTATTGAAAATTAAAAAGTATAAGGATTACTTTAATTCAATTTAATATTTTGCATTTACATGTTCGAAATGCAGATAGCCAAATAAACCGCGTATGATTATGTACGCTAAAACCTGCGGGTACATGAAGGTTAAATTCAATCACTACTCACTACTCGGCGACAATTCCCACTGTGATTGCGTACAATTTTCAAGACATACATATATTACATATGCCTCATTATTATCTACATGCATCTTACTAGTGCCACGTCTTGTCGTATTTGAATATACTTTTATATACATACGTGATTGATCTTTCTATTACAACTATCCAATCTTGATTATTCCTATAATATATTTTTGTATTGTATTGTATTGTATCAGCCCATATACGTCCCACTGCTGGGCACGGGCCTACTCTACAATCGAGAGAATCCATTCAGAGTGGTGGTGATAATATATATAATAGGATAATATATTTGTATACTGTCAATGATTAACATCATTGACTGTGTACAAATATTGTGTGGACGCCTTATTAAAATTTCAATCGTATAATATGTATGATTTCATACCTTGAGCATAGCTTTATATATAATTCTTGAGAATGCCTATGCCTAAAGACATACTAAAATGAATATACTTAATGCAAACGAAATGTATGTTCGGAATAAAGATAAAAGATTTAACTTCTTTTGGGATGACTTTATGCGGTAAAGCTCCCTAAAGAGGTTGTTAAGCAGTAGGTCGCTCGTAAAATTATAAGTCAAATCATGCTGCGTCGACCCCATCTAGCATCTCTGTGTGAAATAAGGGCAGATAACAGAGTATAGTAGAATGTCATATTACTTTTTCCATTATTTCACGAAACTTTACGTCACTAAATTACACAATCTAGATCGAATGCGCTTCTGATGAAATATATGCGCAGTTTATACGTAGGCCTGACTGCGGGTACGTACGTAGGAAGGTTAACTGGCGTCGCAACGATGCGACAATTACCTCATTGTTGGTTGCAATGTTGCATGTATAAATCGCTGAACAATTTTGTGCTATCAGCACGCTATGACGTCAGCACTACGCAGTCTCGAGTCTCGACCGTTTAATCCCGCGAGGTTCAACCTTGTTTTATTGTGGGTGACCACGTGTGCAATTGATATGATTTTGTTTGTGCCTACGTGTTCTATTATAATTTAATGTAGGAAAAAATGTTGGTGATGCTGTCTTAGAGTTATGTAGACTAGTTATATGGAGTTAGAATCCTTGGAGAAATATAGACATCATTGAATGTCTTAATTTTAATCTATAGAATGTATTCGAAGTGTTCTTTAAAACTGTTTATATTATCTTTAAATTAACGAGCAGATAACTGCTCGGGATTACCGGTTGCAGAATTTGTGTTGTTTAACCGATAAAAACATAATATTCAAACCTCACATAAGTTTTAATGATGCATTGTTAACTTGTTTCACATAGTATGTATAATTTATTTTATACCTATTTGGATTATTACGACTGTTACTACTTTTCTAGCGAAACAAAGTCTATGTATGATTCGAACAGAAGTATATTAATATTGATATAGTGAATAAATCTAAATTTGTTGTAGAGTATTGTTGTAAAGGTAACTGATTCCTTCCACTTAAATTTTGGCGAGGAAATATTATGTTCTGGTCGGGTCGGCAAAATCGTGCTGTAGGTAAAACTACCTGGTAGAGACTATATGTAAACAATTTAATCCATTAGCTAAAACAAAACTGCAACAGCATGAGATGTGATATGATGCTGACTCTGTAATATACACTAAGCGTGGGGGGTCATGTTATCACTTCCACCGTTTTAGTTTCATGCTGACATTTATTTCAGTTACACAGTGGGTGTTTGTAAGGTAACCAGCACTATTTAGTATTGAACTCCACATTAATTTTGTAACTAAAAACACGATGCATATTGCATACTTTCTAATTCCTATTAATTACTGCAAAAAATGTGTTAATCAGTTATATCACATACTGAATACTCTGTACGATCGTGCGTGTAATATTTCAAGGCATTGAACTCATCATTACAAAACAGATTACGTCGATATATAAAATCCTATATGCGCCAAATCTTATCAGGCTGCAGTCTAAGTAATAACGATATATGCACCCAGTTACTGAATCGTTATATTTATTTACCTTTTTATATTTTTTCGGCTCGTATCAGTGGCATAATGTCTATTATAACTTTAACTCTAACAGGTACCTTGTTTTATTAGCATCAATTCTTTTAGGGACCTTGGCGCCTCTTTACTCAAATATGCGCCCTTGCCACTGTCTGGTATACTCACATTTGGCAGCACAATTAACCAGACCTTTCAGCAACCACAATTAACGATGTAAAAAAATATTAAAATCAAATTACATAACTGACTCTAGAAACACGACCTCGACATTGTACGTTGCTTATTCGCATAAACATATATTATTTTTTTAATTGCAGCGTACTTCGCCTATGATTCATTCGTCTATAGTCTATTATACTCTACTTGATTGAAAACATTGAACAGAGCGTAGGTATTCAATCGCCCGGCATTCTGGTCACGTTTCGTAGATAATGCTAATACCTCGATAAGTGATTGCTGTGAATTGATTATTTTGTAGATTCTTTGAGAGAAGTAATGAGGAAAATACTCTGAATACAATAAAAATCAGAGCACCGCATGCATGGGACTAATATTTTAAGATCTTGAGTTGATTTAGGCAAGTGTTGCATATTTTCCTATGTGCTTACACAAATAACTTATTATTTGATTATAAAAATATGCTTTTTCCAGTATTAGTTAATTTTCTGAGATTAGAGAAAGAGAGGTTTACATCATGTGGCCGGCGGATAGTAAAATCATAGTCCGAAGCATTAGCAAAACGTCAACAAAACTAATTGCTATGAAAACTTTAAGTAATTTAACAGACTTAATATAAAAAATGTCGGCAGTAGCTCTCGTAAAGACTACTATAAAATGACTTCACAATAACACAACGATATCCTTCAAATAAAATATGTCATTGAAAGTATATATTAATAAAAATAAAGTATAATTATAAAGAAAAACACAATTAACCCCAGAACACTTGTGACGCCATAACACGCATCCGAGCGTATAATTGTTTAAACACAAAGAAATCTTTTGTTAATCGATCTGTAACTTTCTGTAAGGGTCACGTTTTATGAAGCGATTAATTTGCAGAGTGCAATGGACGTTAATTTATATATTTTACCGAGCAAAGTAATAAACTTGCACCTGTACAATATTTTCCAAAATTTATTACGAACCAAAAATATTAAAATCAACGTAAGTTTTTGTGGCTGTTGTCAAAACAAGTATAAAAGTGCACGATGGTATCGACCCAAAAGTTTTAAGTAGTAAAAATGTGTTTCACTAGATCTATGTATATCTTATTCAACACCCACTTTTATTTTAAAATATTTTATTTATATTCTTTAAAATAAACCACCTATTTGCGTCACGTGATTGTAAATCTGCATAGACGAAGAAAAATCAACGGTCCAAATGATTTAATTAGTTAAGAATAGCTTTCACGAAAAGATTAGTGATTACCATAATGTAATGAATGAATTAATTAATGCAGTTGCATGGTTGTATTAAATTATGCTGACGATGACCTCAGTACAGTTGAGTTGTTAGCTGCGAAACGAGAAAACGTAAGCTTAATTAAACAGCAGGATCATTTGATATAGTTTGAGCACGAATATAACCACGAATTGTGCTGACTATGATTATACAATTATGCCGGTGTTGAATAAATTATGTCTTTGTTCAAAGTAAAATGCCATATCTACTACCTTCTACCAACTTGATACCTTTTTTTCGTATAGGTATTGAGATGCATTACACTTATACACTATTTGATAGTTTAAAAGTTTCTGCACTTTATCTTATTTAGACGTGTTAAAATAGGTTCTTAAGATCTTTGTAGAATTGTTGTATATTTGTATTTTGTACCATCCAATTTATATTATTTTTAAATACCTATGTTGAAGGGATGACTTTCCGTTGATTTTTATTAGGAACAAAACATAACGTATTTTCAACTTATACCTTTGTTTACACATTTCAAATGCTATCACAAAATTATATGTTTGATAATAATATCTGAGCGTTATCTAGAAACATAAATAAAACTTATTAACATTTCTTTTCTGTGAAATATCTTATCTAGCATATTTATGTATGGAATTGTTTAGTGTACCATAGATTAGGTAGTGCACGAAATATTTTTGTTTGTCACCTCTTTTATTTTAGTATCCAATAGCTAAATACTTTTTCTTCGAATTCCTGTAATATGATTATAAACACACATACGTAAAAAGATGCCCTGATTTGTCAAAGGTTTTATGTATAAAATAATGATTCACACAATATTATGACGAGTATGGTACGTGCCGATTCATCAACTGCATCATCGAACATAGGTTTTAGTAGTTATTATTTTCCTCATTACTAATTCAATGGTAGTGAGGTATACACTTATTTATTTATATTTGGGGAATGTAGATAATTCAATTCATAAATATAAAATTACCTTATTGAACAAAATTTGCATCAAGTATTATATTTTTTCATAATGTTCATAAAACTGACCTTTAATATTAATTATATTACCTATATCATCATCGTTACTATTTTCACGCTACAGCTGTCAAGCAGTAAAGTAGCATTAATATTATTTATTTCTTAAAAGATATAATTATGCAAATAATGAAACTACGCTTAAGTCGCTTAGAATATAATTATTTACAGTTTAATATAAAGCAGTTTGGAATTCGATAACTTAATATTTGGGGGCAAAGAAGGGACTGATATCACAAGTATATTAATAGGTTTTAGAGAAATTCACTTACCAATTTTACCATAATGTTTTATAGAAATTGAGTAAGTTTTTCCGTCAATATTGTGGTGAATTTTGGCGTTTCAGATATTCAACTATTCAACTATTTCCTGTTGGCAACAATATTAGTAGTCTAAACTGTTCCAGAATGAGGACAATAAAATGTTTTTAGAGCTATAGCAATGAGTGGTTTCTGCTCTACCGGCTTTGCCTATCTCCTTCCAGCTGAAATGTTAATGGGGGCTTTTAAAAATACTTTCGGTATACGTTCTTCTAGGTCATTGATTCATCGTAACATCGGTGTCAGTAAAATCTCACCAGGCGAAGACAGAATTGCCGCGATATTTTGTGCGTGTAAAATAGAAATATTATGTAAAAATTGTAAAATAAAAATCGTACAGCCTCTATATTTTGTTCCGTGGCTTTAGTATTCGTTTATACTTTAAAGTGTGATAAAATAAACATGTTTGAATTCGTCCATTTTACATTTTTATTTAATTTAATTATAAGATTTATTTCGATATTTACATTCGGCACCTATAATCCTGTTTTATTTATGCTTAGAATTAACACAAATACACTTATTTTATTGAACAAAGATACCGGCACGGGCAATAGAAATTGATTAAAATGTAATTATTTTGTCGTCTGGCAATGAAATGTATTTCTTTGCAGCTTCTTTATCGCATTTTTATTGGGCATTTTTTTTACTTTACAATTATTTATTGAACGGATTTGAATATATTTTTAAAATTTGTAGCATGTTATTAATTTTTTTTTGTTTGTTACAGAGAGACGACCGGTCACTACTCGCGCAGTTTTTCTTCGCGGACGATGCTCTGAACATGGTCGCCGCTGAATTGGACTCTTTCGATGGTCGCAAAGACCCGGAGAGATGTTCTACCCTCGTCAATCAGCTGCGCCATGCCCAGGTACTATAGCTATGTCACATTTTATATTTTAGACTGAAAAACATATTATTTTTTGAAAAAACAATATCGTCCAAATGAATAAAATGTTTTCTGAAAGGATTTATAAGTGATTGAAACAAAAGCGCCTCTTAAAATCCCTGAAATTATTCTATAAAAAGCCTAATGGAACCATACAAATCCAAATTTCAGTAATTAATTTAGCATATTTATAAGTTGAACGGATCAATTCACGTGCTTGATTCCCACATGTCAGAGCACGTGGTCGCGTGGAGCTAAATAAAAAGATATTAGGTAATACGTGGCGATCGGCTTTTGATTGCGAACTTTCTAAAAACTCGTGGATTTCGCAATGTTATTGTCGCGCTCAGCGAGACGCTAAGCGGAAGTCGATTTCGTAACTGCATAAGAAAGTGATGTTAATGTGTTTGTTGCTAGTTGAAACCTGATATTTTTGTAGTTCCTTGGGCAGGCCTCTTATTTGTGATACCAAAGTAATAAGCATTGGAATAATAGTTCAAGTCAGATCTTGGTTAGACCCAACCATATTTAGTGACAAATTGACACTGGACTACCAATACCAAGTTACCAATACATGTACATAATATATAAAAATCCACTCGTGTGCCTGCTTGTGTTGTGTTAGCGAACAGGGACAAAGCTTAAATATCACATAATGTGGGGATAGTCCCGTGCGCAGCAGTTGAACATATCCATATACAAGCTGATGTTATCTGTGTCAGCGTGTTTGAATACATCACTGCAGCGCTGCACACATGCAAACGATTCAAGGTATTAAATATCTGCATAATGTGTGATTTTGCAAAGGTTCTGACTTCTTAATATTGTGGACAAGAGATGTTTAATTAATTCGCAGCTACTGGGTTCTTTAAGAATCTACACGTTAATACAAATATGAATAGAAATGGCAAAGTGCACAACTAACATTCTCGTCGATGAAACACATTGTTTTATAATAACAATTACTCAGTTTGTCTTAAGCTTTTGTATATGTATCAGCCCATATACGTTCACTGCAGGGCACGGGCCTCCTCTACAATCGAGAGTATGATTGATTCTTTAGCTTAAATAAGTAATAATACTGCACTTTAACGTATATAACCGATGACCACCAATCTAGGCAACATGTACCGTAATGTAGCGATAAGTTGTTCTATAATCCATACGATAGCTGGATTCAGTCTGGTTGTTCCTGTAATAGTAATACGAGTATTATTGCAAACGTTATGACAGGCAATTCGTTCTATTAGTAGAAGTGGCTAATTCATATCCAGTCGGGGACATAATAAAACTGAGGAAAACAAAAATATAATTCATTAGTAATTGTGACAGGAATAGAAACATAATTGGCGTTTTTGAATTAATCAGGCAAGTAAAGACTGGTTTTACTTAGTGTCTGGCTAAGTTAACATGCAAATGAGTCTGTGTTGTTAGAACTGTGTTATAATTCCCTCGATTAATTAAAATATACATTAGCGAATTAATAAACCTAACAAGTCTTGTGCATATTTCACATGTTATTATCACATTATTGTATAAAAATACGTACGTTTATTGTATATTTAATGCCGGTCAAAAAAATAATTAATAAATCGATGATGTAAACTTATTGAAAAAAAAAATAATACCCTTAGAAAAATATATATGTTTATTTATTGAATTCAGGTTTTCCAACAGTACATACATTAATATAGCTTACTTATTCTTGCTACTGGGATATTCTGATGTATATACCACTGAAAAAGTTAAGTTATGTTTAAAAGTTAAGAGTGAATGTGTCAGTCCCCTGCTGTATAACTCCTTGAATTTCAATACATAAGTTGAGGACAACAATATTTTACAATCATTATCATCAGCCCGTTGCAGTTTCCTGCTGGACATAGGCCTCTCCCAAAATACGCCACAGAGCCCGGTCTGCTGCTTTATGTATCCAGTCGCTGCCGGCTGCTTTTACAATGTTCAGATATAATAAAGGTAGCACCCAGGGTTCTAGTTTCTGAAACTAGTTCAAGGACGTTTTTAGGAGGCGCGGAATACATTCGTGTAGGCTGGTATTGAAAACATTTCCATTTGATAGAAATCTATATTGGAAATAACGTGTATACCAAAGACAGACCGCCTTGGCTGTTTTACTTGTCGGGAGGATATATTGTTTTTAGAATAATTCAATGGTCATTTCAATACGTTGTAAATATAATTTGTTAATCATTAGGATTTCAGTTGTCTTAGATATAAGAAACTGCGGGGTGTTATGGTAAACTTAAACCTAGACTCCATACAAAATGTGTCCAGACATTACAATTTTAAAACAATATATTAATTGAAGCTACAACAGTGTTCTACTTCTATTCTCATCGCCGAAGTTCGCTTATTTGACTTTCCGTTGACATAATACATTGTATAACATTCAAGTCGTCATTGTTTTCACCACAAGAGACACGTGATAGTCTCCGTACACTTAATATTCTTTATCATTTTAGATTGAAAGTAACTAATCTTAATTCTGAATTCTCAGCTGTTGAGATAAGCCGTTCCAGTTGACTTGAACCTAATTACTACGCAAACTTTGTTGAGTCACGCCAGGTTGGTAAGGGAGCAGCGCGAGTCGAAGTGTGTGCAAACATTTAGCTTCCAACCAATGCTAATCAAACGAATAGTTTGTTCACGGCAATGTTGGATGATATCGGATAAAATGACTTCACGGTTACAGGCAGCACTTTATTCACAGTATAATTTAAGGGGGTTGTTATAATTGATGTTGTTTTGCAGCGGAGTGAATAAAATTCTGTTTTTTAGGAGTAAGTTATTTGTGACTTTCATTTGCAGGTGCTAGGTATTAATGGTTGTGCGCTTCCCGTATTGGTATGTTAAGAATCTTAATAATGTTCGTAATTTCTTCAAGGCAACGAAGTATGGACTCCTGTATTATATTCATCTCTAGATTTGCAAATTCCCAATATTACAATCTTGGCTGTTTTTCTGCAAGAGGTTTTATAAGCACATCAGATATCTAGTAATTTCATTTTTTGCGTTCTAAATGCAGTCAATGAATCTGGCATTAACAACTGCTTGCAAAATGACTTCCAAGAGCATCCATACAATCTTAGGTCACTGCGCCTCATCTCGTGTATTTTGATGTGATTTCTTGTGCGTGTATATTGTATGTACAAGAGTTGTTGGAGAGAGATATGTAAATTATCTTTATAATTGGATAAATGACCCATTGAAGGTTGTAGGAGGTTACTGGGTGAAAGCTGGTAAAATTGATTGTTTTCGTAATGTCATCATATTTACTGGATTCTTATAGCGGATAATGACAAATCTGAACTCGTGTTTAAATGAGTGAATTTTATGAAAATGTGGTTTTCATTTGAAAAATAGAACTGGCACTCTTGTTAGGTGAAAACATTGTGCGCGATAAATTAAAACGTATCGCGTTAGTCATTGCTTTTGTCTAAAGTGCCTAGTTTTTTCAACGTCTCGTCGGTGAGTCATAACAACCGTATGTTCTAAATCCCATTGTTTTATACACTAGTTTTCGAGAACTCGAATTGAAATAGCGTAATGATTGCCACAGTCTTCCTTGTTATCCTAATCTAATGAGTTAAGCGTTTATAGGATTCAATAAACATTTGCTTTATCTTAATATGCATTTCCACGTGGATGAGGTCAGATAAGAACACCTCGTGATTGTTTAAGTAATGTAGTTATTTGTCTTTTGTTTCCTTAATGACTCCAAGTTAAAAAGTCCTACACTAAATATTCATAGCGTTGTTAGTTTGTAACCCTCTTTTTTAATCTACGCTGTTGCGTAAAAACTACGCTTAGTTAGCGTCTTTCCCGTGACTACTGCTGAATACAGGGCTCCGACAAAGATTTTCGAACTGATCTGTCAATCTCCCACGACCTTAAAGATTCTTTACTGTCCTTAAGCGTCCTCCACACTTTATGACACAAAAGCGTACATCAAATAAAATGTTGATTACTTTGTAAGCATATAATAAAAATAAATGTTATAGAGTTTTATTACAAATTACAGTATTGAGTAATACACTACTATTATCTATAAAATGTTATGACTGTTTTGCGCGACATTGCGATTCAGCGACTTTGACCTTGTTGACGTCATCACGCGTTTCGGCACGCCGATAAGAGTGCACTTAATGATGGCCCCAGTAGATAGTACAGGATTAACAGATTTATAAAACTGCTGATTATTTTAATACGTGCTATAAACACGGGCTCGTGGTTTGTATGACACATTTTCCTGTCATCAATCTGGGATCTCAATCAATTCAGTTTGCACAAATCAACCAACTATATTACATTGATTTCGATTGAGTGACGATTAATTTATTGTTTTACAAAATGCCACATGGTTATAGAATTGTTCGTAAAATTCAGATTTATTGTATGTCAGATGTGAATACATATTCATCTTAAGCTGTTTTTGCTCAGTAATGCATGACATTCTGAACAATTAGGTGCTATTATATTATTTTTTTTATCATATGTGGGTTGGTTCATTTTGGCATGATTAGGCTCAGTTGTTGTATAAGGAAAATCGTGACTTCCTCTGTAATTCGGACAACACGCGAAGTCGTCGATTCTATTTCTTGACATTTCTCAATTATATGCTGCATAAGAAACCCAACGACTTGAAAATTGTAGCATTAGCTGATGATTGTAATATAGGAAAAGAAGATGGTGTCACTTGTTATCGACATCTTCAGTCACGAGAAGTTCACTACTGAATATATAAACGCATTTTCGTAGTGACCTGATTTGTGCCGTTGGATTAATTATTAGTAAATTAATGAAATCTATAAAGCAATAAGTCTAGGCTTAAGTTCAGAAATGGACTATGTTTGGATGAAAAAGAACAATACAGTGGGTCGAGAAAAATAGCCAGAATACTCGTTGGTTTAGTTAATTTCGTATGGATGACTCAGTAAAAATAAGTTATGTATATCTATAGATATGTATGTAGCGTATCGAACTACATATTCTGTGAGTGAGTGTCCTAAAATTATTGAAGAATTGGACACATTTGAAAACCATCTGTAGTGTAGAATCTTTTAGTTTTATGTGTAATTTGAACTGACTGACAAGTTTATTAGCGTAGTATTACTTTTAAACTTGACGACAGGGTGATAATTGTATTAATGGTGTCAACAAATTGTTTGAGGTTTGTTAGCATATGCAAATTATTGTCAAAAAAATAAATAATTTATTTGTCTTTATATCCATCTGTTTTGTATATACTCGTATTGCTTCAGTTAATTATTTACCATCCATATGTGTATATGTGTCAAAGGCTCATTGTAGAATCCGCTGTTTTACAAATAATGTATTACATAACGGCGAGGCAGATTGTAAAACGGCGCTGTTTTGTAATGCGCCTTCCACATATTATGCATATTAAACAGAAATAAAGAAATTTACTGAATTGCGATTGTAATTAAGTCGGGTATAGATAAGTCATAGGTTGGAAACGCTTGTTTATTAAAATATTATCTAAAAGTAAAAACACGGTTAATATATTAGTCAATACTCAATTGGCATGAGTTTTTTTAATTGTGAGGAAAATGTTACAATTCTGCGTACAAGCTATTTATAAAGATTGCACACGTTATACATGATTTGACATTTTCCGATTGCTCATTCTTTTTTATACTAGTTTAAAGAAAAAGAGTTTATTTAAACGTTATGTTAATTATTGTACTCCTGTTATGCTGTTATAGTTTTTTAGAAATAATATTTCATGTTTTAATATTATTGATCTGTGTTGTTTCCATTTTATTTGCTGCAAATCAAATTGTTACCTGGTTGTACGTGTACATTTTTTAGAAATATTCTGTTTGGTGTAACATTTTCATATCAAGATAATGAAGCTAGTATTGCACCAATAGATACGGATGGTCTTAGTTGTCACCGACTTGTGGAAAATATACGGGCTACCGTGCAGTTGATTTTTCATTCCATCTGCAAAGCTCCTTGACATTTTAAGGTGCTTACGACGGCGATCTTATCTGATGATCAGTCATTTCGTTTGCTCTTCATATTGTATGTGAAAGTTAGGCATCCTGTATATGAAGATATACTTAAATATTAATCCAAATCTCTACGTCTATGAATAATATAATAATGGTAATTGGTAATAGTATGATGAGAGTTCTATGTAATAAATATAATAATTGTTGATAGGTGAGTGACATCAGGGGCGGAACACCGAAAATAAACGTTTGCCTTTGTTGTATTTGGTCTTTATCAGCTTGCTGTTTAATTTATGTAATTTCCGAGCGTCGGTAGAAGTAATTTAATTAACAAACAAAAGCATTGATAACACTGTGACACATTGACTTTTGTTAACTTAGTATGAACGTACGAACGGTGATAGTATGGTGTAGGTATTGTTGATAAATTATTCTTTGAAATTTCAATGCTTTAAATATTGTTTTATGTTTATTTTTTGATAACGTAACCTTTTATAAGTCGACTACTTGATTTAATTCTTTACTAAATACTTTTGAACATATTTTTAACTATTTTTTAATGAAAGTCAACCGTATAGTAAATGGCTATTTATTCTATAAATGGATATGGTCTTTATGATTTTTTGTGTGAAAAAATGCTATATGCTATAATACTATACTATACTACTAAAAATACAATGTTTTTATTCTACACACTTACTCGTGTATTGAATAAAAACAGTTGACAACGCTAATTAAGACTTGTGGATTTATAAATCATACGACAACGTTGCCGGTACTTGGTTTCGTTTATATTAATATAAATGCATTTATAATTAATGCGTATACTAACTGGTTTCTCACAATAATACATATTTGTAGATCACTAATTTGATACTCAAGAATTAGCATAATTAAATGGCAAATGGATCGTTATAATCACAAATTATGTCCTCAACTTAAAACCATATTAATGGTTTGTGTCGATCATCGCTTAAAGCAGGTGCTTATACCGCCTAAAAATCGAATATCTACTTCATAATTTGTCTAGACAGTAGAAGATGACATCATAAACTATAAATATGAAATGTTTCTCGGTCCCGTATCACCCATATCATACGATGATCAGATGATCAGAACCTATTTTCACTTACCTAATTGCCCACGACCAACCACCACTACTTTACCAAGGTGTATTAACTTTAGATTTGTGATCCACCACTCAGGCCATTAATTGTGGATTTTAGGCTACACTGTTATAAAGAGCACAAGTTTGTATCAATAAGTTTCATAAGAAGTTTAAAAAACCGCAGTACTTTAAGTCGTACTGGAATAGTTAGTTAATGTGAAAATAAGATAGTTTATTATTGAATCTCAACCGCTATACAGGCCGCTTTCAATAGGTCGATGTAGAGATCCTTGGGGAGGCCTATGTTCAGCAGTGGACTTCCTGTGGCTGAAGAGAGACAGAGAGATACAGTACGTAATTATGGTCCTTAAGTTCTACAAATTACATGAACACTACAAGTATAACCGCATCCTCATAGCTTTATCCAATTGTTTCGCCATAATATATGAACATGTATTACCATGTTCCTATAAAAGGACGATTATCCTTCATTGTAAGGTTTACATTAAAACGTGAATAAGCTTTAAGGTGAGTCTGTTTAACACGAAAATAAATTTGGTGTCAGTACCAGACATATTGCCTGGTACAATGTACATATTTGAGTTCGTATCACACCGTAGCGTAGATATCACTTATTGTAAAAAACTAATGTCTAGGGGGGTTACTCTATAATTCGAAACGAAACTCGAATGATCGGACATTCGACGTCTGCAGTACGTTTTAAACTTTCCCCTTCTAAAAATCAACACTATCCTCTATGATGCTTATCGTTAATTCCGAACTAAGTGTATAGTTAGGACGTACGATAGAGGATTCGAACATTTTGTGGAATACCTAGGCACATTCGTACAGTTTTACGTGCGACGTCCGAACTTTCGAGTTTCGTTTCAGATCATAGAGTAACCCTCAGGTGCTAATTAGTTTGAGTGTTAAATGCTGTATTATTTTTCGGTTTAATATATTAATATTAATGTTTGAAGTCCGTCCTTTACATGTCCTATGGGAGCATGCGACAGACACTAAACGGGGTTGGGCCAAACTATATTAAACTGTGTTTGTGCGGTTTGGTAGTCATAAATAATGAAGATACAAGTACAGGTGTTAGTAGCCAGTTTTGTGGCAATACAACTGCTGATGGTGATTTATTGGATTATAATTAATGGAACAGATTTTAAAGTTATTTGAAGTTATACCTAAGCATCCAAATCAATTTAAATATAGAACAAATATATAAGTCCGTCCATAAATTATCTTTAATATTTTAATGCAGTTTGCCTATAAGCATTATGTATGTTTGATAGAGGATTAAGGTAAATTATGTTGTAGTATATTATTTATTATAAAGCTAATAACAAGGAATTGCGTACATGCAGTTTTACCGCATAAAATAATAATACAATTTAAAATCAGTTCTCGGTGTTTAATGCTATCGAACATTATTGTTATATAAATTTTTTGTTTTAGTTTAGTTGTACTATACACCTAATTTATATAGAAATTCTTTGTTTTACAAGAGTAAATAAATATGTTTTGGTTTAGCCATCGGTGTTAGATGTAAAGAAAAATGAATTGTTCAAAACGTGCTACGAATGAAAATACCTATCAGTATCCGGCTGTCAATCTATATCGATAAAGATTATGTATGTGATACGCTTCGGTGTGAGTTGTGGCACGCATGATCAACGAACGCATGGGCACATTGTGTTGCAGCAATTTTACTCGAGCAAGAGTATAATAAATCTACCAGAACAATATGAGTAAAGATTTAAAAATATGATTAGTGAAGATTTAAATGATCTTTGCTTCCGTTTACAACTGGAATGGTGATGGATTTTTGTCCAATACACTGTAATCAGTAGGCTACGTAATACTCGTATACCGTTGAAATTGTTGTCAAGATTTTTCACAGATTTGTGCACGATATTTCCTTACTCGTTAAATACAGTGATAATTACCCGTGAACACAGAATGATATACAATAAACTACCTGGCACATGCACCTTGAAAATGTCCAAGCGTCTTTCTGCGTTGTTTGTACAATGAGTCAGTGACGATGTGCGGCTGCATCGTTCACGTCATAATACGCAACGCCACATGGTGGTCTGTTGTGATAGATACCGATTATTTATAGTTGATTGGCCAGACGCCGCTGGTCTAGCGGTTGGTAAATGTTGATATTTCAACAGATTATGTGACGATTTTCAGAAATATTATATTAAGTACAAGTAATAAATTTGATATTGTTTTGTACAGGTGTAACTATTGTCTCAAACACAATATATTTCAAACTGCCTTGACCTATTCGCTTCGTGTTTTTACCTACCTAAATGAAGTTATCGATTTGCAAATGAGGGTATCTGCTGATCCTTATCTGGCAACAATATAACAGTATGTTTTAATGTAATTTTGGTTATAGATGCGAATCTAATTGTAACGAACTTTCGTAAGTAGGGCACGAAATTCCAGTATCGGTGTTGTGTATCTTTTAATGTATCTATGATGGAAGCCATGTAACTTGTAATCACAATGTAAATTGGAGTCATTAAAAGTTCCATTTAGTTCACAAAAACTTTATACGATGTTTGTCTATGACACATACAAAACGACATACAGCAGTTGTGATTGATGAAGGTCGTTGAGGCTAGTGTGTAACGTGTAGGTATGTGAGGCATTTTAATATGTAGATAAATAATAATGTATATCATAAATCCCATATACTATTAAGGCGTTAGTTTGCAAAGCAGCCCATACGTACGAGTCTTAAATTTGTCTCACATTTTTGAGTAGACATTCCAGTAGAACGTGTACATACGCCGTATATTTCAATTAGCTCATTTAAGGGTTTTCAAATAGAATTATTCGTGATATTTTTAAGTATGTAACGAAACCGGTACATCCATTTGGGATTAGAATTGAGCGTCAAAGTTTTCAACCTTTGCGAAACCTAAATGCCACATTCGTAATGATGTAGTTTGACCAAAACGAGTGCTGGTTAATTCAGTATAAACTGTATATAATTGTATTAATGCAGACACTAAAGGCAGCTGTTCAACGGAATTCGTTCTCAATGTTATGCTGACCCGAACAGACATTCCAAGAAGTTTATCTTGTTCAAAGCTAGCGATCGACATGACTGGCGTATCAACTACAACTACAAAATATACGCTACTTTTAGGAATTAACTGACGATCAGTTCCAAGAAGCATATTATAGTTTATTATAAAATTATCGAATGATTGGTTTGTTTTACCAATCAAAATCATACGTTATTTATTTTACTAAAAATACTTGTGAACTATTTGTACTCGTGGTAGGATAATCTCAGCGGGTTTAATAGTTATCAGTTATCAGCATACACAATGGTGGAAACTTATAGCGACCCCAAGATTGAGTAGCGTTACGAGCTCAGACTGTGATACTGTTATGAGCAGTTCGGCATAATAGTTTCGGACAAACGGCGTATCTTATGTGGACTACACTGCATATAGATACATATCAAGTGCATTATTACACCTGCTTGTAATCGCGCTGGATTCAACGCAGGATGAGAAACAACCACGTCTTTTGCAAAACCATGAACCTGTCAGTCGTCCAAAGGAATAGAAAGCGTGGATTATGGAACAACTCGCTTTATAATATTGGTGGATGAGTACGAAGCTTTAGGTAGTATTGAGCGATACAAATTGATAAAAAAATTGCCAACTAATTTAAACACACGATTGGTCAACGTTACATAACTTTAATACGAGAATGTAAACAAAGTCGTGCAGCACTCTTATTATAATTTTAGTGACATATTCACTGATTTAAGTTACAACCACTTAAAACTGTCACGAAGAGCGGATGCAATTTTTAAATACTCAGACACAAGAATTGATTCGCTGTTCGCAACTTAAGTACCCAGTCTCAAGGACCTTTTCATAAAACTCGTCAACTTACGAGAGAAGTAGGAAGTTCCTTTAGTCATGCAATGTTAGTTGTTGAGGTACGTGAATGGCATCTCATTAACATTTCTGCTTATATTTACGAACAAGATGATTTTGTTTATAATATAGGATTCTAAATTGTTCTTATTAGTTGGATTGTACCGACGGGTCTTAAAATGTAAAATAAAGACTTACATTTATAATTATTCTTAAGAACATTCGATCAAACTAGTTAGGAAAAAACCAAGGTTATTTCTTTGATAAAGGAAATCAGTAATCAGGAAAGCTTATAAAGAAAAACCAAAAAAAAATAACGCGTCAATAGTATAAAACAAAATTTTTGTATATATTTTTTTCATTGTAATTTGAACTTATTGAGGTTTCATACCTTTTGACCATTTGGATCGATCGTGCCAATTTCTTCATGGAAATCATTAATTTTATGTTGTTCGTGTGCCCTTATTCGAAGTTATTTTCATAATTACAAGAAAATGTTAATGAAGGAAATAATTTCTTAACTTTCATCAGCAATATTGTAGTTGGAATTGTGTTAATCAATATATACAGTCTCGAGTCAGACATTATATTTCTTGTTTCAAGTCTATTGAGTGTCTATTGATTATTCAAGCAAAACAAATAATTATAAATAATTAGAAATTGACTGTCCTACATGACGACGACTTCTGAATTGCATTATTGAGTATAGAAAACATTCGAAGTTTCCTAAAGTACATTTAATGGTTAGAACGTTTTTCGAAGTAAGTTTATGCTGTGATTTCACTAAAACGAAATCCTTAAATAATGCGGCATACCATAACGAATCAGCAAGGTTAAGTGGCTGTGTCATTAGCTGATAATTTACAAGTAAATGTTTGTGAACACCAGACATTAGCGGCACCGGGACATCGCTTAATTTAAACTAAATACATATTGATGTTACCTGTAAGGAAGTAGAGAACAGACAGGGCTTTTTAATATATTATTGTTCAACTAAGCACAGGGAGCTATTATCTTTAGAATTATTAGACTTTTCTCAGTTTATGGTAATCGTACGCAGTGGTTCCATGAAATAGTTTTTGTTCATAATGTGTCATAATATAAATTTCTTGTCTGCTGTCTACTCTCTTTCTAGAAACTAAGCAGATCCTCGCCACCGGACGGTCGGCCTTTACAACATCCTCGCAGCGCTCCTATTCTGAACCCAGGAACCAGCTCATTAGTTAATTATATTATTGCGGACTGCTGCGTATTAGCGTTTAATTTTCCTCGAGTTCTCTAATTAGACATGCAAAATGAACATTAACAGATAATGTCCAATGTCATGTGGGTTTTGCAATGTTTTTATTTGTTTAGTTTCATTGTTATTCGCCGGTTTTTTAAAACAATTTCATTTCATGTTTTGCTAAACAAAACGCGCTTATCCATTTACATTAATGTGTGGGTAGATGGATATTATATAACTGTGTATAGTTATATACGTAATAAAATGTTTTTATATTGACAAGATTTTTATGTAGGTGTGGTGAGATCACTTCTATATGACGTGATACTCGTTTTCTCATTTTTTCCTTAAATAAATGATTAGAGCTGTTTGTTAACAGCCTTCACTGCGTGACTTGGTGATAAAACTGAGGTAGTTCAAACTATTTCCTGACCAATCTTGGAAGAATTTGAACGCATATCTATCAATCGTATTGGCTCCAATCAAATCTTATTGCTAATTGTAAAAAAATGTATTTATTAATTTAAAAATAGTAATTAAGAACCTATAATTAATATTGAATCGGCAGACATGTTTTGTTTGTATAACACAGAAGCGCAAAATTTCGCGGTAGTGTGAATTAATTTGCAAGTTTCGAGGTTGACAAACAAGGAGGCCATTAGGCCGCATAATAAGAGAAAAAAAACATCCCATTAACAATGGAGATTTCCTTCGTATTTGACTTTAATGTCTTTAGCGGTTCGTAACGGTAACGATTTGTGTCGTCTGCTTTGTTTTAACTACATGGTGCAAAGTACAGTAATTGTATCGTTTAGTTGGGAAAGTATAGCGGTTGCGGTTAATTTGAATTCGTCATAAATTATTTTTCCATTAAAATTGTCATTTATATTCAATCCAGTGACTATTTTAAGTGTGTTTCTATGTTTTATATTTTTTGCTTTTGATAAGATTTATTTATTTATCTATTATAGATAATTATAAACTTTCTTTTAAAAGGATGACATGACATCCGTTTTCAAATTTACTAAATTTTTCTTGTGCTTATACAATAACGCCACTATGTCGGTCCGAAAACAAAATCAGAGCACGAAGGCTATTCCACTACAGAGAGGCGTGAGACAGAGATATATGATATCTCCGAATCTGTTCACTGCTGCATTTAAAGTTACCTTCAAGCTCTTGAGTTGGAAAGGACTTGGCATCAACACCAATAGCGAGTATATCACTCACATTCGATTTGCCGACGACATAGTAGTTATAGCAAAATCGCTGGCGGACCTACGCCGTATGCTCGACGACCTCAGTAGAGTTTCTCAACAGGCGGGCCTTAAAATAAACATGAGCAAGACAGGTCATGTCGAATGTCCATGTTGTGCCCAATTCGATTGCGGTCGGAAACTCCACTCTCCAAGTTGTTGACGAATATGTCTTTTGGGACAAGCAGTCCGGTTAGGCAGGGATAACTTCAAGAGAGAGGTTAATCGTCTAATCCAACTCGAAAGGGCAGCATTCGGGAAACTACTTAACGTCTTCTCGTCCAAAATCTCTAAGTACCTAAAGACGAAAGTCTTTATATGTTGTATGTTGTGTATTATGTTTATTAGTGATGACATACGGCACCGAAACGTGGCCTCTCACTGTGGGCCTCATAAGACGACTCAAGGTCACTCAACGCACTATGGAGAGGGCTATGCTTGGTATTTCCTTACGAGATCGAATCAGATATGATCCGTAGGGAAACAAATGTTACCGACATAGCCCTTAGGATTAGCAAGTTGAAGTGGCAGTGGGCCGGACACACAGCTTGGAGCAAAGATTGGAGAAGATTTTTTTTATATCATACATTTCATTTTTATTCAAAACTTAAATGTTGAATCAATATTTATCGATTCACAGGAATGGGATCAGCGACCTCTTTTATCAGGAATCGAAATCTAGTTTACAGCCTTCTACTATTAATGCATTGTAAATGAATGTATATTTTTTTAATCACCCGTTAGGCCGCTTTTAGCCTTTTTTTAACGAGAGTAAAGCGCTTTGAACCTTCCTTCCGATACCTCGGGGGAGGTCGGAAGGGGGCATGTAGGACTTAAGAGTCTCCGGCCTTCCAGGCTGGCGCACGGGGACTACTACAGTCAGCACTGAGCAGATGTTGAGACCGCTCTCAGCCTAACATTATATTTAGACTTTACTAAATACTAGTTAGTAGTTACACTACTTTCGATTATCGGCTCCACAAACGGCCCGACATCGGCTTGTTTGCTCGTTGCTGTCTTGTCTCTTTAGAAAGTTCACTATTATAAATCACTTTTGTTTATTAGATCGTACCTACTTTATTCGTAGGTTAAATTATTTTGATATAAAATTAAATTAAATCTATAATATAGAATTAAATCTATAAATTGTACTTCTAAATGATGCTTTGTCAATAATCAATCAGAAATGCTGGAATTTCAAATTGGAGTCAGAAATTGCAAAATCGGATTGTAGTGTTATATTTTTATATATTTTGTTGGGACAAGGCTAAAATACAGCTTTAACAAGTGGACGTTTTCACAAGCGCGCACTTAATATGCAATTTCTAATCAGAAGGCGATAAGTGACATGAGAAATATTTGAACGGAAAGGTATAGATGACATTAAAAACCTAATACTTTCGGAATCTGAAACTATAATAAGGTCAAAATACGAAGCTACGGTCAAAATGTATGCAATTGAACATTTTATTGCAGCTAAGAGTTAACGTGTCCTTAAAAATAGATCGTCACACGTGATGAGTGACCTATTTTCAAATATAATCATATACAACGTGTCGGTTAAGTGGATACGCGTGAGTAGTGTTTTGAAACCAGGCTGGGACCTGATTGATATGTTTACGAAACCATACAGCATCAATTATAAAATCAGTGCGAAGTGCAATAGTGCACAAACAGTACAGCAAAAGGTATGGGGGAGCAGCAATATTTTTATATCCAAAAATGTCTGAAATTGTGATAGAGACTTGGAACGTTGTTCAAAGCGAATGATAAATAAAATTTATTTCGATAGCAATAAAAATAATCAATCAATCCAATCAATCCATCAGCCAAAGGAAGTCCTCTGCTGAATATAGAACTCCCAATTGTAATAAAAAATAATGCTGCACTTTTATGTAAGGGTCCAACCAATTACCGGAATTTTCACCAAACTGTTGAGCGAACAAAATGCCCGCATTTGATATAAAGTGGGACGCTACGCCTAATTAGAGTAACGCAGTCACCAGACGGTGGTGCCGCTAACAGGCGAGCTAAAGAGGTACATATACAGATTCGTTCGTGGAGCATTCGCATTGGCTAAATTGGTCGATTTCCTGTGTGAAATAAATTGCACATGTCGCGTACAAAAGCACCGGAGTGAGGGACGAGCCACTCGTGCAGTTTTACATACTCGGCTCGTCATCTTTACAAATCACCGGGCGGGCCGAAAGGAAATTTTCACTTTGGTAAACACGGGAATACGAGTATAATAAAATATTTAGCTTTGATGTCGATTTGCATATATTTTGCAGTTTCTAGAATTATCCGTGAATAAGGAATCCAGACTGACGTGATTTAAATTGTAGCACAAAGGAGACAGGACGATGAAAATTCATTTATTTGCAATATGATTGGATAAAATTATAAAGAAAATATCATTTTATCATTTTTCATTTTATAGAATTCGATTAAGAGTAAAAATTATACAAGATTAGATGTAATTACTAATTATACGTACCTATGTAGGCACTTAGTGAAATAGTATGTTTTATAATCGATTGATAGCGTAAAAACGATTGGTTTATATGTAAGTGTTCTGCGTTGCTAGTTTAGTTAAAAAGAAATATCGTGTTTATATCGCGTGTTTACTTTTATTTTGTTCCAAGGCTACACGCCCTTCAAGGCCTGCGTCTAGGGAAATGTGTTGCGGGAAACCGCACGCATTTATCAAACCCTAATAAAATATTAACACAACTAAACAATTTACATGATTAGGAATATTTTTCTTAACATAGTACCAAATTGTACCCACGCCAAACATTTTTCGTTAGATTTATGAGCTTCGTGTGCCAACTAAAATAAAAACAAGTGTTTTAAATTCAAAAGAAAGAAATGATACAAATTTTGTACACAATCACACTCATCAAATAAACGCATTTCGCAGGTCGTCGCCCCCTTTTCGAGAAACATCTAATACATATTGGAAGAGCTATTGATATTTAAAAGTTTTTTTTTGTTTACCGTTACACGATAACTTACATTTAATGTGTTTAGGTATATAAATAAAGTAAAAAATAAACAAATTCAAAATGTAGTGTTTCGAATATAATTTTATGTGAGCGTGTATATGGAAATCAGATTTTTCATGTTCTCTAAGCGGATCATGTCGGCGTTGCGTGCTGGACGCCATATAAAAATATTGTTTGAATAAATTATAAATCATTCTGGATCAATAGGTTCTTGAACTATGAAATGTATTAATGCGGAGATGAATCAAAATGATGACGATTCCTAGTCACATATCTCGGGATGGGTCGAAAAAAATGATATACCTCTTATTCGTTTTCTAGTTAATTAATGGTCGAAAACGAAAAGCCACAAAATCTAAGGAACTGTTCTCGAAATTTGAACAGTATGGAAATAATAATTTCGGCAATCTAATTAGTTCGGTAGGATATTGCGGTATCTAGAATAAGTTAGCTAATAAAATCCTTTGTATTACGTCATGTGATTTCATGTTAGGTTTAACGGTATGACCTATAACATCAATCTACCCGTAGACAACGGTGACGTAGCCAGTTTGTGACTTTGTTTATTTTTCCAATAACCAACCAAATTAGCATGTCATGTCTTTTATTTTTGGCTGCATGGAATGTTTATTTGACATCTTTTGTCTGTATACGGTTTATAGCCTCTGCATGTATTAGGAGTTATTTTTATAGAAATTCAACTTGCCCTTGACATTCAAGCTAACAAGATTATATTCGATACTAATTTTCTACAAGCTAAACATGTCGACTGACAATGACAATCAATGAACTTGATAAATGTACTCGTATAATTATTGACTAATGATCGATTGCAGTAGCCGAGTAACGTCATTAAATTATCAGTTTGTAGTAGTCTACAGTTATTTTTTATTAAATACTGATCGATAAATAACTATATTTTTGAATAATTACATGCATAAACTCACGCCTTTTTCCCAGAAGGGGTAGACAGAGGTTTAAATAACTACGTAGTTATATTACCTTGAAATGTATTATAATAATACGTAAATGGTAGGCGGAAGTATTATATGTATATGACGCAGAATTGGTCAATAATTGTATATAATCTTATCGCAAATTACAGTAATAATATACGAGATCAATTTAACTGCATGTTTATATTTTTTATACTTATGACATACTTATATCTATTGTCGATATCGTTTAAATTTGGGAACTTTGAATGTACATTTTATGAAAAATTATTGATGTGTATTATTGTTCTAAATAAACTTTGTAGATGTAATTTCGAGATATTAAACACGGCAGCACTTAGTTGGAATTTTCAGGTGTGGGTATAATGTCGTTGACCTCTGATTAATTATGAAAATGTTTGGCAATCTAAACAAGTCGTTGACATACCAATTTTATTCTAATGTGTTAGCGATTGCCACATACGTAATGCTAATTTTAATACGAAACATCTAGGTTTCGTATTGTTTTGTAAGAATAGCGTTACATGGTGAATAATTTGGTTTTGAAGTATTTATCTACCATATAATCATAGTTTAATAAAAGTGGTAGTGTGTATTAGAGTCTGTAGTTCTGTTAAACTAAATGCCGTTCTTATAGTTTTAATCGTGTACATTGACCGCATTAGCGCATATCGATCAGCTTGAGTATAAAAAAAATACTCGAATTACATACAACTCACATGTTTGCTCTAAATTTTATTACGAACATGAAGGACCTTGGTCGAATCGGTGAAAATAACGGTAACATAATTTTACAAGTTGGCCGCGCAACAATAATAGTAAGATACAATTAAATCATAAACATAAATCATCATATATGATATTGCTGTGAAAGTAATAATTATAATTAATTATGTAAACATTAACACGTGTTTTGTTGCATTTGCAACTTGTTTACTTGTTATCTGTGAGTAATTACATACTTACTGCACGTAATTAGTGCGTCTTATGCAAGTATGTCCTTACTCCTACAATGTACTATATGAATCATGATTCGCAGTAGGAGTTCGAACTGTTAATTGTGTGGATTTAAGTAAGCCATGTGAGAAGTTAGTACATGTATTTGACTGTGGTAAGGCTTATGGGCGGTGATGACCTTAATGTCTTTAGGTCAGTTATCAGGCTTGGCCAATAACTTTGTGTACGAACACTTTAGAGACATATCGGCCTTCTGACACAAACTAAGATATGTCTTATGTCGTTTCATTATCAGAAACTACGAATTCGCACTGCATTAATGCCAAGACAAATGTTCGTAGTTCATATAAACAATTATTTCACAGTGAAGATCGAACTGGCGGCCTCTCGTATTACAGTCGACTCCACTTCCCTTGTATCTAAATACAATGGCACTTTCAGACTCTGCATTGAGTATCTCTGAATCGGCACGCCCTGTGTTCATGCCACTCAACCACAGAGAGCGATGCTCAATTCTACTGATTTAAAACCGCAAGAGACAATCAGTTCAAAGTCGTTACAACCGGTCCGGGCTGCAACTAACAATTTTCAATTCATTGTTGCATAAACGTTTGCTCTGTCTAGACTATTGTAAACACTACAGATACGCTCGTGTGAAGAAAAAAATATCATTTTTATCGTGTTTGTTTTGCATTCGTATGCGCTTCGATTGTTTTACAATGGCACACAGCGATCGTGAATATTTCATTGATGGCAATAAAGTATTCATAGAATGGTGATAGGTATGAATTCAAAACAATAGATTGCATTTGCATATTTGAGATTAAAATTTTTCTAGTCCACTTTTTTGTTTCAACATGATTTGCTAATGCGAGCGTGTCTATATACTTTTTTTGGATTACCTACGTATTGGTATGCGTAGAGGATGATATGGTATATACGAATGGATGCCATTACTTGGTTTATTATGTCATACAATTTAGTAAAAACATTATTTTCCGAAGTCCACTCCAACATAAAACTGCTTTTATCATTGAATCTTTCATAAATTAAAGATATTTTTCGAATAAATATTAGCGACTACTGAGTAATGAAAACAACGTTCTTGTGCCAATCTTATGCTAGACCACATTTTGCTCATTTCCTTTTTAATCGGGTCTATTAATTCCGATTAATCTCCCACGCGGATAATACTTAATTTGATAATGTCAATGAACTCGAATTGAACTTTCATCAATATTATATAGACTAGTATGATTGTTATATTAGAACGTTCATGTTATTGTAACTTTTGAGTAGGTATTTTAAGACGGCGGGTATTCTATAACCAATATCGAGAAATTTTCTATTATTACAGTTGGTATTATTTTAAATTTCAAATCATTTATTTGAAATTTCATTTATTCATATATTTAAGATTCAGTGAGCGTGATATGATCATACTACCAACGACTTAGTCACGGATCAAAATTACATATCATTGCTTTGTATACGACAGATGCATGTTTTAGTTCTACAACACGCTCCCTATACAAATATTTGCTATTCTAAAGAAACAACAAACCGAACATGTTGCCAAGAAATGCTATAAACCTATTTATCGCAAAACATCGCTTTCTAGAATGTAGTACTTCCAGTTGGTTGACCACGCTTTGTTGACAATAAATATAATTCAAATGTCGACCGATACAGATATGCGACAATAAATTACATCTAGACAACGACATTATGTAAACAGGAAAAGTTAGTATCTTGTAGAAGATAAATAAATACCTATAGGATAAAATTCTACGACTTAAAGAAAATTTGTATACACTATAGAATAACTATTAATCTTACTTTAGACCGATTCTATTTCGTGAATTGCGTGGATTAATCTTTGGCTTTCCAGTCAATTTGTTGGCCGCGATAGTAGTGACCGCGTTGTCGGTTGTTGTTGGTATATTATTATATTTTTATTGGTACTTTTCGTAATTAGTCTGTGTTGGATTGCCAACAAATTAGGAACAGTCAACTTGTCCAGCTTTAATAACATCACATTTATAATTTATTCTATTCAATATACCCTTGTGTAAATAATTCTAAAGCAAAAAAATCGGTGTCAAAAAGGTTATCTTTATGTGCATGTTTATATTTCATGCCTTGCCATACACTGTCTCCAAAATTTTTTGGGGGATTTAGATTTATGGTTTAGACTGATTGCCATGTTCGAAAATCTAAAGCGTGTACTCTTAATACTACATCTCTCTCATTTAAAGTTTGGAGATTTTCAATACTAATTATATATTTGTTTCGTTGTTTACAGGACAGGGTGTTGAACATTACGAGTCAGATAATGGATCAAGTGCTGGGCGACGAGCGCGTGGCCCGCGGATTTCGCGTCAAGTTTCCCGAAGACGTGCTTCAGGATAACTTGGCCGGACAACTCTGGTTTGGCGCCGAGGTACGTATTTATTTTATATTTGTTCCTTGTATTTGAAATTCCTCGGAGATGACTTGATAGAAGATTTTATGAAGAGCTGTTGTTTAACTTAGATTTTTCTATTGTATCTTGTCATAGTCACACTATCGAAGTGTTAAACAAAATATAACAAAGATATGTTTCTACCCATTGCAGTGCCTCGCAGCCGGATCGTCTATAATGAACCGCGAGGAGGAGTCGGCAGCCATGCGGCCGCTGGCCAAGGCCCTGACGCGCAGCCTGGAGACGGTGCGCTCGCTGCTGCGTGAGCAGTGCCTGCGTCCGCGCGGCCTGGCGCTGTCGCAGCACGACGACATGCTGCACGAGAGCTTACGGATATTCGACAGGTTAAATACTGCAACTTGCTAAACAGTGAACATTTAAATGATCAAATATTATTAGGCTTATAGAAGTAATATTCACTGAACAAAGTTTATAATTTAAAACTTTTAATATCATCAGGAACAGAGTAATCATGTTACAGAGCCAGTTAAAAAACTGTTTAAGAGCACGTTTACAAATTTCTTTAGTTGTGTTTGAAGCTTTGATGCAAGTTTCTTGGAAACCCCTATCACTGCATTTATTCTTGTATCGTAAATTGCGCATTATAAAAAATATTGTATCGTAAGATCACAAGCAAGGAATGAGTAAGAAGTTCGATGGAGTGCGATATAAATGGTCCACGTCCAGCATTGGACTTATGATGACGATGAATTACATAATTATACAAATAATATTACCTGTTGCATTTTTACTCACCTTGAATAACATGCATATTCGTTGTCCATGTGCAGGTTGTTCGCGGAGTTCGAGCTGTGCTACGTGAGCGCGATGGTGAACGTGAAGACGCCGCACGAGTTCGAGGCGCAGCAGCTCATCTGCGTGCTCTTCTCCGAGAGTCTTAGGAGAGCGCTTAAACAGAGCCTGCTCATTCAAGAACAGGTAATATATCATCGATCATACATACATAATACAAAAAATCACGCCTTTTTTCCCAGAAGGGGTAGGCAGAGATGTAACCAGAACACCCAAAGTTTGCCTTGTATTTTCCGTCTCACGAAGTGACATCATCGATTATAACTGATTCTTAAATGACGTCATTAACTCCGTGTTAATGAACGTTTCAAAACTGGCAGAAGAAAGCTCTAGATAGAGAGGACTGGATGAAGGCAAGGGTTGGTATAGGCTAGAAAATAAATATATAACTCATTTTTGGTCTACCATGTAATAGGTACCCGGCGCCCGAAATTATAAAGCTCTCTGCTCTTTTTGTGTTTGATTTTAGTGAAGTTGACTAACAATAGTTTTGAATTTTCATTCCTTATTTATGACGTAAAGTGAGGGACACTTTAGATTGTGTTATAATATTTTTTGTGTTTTTCAGGTGGACTCGTACGATCCAGCGTTGATGTTTGCAGTTCCTCGCTTGGCTATCGTCAGCGGTCTACTGATATACTCGAGTGGGCCGCTCAGTATAGACAAACCACCAGGTAATATATCGATGTATTTACTTTATTCCCTTTATATTAAAACGACCTTTACGTCTTTCATAGGCGAGCACTTGAAGTGTTTCAACTAGACCGAAGGCTAGACATTGTTGTTGTGGAATAAGGCAGGCCGCACACCAGCGCCACATGCTACACGTATCGAACATTTACGTCGCCACAATCGTTGCGCTACAATTCAGCTTGCTACAAATGTATTGTATATATGCACATCGGAAGCACAGTTGTAGCGTCGCACCGCTTTCAGCATGTCGACGTCATCTTCTGATGACGACGATTTCTTGATGTGGCGATTCATGAGAAAAAAAAGACGTTATTGGGTTCATCCGTTTAATCAAGATTGCACAAATTACGGGAATTACAAAATTTCACAAAAAATTTTCACCAATCTTAGTCCAAATAATTTCTGTAATCCGTCTGTTACTATAATCATTGAGTGTATGATTATATAATACAGGGTTTTTTTCAACCTCTGCAATAAATTCAACGTAAAATTCAATGTTGTCTTTCATTTTTTCAAACCAACGCGACACAAAAAACGAACACGTTCGATCTTGAATTATTGTTGCGCGGATGACGTCGCGCCACAAAGTGCGCCCGCTACAAATGTTTCCTCGGTGTGCGTGCTCACGTAGGAATATATGGGGGCGTTAAATGTGTCACATTTCAAATGTGGCGCTACAATTGTGGAGAAACAATTGAATGCCTGGTGTGCGGCCTGGCTAAGTCGACTTTATTTATAAACTGTCTTCGTAGCTCTGTAATAAATTTTAGCCAACCTAGTTTCGAATAAGTTCACTAAAGAATATTTTTAAAATATATAAACTCACACCTTTATCCCAGAAGGGGTAGGCAGAGGTGCACCATGACACCCACATTGTATTATATTGTAATATTTTTAAAATGTTACTGCAAAATGGCGTCATATTCCACCTATTTCTTGCAAAAATGATGACAGGTGTAAAAACATTTCATTAAAAAAAATGGCATTAGATAAATTTTATTTTTAATACTAATAATTAATTCCATATAAAATCATTAAATTAAATCGATAGTTCACTATCGATATCGTATTTTGAATTGGCATATTATCAATCTAATAAAATGTATATTTATGCTTTCGCTACACTGCGGGCGAGACGGCGACGGTTCCTATAGAGTTCTAATGTATCGGTTACTATGAATCATGTCACACAGAGCGCTCTCGCCGCTGAGCCGCGCCGTCGTGCTCGGCGTGACGGCTCTGTGTGTCGTGTTGCATACCAACCTATCTCCATACGACCCGTCGGTGCCGCGCTTGCGTCGCGTGGACGGTAACTGACACGTCCTGCTGGCTGTGTGGCGAGATCATTCATGTTACCGGTATATTCGCATATCCGTTTGTTGCAGAGGAGATGTCGGACATGTTCCGTCCGTTCCGCACGCTGCTGCACAAGATCCGCTCGCTGCTGTGGACGCTGGACCGGCGCGAGCTGCTGGCGCTCGAGCGCCTGCTCTGCACCAACGAGGACGTCTCCAACCTGGCCGCGCTCGACCTGCCGCCTGGTACATGCACACGTACACATCATACACACACATACGCACGCACGCGCGCATCCACTCACTCGTACGCGCACACGCACACGCACGCACGCTTGCACATGCCACACGCATGCACTACACAACCACTTTTAACTCTATACGACTCAACTACAATACGCATGCATCAGTATTATTGATGTGTTATCTTGTAACCGATCGATGTCTGTACATGGAAGATAAATGAGAAAAACTAATATAGGGGGAGTATATTAACGTAATAGAATCCAAAAAAATGAATTTTAAATTGTTTGTCTGTTTATCTGTTTGTCTCTGCGGTCGTTCGCGATGAATTTAAAAATGGCTTAATGGATTTCGGTGAAATTCGGTATGAAGGCTTAGGCTACTTTTTATCCCGAAAACTGGGGTGTTCCCGTGGGATAAGGGAGAAAGTTCGACATATTTGTAAATTTTTTGTACTCAAATGGATGGGATGGGACAGGATTACATATCTTGAGTGAGAATAGGACTGGCAAAGGCGGGATGTAACGAGACGGGACAGGATGGGTTTTTTTAAATAAAAATAACCACGCAAACGGAGTTGCGGGCAGAAGCTAGTTGCATATAAACTTAATAGCACTTTTGTTATAATCCAGCCTATATACGTTCCACTGCGGGGCACTAGTCTCCTCTACATCCGTTAGTATGAATAACGCGGCAATATACCGAAATATTTTAAACAACTACGTTTTTAAAAAATTTAATGTTGTCATTACAGCATCACAAATGATGGACGATTCTTCGTGTCCGTACCCGGACATAGGAGAGTACGTGTCCAGATTCTATGCAGACCACGCGCCGTGCCGGGATCTCTATACGCAACGAAGGTACGCAGTAATTATTTATCGACAAATATGCTTTAGAAAAAATGATTTATTTTATATCTATACAACTAGCGGCCCGTCCCAGCTTCGCCTGAGTGCAGATGTTTTTTGATTCCCCTCCACATCAGATACATGTTATTTTTCGTACAAAGTAGGACATCATGTATGTGTATCATACGTATAAACTTTTTCCTTGAATCCCTCTAACTATTT
Source organism: Theretra japonica (assembly GCA_033459515.1). Classification (NCBI taxonomy): domain Eukaryota; kingdom Metazoa; phylum Arthropoda; class Insecta; order Lepidoptera; family Sphingidae; genus Theretra; species Theretra japonica. Next base: position 5,207,740 of record CM065928.1, read on the forward strand.
AAAAAAATCGGTTCAAAATCCGTTGCATAGTATTATAGATCTAAGCATACATAGGGACATACAGACAGCGGAAAGCGACTTTTTTATATACTATGTAGTGCTAACATAAATAATACCCAGTACTTATGCCTCATAATTAATTTATGTCATGTATTGTTCGCAGTACAAGCGAGCCAACAATCACCGATGCCGACTACCTGCCAGACAACATCGAAGTAATGACCCCGATCATCGACGGACTGAGGCGACTCACAGACACCGACGACACCGAATCAGAACTTGAAGCGAAGCAGGAGAAATCTCGACACTATTCGACTGACACCGCGAGCACTGACACATTCCAAACCAACGACTATGTCGATAAAACTAGGAAAACCAGCAGAACGGAGAGCAACGATCTGTCCTCACTAAGAAATCTATCGACAAATGGCCTGATGATGTTCGATCCTTTAGTCATCAACGCAGCGGCATCCACGTCAAACGATGCTAACAGATTATTGCCTGATCACGATTTAGTCACATCACTAAATGAGCAAGTCACAGAGATAGCTGACAGGTTATCGTCGATAGCAACTAGTGATGTCGATATTGTCGATCAATTACATTCGTTCTCGACCAATGATGTGCCTACATTAATTTCAAATGACGATGAAGCGTTTGGATTCTCTGGTCCGAGGAATGAACAGTTGAGTTGCATGCCTTCGACAAGTCATGGATATTTGATACCGAATGCAATAAGTCACGAGCCGGCCGTCTTATCGTCGCTATCACACAACAACTCAACAGTTTTCAACCCGGAGGACGATGCAAGCGACATAAGCGGTGCAATATTAAACTCTGATCTCCCTTTAATAATTCCCGAAAATATTGATGCCGACCTTGTAAATACTAACATATCTATAGCTAATGCTAATTTAAGTTTACTATTAAATGAAGAGTACAGGCAAGTCGATGAGAACGCTGAAGATAATACTAGTTTTCATTCGGCTAAGATGACGTTAGAAAGAGAAGACGATAGGGTTAAGTTTATGCTAGGTTACGAGAGCGATCACGAATCGCCCGCAGACTCCGGTGTTAGTACAGAGAACACTAGTTTAGACAGATCTCCAGATAGTGATCAAAGTAAAGACATAAAAGAGAACCATTTCATGCAACAGAACAGGGTATTCAAGAGTCCCGAAGACAAAATAGAAAGTTCCTTTTCAGACGCTGTAAATATTAATTACGTTGAGAGCGAGACGCAGAAGAGTGAAGCTAGTTCGTCGGTAGATAAGATTAGATTAGATGAGGATGATGTAAATAGCGAAGACAGGAGGACGGTACACGACTGGGGAGCGAACGCTTCCGAAGAAGAGTACCACACGATAGAAGACGTGATCACGGAGTTGAGAAGGCACAGGGAGAGTGAGAAGAAGATAAACACGTTGGTTGAAGACAATAATTCCGAAGTGGGTCCATCACAAAGCACTAGTTCTAGAGTTAAGAAGAGTAGGAAGTCGGGTAAGAATAAGCGGAAGAAGAATAAGATGTGGTCTCCCGGCGCAGTGATACTAGACAACAGATCAAACCAGAGCCAGAGCCCGTTGAGATTAAACTTGGACCATTTTGTTGATGAAAGGTGAGTGCTTGATGCTTTATCCTCTATTACAGTTTAGCGAAAGATGATCTTTACTCGACTGTCTGTATTATACAAATATATAACGTAATACATGTACCACATAAAAAGCGGTACTGCATTAAGATGGTTGGATTATTGCATAGAATCAATTACTTGCTTTGTAATATCCATGTATATGATAGTTTTTCGTAGATTATTGGACATGGGAAGATAATGTGTCACTATAATAAACAGTATGTGATTACAGCGGCACATCGTGCGGCGCGTCGGAGTGCGCGGACGACGAGCAGATAGCGCTCGCGTTGCAGGCGCAGGAGCTGGCGGCCAGGCAACAAGCCAGGGGCAAGTTCAAGTTAGTGTCGTGTATTAAGTATCTGTTATTGTATGTTTAATTTATATTAATGAAACCTAGTGTCTAATGTCTAAACTAGTGTCTAAAAACTAGTGTAACCAACAAAATGTTAGTAAAAGATTCTGCCGCATTTTTTGTTTCTGTCTCTGTCACACCTACGTAGTTTTCTTCTTCCCTTGCGGCTTCTTCGGTCCTGTAGAAAACCACAATCGTGATAAATATTTTTCGATATGGGTTTTTATTCTTTACACATAAATTTATATATGCACTTTTTGTAGGTCGAGCGAAGATCTAATACACCGTCTATTCGTATGCATTGCGGGCGTGGCGGACCAGTTACAGACGAACTTCGCGGCCGACCTGCGCAACATACTGAAGTCCGTGTTCCTCATGAACCAATCGCCCGAGGTGTCGGACACGCCCGAACCGCCGCAGGAGAAAGTGGCTGAGAAATCACCCACTATAGAGTACGAGGCCACTGAGGATCAAGTTATACAGAACCGTAAGTTTGCAACAAAATTTTCTTGAAGTTTTGTAGTACAACGTAATATAGTTTTCGGAATGCGGGACCTTCATAAAATGGGATATAGTGTGAATTCGTTTCATACACAAAGACAGGTGTGTCGTTTTTTTTTTTTGGGTCAGTAACCGAAAAGTATATCCGAATTCCAAGTATCCAACATCTACATCTTAAGAGACTAAAGGAATAAAAATTTCTCAAAATTGAGTAGATGTAATTGTATGTATTTCTCCCCTCCAGACAGTTCATTCGACAGCGTGTACTCCGCGGAGGAGGTGTACGCGGACAGTACGTCGGAGTCCACGCCGTCGGAGAACAGCGCGCGGCTCGTGCGCCGCAACACCGTCAACTCCAGGACCATGGAGCAGGCCACCAGCGACACCAGGAGGAAGTCGCTCGACAACGCTGTCAACTTGCAAGCCTCTGTGTCTACGGGCGATCTCAGTTACAGGTCGGTATGGGTTTTGGTATAAGAGGCCCTAGAGATGTCAAAACAATGAAAAACAAAATACGTGTGTGTACTAATGTACACACGTAACAAGTTATGCTTCTTTTTTATATAATAGTCACTTTTATCAAGAATTTTTACAATGGCCTATCCTTCACCACCATATACCATTTTTAATCACATACACTTTTATCTATTTTCTTCACACATAATTGTAATCATTTTTTTCCAAACGAGCCCAAAGAGGTAGTACTGAAATAGACGGAATTATGAAAGACCCAGTATTAGGTTCTATTTTTCAATCGGTAATAAAGTAAGTTCAAATCTCGACACTGGCCAATTGGAACATAAGTAAGAAAATCTGTAAATCAGTTTGTCTTACTTTCGGTATATTTTCTAAAAACATATAGTTAATATAATAAAATGCAAGTACTACATTTAATTTACCTATGTATACTGGTAGTGTGATTTCAGAAGTCAATAATATAATATTTATAACTTGGTGTTACAGAATAATTCCATTGTGGTCCGTCGTAATGTTGCGCACTTACAATTGCAAATGAACATTAAGTACCTTTTTCTAGGTCATCTCCGCCGGAGTGGGTGCCTGACATAGCGGCGGCGTCATGCATGCGATGCGCCGCGCACTTCACGGCCTTCCGTCGGCGGCACCACTGTCGCAACTGCGGTACGTATACACTTGAATAGTCGCATAGACGCATACGCACTCAAACACGTGTACGCACACAAATGCACATACACACATTAGTACTAATCGCGGATCAGTTTTGCACAATGGCTTTGACTGTGCACCAGTTGATTTTTAGTTACTGGTTAAAAACCGTAGTGTGTGGAGTTCATTAATGATTGATCAAACTAAAGGTCAGTTCACACCGAGACGCGACGCTGCGCACGCTATATAATAGGGTGACTCAAAATTTAACTTTATTTACTACAAGAAAAGATACACATGTCATTGTGTGAATGTTTGAATCACTCTATTACAATGTGCGCGCCTGGTCGCATCACATTGCGTCTCAGTGTGAACTGAGCCTAAAGGTTTATACGCCATGGTAGCGTATAAGAATAAAGAAGAAATAATATTGCTACTGACCATACACGTACACATTATAGCACGAACTTGTATATATGACATTCGCAAATGTTCACGCACACATACGCATTCGCATGCGTATACACATGTATGCGTATTCTTATACAAACACACGTACGCGGATGCGTACGTGTGTGAGCGCGCAAGTCATGAGTTAGAATGTTTTCTCTAAACAGAAATAAATGTATTATTAGTATTATAAATTCCAAGAGATTTATTATATTGTATTTTCCTATGTTTCTGTCTGAAAATTAAGCACCGATTGACGAGGTCATCCCTTCAGTGAGTGATATTAAAATGTTACAATTGACTAATCCACCAAGTTTTATAATTAATATTTGATAATATTTATCCAGGCAAGGTGTTCTGTGCGTCGTGCAGTTCGAACTGCATCCCGCTGCCGCGCTACGGGCAGCTGAAGCCGGTGCGCGTGTGCGACGAGTGCTTCAGCGCCGTGTCCAGCGTGGCGCCCACCACCAGCAACACTCGCCGCCCCGCGCACGCGCTGCGCTCCAACTGACTGCGCCACTCACACGTTGCGCCGGAGCGGACGACCACGACTAAAAGCGCGTGCGCCGTACGCACGTACCGTGCACCCGGATAGCTGCAGTGAGAGGGAAGATACTGCGACTGCGTGAGAGTGACAGAGACTGATATAGCGGCACGGTATCGCTTGTTGTCGCGGTGTACCCTCTAGTGTAATATCTTGATGCGCCACACCGCCCGCGCCCTGCGCTATCTGCCACGTTGCGATGTCCAAAACTCCGGTATTATCATAGTATTTTCAATTGTGATCGATTGAGACTGTTTTTGGTGTTGCGGTTTTGCGTTTGAGTAAATTTCTTAGGGAGTAAGTGTGAATTTGAAGGCAGCCGTAGTTTCTTTCAATTTTATGTTGAGTGTGACACGTTGGTATGTTAGTTTCATAATCTGATACCTCTGCGTTTTAATCGCCACTTTGATCACATTTGTTGCCAATGTAGTTTTGACGAGAGTTTTTTTTCATTACTCTGAACATTTAATACACTTAGCAACACCACATGGCAACCACATAGCAACTTTAAAATTGCTTTAATCAGTAAAATAAATTCGTTATTGCTTATTGTATTTGACTTAAATATCAGTCTTGGAATTTATAAATTCACAATTGTGGCTAATAAGTTGCAAAGTTTAAATCGATCTCATTGCGTCGAAGGTCTACACATACGTCACACTCTATGTCACACAATTCGCTCTTCGAACCTTACCGCGTGCGTACGCCGTATCCATGTAATTTTCTATCAAATAAAATTACCTACGTGATATTCGATAAAATTATTCCAAAACATTATTGTAGCGTTTAGACAATCGAAATGTTGAAATAAAAATATATATTTTCCATATTGACTGATACAATGTTTAATTAGTAAGAATTTTTCCACATACGTTTTGTTGGGTAGCTCTCTAAAATGTTGAACTGTTGCTACTTGTATTTGTTGTGTGAAATGTATGTATGACACTGCAAAATGGAGCTTTAAATTGTGCCCGAATTTTGTTGCTGTACATCACATTGCTGTTCTGTTTCTTCAGACATCACAAACACACCAAAATATATGTTTTTGTAAACTTTTTTGTTGCAGCTCTTATCCATGACCGCAAACCCTTGATACATTAGTGATATGTTTTTGTTTGTATTTAATTTTGACTATTCACTACAGTAAGAAAAGCCTCTAATGGGGTTTTTAAAATCAGATAGACATATTGTGTTAAAATGCTATGTTGTAGTAAAATTGTTAGAATAATTTCTAGTTACAATTTTGTGCGGTTATTAATGAAATTTGGTCAACTATAATAATAAAACAGAGATACAGAATAATTATTTTCCAAAACGTAAAGACAAAATGTCGGGCAAGTGTCATACAGCAAAAACAAAAGTAATAAAAAATCGTTTTTAATATTTAGATTAATTAGGGACAAAGATCTATTTTTAAGATTACATTGATGTTTATATTTTTTAACGATACGCAATACTTTTTTAAAAGGTTAACCAAGTTTTATGACGCTTGACACCACTGTAATGTATTGTAATGTTGAATAACATATAAAAATAAATATTTTTCTTTATCTCTTAGGATAATGTGGTGAAGTGTCATAGAAGTATTTTCGAAAGATTCCATAATTTTTGTATATCCATACGGTGTTAGATTTTTAGGATATTTTTTTAAACATTAAGTGGATATAATGTTGTGTATGTAAATTTTGTAAAGGTTATGTATTAGTGGTTATGTGTACTTGTTTGGAGGCTACAAGAGTTCGGTCCGTGCTTTAGAAGAGTTTATGAAACACGCAAAGTAAGAAACGTACCAACTTTGTATAGTTCTAGAGTCTGCGTTCCTACAGAAAACACGACAACTTAATGTAATATCTTTTATTTATTATAAAGGAATTAATGAATAATCAATCGGTTTTATTTTAGGTTTTAACGTGGATCAATTTTTAAAGAAGAAAAATAATTTTGTTTATAAGTTGTCGAAGTTGTCGAAACGCAAACGCAGATACAATAAGTCATAAATCTCTATATGGTCATGTCATGGCCATGGTCATTGTTTACTTTTAGAAAGTAAGAAGCAAATAAAGAGCTCTCAGTTTTCACTTTTATACTACACAGCGCGGCCTACATCAATTGAGTACAAATGTAAAGAATTTGTATTATTGTTAAATTAGTCTATTGCCAAGATGGCTGCTAATTGTAAATTTTTTACGGTCATGGCACCGGGCCCTTGTAGCCGAGCCTACAGTAAGTTTATATAGCAACTGTTTCATAGCTTTTTGTATATTATATGAGAGATGTTACAGTTGAAGCTACCGGATGTTTTTATTGTGTATTACTACTGTGACAAATATCTGTTATATATTTTAATCATGTAAATAAATGTCATATAAGCTAATTTGGTGTTTCTTCTTTTTTACCTTTTTCATGGATCAGTACTTATGTATCTTAAACTCCCAATAATTAAGATTCATCTTTTATCTCCAAAGTGGAAAATTATTTATCGGTAGCATACAAAATTTCGGCCCATATTACAGTTTTGAAAGTAATACATAATATTATACTTATTCGCACGCATAATACGCAAAAAAATCGATTAAAGATATTGAGGTCTAAAGATAAGACTATCAGTTTATAAGTTATCATGACTAGTGTATGCGGATAACGCCTTGAAGAACATCGAATCCTCTCTGCTGTGTGATAATAAGAAAAACATAACACGATACAAATACCGAAACATCCTTTTATTTAAAGTTAATTTAAAGAAATTGTTTAATGAATCCGTCAAACAGCTTCAAACCTTGAACATTTTCTTTCTGATACCACCCTTCATTTTGCAATAGCTTCCACCATTCGTGAATTTTGGTGTATTTCTTATCGACCGCCACAATACAGTTCAACGTTGATAATGTGGCCACGCATGACACATCTGCCACTGTAATTTCATCACCCGCTACAAAAGGCGTTTGATTTAAGTATTTCTCTAACACATCATAACCTTCAATAATATCAGCTCTTTGTTGCTCGCTAAGTCCTTGGGTACTCCTCACGACACTGTAAATCACTGTTTTCAGACGCGGAAAAAGGATTGTCGCGTCGAAGTACAGCCGCTGGTCAACAATCGCCCTTGCCTTAAAGTCTTTAGGGTACAATTTCTCGTGCTCCTCGCTTCCGTATTTTGAGACAAGATAGGTTATGATGGCATGGCTGTCTGCGAGTATTAAATCATCGTCTTCCAACAATGGCACTGTGTGTAGAGGGTTCTTTTCTAAATATTTCGTCGAGTAGTGTTCTCTTCCTGGTATGTTAACATCTCTAGTCTCCACTTTGAGCCCTAGTATGTCTATTATCATTAATGTGGCTCTCGCCGGAGGACTTACAGATGTTTTATAAAGAACAATTGGCATTTTGCCGGTTGATCGAATGACTGAACAGCGAAAATTGGATAAAGTTGTCTAAAATATCTAAATGGTTTATCTCCTCGATAAACGTTTAATGATATTGTAAAAACGCGACGCGATATCTATGTTCTTGATTACGTCATTCTTGTTTATGCGCATGCGTCGATATGGCGAGTATTAGACGTCCTTGATACTTTTTGCCATACGAATATTTTAGTACACCAGTCATAACATAATATTATTTGCATTGTAGGTACCTACTATATCGAATATACTTGCATGCATTATGATAAATATTGAAGCACCTATTGTAAAAAAAATCATTTATCACTTATTTAATTTTGACTGCCTGGGTGGTGCAGATGTTTCTATTACGGTAAGATTACAATGCTGAGGTCTCGGGTTCGAATCCAGGGTCGGGCAAAGTGATATTGGATTTTTCCATTCATTATCAGCAGAGTCAGGAATTTGTGCCCTCTAACTAATATGGCGATAGGCTCGCCCCCTATCACATCGTGACATGGTACATACAAGGCGAAACGTGGATGTCCTTGTAGTATCTCTACCTACCCCTTCTGGGAAGAAGGCGCGAGTTTAATATGTATTGTATTTAAGTTTGTATGACATGTGCAAAAGTATCCTAATCTTGTAAAAATAATTACTCCGGCTCTTTTGCACTGATATCCTCGACATAGAAAGCATAAAAGAACTTTAGTTGTGAGAAGTCTTTGCAAAAGAATCGACCGAATCGATCGATCGAATTGCATGAAATCACTAAATATATTGGCACAAGCATAACAATGTACAAGACCATTAATAATAGGTGCCAATTAATTTGATTTATGTAAATTTTACGCGTTAAGAAAAAAGGAAAATACTGTCCACAGCGAATATTCTGAAACCGCGTAGATTGAAAAATGTAAATTATTTTCAAACCTCATTTCAATTTTGTGCAAGGCGTAAAATGAGAATACAAATGCTTAGTTCTTGTTTTTTGTCTAAGGTTATGGAAAAATGTTATTAGAATATATTTACGTGTTTTTTATATTTATAATAAAAGGTTAGATAATACATTACGATTAGCTTGGTTGGTTTTCTAATTTATTTAATGTGATAGATTCGTGAAAAAGTCTGCGCAATCAGCACAATATATCTACTTAGGTATATTATGAAGAATACTGTTATCACGAATTGAGGCTAGTGTTGGCTATTGCTTAAAAAAATATTCGAGTCTTTGCCACAATGTTTTGAAAATAATGATTATTGAATAGAAACGGTATAACCCAACGTGATATCTTCACTAAGCGTGTGATTATAAATATAGCAAACAGCAGAAAACAGTCTTTCCAGATTTTTGAGGATGGTTACCTGGTGGTGAATTAAAAAGCCGAGGATTAAGTGTTCAATGGTGTGGATTTCGGGACCTAAGTTTCAGTAGTTGATTGTTGTAGACTCATTGCGATGATTATGGTGAAGTTATCAGCAATATCCATCAGTAACAAAAGCTTGTCACGGGAAACGTACCAAACCTAGATGATATGTTAAACGACGTTTTGTGATAACTGATATATAATTTTTATAAATAACATTTTCAGAGTCATTTTGTCAAAGGAGAATAATAGGTGGACAACAAGTCTCAGTAAACAAACCTTACGTGGTAAGTGCAGGCTTAATATTTTAGTTCACTACAAAAAGGGGCGAGATACAAGAAATTGCTACTGCCCAATTAATTTTCCAGCTTGTGTTACTCGACAAATATGCATGAAGGCAGATACTTTGCAGTCTACTTCCTCCGTACATATTTCATGCTATTGAAATTTAAAAAAAGATCCCACTTAACAAAGTGTACATGGAAATAACTATGTCCAAAAAGTGGCAATAGACGATTATACTGTACTGCATTAGCTCATAATTAATCGTTCATTGCTAAGCCCGTCACTCCTAACTCCTCAGCAATCGGAAATTCGATTAAAAGACAGATGATGTTGGATAAATTCTAGGTATACCTAGTAAGAGCGCCCCCATCTCCTCAAAAGTATGATGCATGGCTGTGTGGTGGAGCTATCGTGAGCCCCTGGTACATAATAACGTCTGCAGCGTGCGTGGAAGATGTTCAGCATATGTATGTGGTGGCAGGATACAGGACGTACGTGCGAGCAGAGAATCTGAACACTGACGCGTGTACGACACAGACGAAGAAAAAAATTGTATTTACTTGCGTCCCTAAGGGTGAGTTTATGAACACATATCCATCCATCCATCCATCAGCCAAAGGAAATCCACTGCTGAACATAGGCCTCTCCTAATGATTTCCACAGTGACCTGTTGGAGGCAGCCTGCATCCAGCGATACATATATGAACACATATATATGCACCTAATTGTTTTGATATGACAGCCTCCGTGGCGCAGTTGGTTAGACGCTGGCTATGAAACTTGACACCGCGGGTTAGTTCCTCGCACCGAGACAAATGTTTGTGTGATCAACAGGTATTTGTTTCAGGTCTGGGTGTTTGTAAGACCGAAAAGTCTCTCGTAGTTTCTGATACCCACGACACAAGACACGATCTTATTGCGGGGTTAGAACTATGTATGTGACTGTTGGGGGTTTCTATTATTATTTATTGTTTATATGCCGAATTGTTCTGCTGTATTATAGAAAACAAAGATTTAAATATAATTACATTGAGAAATCAAGGAGAGCAGCATTGCTGGTGGTAAAATTTGTAAGTTGGCAATCGTTGTGCACTAGGTGTAAAGCTGGGAACACTGACTGAAATAATTGTGTTGCACCTATTACAAGCGTCTCACAAAACGAGGACAGAAAGGGATAAAGATACTTGGTAGATACTATTATTTCATTTGATAACATTGCAATAACTTGTAGCAACAAGCAATCATTGAGGTTGGCCTACGTTCGATAATACTCGTATATGGAGTTCAGTCTGAGGATGATGTTGCCACTCTCAATATAACTCTGGTAATATCTGCTAATAAGATATTAAATACGTTATCGACAAAATAGATGTATCTTTATTTCACAGCATATGAATTAGATTACGAGAAACTGTCAAAATGGTCATACATTGACATAGCGGTTGCGAAAGTGGAGTCAGCGTACAATTTTGATGACGATGTATACACAAGAGTGTGTTCCTACAAACCATCGACCATACCTGTCAACTACGAGCCGAAATACCAAATGCCGGGAACAGACGCTTTGGTATATGGATGGGGTCATAAGACTTTGTGGAGAAAGGTAATTATTTTTAAGTTGCATCTTTGTTAAAGTACTGGAAAGCTTAAATGGGAGTGGAACGAAATGAAAAGATTAGTTTCAAGGTTTGAGCTAATGGCATATCTACAGGCTACTTAGGAATCATGTTTGTGTTTGCGACTTTAATTGAAAATAGGAAGAGTTTGGTGATAATTCGATGGCTAAGTTATTTGTTTAATGCTATATTTGGTGACAAGAAAATCTATGTAATTTCCACTGTCTTGTGTTTTCAACAAGTGGCGCTATGTTACCGATCGGGGATCGTAAAGTTTTGTATCTGTAGCTGTCCATTACGGTATTTCTCATGTTCGAGGATTTACGATTATAAATATATCAAATTCAAAAGTTTACTTTCCCATGCGCAAATACCTTTTGTTCTTATATTCAAAGTCATCACAAAAATTGTACTTCTAGCCCGAAGACTCACAGAATTACAACCAAGAAGCGCTACATTATACGCCACAGCTAATACACGATAAAGAGATTTGCAAAGAAGCGTACAAAGGACTTGATATGGACATAGTGATCGATCGGTACATGCTGTGTACTTCGGATGGAGGTAACATTGACGAGAAAGGCAGCCCTATATTGAAAAGCAAGCCTGTGCTTATTGACGGCTGTGCTACGAGACAGCAAAAACTTATGGGCGCTGTCGGTGTTTCTGTGAGTATTTTGTTTATATATAACTTCCATCAGTGGTGGATTTTCAATTAATGTCTATTATTATGTAAATCGTCTCATTGTAGAACAGCGTATGACTATTAATGAGATGATGAGGTTATAGTCCACCACACTAGCTTATAACTGAATAGTTTCTAAACTTTCTAATTCGCTGGCCGCATACTACAAAATAACACTTTTAGTCTCTGTTTTTGAGAACAGTTCCCTTCTCTCTCTCTCTCTTCAGCCACTGGAAATACACTGCTGAACATAGGCCTACCCCGTGATCTCCTCATAGACCTGTTGGAGGCAGCCTGCATGCAGCGACTTCCTGCGACAATCCCCTTCATAGTATTATTATCATCACGATATAAGATTTATTCACTTAATTCGTTTTTAGTGATCAAAGTTGGGCTGGTAATTAATAAATATTTCTTTTGTCAGTGTGAAGAGCCAGAACAAGAAACACAGTTTAAAGATGTTGTGATCCTCGACGAAACAAGGAAGAATGGTTCAGAGACGTATCATGATATTGCTACGCGTAGGACCGGCATTTGTCAGGTATCATTATTTCATATATCCTTCTTATCAAAGCAATATATTCCGTTTTGAATGGTATTGCAGCTAGTGTTTACGGAGTATTAAGAATTTTAAGGCATAAAATAATTATTTTGGGTCCGAGGGATTTGAGACCGATCTTATTTAAACTGACATGACAAAATGACTTCCATGCACCTGCCGCAAGGTGCAGTACAATCCAAATAATGGATCTACTAACAAGAGATGGTTATATTTTGCTGGTCGGCACCATAATCCGTCCTGGTCGAAATATAATGAACAAAGTACAAATGCTGAATCCGAACCAAAAATTCCGCATGGAACTCGTTATCTAGGTCTGCTCCGGTCTCTCGTAATTTCTAATATTCAGAACTAGTGTCTTACTCTGAGTTAAAGAAGTGTATGTGGCTATTAGGTTTAGATGATCACGATATAACTCTAAAATATTTCGTAGAATGATCACGGAGGACCATTGGTTACATGGATGGGCGTGCAAGAAGTTCTGATCGGAATCGCTTCCGTGTTTCGAGTGGACAACCAATCGCATTGCGTAGGGCCCTTTCTTTACACTAGCACGCAGTGTAATGGAGCCTTCCTTGACTGTATATTGAGTGGCACTCAGAAGTAAGTAATACATCGCCGAACCAAATAGACCGATTTGTATTCCGAACGATTCAAAATACCCTATATTTTTAATTTAAGCGGGTTCTTATTAAAATATGTATGTTAATATTTTATATTCAAAATATTCAACAATGACATACGTATGTCATATTGCCTTCTGGAGAGAAACCTTTTACATTAGTTGATGCGATCCATGGGCAGATTGCGAATAATTTTACTTTTTTCTGAAGAAAAATACTTATAAAAGTTAAAAAGGTTAAAGGCATTTCACTTAAAACATAGACATAAAAACGATAACTGCAACATCACTTACTAGCGATTTTTCTAAACATGTGTTATTTCTATAGCCGAAGATACGATATCTGTGATCAACCGCCAAGCGTGAAGGGATTCGATGTAATCGAACGAAGGATATCTTGGCTGGACCATCCTGAAGGGTAATCTATCTAAACTTATATGCATATAAAACTACACCTAACAATCACTCTTTTCTGTGAAGTTTCTGAGAGCACACAAGTCTATGGATGTTAGACACGGCAAAAACAGCATTCAATTATTTTTTTAAAACCCTACGGCGTTCTAAATGTTAATTATATAGGTAGTGTATTTTGTGTAAATATAAAATACTGTCCGAAGGCCAGTTGTAGCCGTCTAAAAATGAATGAAACACTATTTTGGCTAGACTAAGCAGTAAACAGTGAGCACATAAAATACACAGAACCAATATGTACTTCTAATATTTGGAATTCAACACGTGTCTTATGTAGTTATGTTATTAATACAACATAAGCTTATTTATTCATAACTTTGCGCTAGAAAACAATATGAATAATTGTGTATTTTTACAGCCCCGCAGACAATGAAATAATGCAAATGCGACCGCAAATTCCGCTTTCGAACTACGCCTATAGAAAAGTTGAGACGTGAATAGCGTACCTTATACATAGTATTATACAACGAATAATTTAAATAAATAAATATTGTATTGTTTTATAGCTTTTATTATTGCTTAAGTTCTAATCAGCATATAGTAATTTTGCAGCGAGACTTGCCTATAATGTACCATACTTTACAACAAGGTTTTTGATTCACGTTGTTAAGGATCATTATTCAGGTAAAAAAGAATCCATTGTGAATAAAACAACCGACTTGAAATAGCTCCAATCATTGTAAAATTCGAATGAGTGAAATTGTTTAATTCATCGACTGCGCTCCCGAGTCATAAAAATGGTTTGCTGCCAATCTGAAAATTGACTGGTTGAATTTCAAACATAATCATATATTTTGCTTTAAAATTAAGTTTACAACTCTATTGGAAACCAATTTGTAACATCTGGCGAAGGAATATTTTAAAATGTATTATTGTAGAAGCGATACTATAATTTTCTAGCATTCAAAACTAGAGAGTTATGTTATAAGTTGAATAGTATTTTATTTAGAAAGAAAGAAAAACTATTTATTGATACATTTAGTGCAGACGATTTTGGGATAACAAAATATATATAAGTCATAATGTACTCCGATTAAATATATTTTTACTTACTGCGTCAGAGGCCACGTTTTCAAATCTAATGTATAATATGAAATAATTCTAGAAATATGCACATATTTGTATGAATAAGAGGTATTTGTAACGATTTAATACTTAACGTTGTTTTGAACTCTGTAGATGTAGAATTACATTTAGCGTCTAAAATATTACAAACTGTTTTAAAAATATGTTTAATGCCAAACCTAACCCTCTTATAGTTATGTTCAATAATAATTCTTTAGGTGATGTATAATGATTCAGAATCATCGACAGCGGTCGAATTTCTTCTCATTACAGATTCTCTCGACTCACAGTAAAATTCATGTTTTTATTACAACTATTCAGCGAATTTTAATCAATACGTCCAAAATTATGTAGATATAGGTCAGCAACTACGGTTTGGAATCCGTCCATAAGTCAAACACATCGAGTTTGTTAACCTCGGTAATATTAAACATATTTGAAGAAACCAACACCATTTTCGCTCAGCCGAGCTTATTCGGCCAAATCGCTGGACCCTGAAAATGTTTTCCGTAGCCTACGTTTACTGGATCGGAAAGGCTTTTTTATTTGGCTGCGTTATACCGGAGCTGGACGAGAGGCGATAAGATTCAAAGCGTTTTCAAAAGGAATTTGCTTGGAAACGTTTTCGCAGGCATTTTTCAGTTTAATTCGGTAGAAGAAATTCATGTTCAAAAACGTTTTTGGGACCCCGAGTTATGGGTAGTTCTTTGTTTACGCAGTGGAAAATGCTTTTTCAAAATAAATGTATGACCTTTTAAAAACGAACTTAGAATTTTTTTAATAAGCAAAACAAGAAGATGCCCATTGATAGTCCATCACTACGACTATAACTGTGAAGGAAAACATCGTTAGAAAACCTGCATACCGTAGCGATTTTAAAGAATTTCTACGGTATGTAAATTCCGCCAACCCCCACTAGGCCAGCGTAGTGGACTATATGGCCTAACCACTCTCAATCGTACTCTTGATTGTAGAGAAGGCCCGTGCCCTGCATGGGAACGTATATGGGCTAATACAGACATACACAAGACGCGTGTGTAGTCAAATAGTTCAATATGAATAAAAGAAATCCTTATTTACTCGTATATGAAGTAATCAATTTAGCAATATAAACTAGCCTTGCATTTTATTGCGCAATATAAAATACGAAATTGCTTGATATATTGCGACAATTATAATGGCTTTTATTTTACTTTTTTGTCTTACAAAGATAACTTCAAAGTTCGAAAATGTTTTCGTGGAACACTGAAGCCAATTTGAATTTTATAAGCAGCATTCTAAAACCATATTTTATCTATATATAACTATCTATAGCATGCGGTACAATGTATCGACATTGAACATTTTAAGTTCATGAAATTTGTAAATTTTTTAAAGTAGTTAATCCTCTAAGTTTTTAACAAGACTCTGCATTTGTAGATATTTTCACATACGAGCGAAATATTCAACTACCATCATCAGATTTATCAGTCGTTAATTTTCCCTTTAGCTCCACAAACCACGAAGTTTCTTTTCAACTGTTACGTAACAAATGGTCGTAAGATTAATACTTTGACAGAAGTTAATTAAATGCATTAATATCTTTTAGCTGAACGGGTTAAATGTTCGATTTCTTAATTAAAACATTGATCAAGTTTCTGTGTCCCCCTGTTATAAAACACCCTGTGTAAGCACATAGTAAAATAAAACGCAGTATGTACTATGAATAAATATACTCGTAATAAGAAAATTGATTTAAGAATAGGTGATTTTAAATATTAAAATGTTTTTGCTCGTGAAATTAACAATGGTCAAACTTCTACCTGCAAGTTTTTAGACAAGTGGGAATTTACATAGTAGCTACCGATAAAATATAATTATATATTACAATTGTTACATATTTAAGATACTGCACCGATCCATTTATAAACATATATAATACAAATATAGCAAAAAACGAATTGACGTCGTAATTATGATACTTGATACATTATAAATTAAAGATTATAATCTTATAATTAAATTCTTATTACATGAAGTAAACAAAATTGAAACATATTTTAGGATGCGGGTATATTCTATATACAATTTGAATTACTGTTAAACAATACACTGTGCTATCTTGTCAAACCTAACTCACGAGCAGGTACAACAACGTAATAATTAACGTCCGCTGATAATAATTCTGCAACAATAACCTCCGGATTGGCCGGTGTGACTGCGGGATTCCGGTAACGCGACTTAGCAATTTTGCCGGTTTCTCAGATGAAGGTCGATCGTTTTGTTAATGAAGAGTTTTGTTATTATGATTTATAATTGGGTTTCTTTATTACTTCCGTACGTCACGCCCAGAAATAGGGAATTGGCGTAAAGGCTTTATGGTGGTAATATATCTAGTTGTAATTGTACGAATGCAATTTTTAGAATTGCATTAATAATTATTGTATTGTTCTATGATAGTATCTACATATTTGAATTATGTTTGTTGGTATGATTGTTTTAACTACAATCTAGATAGTTAGGTGTTGGCCTATTTACTGGAAAAGATTTTTTTGGAGAACTCCGGCTAGTTTCATTGGATAGAGTGCTCAGAGTGGTTGTACTTCCGAAGTACAGAAACGACGATATTTCATTTTAACTGAGATTTTTTATACAAAAACGGAGGTTTTTAATCTATTTCTATTTCGAAAAAGAAGATTCCCAAAAAACACAATTTCACATTACAAACAATACGTCAGAACACAACTGGATAAAACAGTTTGGAGCGTAGAACAAATTCGAAGCAGAACTGCAGCCGAAAATAAATAGAATGCAAAGGCAAGTGTACACTAATCGCGCAGATGGTCGGTACTCGCAGCGTATCCGCGTCGCGAGCGCCTCGCACATAGAAACGAGGCTGGATGAAGAACTACGACGCTCTTAGATACACTGTTGTTGGATAAATGTGGTCCTCTTAGATGCACGGGTATTAAGGTACTTATAAGATAAAATATGAAACTAATAAAGCCGCTTTTGTATAAGGCGGCTATAATCTACAGAAATTTTCTTTTAGTCTGATGCAGTGTATTCCACTTGGAGTGTTAGTACAAAATAAAAAATATGGTTTAAATTTTTCCTAATAAATTCCAAGAATAACTTGCGTGTGGAACTGCAGCCGAAAATAAATAGAATGTAAAGGCAAGTGCACACTAATCGCGCAGAAGGTCGGTACTCGTAGCGTATTCGCGACGCGCATACCTCGCACTTGTTAATGCTCGCTACAAGCGGTACCAAATGAAGAGCTACGACGCTCTTAGATACACTGCTGCTGAAATAAATGTCCTGCTCCTATAAAATGAAATGAAAATACTTTATTGAATCTTTAAAATGTTGTATATTATTTAGATACAGTCACTTTTTCCTCTAGCACAAGGCTGTTTTCACCAGAGAAGAACGGGCATGCTCTTTTCAAGTTTACAATCAAGTGATTATACAGCAGTCGCAGCTTAGTTGAATTCAGAGCAGTTTATAAATAACCTAGATGCCTTTGTATTAGGATACTTTTAACATGAAGTCTATGCCGGGTTACACACTCGTATGTTGAGCGTAAAGCCCCATTTACACGGGGAGAGTTTCTCGCCTCGACGATACAATTATCGTAAAGATATAAAAAAGTTGCATCGTTTAAACCTTTGTCAGAACACGAGAATCTATGGCGGTGATGTCATGCGACAATCGCATACGATTCTCGCCGCGAGAAACTCTCCCCGTGTAAACGGCGCTTTACGACGATTTCACGACGGCTTCGCGACGAGTGTGTCGGAGCATAGTTTAAAGTAAGAGACTTTTGAGATAAAAAAATAGCTAAAAAAGCTGATTTTAAGTTTTTGTATAAGATTATCTTATTGACTTGAGCGACTAAAAATTTTAATCTCTTTCTATCAGTTGAAATGTTATCATTTTATCGTATTAGTATAAATGGCTATCTTATAACAACAGAAAGCAAGTGACTCCTGGGAATCCATTTCAGCATCGTTTTAATCTCAATAAGTTTAAAAAGAGTTTTCCTACACTCCATATTGCTTAATATAGACGGAATTCGTTCAAATTGCAATTGTTAATTAAAACAACTGCAATATAAGTGCAATTCTCAGCATTCCTACCTCCATCCAATCTGTTTGAGCGTACAAGTAACGAAAATAGAGCGGTGCCTTCCGCTACCGTTCAGAGGATTAAACTTTTGCCGAAACAGCCGCTGCGACGAGTTCTGCAATAACTCCGCCTTGCTGAGGACGCCTTGTATTTCGCAGATATTGTATAGTTATAGAAGTACTGTTTGCACTGAAGATAATACTATTTACTCTAATAATGATTCTACCGGTTTTATGTAAGTTTAATTCCGTGCACTCATTATTTTAAAGTGTTCTCCTTAATAATAATATGGGTTTGCATTGAACTTATCATCTAAATACTTTCAATTATAAAGTAATGAGTTGCGCTATTCGTAAATACAACATAATATTTAAACTGAATACATTTAGGATGTTATGAAAGCATATTTTTCTTGACTGCCTCGGTGGCGTAGTGGTACTACGGTATGATTGCATAGCTGAGGTTTCGGGTTCGAATCCCGGGTCGGGCAGTGATGTTGGGGTTTTCCATACATTATCAGCCCGGAGTCAGGAATTTGTGCCCGATATGACGATAGGCTCGCCCCCTATCACATCGTAGGACGGAATATACAAGGCGCAACGTGGGTGTTCTGGTAGCACCTCTGCCTACCCCTTCTGGGAAAAAGGCTTGTGTTTATGTATGTATGTATGTATGTATTTTTCTTTACCTAGGACAGAGATATATTTGTAGCACAAACAATCTGTATTTTCAGAGTTTTTAAACAAGTGAACCATAAAAGTTCTGCATTACCCCCGGGGGTAAATCAGTTTAATACGATCTTTATATCATATTTTACGATGTCGATAGTTGACATTACCATATTGTAGTACAAACAATATTATAAATTGATCAGCTGTTGTAAATAAATTATTAATTGTATACTTACCTTACTCTGCCTATTAGGATCGAAATATTCCTCCTGCAATTATGAAAATAAAATATGATATTGTCGTGGATTCCGAAATACGGTTTCCGAATTAGAGGTTTCCGACTGAAAATTACGCCGGTAATAGGCTAAATATAACCCAATATAAAGACGCGGCAAGCATGAATATCTGATCACGTTGAATTATGTTGGAGGCTAATTAAATTTAATAAGTTCTTTATTAATTTATCCATCAAAAGACACTGTTGTATGCAACAAAAATATTTCATGTAGTTTTGTAATGGTGGAAACGCGGTCGGACCGCGATCACCGTAAACAATGCTCAACAATCCGTAGTAATTATAGACAAGAGTGCCGTGTTTTCGGATCAGCCTGTGTATATTCCATTTTATGCGAGTTGGACTAGTGTTGGGTGGACAAGTGAAAAATATATCGATATAATTGTATAGCACTATCCGGCATCTATCTGGTAGATACGCTGCCTGTGTAGGCACTGTACTTTGGTATCATTAAATGAAATGTTGTCATTTTTCGTACCATTATAAATAGCGGTAAATTTATTCGATTTTTTTTCAACAAATAAGGTAAAGAAAATAATCTAGCGTAAAATTCATGCTAGCCGCCATCAGAAATCTGTTGGGAATAAATCGAAACTCGACAGCAAATTATTCGTAAAGTTATTGACCGAGAAAAACGCCCCTCGCTTTTGTTAGTATTAATACCGTAAATTGTGAAGAGTTATAGAAAATATTTGATTTCGGAAATGGGTCGCGTGTACGAATTGTGAGCCAAGTTTTGTATAGGCATTTTAATATGGACGGGGTTTGGGAATATTGTATTTGGATATTAAAATATATTATATAAAATGAACCTAGTTTAGCATTTAATGTTTAAATATGAAATGTTGAAGCTGAGGGAGTTTTCTGAAGCTTTATAATTCTTTTGGTGATGACGTGGAATTTTTCCACTCTAAAACACCTTAATACTTGCAGACGAAACAAATTCTTGTCTCCTTGCTCTTTCTGAAGGTAAAATATTTGTTCGAATAGTGGCATTTCTACAAAATAATGGTAAATCCGGCACATTAAAGACGGTTATACGCAAACCACCGCGGTTTGCAGATAACCTGTGTAGACTACAGTGCACATACGCCCGAATACTCAAACGCTACTTAAAAATTATATTGCATTTAACTACGCAAGTCTCTTAAATGTACTGGCTAACTGTCACACACTGGAGGCACTTTCGCGTGTTCATTTTGAGGTCCCAAAGTGCCTCTAAAGTGCAGATGGAGACATGGGGTATTTTTGCCGGTAGAAGTCCGGCATGCCCCGTCTATTTTGGATAGTCAGGTATCCAATGAGCATTTTCCCTCATAAGAAAAAAAAGATGCGAGTAGTTAAGTGGGACTCTATATTTAAATGGCGTTTGAATATTCCGGCGTTAGTTACACATGTATTGTAGTCATTTTGTCGGGTTCGAACCCGGGCCGAAACAAATGTTTGTGTGAACCACAAGTATTTGTTTCGGGTCTGGGTGTTAGTGAGACTGAAAAGTCTCTCGTAGTTGTTGATATCCACGACACAAGACTCGATCTTAGTGGGGTCAGGAGAGTCAGGACATGTATGTTGAGTGTTGGGATTATTTATTTATTTTGTTAACCAACAATAATTAAATCTCGTTTAAATCTACTCAAATAGAAAATCTGTAATAGATTCTCACAATTATCAGTGAAAATCAAACCCATACTCGATTCCCAGCGAACGCGTTGCCACTTGAGTAATGCGTAGTTAATTAAACGATGGAGTGGCATCGCCGTGTTGGTGAAACTAAACAGCTGATGCTAATGACGTCATGCAGTTACCACTCGCGCGTGTCAACACAACGAGCCCGTGCTGATTCCCCTATTTATACTGCAAAACTTAATTTGGACCTTATTTAGTACTACAGGTAGCATATTTTAGAATAAATTTATTTGAAGCGATGCTATGATTTAGTTGTAGGCGTACGGGAAACTCATGGAGGAAGAGTTTTGATGTCGTGTTGGGTTGGTGAATAATACTGTTGGAATTTTGAAAATCCTTGTCTGACCCGTCTTTTCAAATAAATAAATACACCCAACAGTCACTTACATAGTCCTGACCCCACACTAAGATCGAGTCTTGTATCGTGGGTATCAGGAACTATGAGAGACTTTTCGGTCTCACAAACACCCAGACCCGAGACAGATGCTTATCGTTCACACTAAACATTTGTCTCGGTGCGGGGATCGAGCCCGCAGCCTCTCGTTTCACAGCCGGCGTCTAACCAACTGCGACGTGGAGGCTGTCGTGTCGTTTTCTTCTTCTCTTTTGCCTTGAAGCTTACAATTCAATATCTTGAGATGTTTTTGGACCACAGCTACATTACTGGGTTACCATGAAAATATAAGGATTCTATTGTATTTGGCATGCAAAATACAACGTTATTTGTTTTTTAATTGGCGAAATAAGGAATTGTGAGAAAAAGTATCTTCGAGATTTTTCAATCTATTGAAAATACGTGCGTATCACATTCCCTGAAGCTGGACATGTTGAAAGGCGCAAGAATATTACGTGTGTTGCCAATGTATAGTGAATGTGGAGGCCCGGCTGGTTTAATTTGTTTCGTAGTTTCCAGCCTCTTTGTGGCTTCAGTCCATATTGATACCGCACGTGGCCTGTGTACTGATCGGAGGAATTATTTCGTGTTCTGTAACAGCTTTCGGTAGTTTGTGGCTAATGACAGGGCCGGCACGTTCCAAGTTACAAGGTCAATATAAATGGGTATAAATATATTGTGTTTTTTTTTCGAACAGTGAATAATAATCTTCTTTTTTAACATACATACATACATAAATTCACGCTTATGTTCCATTGGGCTAGAGACTTGAGCGCCAAGTGCTACGGTCCAATGCCCATACATACATCTTTCGCTTCATCAACTTAACTTTTAACGCTTGTTTCTTTTTTAAACTTTTTTGTTGCTGTGCGTATACAAGTTTTCAAATGGCAGAATTGCTCCGTATATAATATAAGTAAACAGTGACTAGCCAGCAAGTAGCCACAGTGGTGGAAAACTCGTTGTAGAGCTACATGGAAGTGTCGCGTTTTGGAATCAGTGTATTCAACACTATACATCAGTTACAAGCAGGTTCACACAATAGTGTCGATAGACGAGAAATTATCTTTTTTCGTTGTTCAATACTCTATTCGGAATGAATAGCAGCACTACATAGTACAAAACACAGGTACAAAACAAAGTAGCTTCCTGCTGGCTGTCTGTCCCTATGTATGCTTAAATCTTTAAAACTATGCAACGGATTTTGATGCGGTTTTTTTTATTAGATAGAGTGATTCCAGATGAAAATTTATATAATGTATAATACATATACAGGTTGTCCCAATTTGTACGAAAAATAACATGTATCTGATGTGGAGGGGAATCAAAAAACATCTGCGTGCAGGCGCATCTGGGACGGGCTGCTATTTTGCTGTAAGATAAATTCTAGTCACCAATGGTCACCAATTCTAGTGACCAAACTGGCCGATTCAGTATATAAAAAAGATTAGTCATAAAACGTTCTAAAAATGATTATGTTTAAACTCCCGCCCCGTATTAACCTTCAGTCACGTTTTTAATTGGAAACGTACTTTTCCAAGTCCTTAAATTTAAATTGAGTGGATCATCGAGGCGCGGACCGCCGAGAGGTTCAATTTAATTGAAGGAAATCCGGTCCTTTTTTGCGCAGCTATATTATGAGACACATATAAAAATTAGCCTTTTCAGGTTTATTGAAGAGTTTTTTGACGTATTGACATTGATGATATTTCTAAAAAGATTTTATTTAGTTATAGAGAAACAGTATAGGCGCAATGGCCTGCTTTACGAAAGTTGTCGATGTGCACTTCTAAGCAAGGGGAAAATCTCGACAATTAAACCAGTTTGATTCCCATCGCGGTTTTCAAAGTCACTTTTGTGCAGTCTTTACATTAAAACGCGCAAGTTAAAAATCCATCAGTGTCAAAATATTTGCGTTAAAAAATTTCTACACATTCAGTGGAATCGCTTTGAACGCGAACCAATTACTATAAAAATGTGACGTCGAGAAACGTACTATATTTTCGCGGAATACTTCTTCTAGACTCTGTAGCTACTTTATAAAACGTCCAATTTCCAAATAACTTCATTTGCCCGCAAATTTGCTTTTAAATTCGAAATGGTCTATTTATAATCCGCAGCACTTTACCATACTTCTGTACAAGTGCATCCACACAATAGGAGCCGAATCGAACGTCTCACACAAGTCAATGGATATCGAACAATCGCACTTAGCCGCAATACAAATCCTCAGTCGCGGCGACAAACGACCGATTGTCTTCCGACGCCACTTGTCTTGAGGCCTGCCATTGTCACCTGGCAATAGGCATGACCTATTTTAAACTATGACGACCTATTTGAAATGTCTTATGTAGTATGCAAGTAAAGGTTCTCGAAGCAGAATCGGTAAAAAACTATGCTAAATTAAGATTAAATTACCATCGTCATGTGTAAGAATTGTCGGAGTATATTATGTGTGCTTACTGCTTCCGCTGTTACACTATGTTGTTTTTTATTGATGTAGCTTTATTAAAAATAATCTTGATAGCTATTTTAAACAGACTTTGTTTTTAAATATTTTAACTATATTGCAATTTAAAAGTCGCCTTTTGAGAGTTATTTAAGTTTATTATTTCAGTAGCAAATCGATAAAAATAAATCTTTTACATTATTGTGCTTTCAAACACTTTAAAAAATCTCTTACATTAACGAATAATTTATTTAAAGCCTTCTTCTTCGGTTTCGTCAACACTAAGCCTTTAGAACAACAAGCGGTCGCTTCATCGTTTTAAAAATGATTTAAAACGGCCATTATAAACTGGAATAAACATTTCAAGTTTAAATCAGAGGCAGACAATGAAAATTCAATTCAGAAATAAAAAATCGCGTTGACGATAAACCGTTGGCGCCGAAAAATGCTATTAAAAGCGGCCAGTAGTGGAGCATCGTAGTTTTAACAAACTGGTTGTTTCAGAATTACTGGAGCCAAAAAATCTAGTGTTATTTGTTTGTAAACCAGTTTTAAAATGTATTTTAGCTTTTAAAACCAATTGCTTTTTGGTGAAACAAAATTCGATGTAACATGTTTTTGTTTTTTGTGTTAGGTGCAAGGTTTTTTTACTTTTAGTGGTAAGAGCTCTGTGTGTTAGAACATAAATCATATTTAACCAAAGATCATGTTTTAAATATTAGCAAATAACCATACAACTTCTGTAATCACAATGACTTTAGATTAACGCAGCCATGGCTTCATGGCTCTGAAGTCTGAGTCCATCAACCTCTATAACTTGGGTCACCCTGGTGGACTATGACGTTAGTCCTGGCAATTGATTTTGGAACAGTCCCGTGTGCGTATAATGAGCTGCTATTTTACAAGTATTTACATACATAAGCTCACGCCCTTTTCCCAGTATCGACTGA
The DNA here is from genome assembly GCA_033459515.1 of Theretra japonica. Taxonomy (NCBI): domain Eukaryota; kingdom Metazoa; phylum Arthropoda; class Insecta; order Lepidoptera; family Sphingidae; genus Theretra; species Theretra japonica. The sequence continues at coordinate 5,232,950 of CM065928.1, forward strand.
CAAATTGATATTGCATTTTCTATTCATTATGAGCCCGGAATCAGAAATTTGTGCCCGATATGGCGATAGGCCCGCCCTCTATCACATCGTGGGACGGAACACAAGATGATACGTAGGTGTCCTGGCGGCACCTCTGCCTACCCCTTCTGGGAAAAAAGCATAAATTGATGTATGTATATTGTATATATGTGTATAGGAGTAGGCTATGAACCGCCACTTTGATCCTGACATATTACTTACATACATACATACATAAACACACGCCTTTTTCTCAGAAGGGGTAGGCAGAGCTGCTATTAGAAGACCCACGTTCCGCCTTGTGTGTTCCGTCCCACTATGTGATAGGGCGAGCCTATCGGTATATCGGGCACATATCCTGATTCCGGGCTGATAATGAATACAAAAACCCAATATCACTATGCCCGACCCGGGATTCGAACCCGAGACCTCAGCGTTGTAATTGTTCTACAGCACAACTGCGCCAATAAGGCAGTCAATATATTTTACAAATATAATTATATTATATCTTTATTCGTAATTGTATTAGTAACTAGTGCGAAAAATACGCAGAAAATTTAAGTTTATTATACAAATACACCATTATACAAATACAAATCTCTCCAATGTTCCACATTGTCGTCATTGTATGCCTCTAGGAATAATGGCGCATTACAACAGTGGCTTTTACTGCTTCATAAAATATTCTTCAAAGGCTCTCAACGTTACTAAGTTGTCGAGAACGTAATACATTGTCCATCACAGGTGATGCTTTATAGCTGGGATGTTTGATAGCTTCGATCACAAACTTACAAAGCAATGGATATTAAAGTTACAACAGTTGCTAATGAGGTTTCAAATTAATTCTTCTGTCATTGATCGGTTGCGGTCGGGTCTGTGACATGTTTCAATAGGTTTTGAAATTAACTTTAAACGTCACTGAACTTTATAAATAATTGTGGTATTACTAATATTTAGTTAATCTATTTTATTTGTGGCTTTATTTTAATAATACTTTCGTGATTTTAATCATCTAGTTAAAATAATATTGCACAAAAAGCAGTCTATTCATAAAAGCATAAGTAAACAATTAATTATAATCAATCTATTAATTATTTAAAATAATTCCAATCCCATGCACAAAAATATTGACTTTGATATTAAAGAAAAACATTTGAATTGCCATATAATTGTATCTAAGCAACATTGCATTTACTTTTACGTATAGATTATATAAAAACGGATTTTCTGTAATCCCTTAAATCATTCCATTAATTCGTCACAAGTACCCCAGCTATCCACAAATAAGGCGAGACAGTCAGGAACACAAAGTTACCGAAAACAAAAGGCGCCGACATCCGACAAAGTATTTAAGTAGTAACTTAAACACGTGGATTAAAAGCCGAGTTACCGACAAGTTACAGACACATCCGAAAAGTTTTTAATGCAACGGTAAGTTCTATTGTTTAAATAGAAGCGACAAATATTTTTTAAGTTAGTGCGGTGTATGTGCGAGTACTACAGCTTCGAGACAGTTACCGGATTTGTACGGAAGTTAATAAAAGGGGATTCCTGAGTTGAAATCCTGACTGGAAAGATGATCACAATGTCATCTTCGAATTTTGAACTAATTAAAGTAAAAAAGGTTTAAACGAGTTTCTCATAATGGAATCAAAGATATCACCATAATGATACTGGCCACTAAAACAACATTAGCATCGCTTTCATAAAAAAGAAATGTTCAAATAATCGAATTTTACAATATAAACGTATTGGCAGAGTTTAATCACCGGCTGATATTCGATTCCTCTTGTATTGATATTCGAGTATCACTCAACTGAAATGCTAAAGATAAAACGAATTTCGAGGGCACTTTAAATAATAACTTCAACCGATATCCAAAGTCGTGGCTGCGAGCGGGGTATTTGTAGATAAGATATTGTCAATTTGTCAGTCCAAATATAAACCTTTGAATTTCTTAAGTTATGATAAGTTTAACGTACTAATTTGATGAAAAAGGGATTTTGCGAGAGTCAATTTCTTATACCAAAATAACTATTTTATAATCACGAGATGATATTTTGTTAAAATACGCTCATCAATATATAAATTAAAATTATGGGTTTGCTTACTTTGGAACGCAAACATAATAAATACATTTATAATTTAATTGTAAACATGAAAATGTAGACATCTAGCCTTTGCCCTCATCTCGTAATACGCAATGAAAACACAAGCTACGCTCTTACTTAAAATCACATCCTTCCCGTTAAAATATAAGTACGACAACTCGGGAACAAAATTAACATACCCGGTCTAGACGATAAAAGGAAAAATAAAATATACTTCTTTCGAATATTCACACATTGTAGAATACTATTAAATAAAAGGATTAGGCACAATAGAAAAATATTTGATAACAAAACTTTGCACCGAATAAATCCTAAGAATAACCTTTTCTTTGTGTCCCTTTTGCGCTTTTCATCGTCATAATCAAGATTTCCTTTTAACGGTTTATTTCATATAAAGTTTCTGCGAAAAATACTGTTTTGAAAGTTTTTCTCTCGACCCGTGCGGCGTCGGTCGACCTCTTTCTAATATTGTCCAAATGGAATTCATTTACAATAGAAAAAATATTCGGAATATTTAAACTGCGAAGGTGAAAGTGAGAACATTGTTGTACGGTTCGCACTATCGCAAAATTGAAAAATACTTTTAGCGAAGTTTGCTTTTGGATATAATCCAATATTTGAATTTCACAATTGCGAATATCTACAAAGTACGACTTAAGTGCCCAGTTGCTGCTTTACGTATGTACACTTTTAGACAAACATAAATAAATAAATACACCTAACATTCACACATATAGACCTGACTCCATACTAAGATCGAGTCTTGTGTCGTGGGTATCAGACACTACGAGAGACTTTCGGTCCAACCACCCAGACCCGAAACAAATACCTGTGGATCACAAACATTTGTTTCAGTGCGGGGTCGAACCCGCGGCCCCTCGTTTCCCACTAGGCGTCTAACCAACTGCGCCACGGAGGCTACATAAGAATTGTTTGTTGTGTACCATTACTACATTTTCGCATGGAGTTTGACAACCAGGTCTCTATATAATCAGCGTTGCGCTGTGGTCCGCACCGCAATTCAACATTTTTGCTGAGTGATCACCTACTAATCACAGCCACGACGTGCATAACTCTTGCTTGTTTTTTAAATTTCAAATTGTTTTTATGTTTTTTTTGTGTACAAAAAAAACATAAAAACGACGTACATATACAGATGTACATCTGTATATGTACGTCGTTTTGTTCGCTAGTAACAAATGAACAGTTTTTCTTTCTTTCTTTCTTTCTTTTATATAGTTATATTGTATATCTATTTTCACACGAAACTGTTATTACACTGCATGTCGTGGTAAGTACAATGTACTCCATAGACATATATTATGTTATTGCACCGTGTTTAAAGTTTAAACATTTTCATGGTGGAAGATTAACTCATTAAGTATTTTTTTAAACTACTAACAATAATCATGCATCGAGTAAACTTAAAAACAATTGGGCAGTAACTTTGACTGTTAATAAAGTATTTAATCTTAGAATAATCACCATTTGGGATTATGATAAATCATAACATCATTACTCTGATACCATAAAAACGTATTCTCTAAAACCCCAAATATGACTGTAAAGATTCAGTTTCAAGAAAGGTGGGTTTTACACGACACAGAGCCCAATAATGGAGCCGAATAACGGTTATCGTATGCGTTATTGAATTTCTTTCCAATCTCCAGTTTGGTAAATTATGTATTTTTCGCGAGCGACACGAAGATTAAACCGCTGTGAGGAAATCCCCAAGTATTTCCGCAAGAAAACATGAATTGATATTTTGATACGATCGTTTATCTTCAGGGGTAACTTTGTACGAAGTTGGATAATTTCACAAGTATTTATGTATTTGATGTGAAATGATTTGATTTTTGCCCGCATTCAATACAGTTTTATTAGGCATGGTAAAAAGGATTTTGTTATATATTTCCTCCACTATACTGGGTATTGTCAAAGTGGGAATTGTCCACTTATAAATAATGTTAAAAACTTCATAAATTTTTGTCAGGTTCATAGTTATTAAGTTACTTACTAACAAATTGGATTATATTGTCTGAAAATCAATTATTTGTTATTATTATACAAACGCCCACCCGCTAGGTGGTCAGACGACCTGGTAAAGGTCGCGGGACATCGCTGGATGCAGGCTGCCTCCAACAGGTCACTGTGGAAATCATTGGGAGTGGCCTATGTTCAGCAGTGGACTTTCTTTGGCTGATGGATTGGATTGGATTGGATTGGATTATACAAACGATTATACAATTATTATAATATTATTATTATTATTATATATTGCATTTAGCAAGTTATCCCCCGGACTGTCCATCGGCCCTGAAAGGGCCGTTGTCAAGACTGACAGGCCCAATTAGGGCCGATTGGGTATCGTTTACTTTAATTAAGCTCAGACAAAACATTTTTCCACGGATCACGTTGAGAAGCGCATCAAAATGATCGTAAAGAGTCAATCTAGCTATTTGCTTCGATTTCCTTACATCGTCCCGTAGTGAAAAAATAAATAAAGCGTCACTTTTGTCAACGAAGCGATCGCAACTTGGCGCTCTACAGAAATAAATAAATAAAAATAATTTATCATGGTGGATTGAAGATCAAAACCAGTAAATATCATGGAAAGGTTAGTAATTTATCATATTTCAGTGTTTAGTGTGTTTTTAAGTTGTAGTTTAATTTTATTGCATAGCTTGGTTAAAAAAATTGTAACGTCTTTTCAAACATTTAAACATTTTTTATAGAAATTTACGAGACTACTCTATTATTTTGCATTTAAATGGTGGTAAATATTTAACGCACTTTAAATTAATATACTGATATTGGGTCAATTCTAGAAAAAAACAGCATAAAATGTAATAAAACCTAATCGAGGTGTATAATCGAGCGAGTTGCCGTGTCATTGGGCGGCCATTTTCTCTGAAAATTTGATGCGAAATAGACTGTGGACACTCCCACATACATGAATTCATTATTAATTTAATATCAATTTATTTGCGTATTAAGCTTGTTTTTTTAAAATATTTGGATATTAGGGATGACTTGTTAAATATACGTATTTAAATAAAACTAAGATTTTTTTAAATTTTGTTGTTGGGTCGATGGTTTTGGTTTCTTTTTTTAATGAATGTTTTATTTATTTTTCAATAGCCTAAAAATTAGGGGAGTAGCCACATGGGGCCGATGTGTATACACTTAGGAGGCAGTGGTCATATTCGGGGGGGACACCACCATGCGACCCAAGATCGGGCACCTCGCCCCTTAGACCATACATCAGGGCCTTCCAAATTTCCTGAAGAAATGCGTCATCACTTCCCGGCCGAACATCAGACCACTGCGAGAGGCAATGCTAAATTACGGCGCGTGTGTGTGCAAAAAACGGACGCACACATATTGCCCCGCTTGCAACGTGACTCTATGCGTGTTTAAGCGGGGCCAATCAAATAATGAACCTTGTTTTCTATCTTTTCATTCGTATTTAAATAAATAAATACACCCAACAGTCACATGCATGGTCCTGACCCCATACTAAGATCAAGTCTTATATCGCGGGTATCAGGAACTAAGAGAGACTTTTCGATCTCACAAACACCCAGACCCCGCGGCCTCTCGTTTCACAGCCGTCGTCTAACCAACTGTGCCACGGAGGCTGTCAAATTATTTTCTTCTAGTCTTTTTAATCACCTGATACACACAACAGTGAAAACCGCTTCCCGAACCGGTTAGTAAAAAAAATACTGAATCTAAATGATGTCAAACATTTTTACAGATTCAATAAATTATTTTCATTTTACGAAATCATATCTATGTTAGCCTAGACGAGGAACTTAATTTATTCAAAGAGAATGTGTCTTTTTTGATGCCCTGTAATTTATGTAATTGAGTATATTTTGTAATTCTTTATATATCATTGAATTGTCCATTTATTGCACTTTATATTAATATGCATCTTACACGGGACAGATAAAAAAAAATTGCTTTTTAAGCTATGTTTGCAAAGGCTTTGTAATTTGCTTCATATTCAAAAATCGAATCGTAATAGTTCATATTTTATATATATAAAATTAAATATATATAAAATTTATATATAAAAAAGTAGTTGATGTGAAATATATCTTTGTTCTTTTTTCCCTTATTCCATATATACATGTTTATCAAATAAAAGTATTTCGAAGCAAAAATATATATATTTTGATGTAGAAAAAAATATATATTCAATAGGAAAGTGCAAAAAATCCCTTTTTATTGAGTTTACCGTCCAATAACACAAAACTGGTTATAATGACTGCTGTTTAATATGATTCAGAAGTTATTAAATATTGTTATAATACCAATTATATCCAACAATACTTTCGTTCGTCGAACTTTCGTTCAAGAATCTCGAGGAATATTACTTTATGTAACCGCGAGTCGACCGCGCTAACTCGCGCAAAAAAGGCCATGACAGTGGAGTTACATACGCGTATTCTGTCATTCAAAATGGTGACAGACCGGAGGTTATTTATATCTATGTAAATTGAATTTTAGAATGAGCAAACGATTAATTGGTATTTCTATAAACATAATTTTCGTTTTCAGCGACACAAACTCTATTGTTGAATGGCTTCTTCAAAATGTTTCCTCTGATTTATTGGAAGCGTCGTGCATCCTGCTATTTTCTACGTTATAGATCTAAATCCATCACCAAAGTAAAATGTTAAATGTAACAAAACTAGAAAAAAAACCATAGTATTTTCCAATGACATCAGCGAAAGAGGATAATTGAAAGAGTGACCCAGAGAGCTTGGCAGTACATTCGTTAAAAGTTGGCAGCCAGCAGATTCGCGGGTGTCCAATTAGTGTTCGCATTTCGTTTATGTTTTATTCCATAACAAGTGATATGAACTACTCCTCAATTATACTGCCCGTGTGTTACGTGTTAAAAATGATCGAAATAATTGATTATTTCATTATATTTTCGAGGTGTAACAGCCTAGCTGAAGCTTGTTTTAAAAATATTTTTTTGTGAATTCGATGACACAAAACAGATACATTTTCATTATTACATAATAAATATTTTGGATATAAATCTAATCTCTAATTAATTTTTGCTAATATTATCTTAATAATGTTCATGCGTATTATTTTTTTTTTTTTTACTTTCGTCACCTATCTATAAAAATCTACTCCAGTGTGTAGTTATTTTAAATTACACATAGAAAGAAAGAAAAACGATTTATTAGTCACAGTCGCAACTTACATAAACATCCATCCATCAGCCAAAGGAAGTCCACTGCCGAACATAGGCCTCTCCCAATGATTTCCACAGTGAAACATAGATTAATATAAAATATACAACAATAACAGGTGATGAAAAAATGGCCGGTCGCGGCTCTGACCGATAGCTGTGACAACACTAACCATATATTTTTAAATAATGTTTTAGATAAGCTTATTACAAAAATAATCTTTATAAAACGTCGGTGAAGTATATAGTAAGGCCTACTTCACACGGCCAGTGGAAGCGAAGTTAACAGAAAATTTCACTGGACGCTGTCCACACATCGGTAAGCCCTGTTAACTAGGTCTTCGATTGTTTACCGTTTCCGTGATTTCGTGCGGAGTTTGCATCGGCCCGTTTTTAATTACCAAGTGCATAGCCCGAGCTTATACCGACTGCAGACTTCCAACTTTAGTTTGCTTAAGTAACGTTGCGAATATGATGTTAAGCGGTTTAGTTCTCGTGTGCTGCAGTCCGATTTGAGTTTCTAACTCATTTGCTTTCAGAGTGTTTACGAATACTAAAGCTACATCTGATGCATATTTAACATTAGAACTCAAATATTATATTTATTGCTTCTATGGACTTTTGTCGACAGACGACCTGGCGAAGGTCGCGGGACGTCGCTGGATGCAGGCTGCCTCCAACAGGTCACTGTGGAAATCATTGGGAGCGGCCTATGTTCAGCAGTGGACTTCCCTTCGGCTAATGGATTGGATTGGATCGATTGGATGGAATTTTGTTAGTCTATCACCGTCCATAGCTTTAAGAAGTCTGGTGTTGAACGTAGCTTTCATCCTCTGGCGTCGCTGGAAATTCTGGGAATACTTGTTAAAAATTTGAAACATATTTTTATTACATTGGTGTTTCTTCTTCTCCTGTTATGACAATTCTGATGACTAATAAAAAAATAGTAGTTAATAACAGCTGTGATCACACTTCTTAAATAGATATAACTATTTTTTTTTTCAATAAATGTCAAGAAACGCATGCCATTCGCCTGATGATAAGCGATATGATCGCTCATGGACAGGAGTGAAACCAAACAACACCATGAATTAGAAAGCAATGTTTGGCATTCCACTGCATTAGTTATCCCGAGACATCAGATGATACGTCTCATTATGTCAAGTATTTACTCTGGCTACAATGTCCTTTAAAACCGGACCACAACAGTGCATTTACACTGCTAATCTCAACTGGTATACGACACACATAAACAGCAGTCAAAAAATTCACATTAGGAAAGAATCATAAATATCACAAATTTCAGCAACTACTTTCCGAATCTCTGAAGCCACAGAGATTTTATTTTATTTTATTCTCTCTACATCAGCTGTGTTGGTTGTAAACAGAAAATCAATTCCCACCGCTGAGAGTGTGGGGAACAAATGGAAACACAACAAACTGACGCACTTGATGTGGGGTTTGTGTACATTTTGCGCCGACACTGTAGAAACTGGACGATACGGTGCCTATAGCCATTGTTATCCAGCTGACTCTGTTTGTGTTGTTGTAATCGATTTTTGGGATGAAAATAACATGTAATTTAACTTTTAGGTTTTTGTGTTTTTTGTGGTAAGATGTTTTTATAAGCACCGTATATAATGCGTTACACCCGAGTTAGTGATTCACGCAATTATGTCTCATGCATATCCGGATTGGGGAAAGTTGGTGTTATAGTATATCTTTAGACTGCCTCGGCGGCGTAGTTGTACTACGATATGATTACAAAGCTGAGGTCTCGGGTTCGACTTCCGGGTCGGGCAAAGTTGGGTGTATTCATTTATTACTGTCGAGATTCAATACATACTACGCCACGCAACCCGCTGTGATTTCAGTAATATACGATCAATCGAACTAAGAGAATCAAATTTTTAACCAACCTGAAATGTAAGGCATGGGATGTTATCTAAATTTACTTTAGAAACACGTCTTAATTAAATTCCAAAGAAATATCATTTATTACGGTTCACGAATTTGCCCTAAAATCCATATTAAACAATGAAACGAACTTAGTCGAACAAAATAATCAGGTGACTAACAAGCCTAGAAAAAAAGGGCAATCACCTATGTTTGCTTTCGTAACATTTTAACTCTACAAAATAAAAACTGTTTGCTACAATCATTTATTATGAGAGTAACGACCTCTTACCATGCTATGCACTTAGCTTCGAATTGTAAAGCTTTATTTACACTAGTTTATTAAATAAGGGTCGAAATAGTTTGTAACATTATGAAACGCGTAGCCTTATCCGATCTGCCCGAGGTCTGAATGCCACTATGAAGCTGTCAATACTCGTATTATTATGACAAAAACTTTTGATAAAAGTTTGCTCCGCGTGTTTTATTAAACAGTAGAGTTATTATGAACTTTATGAACAGTGTTAGTAATAATCGTGACTGTGATCGTGGCATTGCTTTTTTATATGCTGTTGGTAAGTGATCACTGCCGCCCATAAACATCCACAACGCTGGATCATGGATGTGTTGCCGGTCTAATTGGTAGGGGAATGGGAGGGAAAAGGATGGAAAGAGGACAGAGGTATTGGGCATCCGGCAATCTCACTCACCGAACGAAACGCGACAGCAAAGCTGTCACTTACGTAAATTTCCTGTGAGACAGTGGTACCGCCCCGGATGAGCCTTTCAAAAGCTACCACTTTTGCTTCGTACAAAATCGATGTTTTGTAACTGGTAGAACCATACTCAGGTTGTTTTTATAGTTATAAGTAAGCTGATGAATGTCAGGGATAATGTACCTTAGAATTACAGAAGTGACACAAAACCCTTGCAAACATGTTTCATCTTTATTCGTAAAATTATTTTAAAATTAATTTTTATCCTCAAAGACAGGGAACCATGGTTAACGTAAATATTGTGGAAGTTGCCATGAGGTAATGATCACTTTTCATTAATTAATAGTATTCTCCTTTGCCACATAAAACAAATTATCAAATATATGGAAATACATCATCAAAGGTAAAAGTAACCATTTTTCTTCAAACGTGCAATTGAACTTTGACTTGGTCTTCAATAATAGTCCTCGATACAGGTTAAGTACAAAGCTCTTTCGGATCGAGTTTATTTTGTTCGAACATTCGTTAAAACTTTTCGATTGTAGCAGACTTAAAGTGGAGCGTGGACTAAAAAAGGCTTTTGCATAGTTATCTGAGGATTGGCTGCATAGAATAAGTTTCGTTTCAGATGTGTCAGTTCGCATCAGTTTTGTTTTAAAATGGTTTTTATTCTTAGTTAATTATTTAGCCTTAATAGGGGGGAATTCGTTTTTATTGTTGTAAAGGTTGCTTAAAACCACAAGAAAAATCGAAGCCATTTTGAGCCGACGTATGACAGTCTACTGGCGCGGTTGCTTAAGAACCTGGCTATGATGTGACGATAAGTGCAGTCGAATGCATATAGAGATTCCTCCGACGCGACATCACTATGTCTGATCTGTCTATACAGTTATATTGTGATTTTGTATCAGGGTTCATCGTGTGTATGTAAGGACATACACACGATGACGAATCCTTCGCCGAATGACGCCGGCGCTCACATTACGATTGCGTCCCGTGTTTTATTTCGTGCACTTCCATCTGCCGTGTGGTTGTGTCTTCCTTTACGCGATGACGTGTAATGACGCTTTTTTATTACACGGAAATAGTGCGCACAAACAACATTCGGTGCAAAACTCAGCGGTCGCTGCACAAAATGGCAAAAATCTTGTCATATTGATTTACATAGTGGGTAGGGAACTCGAAAGGTTCTTGTATATTTATTCAGTTTTGAATAGGCTGACTAAACTAAGTTAACTGGCAAGACGTGGCTATCTCTTGGCAGTCGAATTTCATCGATAATTTGAAGTTCTTGGTATAAAAATAATGATAATTTAATGGTTTTTACTCGATGATAAAAAAGCGAACACCTTTTAGATAGCCATGTTCTTAGTTCAAATTATTAAAGTTATTTATGTGATATGTTATTACAATCTTTCATTCATTTTTCTTACACGAGTTTCTCAATACTTTAAACTGCTCGCCACAAGAGATCTATTAACCGCTTATGACATTAGTTCGTGCGAGCATATTTCACAATGCCCGGACCTTCGTGTCGGGTCGATATTTATTTCGCCAATTGAAGTCTTCTGTAAATGTAACCCACAGTCTCTCGTTTCCCACAAGGCTTCTGACCCAAAACGCCCCAGAGGTTTTCAATGTCTTTAAGACAATGTTCAACTCATTTAAATATCGCGCATCGCAATCTTTCAAAATTGGCCATATTATTAACTATTAGTTAAACCTTTGTAATGATAAAATGTTGAACATAACATGAACGCAACAGTGATACTAATTACCTAAACCAAGCATTAAAGTCCTTTCTTCCAAAAATCAGTTTCCATTTCAATTCCTCGCGAATGTACGTTATAAATACGGTAGGATCAGAACAAACAGATTCTCAGTTGAAAAAAACAGGTTAAAAATAAATTGTAAAGGAATAATAATGTTTATGTTGCACGCGAATTTACAGGCCATTGAGTTAGTCTATGATGGAAAGTTCTAGACAGAAAAGAACACCGGTATTTGAAGTATCCGATTTTGTAGCGTGAATTTCGCTCTGGCTTTACGGTTGGAGAGTTTGTATTTTTTGTAGGTTTTTAATAGACACTGGCTGTTAGTTCAACGTTCACACTGGATTAAAGAGGTGAACATTTAATTTGTGTTAGGAATAAAGGTTTTTTTATAAGGCGCTAAGGTAATATAGTATTAACATTTTGTAATTTTACTTAATTATAAAGTGATTTTAATGCTCCTAATTTTATTTATTTTATTTGAGATACGAAAACAGTTAACAAAATTCAACTTAACTAAATTAGTTTTAATTTAGTTTGCGTTTGCATTGGATGCAGGCTGCCTACAACAGGTCACTGTAGAAATCATTAGGAGAGGCCTATGTTCAGCAGTGGACTTCCTTTGGCTGATGGATGGATGGATGGAAATTAAAACGACTTATGCTAACGATTGATTGATTAAATGTTAACAGTGATTTTGTTAAACTAAATATTGTACACAACACATTATAAGAAAAGTAGGTAATATAATACATACGAGTATAAGGAAGGAATAAATGTAAACTAATGTGATTGTTTATTGATCAATACAATCTAACTTATTGATATTATTATCAAGGACATTATTTATGAAACTATTAAGATTTTGGTGAATAATATTTCATTATTACAGTGTTGTTCAGATAGAGTATCGCTGGTTGTATGATGTTTGCAAGGCATTTTTACCTTTTTGTTACGAATAATACTGGGTATAATTTTAATCCTTTGCTTCCTCAGTGATATACAATTTAAAAAAAAAATGGTATATTTTAAATAGGTACTCAAGAATTTCTATAGTATATGAAATCTAATAAATTAAACTAGATTACACGTTGTCTAAGGCCTAGACTTTGAAAGCCTAATCTCCCAATCGGAGGATACTTAAAATTAACAACAATTGTATTGATTATATAATTGCTGATTTAATATTAATTCACATACTGTATAATCGAGGGTACGATTGAGTGGGGTTAGGCTATATAATCCACCACGCTGGCCTAGTGCTGGTTGACGGACTTTACATACCATAGAAATTCGTGCAAATCGCTATGGTATGCAGGTTTCCTCACGATATGTTTTCTTCACCGTTATAGTGCGTGGTGATTGATTATCAATACACACACGACTCCGAAAACCCAGAGGTGTGGCCTGGAATTTGAACCCGCGACTACTGTGAACATGTAGGCAGCCGTCTGGTCTGTTTACTAACAGACCACCACACATTTAATTTACATACATCAGCGTTTAATCCAACCAACAATAGCCTTAAATCGTCAAGGATTTGTCTCTAAACCACGCAGACGTACGACATAAAACTAGAATTTAATTTAAAACTCCACAATATTTGTCCCTTTCAGCATAATGCGAGCAGGTGGAGCGTTCAACAAGGATTTCGTTTTAATTAAAACTAAGCCGAGCAGATTTACTATATCCCGCATGCTACGTTTGTGCATATTGCCATCCACGAAACTGCGATTGCAGTTTGTAAATTTAATTTCGCCGTATAATATGGCTTTTACCAACATAATTAAACTAATGGTGTCGAGTGAAAATTTCGAAGCTATTTAGATTTTGGTTCTGCAGGGTAATAATGTATCCATTATATGATTGGTTGTATAATTTTTAGTCGTAAGTATGTAATAGGATTATATTGAGGAAACTTTTAACTCTTTAACTCTTTCTAGAAATCATGTTGTTATTGATGATAATTGCGGATTTTCTTTTAATTATAGAAAAGAACTATTCATCATCAGATATAATAGTATCTGATGATAAATGCATTGTTGTTAAAACGTTCAAATTACTGCATCTATGGTACATATTAAAAATATATGTGCCACGAAAACATGAAATTAAAATATTAGGGCTCGTTTATTTTATTATACCCATAGCGTTATAAGAAGTTAACAAAAACTGAAACAAATACTCAAATAAATTACGAGGACCCTTGGTATTTTTCTCTGAATTCTGCTCAACAAAAATTCTATAATTAACATTGACCTTTCTGACGAAGCCGCAATCAAAAGGTATTTATAACGACCACGTTCCTTAAACGCTTCTCGTGTACATAATCAATTAATTAAATTAGGGGCTTTTTTAATTATGTTATACTTTATTTTTTACATTATTTATTTTTATACATACATAAACACCCGCCTTTTTCCCAGAAGGGGTAGGCAGAGGTGCTACCAGAACACCCACGTTTCGCCTTGTATATTCCGTCCCACGATGTGATAGGGGGCGAGCCTATCGCCATATCGGGCACAAATTCCTGACTCCATCCTGATAATGAATAGAAAAATCCAATATCACTTTGCCCGACCCGGTATTCGAACCCGAGACCTCAGCTTTGCAATCACCGTAGTACCACTACGCCACTGAGGCAATCATTTATTTTTATATTATTGAAATTTTATATTTGTATATTATTCCCTTCTTCATTTCTTTCTCTACATAGTAGTTGAGAAGCCCTTGGATATATTTGAACTAATAAGCATTCGTTGTATCTCTGGCTATTAAGGGCCGAAAGCCCTTCGTAAATTAGTTTACTACACAGAGGCATAGTTAGGCCATTTTAAATAATCGTTTTACAACATACCCAAGGACGTCAAGTTTCATAATCTAGATCAGATTTAGCTTTATTTATGAAGTTTAATTTAACATAACTATTTAGCTAACTATTTTATACAGAGCTATTTAGCTAATATAGACTTCTAGACTAAATAGTCTAGTCGCCTCACAATTAAAGTAAAACAGTTTAAGCGTTATTCTTAATATTTTAGGGAGGCCTGTATTCTATGGCAATGCCTTTTTTTCCGCCAAACAGCAGTGTTAATGCACTGTTGTGTTCCGGCTTGAAGGACATTGTAGCCGGAGTAACTGTTGGACATAATGAGACTTAACATGTTATGTCTCAGGATGGGCAGCGCAATAGATACCAAGCAATCTTTGTGAATCATGGTGTTGTTTGGTTTTGCTACTGTCCATGAGCGGTAGTATCGATTGCCAGACGAATAGTATGCTCTCGGCATTGATGGAAATAAAATAAAAAAAGGTATATTCACCAGGGGAATATTTGTGGTTGAAGATGATGTTGATAAACTTGTTTATTTTTCGATCTGCTTCTGTACGGCCAATTGCGCACGATATAACTATATAAGAAAGAATTCGAAAGTGTTCAGGACTTAGTTTAGCACGTTGGTCAAATACGGCTTGGCCTCCTTTACATACCATATAAATTCTTATGAAAATCTCTGGGCTATGCTGGTTTTCGGGAATGTCATTCTACATCGCTTACTGTGTGGTAATTGTCACCCATATCTCCAAATAGTATGAAGTATGCTCTCGTTTGCAGAGGAGGCCCGTGCCCTGCAGTCGGACGTATATGGGCTGATACAGGTATGCTCAGGGATCCGAACTCGCAACACCGTCTCGAAGGTTACGTCATTACGACCAGGCGTCACGCAGTTGTTCTTACGCCAAATTATTTTTACACTTGAAATCAAAAGCAAGGTCTAAAAGAACTAAATGAAAGTCGATATTTCCAACATCGCCACCTGAATTTAATCGCGTAGAAGCAAGTTTCTCGCGCTGTCTAATCCGACCCGAAAATGACAAGGGTCAAGTGATCCGCCCGATTGTATAACATTTTTCCTTCGCATTAGTCATGTTGTCTTTCCATTCGTGATTTATAAAAGATTTTTTCATATTTTACCGAAAATTCAATGGATGGAGCTTTTGAGTTTGGGAATTTTGTTGTAATTGAATTTGATGTTTTTATTTTCAAAAAATGGGAAAGACATTATCAAGCGTTATAGACTTTCGAGAGGTAGAATCAGGCCGTCACAATCCACCTTATTTGGTCAGGGAGGTAATTGTAATATGTTTTGTCTAGTCTCGTCCTTACCAAATGTACCTGAGAAAATTATTACAAAATTTTCAATGATAAGTATAGAGTTTCCATAATACCGCATACTTATCAAATATCAATAGTTGTCGAACTCAGGAACCACATTTCAACACAAATTGTTTGTCCCAAAATACATTTGTACAGAAAATTTGATGTTATTTTTACATGCTAGAAATGGTTGTAGATATTTTAACTTATTTGTTGATAAATAATTGAAAAATGCACATTATTAATAGTTATATTTCTTTAAAACAATATAAAAGACAGTATTTTAATTCAAACGTCTAGACAGAAAAATGTGATATCAAAACTGAGTTCGTCTTAATACTTCTCTTATAATATTATGGTTGGCTGATAGTTTCCATTTAGTACGGTCTTGTGGCGTCTGATTACTGAAGCTAAATTCTAGCTAATATTTTTTTAAGTTCGTTCGTCCATCCAATAGCCATAATACTTGGAATTGGATTTTAATATACATTGTGTTTTCTTAAATAATTTACAGGGCCTCCCATGACGGTGACACATGCAGGGTAAGTATCTTAAATATTGTATAAAGACAATTCGACCGAAAGAAGACATAATTTTGATTTTGAAAACTATTTTAACTACATTCAAAGATTTTGGAATAATCTTATTTCTGGTGAACCCGCCATGTGGTAAAAAAATACCACCCATCATATTACGATACAAATCAAAAGACTCGATTATTTTTCTCCAAATAATTAAGCACTTCCCGTCCATGTGGCATCGCCGTGGGACACCCTTTACATTTCTTCACACGTCCTATTGCATCAAATATATTTTTAATCTGACAGAAATTATTACAGCTGCTCCAAATAACACGCAGCCCTAAGTGAATCGTTGCCAGCTTTTGAACGTAGTGTATAAACAATGAAAAGAGTGGTAAGAAACAAGGTATCATCTTTCAGTCCTCTGACTAGCTCACTGACCTATCGAAACGTAACTTTATCTAGTTCGAGCCAGTTTAATAATTGAACCATATTTAGGAAAATCTCATATAATTTAAACTTGTGAAAATATAAACAACTAATAGCAAAGGCGTGCCATTTAAAAACTACACCCGCTTTCGCGTTTAAACTTTTCACATTGAATTAGCAAATTAATTTGAGACAATGAACACTTACTACAATAACATACATTTTCACTATTGATTTTCTATATGAACAAGTAAGCGGTAACTGTTCCGCGTAGCAAACTAGCTCAATTGAACTGTCGACAAAGTTCGCAATACCTAAATAGGGGAGAGCGGGGCGGATGGAACGGCTATAGAAATGCAGCCACGAGCCAATTGTTAATCCTGTAACTTCAAGTTGGTATAGATAAATTTTATATTTCGAACCAAGATCTACGCTCGGAATGTTATAAAATTATTTATTAACGGATTTGTTGGTAGTTTTTCTAACATTTTTTGGAAATTCAGTGCGTTATTGTAAGTGCGATTTTTATACAATACTTAATTAGAGGAGAGCAGGGCTGGTAGAACGACTATAGAAATGCAGCCACGAGCCATTTTTAATCCTGTAAAATTGTGTTGGTATAGAACCAAGATCTACATCTTGGTTGGAAATTCAAAATTTATAATTTTCGAGCGTAGGCTCGGAATGTTATAAATTATTTACTAAACGATTCCTTTTTTAGGTTTGCTAATAGTATTGGGAAATTATGTGCGTTACTTATGCACGCCTTTAATACAATACTTATTGTATTGTATTGTATCAGCCCATATCTCTCATAGCCCATAGCCCAGCTCCTCTACAATCGAGAGTACGATTGAGAGTGGTTAGGCCATATAGTCCACCACGCCGGCCTAGTGCGGGTTGGCGGACTTACATACCGTAGAAATTCTTTAAAACTGCTACGGTATGCAGGTTTCCTCACGATGTTTTCCTTCACCGTTAAAGTGCGTGGTGATTGACTATCAATACACACATAACTCCGAAAAGTCAGAGGTGTGCCCTGGGATTTGAACCCGCGACCACCGTGAACATGTAGGCAGCCGCGTGTGGTCCGTTTACCAACAGGCCACCACGCACTTCATACAATACTTAAATATTCTATAATCCTGTAGCTTCAAGTTTAATTTTCAGTCAAGGTCTACGCTTGGCTATTTGTTTTGAAATGTATTATTATAATGGGTCAGTTGGTAGATTCGTTAATAATATTTGGAAACCACGCTACTTTTAGCACGCTTTTAATTAAAATATATTATCTTAATATTGGTATTAGTTCTAGTAAATAGGATTATTTATCTTATAAGTAGCTATCGTACTACTAGCGAGCTAAGATGTATTATTACTTAATGGAATAATAAATAACCTCAGCTTTTGCTGTTTACGAGGAATCACTTTCGGGTTTAGTTCTAAATAGATTTATTTATTCAACTGTTTTCTTGTTATCCGACCGCCATTGCTGTCGGTGCCTCGAGCTCGCAGTTCGCAGCAACCTATTGCAGCATGCACCGCTGACGCGCGCGCTGCGTCTGCTACGGTGTCCAACCAGGTTGATTTATTCTCGTGTTCACTAACGGAGTTCACAGAGGCCGCTTGTCTACCTATTTACATAGGTACATAAACATCACGCCTATATCTCACAGGGGTAGGCTGAGACTATGGATCTCCAGTTTGCTCGATTTGTTACTAGTAATAATTAATTAATGTACCTAATGTAATTAAATGACCTGTAATTAGTAGTTAGTATATTTAAAAAAAAAGTGCCTTTTAGATAGTATGTCAAGAGTGAATACAGTGAAATTTAATATTTAAAGTGCAGATCGTTCAAAATCAATGAGAGCCAAGCGTCCACCTCGACCCGCCATCCTCAAATCTCAAGACAATAGTTGAGGCAAGGTATACCGAATTCCTAATACTTGAATAACAATCTAGTGGTAAACTTTGCCTGATATGATTTATGTCGATTTTGAACGATTTCCCCGGAGTGCGGAGCGCATTCGACTCAAGGGTTTGTCTTTGGTACGGTCGGAACAAAAGGACTCTCCGATGAGTCTTGAGCCTAAGTAATATTGCGGAAATGTATTCCGTTCACTTTGATGTTGGCGATGAAGCTGGCCCAGAGATTATGCTTTTCATCCAAGATATTGATAAAGTTTTTGATGAACGTCAGTTGCGTCGGCCAGATGATGGAGATGGGATCAAAAGGATGTCGGCACATTGTTGGGTTTTCGTTATAACTTTTTAGTTTAATTTGTTCACATAACACGTGTTTCATCATCATTATCAGAGAAGGAATGCCTACTGTTGACCATAAGACTTTTCTAAAAAAAAGCTAAGTCATGGTATATACTCGAGAAGTCTCATGAAAAAACTGGAATTAGTTCTACAATACGAACTATGATCTCGTCTACAATCATCTCAACTTGCCACTGGCACTTAATATTTTAATACTAATAGCCGCCGGTGAGTACTAGATACAATATATCTAGGTTTTGTACGATGATACTCGTATGAACACAAAAAAAAAACATAAATTGCAATGATAATTATCCGACTCTCAAAAAATATAGTTAACTATCGTTCGCAAATATTTACTATACCTAACACCTATAGTGTATTATCTATGACTAAAACTATAGTGAAAATGAAAATGAAAATAATTTATTGAATCCATTAAAATGTTCAACATTATTTAGATTCAGTCATATTTTTTTTCTACCACCCGGTTCGGAAAGCGGTTTTCACTAGAGAAAAACGGACAAGAAACTTTAGTGTTGCTCTTTTCAAAACCAGTTTACAATATCGTGACTATTACAAAAGTTACAAGTTAGTCTAATCAGAGCAGTTCATTGATAATTTGTTACAATTTGCAAGTGACATATATATATATTTTTGTATGTGTATTTGAACGTCAACCGAGCACGAGATTTCGTTGCTATTCCTACTTGAGATTTGCTAACGATGTCAATACGAAATCGTGTGCTTATGCAACTTTACTATGCTTCTGCATTAGACGCTCCAGCAAATAGTCTGCTGTTGAAAATATATTCTGTTGGCATTTTAAAATGTTTTTAATGTACATGCTAGCTATGACTTCGACCGTTCAAAGGGTATATCTGCTTTTAAAATGAATAACATCAACACTACTTTTCATTAATTTGAGTAAAAACAGACTTCTTTCGTGGTGCAGCTGGACAATTACAAGACTTAATTTATCTTAATGCGTGGTGGCCTGTAGTGCGTGGTGGCCTGTTGGTAACGGACCAGACGTGGCTACCTACATGTTCACGGTGGTCGCGGGTTCAAATCCCAGGGCACACCTCTGACTTTTCGGAGTCATGTGTGTATTGATAGTCAATTACCACGCACTATAACGGTGACGGAAAACACCGTGAGGAAACCTGCACACCATAGCGATTCGTATAAATTTCTATGGTATGTAAAAGTCCGCCAACCCTCACTGGGCCAGCGTGGTGGACTATATGGCCTAACCACTCTCAATCGTACTCTCGATTGTAGAGGAGGCTCGTGCCCTGCAGTGGGTCGTGTATGGGCTGATACAGTAATGCGGAGCCAGGACTTTGTACCTGTTGTACTGTTGGGCGTATTTTTTGAAGTTTTTTTTACAAAATGTAGTACTGATATTAAACAAAATCATCGGTAGATGATTGAATTTTGAAACTATCACTGGGCCGATTACAATTGCCTCAATTTGAAATTAATCTCTCTGCTATATATAGAGTATTTACCATGTATTTACAGACTAGAAACGATCTCCACCGATCGAAACAATTATGTCGGCCTGGTTAAATCTAATCTAAACTGTATAATGTTGAAAATGAACGCGCTACGTGTATCTATAGCGGGTAATTGGCAGAGGATTAATAGCTCGGCGACTGCTCTGCGGCCAATAAACCGTTCGCGTTAATGAATGTCCAGTTAGTGTTAGTGATTATGTGATGACCTGGACGTACTCTAAATGTTGGATATTATTGAAATATTGAAGATTATTGACGATCGACGTGAAGCGACAACTATACTATCGCGTTTCGTTCGGTGAGTGAGACTGCCGCATGCCCAATACCCCTTTCCTCTTCCTATCCTTTTTCCTTCCCGCTCCCCTCCCGATCTGGTGGGCCGGCAACACATCCGTGATCCAAGTGTTGTGGATGTTAATGGGCGGCAGTGATCACTTACCATCAGGTGACCTGCTTGCTCGTATGCCGGGCCTAGTCTATAAAAAAAATATTATCCAACTCCGACTGATCGTCCGCACGTCTCTTGGGCCTCTCATTGAAAATCAGCGTTGCAGTACCTCCTATGCAGTGCTGCAATAGAGAGCTGAATGAGAGGTTCTATGACACAATATTCATAATTTAGTATCGTCTATTGTTATTTTAATTTATTATTGTGTATTTTTTGTCTCTTACTTTTTTGTTTTTATTATTCTGGTAGCAATATTTTTTTTTCTTTCTATCATCTATTTAATATAGTAATTATATCCAGCAGTTATGCACAAAAAATGATCCAATAAGACAGATAGGCATCTTATTTCGAAGTATTAGAGATGATATGAGATTTTTGAGCCTTTCCTAAAATATTTGATTGCGCAAACATTATCTTGGACTTTGTGTCACAGCTACTCGCTCACTGCTCCAAAAAAGGCACCAAATAATGTTACTACAATCTCATAATTATTATAATTATATATTACATACTCGTATTAATATAATTAAAGAAGCTGAAGTGGTATGTGATATATTACTTTTAATGCTATTAATATTAATGGAATAATGAAGATAGTCTTTGCATTATTTATGACTCATAATTTTCATTGAAACATCACACACCAGACATTCAAAGGCGGATTATTATAAATCCATATTCAACATTCATGTTCATCTCCCTACGACCTTATTCATGGACAGTTTTAAACCTATTTTTATTATTTTAGTTATCGAATGTTTTGTCCCTTTCGAACAATTTTTGAATTCAGTTTGAGCGAAGAAGACAAAACATATGATAATTAAAATACGCTTTAAACCTCAGGCCGTAGAGTTTATTGGTGGTAATATCAGCCTGTATAGACTGCACTGATTCGCTCTAAGCCATGTTCCGTGCATCGTCGTGCCTCCAACCTTCCCAATTAAGGGTGCCAGGGAATCCATTATTGCTAGTCTCCGTTCAATCACCAAGACGAACACGCTCGCGGAGATAACACTTATTTTATTGGAAGAGGCTTCGATTACAATTTGAATGAAATTTTGTAAATAATATTATTAAGACGAATAATAATATGACGGTTGTGTAATCATAATTCCTCTATTCTTTTCCAACATCATGTACATTTATAGCAGGGCTCTCTACACATACAACTCGCATATTAAAACTGTGTAAAACGTTACGACTTCAATAATCGTGGCGTGATAATATTCCGACTCGGCCATCTTTCACATCAGCCGTTGACAACTCCGTTCTGTATTCAAATCCTTATTCTATTCTTCTTAATATAACTGCCAGCAACATCGTCATGCTAAAATAGGTTGCTTTACTCATCGCTTATAAAAATCATCCGTTACAATATTTTTGTTTTTTAGGACTATGTTCAGCAGTGGACTTTCTGTGGCTGAATAGAATATAGATAGTTAGATAGAGATCATATTTTTAACCTGTTGTGATACAATGCCTACAATGTAAGTGATGGTTTGTAGAGTGCAATGCACCTCTGTGCATTGCACTCTACAAACCAAACCAAAATCAAACAATTATTGAAACCGTATATAAATCGAAACTTTGACGGGTTTTCTTCTCTATCATTTTGTACCTTGTTACCACAAATATTCTTTCATCAGGAATAATCATATCAACCGTAAGGTTTTTGGTGCTAGATTTTTTTTTATAATTTAACTATTACTTTTTGTTTTCAAAAATTAATAACGCCAAATATGTTTGTGACTATTTATTCTCATGACCTCATTACAATAGAATCTGAATTAGTTTTAAAGTTCACGTCAAGTGCGGAAAGCTGTGGTTTATACTGGGAGCATGAAGTGAATATTATACGATCCTTATTTTTAAAGAGCCGTCTCCATAATAAGTATGTCAGTGTAGCCGTCAGTTGTTATTGCGTCGGTCTAAGACGCCGGCTCTGTTATTCTATCATTATGTCCTAATTATGCCGGGACATTTGAATCAACACGTCCAATTAGCCTAATAAAATTCTACTTAATTGTATTTCATTATATTTAGTCTGCCAAATTAAAATTAAATTATCCAATTTGCTAAACAAATCCTTCTGAAATTCTTCCGCAGATTGTGTACTTTATCGCTTCAAGAATCTAAAATGTATCTATATTAAGATTTTTCACACAATTTCGAGTCTTACAGTGTACAAAGTTAATTAGTCTGTTATGTCTGGGTCGCAAAGTAAACAAAGCCTTTGTCTTGGGCAAACACACCCCTAATTAATAATTTGCTGTAACTATACGTACCTACTTACTCTACATGAGCCAAAATTGCGAGTTCAAGTTTAGCTTTCATGTCCGACTTTCGACTTCATTCGCAGTCTTCACATGCGGTTGTTGAAAAATACAAGGTTTACGTGAACCTGCCAATAACAGTACGTGTAGTTTACTTTTTATAACAAGTTATCTGCAACGTTAACTAAAATTGAAATCGAAACAATCCGCGCGCCTGTTTGCAGATTAAAAAACGTTCAATTGAATCCGAGTTTCCATTAAAATACGATATGAATATTGTACGCTGTCTTTCATTATAGTTGTAGACTTTTATCTAAAATTGAAATCCTAACAGGTCGCTTTGAAGCGGCTCTTGTGTACATTTCAATTTAATCCTATGGAAATACTCAACAAGAACACGTAGTTTCGGTTTTCGTTTTTCATATGAGCATTTGGAGCGAAACCAGAAATTCGTTTTTTGCGGTTACCGTTCATCTGTTTTTTGTATTTTTTAAAGCGGTGGTTGGTGCATGTTTGATACCTAGCCATACTTCCTTTGCCTCTTCTCACTGGTTCATAACTTTATTGTCTATGAGCATGCGTTACTCTACATCGGAAAACCGATTTTTTACCGATGCGATAAATTGCAGCTAGAGCATCCAAATCCACAGAATGCCTGCCTGCTTGAAACTGGACCTTCTCAATACGCGATCCGCGTGACTCATCATTACCCTTTCCACCATCATACACGATGCTCGCTATCTGCATACATCAACATAGTAATTCATAAAAACTTTTTTCGTATTATTAACTATTTTATAATTAGAAACTGTTAATTCTAATGTCATCCTTACATTTCCACAAGGTTAATATAACATCCGTCTTGGATTTAATTAAACCTATACAGATTACAGACATTTCTTTTACACTCATGGAGAAATAGCGAAGGAATTCCGATAGTAATTAACGAGTGCCGATGGCAGCTGTGACAGGAATATTTAAGATCAAAGAGACGGCTAAGTACCGGAGATGGCGCGTTTAAGAAGAAAATATTGGCTTGTCACAAAAGCACGAGTCGGAAACGACTGAAGTGATCTTTGTTTACTAAAAAATATTAGGACTTTATTATCTACAGATGTTTCTAAAAAATATGAGTATTTAGTTTAGTTATTGGGGTTACATATTGCTTGAAATAGCAAGGTGTAAAATAGTCATACGGTTTAAAAATCGCCATATTGAGTAATGCAAGTGTTTCGCGTTTCAGAATCAAATAAGACAAATCCAGTCAAGTCAAAAAAACAAACTGAAAAAAAACCAGGAACTTACTATAATCCTGTTCCTGGTAATGGCCTTAAAGCCACTTTGAAGTTATCTTCACACCAGGCAAGAACAAAATTGTGCATGTAAGAGGTTGTTAATCCTCAAAGTGCGACGTCCTAGACACTTATTAGTTGCGATAATATTTTATGTTCGGCTCGGTGAAGTGACGTACTTATACTTAATGGTTAGTACAGCAGAGTCCATGCCTTTTTTCCAGACGGGGTAGGCAGATGTGCCAGGACACCACGTTTCGCCTTGTGTATTCCGTCCCATAATGTGACAGGGGGCGAGCCTATCGCCAAATCGAGCACAAATTCCCGACTCCGGGCTGATAATGAATAGTAAAATACAATATCACTCTGCCCGACTTGGGATTCGAGCCCGAGACTTCAGTGTTGTAATCTTACAGTATCACACTTGAGGCAGTTAATGATAAATAACCTCCAAACATAAGACTTAAGAAAACTGAGCAATACAAATATGTTGTGGCTATATCAAGAACGTAAATTCATATGAAATAGCTCAATGATCAATAATGATGAACAATTACCCTGAGCCAATTTTCACGGGCTGATTGTGAATTGTTCCTATCACAATGCGGCTGCAAAACGCGAACTGTACATTTGCGTTTAGCATCGACTTGCAATTCTGAAATTACAGACCGTATAACTAGAGTTTAGCAAGTTAAATGGAACGCATTATAATTTGACTTGCACGACTGGCCGGGTAGCACTGTTGACAAGGAGACCAATTTACAAAGACCCCTGAAGTGACGTACGACTTTTCGATAAATGAATTTGTGGAAATATATTTTAGAGGTCATGTTTAGGTGGCTTTGTTGATTTAAGGTTATGATTTACAATAAATACCGTTTGGATTTGAGCTTTATTTTCAACGACAAATGAGATTTTAATATTTTAATTTTCGTTATATTATCCCTGTACTTTAGTAATGTTTATAGCCCATTTCAAACTTCTATATTACGTAGGGCTTTTAATAACGAACCGCATGAAAGTTGTTACTAATTTCATTCTACGTTCAGACACTCATTTATAAAGTAATGAAAAGAGTCAAATATGAAAAATCAACATTTAACATTAATCAAAATATCTACAATTATTGTTCTTCAAGATCTAATAAAACTAGAATTTTATTTAGCCAGATGGCTTGACTCTTAACGAATAATTGCAATATCAGCTGTCGAACTCAAGTTGAAACAAAGAATAAAATTGCAATTAAACGCACATTAAGTCCACTTGATTCTTAATTTCGAAAGAAATAATACAAACGATATTTTTTCAGAATTTTTTTTTCATCTAGTATGATCTGAAAGTGCCTTCTTGAACTGAAAGATTCATGCACTAAGGTGAACGGCTTAGAATTACAAAATGTATCAAGATTTGTTCAGCTTAAATAGACTATGAAAAGAATTTTCAAAATTAAACTTCTAAATGCCTGAAGAACGGGGATACTTGTGTGGAAAATAACATTAATGAAGTAAGAATCTTTTAAATTATTGTTGTTAGGAAATTTAGTTGATCACAAAGCCTTCAGTTATCACTATCATGTTTTGATTTATGACGAATAAATAAACATGAATTGGGTCAAATATAAATTGAAATACGTATTACATCAAATATTTCCCAGTTTAAAATATGAATTCAACCAGCCTCTATTAGTGTACTGCTAAGTAACTCTGCCTTCGTTGGAAGGATCACATAAATACTATTAAAAATATGACAGGAATATAGCTAACTAGCTTTTCGGAGACATGTGCGTATTGATTAGTCAAGCACCACGCGCCGTGACGGTGATGGAAAACATCGTGAGGAAACCTGCAACCACAGCGATTTGTAAGAATTTATATGGTATGTTAAGACCGCCAACCCGCACTAGGCCAGTGTGGTGGACTATTTGGCCTTACCCCTCTCAATCTTACTCTCGATTGTACAGGAGGCTCGTGCTCAGTAGTGGGGAATATATGGGCTCATACAATACAATAGCTACAGTTACCAAATATCCATATGTAATACGACTGAGTATTTTTGTAGGGATGATCCAGATGTGAAAATATTACTCTTTCCCTAGGGAGCATGTCAGTAATTGCAATCTGGATGTATTGGATTATGCTGTCGGGGCCATGTGCGGGTTCAACGACTAACGAACAGTATTAAATATATTTTATAAGTTGAAATATTACGGATAACGGAGCAAAATGAAGAAACATTAGTAATATATTATGTGTATATAATATATAGGGTGATATGGATATTTGATTTAACCCACATGTTCCTCATCACCACAGGTGACATAGTGCATTTGAAGAAATTTAGTGATGATTTTTTGCCGTCAATAATCCTGATTTTAGTTTGCACAATTTTTGGCCACCTAGTGGAGACACAAATATTTTTACCGCTCAGCTGAACTTCAGTTCGGTTCGGGAACTTGCCTGAGCGGTAAAAAGACACGCACCTATACAAGTTGATAAAAGCCATGAAAACTAAATCGCTATTTTTGACAAAACCAACGGGCATTTTTTTCAAACTTTGTACAATGTTACCTGGGGTGATTAGAAGTAAGTGATTTAAATTACCATCTACTATATGTCAATATCACCCTGTATATGACACCTAACATTTTAATCTGTTAAAGTGTAAAATCATATTCCGAAAATGAAACAGGTGGTGGTATTAATGATTAATTAATTAGACAAGTTAATAACATTTTGCATTTTTCATGAAGCGTGCTCGGGTAAAATAACACGAGAAATGTTTATCAAAATAATTACTTAAAATTCCTTATTTTAATAATATTTACTGACACAGACATGTATGCTGGCGTGGAATTTTTACTTTTACATTACGGGTTAAAATATAATAGGTCATTAGACTCACAGACAAATTATGTGACGCACAATTTGAGAAGTAAAAAGTCTTCATCATCTACACAATTGCTTGCAACGCCTGGACAATAAATAATACGCTAGGTATACAGTTAGTGAAGCGAACCACAACCGTGGGTTAATCGAGCCAATTTGCACGTAATTATTGAACGAGAAGACTTGGCCGCCACCGGTCGGGCTGACGTTGACTTATTATCTCATATATCAATTAAGGATTAAAAGCGCATTTAGCTACAGAGCTCCCACTGCTGAGTATCGACCTCCTTCTTTGTACTAGTTCTTTGAGTGTGGCGTTAACTAAGAGATTTTAATGCGGCTTGATGGATAGTCGAACACATTTCGCACAGCGGCCGATAGTGCGAGATAAGGATCAATAAAATTTAATAAAACAAGATATTGGCATTGGAATATAACAATTATTATATTTTTTAACTTCCCGACGTTTCAAACACTTTACAGCTTTCGTGGTCACGGGGCAGACTGATGTATTAGTCATCCGCTCAGTCACTGTTGAGTTAAATAAAACAAAAAAAGTTTTATTCCAATGTGTAACATTTGCGTAAATCTAAGAAACCATTCGGATATTGGCAATTTATTGTAAAAAGTATGTATGTTGTTTAGTCAAATTGTGAAAGAAAAAGTAATTATGGCGGTTTTGAAAGATTCCCTATTCAAATAATTTTGAATTTCGAATACAACGAAAGAAAAAAGTAACAATAGAATTTTATAAAATAAAGGCACAAACATAAGGAACTCGTATTCAATATTTGTCACGGTTAGGCAAACAAAGGCACATTTATGAAATAAATACGGGGTAATATAAGTTTTGGCCCTATTCCAAAGATATTGGTCGTCCGTCCCGTATGGGACAACAATAATCATATATTTCATGTCCCATACGATACACATTTGTGCAAATAAAATAAAATCTTTATTCTTGATCTGATGTCGATTGCCGCGTATGAGTAGTTGGCTGAATATTGGAAGGGTGTGTAGGGGAAAATCGTTACCTGGCCACACGCCTTAGTGATGTAACTAAGAAATCGTTTATCGATAGAATAGCTATCATTTTTTTATTGTCAGTTTAGTTATTGTTTTAAAAATTAATTATTACTTATATTTCAATTTATTGAATAGAGCTCAATAACAGTACAATGACGACCAGACCAGCACTCAGATGACCTGTCAAAACATATTATTTGAATGATTTCTGACAGTCAACCCTAAACTAAAAAAATAATCTTGGAGGTTCAGCAGTGGGTAATGATGGTTACGATAATGACAGTAAACCAGCAAGCGGTTTACTTGCTGTAAAGTGATCAGCGCCATACATGAATTCTTTTTTAGTCTTTATTTATTAAGGGATTTTTATCCAACTAAGGTACGTCGTCGCTGGATGCAGGCTGCCTCCAACAGGTCACTGTGGAAATCATTAGGAGAGGCCTATGTTCAGCAGCGGACTTCCTTTGGCTGATGGATTGGATTGATTGGAAGGTACATCAGTCCCATCGTACCCTAAACAATGAAATCAGATACCTAAATAATATCTTAATATTACCAATAATTTCAAAGGCATATCCATCCACATTCAACGAGGCAAGCCCCAAAGTCACAACTAGATTTTTTTGGTGCCGATTTTTTAAGATTGAGGAAGGTAGTGATAGAAGAGGTCGTACTCGTAATAGTAAAAGTAGGCATAATCGTGGCTATCAAGTCTCTGGTAATCTCACTTATTAAACGGAATGTGACATAATAGCTGTTACTTCAAATTGGTTTTCCAACAGCGCTATAGACAATTATGAGGTCATAAACGCATTTCAATCAAAGCCGGCAATAGTAAAATTCTACTACTCAAGGCTAAAAAATAGGCCTACTTTATCGACAACTCCATGCGAGAACATCACTCATCAAGAAGCAGGCACTAACCCGGTTATGGAGTGATCTAGTCCGGTCGACTCTCCAATATCGTGTATAAATCTTGAATCTTCTTGTTTACGTTGGCTATGCCATCGACTGTTACTGAGACAATTTGTGTCGGAACAGCGTTATATGCTTTAATGTAGGGGAAGTTTTAGTTGTAGTAAAGTTTTCGATGTCGTAGTTGAGCAATTTATTAATGTTTTATTTTATTTTAGCTGGTACACCAAATTAAGTAGCAATTTTTGAAATGTCTGTTTCCATGAGAAAATTGACATGATCAAAACATATTTTATATGATAATTCTGTTACTAGCTCTCTGTAAAGCCTTGGTATTTAAACCATTATTTTTTGGAAACCAATATGAATTGCCTAACAGGCTTGAAGTGGCCAAATCCCTTTTGTTAAGATTTTTGGAGACCTAATGATTTTTTAAAATTCGTCTCGCGTTGTACTTAAAGAACGATACTACAATTCGATTCCCCAGGTTTGAGAACGCTTGAGCATTGGTAACTGTTTTCGACCAGGTAACTCATGTGTTTCTGCCATTTCCATAAAAAAACATATGTGAAGCAATATGATTAGCTAAGAGGGTTTCGTGAATAATCTACTCCAGCTGCGCGCAGGATAATATTTTCTCGTCAAACCTTCGTTTGCTTCCATCCATTATTTTATTTTTCCTATTGTGCAACGCGTACCCACTTCACAAAAGGTTTCTCTCACCCTCGTCATTCAGAGCTTGTAATTTTCGACACCTGCCAAACGTGCAACCGTCTCTTTCTTTCCCACACAAAAGAAAGAGAGAAAAGTTCACACGTCATGTTACACGAGGAGGCGAAAATTGGGAATAGAAAAGTTAAATGTTTCTTTTTGTGTTTTTTAATATTCTCTTTGTGTAAAGTGATGGCTTTGAATAATGTATCGGAGTGTCTGTAAGTTGAAGCGTTATTGTTGAGATTAGAGTATATTTTATTTATAACTTGGAATGTTAACAATATAAATAGAAGTATTATAATTAATATAATAAAATCGCGCGCTTAACTTGTAAAGGGCACGGAATTTAATAAACGTTATTTGATAAAACACAAAATAATATTTTGTAAGTATAACTTCGGTTATTTATTTAGACATAATATATGTCACAAGGTGATTTCGTTATTTGATTTTTTTATGGTAAATGTTTCAATATTAGATTTATTAATGGAAGTATAGATAACATTTAATTTATTTTATACGCGATCACGTTAATACTAATTATTTCAACGCAAGCAATGACCTCCGGTCTCTTTTCACAATTCACATACGGGGTTTTAACCAATGTTTTACGACTGCAGGGTTTTGTCACATACGGCAATATTAAAGGTTAAGAATTTATTGTTTCGGTGGCGTATTTGTATTCAGGTTCGAATCCCGGGTCGGGCAATGTGATATAGATTTTTTCTATTCATCATCAGCCCGGAGTTAGGAATTAGTTTGCAATATAGGCACGCTCCTATCACATCCTGGGACTGACAAGGCGACATGTGGGTGTCCTGGTTACTACCAGGAAAACCACTACCTACCCCTTCTGGGAAAAGGCGTGAGTTTATGTATGTAATATACTTAAACAGATATTTCCCCGTTACAACGCCTATTACATAATAATTTTGTGAGGTGATAAGTGACTTGCAAAAAGCTAAATGCTATAGCGTAATGCATAGCAAGTCAGTTTTTCCCTTTAGGGCAGAACCTTCGTGTACTAAATACTTTCCTCGTAGATCATAAATATTTATGGAAATCAAGGCGCAGGAAATTCTGTGAAATCTTGTATTCCGTTCTCATAATTCAACGGTTAAATTATGGAAAATTTATAGATAATACCTTACGTATAGTGTATAGCAATAAATAGAGCTAAAGTAATATACATATTGGGATTAATTTTCTAGCTTTATATTCGTATTTGGCCTTATCACTGAATGCAGGCACTTCCAACAGGTCAATGTGGAGATCCTTGGGGAAGGCTGTTCAGCAGTGGACTTCCTGTGGCTGAAGAGACAGGGAGAGAGAGGGATACAAACAAAAATCTATCTGTAGTATTTATCTGTACATACATATATACATACGTAAACTCACGCCTTTTTCCCAAAAGGGGTGGGCAGAGGAGTTATCAGGGCACCAACGTTTCGTCTTGTGTGTTTGGTCCCACGATCTGATTGCCATATCGGGGACAAATTCCAGACTCTGGGCTGATAATGAATGGAAATTTATTTCTAACGTTCAATAAAAGTCCTTATTCGGGTCAGATTATGAAAGGTACTTTAGCATATTTTCATTTTTCCGAAGGTTGTCATTTGCGCAAATTCCAGACCCGCTAAACTTATATGCGATTCACCAATTTTTTTTTATTTTCAATTATTAGCATTACATTGCATGACTGCCTCGGTGGCGTAGTGGTACTACGGTATGATTGCAAAGCTGAGGTCTCGGGTTCGAATCCCGGGTCGGGCAAAGTGATATTGGATTTTTCTATTCATTATTAGCCCGGAGTCAGGAATTTGTGCCCGATATGGCGATAGGCTCGCCCCCTATCACATCGTGGGACGGAATATACAAGGCGAAACGTGGGTGTTCTAGTAGCACCTCTGCCTACCCCTTCTGGGAAAAAGGCGTGTGGTTATGTATGTAGCATTACATTTTTTTTCTGTTAGTCTTCTTTAAGACATTCGTCCAGAACAGACGAGTTACCAAAATCACGTGATAGATGAAAACTATGTAAAACATTGTTCTGAAAATTTTATCCCTTCCAGGACATATTTTGTAGACAAAACAGTACATACGAGTATTATTCCCCTCAACTATCCAAAGAATAAAATGGCAAAAAATTTAACTTGAGTTTGCAATGAAGCTTATATTAGTATTTATTTATAATAAATTTATTTAATTTTTCTCATGACCCGATCACACCGCCGCGCGCGCCAGCGCGCCGGCTCGCCTCGTCAGGGTCTCTCGTAGCGTAAAATGGTGCGCTCGCCAGTCCAGTAGTTTTGTTATCATATTAAATCTGGGATATTTTGATTAAAATGTAAAGAATATGTATTAAAGAACTCGAAACACTGTGCAAGCTATTGACTCACAAAATAAATAACTAGAATTTGTAAGAAGTCTTGAAAGTAGCTGGAAATATATTGAGATTGGTTCTGCGAGCAGCTTGGAACATATTTCTTTCAAAGTATAATATATGGCGCCTGCTCTTTTATGTTTTACGATATCGTAAAGTGTGGAAAAGCTAAGAAAATATTCAAGTCTGGAAGCATTGGCTGTGGCAGAGAAGACATTTGTACAACTTCACGGCAAAAATGTCGCAGTATTCTTTCTCCTTGCCATTAATTGGACACGCATCATTATATTGAAAAAGGAATGGTAAGTGAATTTCCG
Organism: Theretra japonica; assembly: GCA_033459515.1. Lineage (NCBI taxonomy): Eukaryota > Metazoa > Arthropoda > Insecta > Lepidoptera > Sphingidae > Theretra > Theretra japonica. The sequence goes on from CM065928.1 coordinate 5,265,831, forward strand.
AATTTAGAGCTGATATTTCCTTATCTAACAGTTCCAAAAACTTATCGTATTTAAGATTGTTTGTTCAAAGACGTCTTCAAAACTTATTTCCAGACATATTAATATTCGTCATCTTGCATCAAGATTGCAACTCATCGTTGTAACTCATCGAACAATAAAAGGCAAAACTTTATCGTAATTAATTCGCTATTATTATTCTTTTTTTTTTGTTCCTAGAACTATTTCAACTATTACCTCAGCCACCCCAAAACAAAAAAAAATAGTCTGTTTCTATGACTTAAGCTATCATTTTTTTTCACGTTCTAAGTGGATATTCCAGGCCAACAATGCATTGAGCATTCTATCACATTTTTCACTAAATGGTCAAACAATAGCTTTAAACAATTTTTAAATACGACATAACAGCTTATAATTATTGATTATTTGCAAGCGTACAAAACATTAGTATCGTATTTATTTGTCGGCTAATCTGGATTAAGGATACCTGAATCAATTGTGATTAAAGTTGATAGGTAGAGGAGAATTCCGTTATCTCTTATAAAATAAGGCGATAGAAACTTCTTCAATGAAAGAAAACAATAAAGATAAGAAAGCTTGGTGTTTTAATTCGAAGCAGACAAAGTCCTGGCCTAAAACTAGTCCAAAATGATTTTCTATCGAATTTAAAATATAGCCAACAGTTCATAAAGCGGATACCCTATATACAATTATTTTGTTTATAAACACAGGTTAATAAACAAAATAATAAACGACAAAGTCAATCTAAAAAATATTGAATTTTGGTAACTATTGCAATTCAAAAACAATTTATTTTTCCAAATCAGGTTTAATTTGATTGTGGTGTGTTGTAAATATGAAATGAATTTGCCCTATATTTATTAGACATTGACTCAAGGTCGGTTCGTTCGCATTGGGACAAACATTTGCACATAAATTGAATACATATTTCATATCGAGCGAACATTCAGCTGGCTCAAAGGTTGTGTCGCCCGGTCTAAAATTAGACATATCAACTCCAATATTTGAATACGGGCAGAGCAACGGTTGATCGACTCTTGAAATTGGTCTACAGAATAGTGGCGATGAAACAACAATACCAACGAATGGCAGAGTAATTTTAAAAAAATTCAACCAAGATGTAGTCTCAAGTAGCAGAAACATGCCTTCTCGGCCGATATAGTATTAGTACATGCATACACACATACATAAACTTTCGTCTTTTTCCCAGAAGGAATAGGCAGAGGTCCATTCAGGGTACCCACGTTTCGCCTTGTACGTTCCGTCACACGATGTGATAGGGGGGGAGCCTATCACGATATCGGGCAGAAATTTCTGACTCCGGGCTGATAATAAATAGAAAAATCCAATATGACCTTGCTCGATCCGGATTGGAACCCGAGACCTCAGTGTTGTAATGATGCCGTAGTACAACTACGCCACCGAGGCAGTCATTTTATAGAAATAGTAATAGTAATTCGAAAGTAAAAATAACAAGTATATCATCTTTATTTCAGATTGTTACAGAACGGATATTAAAAGACAATAAAAGCTTTGTCTCGGGTTAGTATCGAACCTCAGTTATGATTTTATGCTGACTGAAGAGACTGGCTTTTACTTTCTGATCGAGTATTTTATTGTCATATCAAAATAATCGAGATGGAATGGTTACAGCTAAGCGAAGGAATATGTTACATTTTTATATTGTAGGCATAACATTTTAACCGTTGTATGAATTGATTAATGATATGGCAAATACTAAATCGTTCACTGTGGAAGAAATACGAGAGGACGTTTATACAATTATTTTAGGAGTACATAATACAACTGTTTTACTTTTTATGAATGCTTTTATCCTGCTTGAAACACATGTAAATATACAAGACCAAATATATACTGAAATAAGTGAAGTATTACCTTATACAGAAGAAGCTGTTAATGAAACTTTAAGACTATACCAAGAGGTACCATTTCTTAGGAGAATTGTAGACAAGAATGTGAATCTAGTTATAATTAATATTTATATTTTTAATGAACGCATTATTTTAAACTGAGTAGATACAGCATCAATTTTTACGCCTGTTACGATGTGACAAAATAAAACCTAATATTATTTTTCTCAGAGTAATTAAATTTATCCCTAAAGGAATAATGTATGTAAAGAGTCTTACAGCCTTTGCAGCTTAATTGATAATTGTAGTGACACGTTTCATTTTATTACATTCAAATACACGTTACCGGCCGACAGTGTGTGTATAATTTTGTTTTGGGGCATGCACCGGGCGTTCCTCTGGGGCTCGGACGCTCATGAATTTAAACCGGATCGGTGGCTAGTGCCCAATGAATATGCAGCCAATTTCGGAGGATTCAGTATAGGCAGAAGATCATGTTTGGGTGAGAGCAATACTGTATTTTCAATACATGAGACATGCGTTTACATTTGTAACTAACCTCCAAGTTATGGCCATGATTCGTTAAAATGTATTTTCGTCATCGTCACTAAGGTAGTATTAGTTGCAATACAAGATGTTAAGCAACCACGTTTGGTGGCAATTAACTCGAATTTCTTAATGTGGAGAGCTTCTTCTTCTTCACTTCAGCCACAGGAAGTCCACTGCTGAACATAGGCCTCCCCCAAGGATCTCCACATCGAACTGCTGGAAGCGGCCTTCACCATCGACTTCCTACAACCTTAACCAGATCGTCCGTCCACCTTGTAGGCCGGCCTCCGACACTGCAAACCGACCAATAAGCGGACTTCACATATCTTTCGAAGCCAGCCTTTCTATAATGAGCTATGAATAACAGTGGCGAAGGCTCCATATAACTCGATTCCCTGCGGCTTACCTTTTGTAATTTATCATTACACTATAAACAAGCTAATTTTTCAAAATTATTTATGTAATATCTAAACTCATTTTATTCAACGACATCTGTCGGCCACATAGGTAAATATTACTGCGGAGGCGCACAGCAAACACGTAATTACATTGCGACGCGTTGCGACCTCTGGCGAATTACTGCCAAAATTGTTTGGCTTATTCAATAACAATGGCGCGGCCCGTGCGCCGACCGTCCGCGTCGGCTGCATGTTACGCATTGGTGTGACATGGTTGTATATTTTGCAACAAATCACGCAAAATTGTACCTTAAACTTATAATGATTTAAGGTTCAATTTCCGTTAAAAAAGCAGGAGGCATGCTGCGGCTCTTCAGCATTTTGTGTGTTTATGTGTGTATTTGTGTAGATATCACTGCATTTGTAAGTGTTGTATTAACATTTTGACAGTATACGAGTATTAGCTGGTTCACGCATTTAGTTTTTAATGTTTTAAATTACAAAGTGTACATAAATATTAATAGTATTATTATGTTGTAATGGAAATTAATAATCGTGAGGGACGTACATGTTTAGATTGTCAATTTCGGAAATACCGTTACTGTTTAGATTTTAGGAAGTGCTCGACTACTAATAATACAACTAATAAAAGCGCGGCTAACGTACTTGTTAACATTGTATCTAGATCATTATTTTTTCTTTATTAATATTATATTCACGTGCGGTTTAAAAATATACTTTTTTACTTTTCTCATGATGACATTGCAACTTTTGTATATTGGAAATATTAAAATATAATTGACGACCGCAGTACGTAGATGCCATCATACGAAACGCAATCGTTTCGTTTGGTGAGTGAGATTGTCGGAGGAATAATTTGCTGGCGGTTGGATATGCACAAACGTCCGGATATAAGGATAAACGTACAAATTATGTAAATGTGTCGCGTTTCGGGCTAATTCTGTGAAGCATCTATCGATAAGTTGATCTACTCAATGTGGACTGCACTATGTTTACTATCAAGTATCAGTCGCATTGTCTTCCCTATGTAGGGCCAGTAGGTATAAACAAAATAAACACACTTATTTCGCGTATTGAACTTCGGCTTCCCTTTTTAAAAAAATCACCCTTCGCCACTGATGAATAATGATCAAAATATTCTATTATAATCTTTCTCTTTTGTCTACAGAGCTTTAGTCCAGTTGGTGCAGGGTACCTCAATCTGCAAATTTTTTATATTTACGATTTTGGAAATAATTTGTTGTTTTCGTCAAAATATTATTGTATTTAGCCGCAAGAAGGTGGCTGCTGCGCATACGTAACTCTATAGACTACTGGTAAAGAACCTCCGGGATACACACGTGTAAGAGAAAAAATGTGATTTTGACTTCTCGTTGGTTTCACTGCTTTATTGGCCTACTTTTGTATATACATATCGCCTGCGTCGCCTGATTTAAACATTTGATTATGTTTGTAACGTGGGTGTTATAATTATAGATCATTTTAATTTATAGTGGTTTTATTTTACTGCATTTTGTACTTATTTTAGTTGAAAACGCCGTTTGCTTTATCCAATTAAGTAAATATAAGTGTAGCCTCATACCAAAGTAAATAAAATTTGAATACACTAATATAAGACCTGAATATCAATTAATGTGAAGACGTTTTCAACCGAACGTCTATTAGGTTTGATGTAGGAGTAATTACTATTAAAGAAACACATTACATTCGTACAGAATTCGTAGAAGCACACAGTAATGTAAAACCCGAGGCGTAAACCCTTCAATTTTCAGTTGGCGAAGGCTTTATTGTAATAATGTAAATTAAGCCTTCTTGATATACGATTGTTGTATTTGAATTATAATAGGCATTGTATTTTAAATTAATTTGCAAATAGACTTTACATTTTTTTTATTCTTTGACGAACGAACGATGTACGTTATTTTATTGAGGTATTATGCAAACGAATGCCGCGAACAAACTATTTGTAATATAAACTATAGACTGCAGTCCACTGTTCACGCATAATATCGCTTTATACCATAAACACCAGACCTCAGCGATGCCAGAGCTGTAAGAATAGTTTAAGACTTGGCGTGTCACACGTATGATGTGATCTCTGACTCTACAATCGAAATATCGATTGCGAGAGGTGAGGCCATAGTAAATCAATAGCAGTTCAATTAAAAAAAATATATTGTTAAAGTAACAAAAGCTTAAGAAATATTTACTCGAATAGTTTTGGTAATGACGGTCATTACTCCACTCGCGCTTCCGTTGGTTCCTCACGTACCTGGTACGACAGTACGTACAGACATTGTTCGTATTAGTAAAATATATCTATGCTTTATATAGTCATAAACTTCGATCAAAGGTCAATAGACATTCTTATAACGCTGACTATTCTATAACCAAAGATGAAGCGATTACATGGACAATACGACTTGATAACACTAGTCAAGATTGTTACCAGATTATATCAGGCATTCCGTTTGCACGTACATATATTGATACATATAATAATTTTGTAACTAATCGATTTCTGTACGTGGAAAATATTTGATAAAATCTATTATGGGGGACTGTATGAACTTAATAGAACCCAAAACAATTTGTTGAATTTTAGTCTGATTGTCTGTGTGGTTGTGCGCGATGATCTCAGAAACGGCTTAATAGATTTCGATAAAGTTTTGTATGGAGGAAGCTGGCACCCTGGATTAACATATTATAGGATACTTTTTTATCCCATAATATGTAGTCTACCCGTGGGGTAAGCAAGGAATTCTAATATATTTGTTATTTTCTAAATCGAAAAGGATGGGATGAGACAGGTTTACAGCCTTGAGTGAGAACAAGACGAAACAAGGCGGGATATAGTATAATAACATAATCTTACCAGGGACAAAACGACTGCCCTTTTATACGCACACCGAATAGTTAATTAAATCCAAATCTTGTTAAACGGATTTAGTAGTCCTAGTCTATTTATCTCTAGGACGTCATAAAACAGCTACACAAAACCTTTTGGAATACATTTTCTCTTTCATAGCCGTGTTACCCCAAGTTTATAGAGCATAGCCCTTTAGAACTTCAATCCGACTAAATTAACTCTTAAAATATTATGGGGAGGTCGCACGAGGAACACTGAAAGTTTTACGGCTAAATAGAGTTACTAAGTTTTGTGTCTGTGTACATGTTTAGTTTTGTATAGTATATCCATCTATATCGGCCCACGACAACCCTCTGCTGGTTATAGCGTTCCACAATATATTTCAAGAAGCATTTTTGTATCTAATATTGTAGGTGAAAGACTATGATAATATAATTATTGCCTATCTTAACAAGAACAATTTTATAAAGGATTTTTCTTAACTCATTAGTTTATTAATTAAGATTTATCGAACCATATTTAACCTTGACCTAGTTCCAATAGGAAATTACTATTATGACAACGTGCAAATGAATCAGCAGAGGCTAACTCTGCTGATTGGTGTGTCTGTGGTGAGTAATGTTTGCCCATTTAGTCTATCAAAGCATTTGGTGATCGGATAGATCATGTACCAGCTTTTGGAACTGGACGAAGAAAAGGAAGGATAACACTAAAAAAATGTCAGGAATCAAAATAAAATAACCTAGCAACAGGAAATATGATAACAAATAGAAGCTATGATAGAGCGAGACACAGAGATAATATTCTCCTAATTATAAACATAAGCAGCATTTTAACTTCAGGGGCCTGGTTAATATCCCCACAAGTAGCACGCCATGCGCCAAGATTCGTAAGTAGTTTAAAACTCGCTAGTAACCGTATACGAGTTAGCGGTTTAGCTCATAATATCTGTTTTAATTTTCGCTAACTACGTACCACGGGCCAATTTAATAGGAGTGAAAATTTTAAAACTTTCCCATCGCTGCATTAAAAATGATTTTACAGCGCCGCGAGAGCTCAAACTAGTTTTACTTCGAGATCAAATTAAAACTTGGCAGTTATGTTAAATGTCGCGCAGTGTTTTAGGAAAGGTTACATTTTGAAGTAAATTAAAGTGCTGTTGCGAAGTTGGGTGTTTTTTACTTGTTAGAGAATTTTACGTTGTGGCTTGTAGCTTTACTGGTAGCTGTTTTTTTAAATTATTTTATACCACGAATACGATTTTCTACGGGAAAACGGTGGTTGTTTATTTGTTGCTGGCATCTCTCGTTGCTTTAATTATACGTAAATAATAAACGACACTATAAAACAATTACATCTCGATGATGGATATTTTTTTCGTGCATTCATTATTTAATGGAGTATCTTCACACATTATCCGATATATTCCGTAAAATTAATACCATCCGACAAGACTGATACAATCGACCTCTCAGTAGCAAAGCCTATATACACGTTAATAGGCTCGATAGTATAATTGGAATTAATACAAAACTCCTTGAAACAGCAAGCGACGTCGTCAACACGAAATCCTCAAAACACTTAATTCACTCGAATTTGAATGGAATTCGGCGACTTCCGCAAAGGGTGGCCGCGCTTCAGGCAGTTCTGGAAGTTTCGTGCTGGTTAATTTGTGGTTAAACGCCCTACATTACGTCGAATCTTGCGGTTTCTAATAAATTGGGATTGTTTGATGGACACGACCCATGTTGTCATGGGATGTAAAGTTTATTACGTGTTTCATTTGTGTAAAGACCCATTTACACGGTGAGAGATTCTCGCCTCGAAGACTCTATTGTAAGGATATAAAAAAGTCGCATCGTGTAAACATTGTCAAAACACGATAACCTTATGGCGGTTATGTCATGCTATAATGGCATAAGATTATCGCTTCGAGAAAGTCTCCCCGTGTAAATAGCGCTTAATAAGATTAAAGGAAAGAAATAAATAATATTACCTATGTTAATGAAGGACGAGTAACATTCTTATCAGCCTGTTTTATATAAAATACATTGATGTGTTTCGGCTTATATAGTCGATTGATGTGAACATTTCATATTATAATCTACTGTAGAAAAACTTATTATTAAAATGATTTAAGTGATCTGTGACGGTTTTATTTTAAACTACATTTTACTATGATCGAAAGATGAATAATCAAAGGAATTCTTGATCTATGTATGTATTGTGTTTATTTTACTTATAAAGCCGACGAACTTCATAAGTGTACTGTCTTGTTTCGAACAGCTAATAAGATTGTCACTGACTCACATCACATCATCAGCCTTTTATTGTTCACAGCTGGGCATAGGCCTCCTCCAAATTCATTTCGCCATGTCTTCGGCTTGTCGCATCCAGCATCTGCCAACGACCTCTCGCATATCGTCACTCCAACTATGCCGTGATGGAAAAAAAAACATATCTCAAATATATTAACATTTGGTCACCCAAAATCCCTTTTATGATATACCCCTTAACCTCTGAGAGTTCAAATTCACTCGTAAACAACTAATTAAGGAAATTGCGGGGTGCCAAAACAATTGTTTACGCGCGTCGTATCTAATAAATTATAATATGTTTAAATCTATTTGGTAATAGAATATTGTAAAATACTTTGATTTTAATAAAATAGAAAGTGCTTTTATAAGTGACTAATTAATTTAGGAGTGCTGTAGTTGTCAAATAGTATGTACAGGCAATCTCCGTATTCAAAGGATATAGTGGTTAAAGGTGAAAATCCTGTGTGTGTACAAGGTTGGCTTTTAAAACTAGTTGACATCGATGAGGAAATAATATTGAATAAAATTTGTATTTCGTGACCAAATTTGTTTTCGCTGTTTCCGATTTGCAAACCCTGGAGCTCCGATCTGCTTCTTATGGAGATTTATTTAGACTCGCTATTCACAATTTAAAATTAAGAGTTTTAATGAGACAATGTTATTTTAAAATACCGTCTACTATTTACTTTTCTTCATGAACACTGAACGTTTTATAGACATTCCACAACTTGTACGTATGCGTATTTAATTTCACGATTAAAAGCAAATGTTAATAAGGTTATCTGAATTATAAATCATTTTATTGTTTACGGAACATGTTTCACTTTGTTATAAGTTTATTGTTTTTGTTTAATTTCCAACGTGAGTATTTGTGTCTTCAATACTTTCTTTTGTGCAAATATTATAATAATTAACTAATTAATTAATTATTTGTCTGAATGTGAAACGACAAGAGGAAGTCGTCTATCATTAGGGCTTACCTACTTTGGAACCCACATATTTGATTAACAAATAATTGTAAAATGTGAATGTGTACATTGTATTTTCTTAGATTTTTCCCAATAAATTTATTATTATTATTAGTTGTTAAGATATGATTATGATGATAATACGATTATGTATGGCAATGCATTCGCCATAGACTTAATAATTAATAAATTAATAATTTTTGCAATTTTAGGCCCTTTTTCTTTTTATTTTGTTTCATTAAATAGTGACGCATTAAAATGAAATAACAATGACACGAGATCATGAATAAATTATTTCTTCAATATGTATGATCATATATGTCTTAACTTATCATCCTCTCTCTTTCCCAGTGAATTGTAAAACGTTGATTTGTAATTTGATTGTAGTAACACCATGCCAAAGGAGAATTATCAATGGCGTTCCAGCTGAAAACGTCAGATACATGGTAAGTCAAAAGCAAGATGTGGGGATATATTATATCTGTTGCGCCTATGCACAGCTGTAACGTATCGCCTATACTGGTAAATAGACCACACAACCCATGCGGTTTAAGAATGACAGTAAAGGAAGTTTCTGAAGCTAGCAAATCGTCGCCACCATCGCCATTCTAAGCTATGAAAAGTCTACTGCTAATATAAGCGTTTTCCACCTTCCAAAGTTGTTAACTAAAAATTAAGTTATTAGTTCAACACTGCTATAAAAACAAGAGCCATGTAAGATGTTTCCCACCTGTGTTTAATTTTGAGCTGACTCCATACCAAATTCGAACTTTCACATTCAACACATCAGCCTCATGTACCGATCAAATAAAATAAAGGAATAAATACACCCAACAATCACATACATAATCCTGACCCCACATTAAGATCAATTAAGTTTTGTGTCATAGGTAAAATTCAAATTTAATTTATTTATTTTAAATTCACCCATAATATTGAGTAAATACCCATGGACAGCCACACATCCTTTATATATTTTATTTGTGTTCCCTCTGTTTTCAGGCGTATTTAGTAAAAAGTAACATGTCGACAAAAGCCTACGCCGCATGGTTGTGTGGAGGGTGCATCGTACACCCCCGATTTATTCTGACGTCAGCGACGTGTGTGGTCGATGTCGATTACCTATACGCTATAGCAGGCTACAAGAAGTACGTTAGAACAGAGAATCTTGAGAAAGATGAATGCACGAAAAGGATAAAAAAGAAAGTCGTATCGTACTGTCATGATAGAGGTGAAAACGGAGTCGTTATTTTATTATATTTAATGGCTTAGTTATTTAAACCATAAAGGATAAAAATAAAACTAATCGAAACGTCGGGGAGTTAAAAATTTAACCAATTCGCGTTTAAATAAATCAAAATTACTTTTATTTCAATGTGTAATATTCGCGTAAATCTAATTAACCATTACATAAAGGACATTTTATGAAAGCGTGACCAGTTTTTGTTGTGGACACTTTTTCTCAAATAATTCAAATAATAATCTAATCATTAAGTATTATGTAATTATCTCAAAGTATGAAGTCGCATACACCCGAATCCATCTTCCTAGTCAATCCTTTTAAGTTCGCCCAATCGTGAACGTCTGAATTAGTGACATTACTATAATTATTTTAAAATAAAACACAATATCACTTTAAATTAATAATAAATTAATAAAATATCACTTTCTTGGTTACATTCGGTAAAATATGTTTCCTCCAGACTACGATATGAAGATACACAAGGACGATTGGTGGAATTGGGAGAACATAGCCCTTGCTAAAGTGGAGACGCCCTATGATTTCCACTCTGAGGTATTTTTACAATACTGCTCGTACCAGCCAACTTTAATAGAAGTGAACTATAACAAACAATTCGAATCGCCTGGAACTGATGTCGTCACTCTGGGTTGGGGAAGTACACAGTATTATAGGCCCGTAAGTAAATTATCATTTATTACCTTTGATACTTATAAGATTAACATGCTTTAACCCTTATGTAATTTCAATAAAAACTTTTTGTTTACTGTGACTATAAGATTGCCTACATTAAGACTGTTTCACATTTTGATTGCATTAATTCATAGGAAGGAAGTGAAATAGATTTAAACGAAGAATACCTATTATACGGCTCTTCTATCATTATAACTAAAGAGGATTGTCGTCCTCCATATGCTCCATCTGGTGGCAGATTCCAAAGGCATATTACAAAGCACTGGATATGCATAATGAAGTTATTCGGACGATTGGACGTGGAGGGAAACATCGTGAGGACTTACTCGACATCCTTAGAGAGCTGTGAAGACCGTCATATAATAAGAACAGAAAATGGAACTAAAATAGTAAGTGCCAGCTATTTCAATAGACTGAGTTTGAGAACTAAATGAAAAGTTTGTTCGCACCAAAACTTTGTAATGGTGAAAATTCACATACTTGCTTTTTGTAAGAGATTTACGTAAGAAATATGTTATAGAACTAGGGAATTTTCTCAGTGGCAATACGAATTGCTTATAGATATTGTAATTGTTTTATATAGCAGAACTGTTGTACTGAAGGTCGATCGCATCTAAAAAAGGGAGGGAAGGAAAGACGGTAAAAAGCTGCAGTCAACAGGCCTTTGCGAAACCTTTGCCTACAAGTAGAGGAGTTTCTGCGGCTGAGGTTGTTATACATATGTATGTCCATCAATCGTCTTGATCAGCGTTTCCCAAACTATGGGTCGCGACCCGGTGGTGGGTCGCGAGCCAATATTAAGTGGGCCCTAAATAGACATAGAAAAGTCCTCTCCCAAAACGGCTACGATCAGCATTAAAACTGAATACTGAAATAAACTGGCCCTATCAAATTCACTGTTTCTAAAAGTAATTAAAATTGAGGTTTATGTTATAGCTGTAATTATAAAAAATAGGAAACAAATATACCCTTCTCATAAAAAATATAGTTTTTGTAGGTATTTAAATGTTACACAATTTTATTTTAAGTAAATGTTTTAACCAATACTTTAATTCCCCCTATACGGGCAAAAGGTAACTGCCGAATTTAGCAGGTTTTATTAGGTGGAACGGAGCCCAGTCAACTTTGGTAATCACCGGTCTAGACATTTTAAAAGCATCATAGAAATAAATTTCTATTACAGTGTGTTGACAAGAATGGCTTCCGTCGCTTTGATTATTCTAATGGGAATGGCACTAATGAAACACTATATATGATACCATCGAGAAGAGCTGGGATTTGTCAGGTATTCCTTCTTTTTTTGAGTCGATTCCCCAATGCTGGGGGTCGTGAGTCATCAGGAAAACAATACTTAGCGCACGATGTTGTGCCATCTAGCCCGGTTTTTGACGGCATGAATCGCTTGAGCCACATTTTCAGGTATACTTTTACGAAAATTCTCAATAAGCATCATCATTATAAATATTTTTATGAGTATCATTTACTAATCTAAAAACACTATCTTTACTATCATGTCTGTGACTGTTGATGCTGCATTTGTAGATGTCTCTTAATTCGTACCACACGTTTCGTATTCGTTCACCGTCTCATCGTGAATTATATTTACCTCACCTCCGTGAGTCGATTCTTTGAGTTTATGGGGATTTATATTCTTAAGTTTATTTATCGAAGAATTTTGCTTTTCATCATACCTCAGAGAACAAACAACATTGTGAATCACCAAAGTTGGTGGGGGAAAAAAATAGTAGTTGTTTTATAACTCAACTCGTATAAATACTTATTTGCTTCATTATTTCATAGAAGGATTTTGGCATAGTACAGAGAAATCTTTTAGCTCTCTAGTCCTTTATGTTACTTTATTTGCCAATTTCTGATTCTAGAATGATCATGGCGGCCCTCTGGTGGCATGGGTCGGTGGCAAGCCGCATGTGATCGGTGTAGCCACAGCTTTCCTCGTGGATAAGTATATGAGGTGCAGAGGACCTTATGTGTTCTGCAGCACCCACTGTAACAGCAGACTGGTGTATTGCACCTTGAGGGCGCAGAGGTGAGTCTATTACAAGGGGACGGTCAAAACTAATAAGTTTTTAGATTTATCGTCTTGTGAATTGATAAAATCAAATATATTACAGTAAAGCTATTTTATATTTAATACCGTGTATGATATATTACCGTACGTTTTTATATATTTTTAAATTCACATTTAAAATATTTCTGGCGAAATTAATAAAGAATTTCTTTTCAGATCTTGGTGGTATGAATTTTTTGTATGATATTCGATTACCCTACCTGCTGGAATCTTATCAGTTTCTCAGTTCATTTCCAGTGCATTCTTATATGCACGTTTTTATAAGACTTTTTTCTAATCGACCCAGCTATATTTCATTAAAAATTATATTTATTATTTCAGGCGAAGATCAGCGTATTGCGGTAACAAAGGCACCGATTATGTGGAAAGAGATGTGGATTGGTACAACGATTACTAATATATTAATGTTCCCATAAATTCGATGCTCACTGTAACTATTTCAAGTTTATAGCCTGGTGTTTGTGTGATATGATCAAAATATATAATACACTAGGCTTTAACTTGCCAATTCTGGTAACAAAATTTGAATGTCATGAATATATTAATAAATAAAATAAATATTAATAGAAAAATGTTGCTATCTGTCGGGCATATTAAATTGTATGAACAGCATGTCTGCGGCTAGTTTTATTGATCTTACACATAGTTAATCTAACTACTTTAGCAATAGTATATTACGGCCTCGATCGGTTAAGTCTGTAACAACCATGCCTAAAATTATTTAAGCTATTTTAGAAGTTTAGTTGTGGCTGACGAGTCGTTTAACAGGCCATACGATTGCGTAAGCGCACCTGGTTACCTTAAAAATACTTCAATATTTTTATTATTAACTGTCTTCGAGTGGTAATCATGGCAGTTTATGTGAAACGTAACCATGTTAATCCAACTCGGAACACTATATTTGGATCGTACTACATATGAATTAAAAAAATGCATATAATAATATACACCACACAAATTGATGTTGTTTTATTTTAATAAATATTGGCTTTCATGTTAGTATTGCAAGTGCGTGGTGACCTGTCGGTAACGTACCAGACGGAGTTGATGGTCGCGGGTTTAAATTCTAGATAAAAATCTCATGACTTTTCGGAATTATTACATGTATTTACATCACCACACACTATAACCGTTGAAGGAAAACATCGTGAGGAAACCTCCATATTATAGCGATTCGTAAAAAAATCTTTGGTATGTAAAGTCCGCTAACCCGCATAGGACTAGGATGGATAATATGGCAATATCGTACCCTCAGTTGAAGAAGAGGTCCGTGCTATGCAGTGAGACGTATAAGGGTAGAGATGATAATAATTGCAAATGCCACATGTACTGAAGAATATTTCATGCCATAGATAACAATAAATCTTCGTCAATACTACGAATACAATACATTCCTTGTACAGTTGCATTGGAGTTTCGGAGTATCCGCAAATCGTGACCTCGCTTCAGGCGGTCTGCGAAGTTTGGTGGTCGTTAATTTGTTGTTAAGCGTCTTATCACTCCGTAACGTGGGGTTTGCGATAAATTGAATTGTTTGATGGACTTGACCCATGTTAGACGAAGTTTACGTATGTTAAATAGATGTAGAAGTTTCAAGGAACATTATATACAACTTTATTAGTAATTTATTATATATCCTTTATAAAATTCTTCTAAAAATATTTTTAGAAAACAAGATCTCTAGATTTTTGTAGTACCAAGACAAAAAAGCTATGCAGAAAGACGGGCCCTGGCACCTGCCGTGATAAAGCCACTTGTACTTTAGTCTTACTTAACTACAATGAGCCTCTGCCACTTTCAATAAAGATGCCTCAGAGAAGAGAGAAGGATAAAACGTAGGAGTAAGTGAAAACCCCACCGTGAAACAATATTAAGTTGTTCTAGAACAAAATTCGAGATAAAAATATACACTGGCGTGTTGGGTAAACTGTTATTCACGATCATCACTTTATAGTGCAATAGATATTAGACATAGGCCATTTGAAACACACTTCTGAGCAACATCTTTGGTTTCTCTCACCCCAGCCAAACAATCTCAAGATCTTCAGTCTACTGAGCCAGATTCTACCTAGCACTAAAGATTTTATGCAGGGACGAGCTTCGATCTTCTTTAAATTAAAAATATCGATAGTATATTATTTTAAATTCGTATGTAATAGTGAATTTTCTGTGAACATGAAATATTAAATCATATGATTTTATAGACGTTTCTCGTAGTAATACTCGTATGTACGTCCATATAATTTCACGGATAAAAGCAAATGTTGATGAGGTTAACTTCAATTTGTTATCAGTTAATAGGTTGTAAGACATGTTTCAATTTAGTATAAGCTGCTTGTTTTTATTTAATTTCAATCGTGAGTTTCTTAAACTGTAACTCTTTTTAAAAATCATTATAAAATAAAGTGAGGTTATCTAATTAATATTTCTGCCGCATCATTAAACTGTGGAACAGTTTGTCAGCCCACGTTTATCTTTAATTTTATGTCCACTTCTAAGCAATTTTTACAGTTTGTTATTCAAGTGATTTAGTTCTATTCCATGCATTGAAGTGTCATTGCCTCTTAGAATATTCAGATTTCAGGTCTTATAGTTTAAAAAATACATTTAATAATTTGTTTCTAGCAATAACATGTCAGCGAAGAGTTGTAGATGGACATCCAGCTGAGAACGCCAGGTACATGGTAAGTCGAAATATTATATACTTTACTACTATACTTTCAAATCGACCTAATATTTGTTTACATGTTTTTAATACGACAAAGTGGTTGCAAAATATGTCATGGCAAGTGCAGTGCAGTTCATTGTTATGACGGGAGATAAATATCTTTCACCGCTTAAAATAACTATGTCAGTTTCCTAGAAACTGGGTACACCTAGGCTGATCTCGGAGACGATACGCTAGCACTGGTTGTGATTGCTAATATAACCAATTTTCCAATGATCACTATCCTGGGGGATACGAGTAAGTGACCATTCGCTGATTTAAATGTAGGTAATACGAATATGTGATCAGAAGATATCCGTTGCATACGAAATTGAATGGAATATAACCTCTTCAAAAAAATCCATAGTGACTTGTTGGAGGCAGCTGTAGAAGTCATTGTGAGAGGCCTATGTTCAGCAGTGGACTTCCTTTGGCTGATGGATTAGATTGGATTGAAAAAATCTTCTAACAGAGTATGAAACTATTGCAACTTGGTCAATGTAGCATATAATCACTGAACGAAAACCACTTCCAGCTATCGTCTTTGAAATCTTTGGGGGAACTGATATGGCCGGGTTTTTGACTGAAGCTGATAATCACCCTGTTTCTGTCTTCAGGCGTATCTCTTAAAGAGTCCGGTTAGTCCAAAAACATACACGGCATGGCTATGCGGAGGGTGTATTGTCCATCCCCGTTTCATTTTGACTTCAACAGCATGTATAAAGGATGTCCTTAACGTATATGCTGTAGCGGGCTATAAGAAGTACGTCAAGGCAGAACTGATTGACGAAGATGAATGTACCAAAAGGACGAAAAAGAAAGTCATCTCTTACTGTTACGATCGATGTAAATCAGGAAGGTTTATTCTATTATTAACACACTTTCATTAGCTTCGCCTATATGTATGCATGTAATATGTATGTATGTAACGGAATCTTTGGAGACGATGTTCGGGCACTTCAAATCCTCGAATTGATTTGAAATTTTAAATATTGATTGTACCGATAAATACTCGTAACTATTGGAATGTTGTAAGATGTAAGATACAAGAATTTAATTTTTTACGCTATGATAACAATAGTGCCAGTATCAGCATTATCATCTGCAGCCACAGGTCCAATGCTAAAATTATGTCTCCTCCAAGGATTAGCACAGTGACAGTATAAAAGTTCAACATTTTTGAGCAATGTTCAACATTTGCAATTTATCACTTTAATATCATAATATTATAATAGGTGATGACGTCAAATAGGTAGCGATAATAATATAACAATAGATAGGTTGTAAACAATTCAAAAAATACAGGGAGATTTAATATATTTTGAAATCTTCATGGCCTTTAAAAGAAATAATGATGTATGTTTCATCCAGCTTTTGGAATGCACATTGATGAAGATCATTGGTGGAACTGGAGGGATATAGCACTTGCGAAAGTGGAGACCCCGTATGATTTTCAAGACGACATATACTCGAAGTTCTGTTCATACCAGCCAAATTTAATAGACGTGAGCTACAATAAAGAATTAACACTACCTGGCAGAGATGTTATAATTTTGGGCTGGGGAAGCTCACAATATTTTAGGCCAGTAAGTGTATTGGTTATGTGGCAATTCTTATGAATGTAATATAATTAAGTTACTACAATCCCAGCCCGCTGAAAGTTGACACGCACAATTATAATAGGCTACATATTTTTTTATTCTGATTCAACGAAGTGACTACCATGTACCTGATGGTGGAGGCAAATACGTCGAACAATTCTTTAGAAAGTTCCTGAATTTGGGAGTTTGAAAAGAAGGACATGCTGCTACACCCTATTAAAAGCGTTGGGTGTCTTGACATTTACAGCAAGAGCCTCGCTATGCCTTTCTGTGGCTTTGCGTGTATACAAAAGGAAGGCTATAAGATCACTTGTTGATCTGTTTTGACGAAAACTACACTGCTGACTATTGTTCTATGAGGTAACCTATCAACTACCAATTTATGAACCGCACCATGAACAGACTCGAAAAAAATGCCATGGCAACGTCTTGCAATGTGATGACCTTTAATGGTTTACATATACTAATTATATTTTCAGGAAGGGAGTGAAATAGACTTGAATGAAGATTACTTATTATACGGCTCCTCTGTTATTTTAACCAAAGAAGAATGTCGTCCTAGTTATTCGGCCTCTGGTGGAAGATTTAACCGTCATATTTCAGAACATTGGATATGTGTAAAGAAGTTAGTTGGACGCTTGGACTTAGAAGGAAACATCGTGAGGACGTTTTCGGAGCCCAGGTCTGGTTGCGGAAAAATTCAGAACTGGAGAGCTGGAAATGATCCCGAAAAAGTGCGTATTTTTATTTGTAAATATAGAATTATGTATGTTATTCGTGTTTTTTCAGCATGTTGAAAATTATTAAACCGTAAAAGTTTGTTTGTTTCTCTTTGCATGTTAAACAACATTGTATTGTTAATTGAAGATCAGGACACATATTTGCTTGGTCCAGAGGAAAGTAGTTCTTTTGATTGTATATTTTAGGTTTTGTTTTTTAAATAAGTATTTCTTTCAAACGAAAGCATTAATTTATTTTTAAGCATTTTTTTTATTGCGTAGGTTCGGCAAACGAGCAAACAGGTCACCTGATGGTAAGTAATCACTGTCGCCCATGAACATCCACAATGCTGGATCATGGATGTGTTGCCGGCCCAATTGGAAGGGCAGCGAGAACTACCTCCATTCTTTAAAAATGTGATTGAATGATTTTTTTTTTTGCAGTGCGTAGATCCCCAGGGCTTTCGTCGTTTTGAAAACTTAAATGTTACTGACACTAATGAGACATTGTACATCGTACCAACGAGAAGAACTGGTATTTGTCAGGTACTTTCAATTATTTAAAGGATAACTGTTAGTAGTTTGTAATAATATTGTGATCAGTAACATGGTAAAAAAATCTCTCCTTATTTCTATACCTTGTGCGTTTCTATTGCTTGGGGTGCTTACAGCAATTACTTGTCATAAAGCGATCTAGCTTTTTAACCATAAAATAAATATATTTTACTGCGTTGTATACTAATAAACTCGTTACCAACCATTTTTAGTTTTTAGTTGGGCGTGTTTGTTTAGTTTTGTAAACTATTATTTATTGGTATCAACGACTTACGATATTACAATAAATTCAGGACTTGTGTAGTTTTATCAAGTATGTATATGTATAGGTATATATCTATTATCATAACAATAATTTGTTCATCTGAATGTAGTCAAGGTCAAATAGTCTTCTTCCTAGCAGGATAAGACAAGGAAGTAAAGGAATTCTTACGACGAACCGAGAATGCCTGGGAGAACTAGTGATCAATGATGACAGATGTTTATGAAAGGGTCCTTACCTTTCTCCCTGAAAAGGAAACCGACTACGCGGTAGGCGATGGCAATGTACAAGGATATGGCCCGAGGAACTTGATTTACATCTCCCAAATTGGCGGCAATTAGCATCGGATCGCATCAAATGGAAAAAAAGGAGGGAAGCCTTTGCCCAGCAGTGGGTATTAAAGGGCTTATAATAATAAATTCCTAAATTGTTTTTGTCTGACTGCCTCGTTGGCGTAGACTGTAGTTGTACTACGGTATAATTACAACACTGTGGTCTCGGTTTCAAAGCCCGGGTCAAGTAAAGTGATATTGGATTTTTTTATTCATTATCAACCCTGAGTCGGGAATTTCCGCCCGATATGGCGATAGGCTCGTCCCATATTATATAGTTGGAAGGAACACACAACGCGAAACGTGGGTGTGGTGGTTGCATCTCTGCCTACTCCTTCTTAGAAAATGGTGTGACGTTTATGTATCTATGTAAGTTTTCATTTCCAGAATGATCACGGCGGCCCTTTGGTGACCTGGGCAGGCGGACGGCCATATGTCATCGGCGTAGCTACAGCTTTCCTAGTAGACCAGCATATGAGGTGCAGGGGACCTTACGCATTCACCAGTGTACACTGTAACAGCAAACTGGTGTATTGCACCTTACATGCTCAGAGGTAAATTTAATTGGCAATTATGTAAATTTTACATATAATAATAATAATATAATAATATCTTTATTTCTCAGAAAAACATCCTTTGTTCTATCCCATAATTCGATATTATAATAATCGAGTCAACCAAAGGTTGCCCACAAGAGATCACACATTGCGATATGACCGCCAATTGTAATGCTTTAGCTTTTATTTGTTTTATTTCTTTTGTTTCTTTAATTTTGGTGTACTAGAGTACGAGTAGATAGAGTATATAAATAAATAAAGTCATTTAAAGGTTATAATAATGTAATTGAAATAAATTATTTTATAAATAATACAAGTTTCCTTCCAGATCGTGGTGGTGGAGTAGGTAAGATTTTTTAAACCTAAGCTAATTAATTAAAAAATAAAATAAAGATATTTAATAGAGATGCATTTTCAATAATAAACTTGTTAAATTAAATTTCAGCAGAAGATCATCATATTGTAGTAGAGAAAATGACGAATTTTTTGAGAAAAGTTTGACTTGGAAAAATTGAGGCGTCATTTCCGTTAATTCAAAGGTCACTCTGTCAAGTGTTTTGATACGTTCCTTAAGCTACAGCATGTGTTATAATTTAAAAAATATATACCTTATTATATTTTAAAGGTTTAAAGTGTTTAGCCATGCGTGTTAATGAAGGTTCAAGTGATGGCACTATTAGTGAAGTCTAATTAGTTTTACTACCAGCATTTGGGTACGTAGTAACGGGCATAGAAAAGAATCACTCATAGACCAAGAGCCCGTGGCTGCCAGACGTTCGTCATTCCGTAAAAGTGCAAGATGTTTTCTTGGCATCGGGAGACTTTTGATGGTTCTTTTATCGTGCTAGACACGTTAAAGCTGATAACTTCCAAAGCCACCCCGATCGGAACTTCATAATGGCTGATCGTGTGACGTCTATGTCAGACGCATGCTCAGACACACTCAGTTTTTACAAAATGAAGTAAGTCTGGTGGCCACCGGCTCTTGGTCTATCAGTAACGGGTAATCACCAAATAAAATGTAACAACCTGTAAAATAAAAGTTGTTTTTTTTAAGTATGAATGTGATAATAAAATGATTATACATTGTATAATTACAGCTTTATTGATTTAAAAGAAAATATATTCTGTTGTTAAAATACACACATATATATATAATTTGTACATGTGTTTTTATTTTATTTTGTGGATTGGTACAACGTTTACTGATATATTAATGATCTCGCAAATTCAATGCTCACTACAACTATTTCAAGTTTATGGTCTGGTGTTTGTGACATGACCAAGATATATTATAATACGCTGTGACCCGTGAGTCATCTTGCCAGTTCTGGTAATAACATTAGAGTGTAATTCATAAATAAAAAACATATTCGTGGAAAAATAGTGGCATCTGTCTGGCATATTAAATTTTATGAATAGCATTCCTTCGGCTATTGATTCTTCACGTGGTTATGAACCTTCAACTTGACAATATAAATATATTCCAGCCGCTTTAGGTATAATATATTACGACTACGATCAGTTAAGTCTGTAACAAACGTGCATGAAATTCTTTAAAGTTCTTTTAGAAGTTTAGTTGTAGCAAAACGAGTCGAGTAAGTGACCATAAGTTTAAGCAAACCAGAAGTTCCTTTATTATTTACTGAACAACTATTAATGCCTTAGATAATAATTAATCTTCGTCCATACTTAATTCCTTGTACAGTTGTATTGGAGTTTCCGAGTATCCGCAAATCGTGACCTCGCTTCAGGCGGTCTGCGAAGTTTGGCGATCGTTAATTTGTTGTTAAACGTCCTATTACTCCGTATCTTGGAGTTTGCGATAAATTGAATTGTTTGATGGACTTGACCAATGTTAGACGAAGTTCGCGTATGTTAAATAGATGTAGAAGTTTCAAGGAAGGACGAAAATGAAAAGCCTGCCATTAAACAACATCATAATATTGTTTTGGAAACAAATTCGATATTAAAATACACACTGGCGTGTTGGGTAAACTATTATTCATGAATATCACTTCATAAGAGGGCAATAGGTATTAGACATAAGCCATTCTAAACACACACTAATGTGCACGATCCTCGGTTTCTTTCACCCCAGCCAAACAATCTGTCGAGATCCTCGATCCACTTAGCCTGAGGGCTTTTAAATTTTATGTACACATTGATTCTTCCAAGCACTGTTGGTCTAAGCAGGGACGTGCTTCTATTGGTTTTTAATTTAAAACATCGATAGCATGTTATTTTAAATTCGTTTGTAATAGTGAATTCTCTGTGAACATGAAATATTAAATCATATGATTTTATAGACGTTCCTCGCAATAATATGTACGTCCATATAATTACACGGATAAAAGCAAATATTGATGAGGTTACCTTCGATTTGTTATCAGTTTATAGGTTGTAAGACATGTTTCAATTTAGTATAAGCTTTTTGTTTCTTTTTAACATCAATCGTGAGTTTTTTAATCTCCATTTATTCCTCAAATGTTTAGATTTTTATTCACATAATACGTGTTAATCCAGGGTGTTAGCTACCTCCACACCACATTTCATCGAAATCCATTGAGCCGTTTCTGAGTTCATCGCGCATAACCGCACAGACAAAAATTCTAAAAACCGTTGTTTTGGGTTCTATTACGTTAATATAGTCCGCCCATGTTATTTGTTGAACACATAGCACGGAGAACTGATGGCGGATGGGGCCAAAAAGTTCTCGAATGGAGGCCACGAAGCGGAAAGCGCAGCGTAGGACGTCCACCCACTAGGTGGTCAGACGACCTGGTAAAGGTCGCGGGACGTCGCTGGATGCGGGCTGCCTCCAACAGGTCACTGTGAAAATCATTGGGAGAGGCCTATGTTCAGCAGTGGACTTCCTTTGGCTGATGGATGATGTTAGTTGTTCTCATTTATCTTCCATGCACAGACATTGATCGGTTACAAATTTATTATTTTATGGATAGATTTGATCGAATTTTGACGGTGATAAGTTATATGGATTCGTAGTACTAGTAATTCATTGATGAAAGTCACGTTATGTTGTTTATCAATTCATGCGATCTAGTTCTATTCCACGAATTAAGGAGTCACTGCCTCTTAGAATACTTCCGATTTCAGGTTTTATAGATTACGAATACATTTAACTATTTGTTTCTAGCGATATCATGTCAGCGCAGAGTTGTAGATGGACATCCAGCTGAGAACGCCAGGTACATGGTAAGACACAATATTATATATACTTCACTACTATACTTTCAAATAGCCCCAATGTTAGCTTACATTTTTTTATTACGACAAGTGCTTGCAAATTATCTTATTGTAAGTGCAGTAAAGTCCAAAATCGAGTGTTCATTGTTATGACGGGAGATATGTATGCGACTGTTGGGTGTATTTATTTATTTGTGATTGTATTGTAAGGCCTAACCACTCTCAATCGTACTCTCGATTGTAGAGGAGGCCCGTGCCCTGCAGTGGGTCGTATATGGGCTGATACAATACAAAAAAAAAAAAAAATTGTATTTCACCACTTAATTTCACTGATCCAATCTGATTTAAAATCGCAATATACACGAATGTTTCATGATCGCTGTCCTGGTGGTTACAAGTACATTATTACCCGCTGATTTAGAACTAGGTAATACGAATAAGTAGGTTTTTTTATCTTAAGATATCTGCTTCATGCTATATTGTGTTTAATATATGCAGCTATTACGAACCAGCCATTGAAGCAGGAAACCACTGGACGAAAGCAGCGTCCAGCTGTCGCTGTGGAAATCTTTGGGGGAGGGGGTGTGGCCTGACTTGTGGCAGAAGTTGATAATCGTCCTCTTTTTGTCTTCAGGCGTATCTCTTAAAGAGTCCCATTAGTCCAAAATCATACACGGCATGGCTATGCGGAGGGTGTATAGTACATCCCCGTTTCATTTTGACTTCAATAGCATGTATTGAGGATGTCCTGAACGTATATGCTATAGCGGGCTATAAGAAGTACGTCAAGATAGAACTGATTGACGAAGATGAATGTACCAAAAGGACGAAAAAGAAAGTCATCTCTTACTGTCGCGATCCAGGTGAAACAGAAAGGTTTTACTATTATTTAAAAATATTGGTTGTATCGATAAATTGTTGTAATGTCCGTTTGCTGTAAGATGCAGGAGTTTAATTCTTTACACCATGATAACAATGATGCCAGTAACACCATTATCATCTTCAGCCACTGCGAGTCCAATGCCGAAATTACGCCTCCTCTAAGGATTACCACAGTCACAGTGTAAAAGGTCAACACTTTTAGGCAATGTTCAACGTTTGCAATTAATCACTGTCATACTTTGATATCTATAGTGATGATGTCAAATAAAGATCGGGTTGTGAACAATGTAAAAAAAACTAACGGGGAGAATTTATTTAAATTTGTTGAGGATTTCATGGATGTTAAAAGACATAATGATTTGATTCATGTTTCATCCAGCTTACGGAATGCGTATTGAAGACGACAATTGGTGGAACTGGAGGGATATAGCACTTGCGAAAGTGGAGACTCCGTATGATTTTCAAGACGACATATACTCGAAATTCTGTTCATACCAGCCAACGTTAATAGACGTGAGCTACAATAAAGAATTAACACTACCTGGTAGAGATGTAATCATTTTGGGCTGGGGAAGCTCACAATATTATAGGCCAGTAAGTATATTGATTATGTGGAAATTCTTGTGAACATAATATACTGAAGTTACTACAATTCTAGCCCGATGATAGTTGACATACATAATTGTAATAGGCTACACATTTTTTTATTCAGCTTCAACAAAGCCTACCATGTACCTCGTGGTAGAGGCAAATACAGCGAACAATTCTTTATAGTATTTCAAAATTCCGGGAGGTTTTGAAGTTTACAGTAACAGCCTCGTTATGACTGTTCTGTATAGCTTTGTAGCCATACAGAACGGAGGATAAGATCACCTATCTCTTTTGTCGAAAACTACAATTTATGTACCTCTCCATGAACGAACACTCAGCGAAATGCTATGGCATCGCTTTACAATTCGTTTATATCTGCCAACCCGAAGACCGTTACCTTTAATGGTTCACATATAATATGTATATATATTTTCAGAATGGGAGTGAAATAGACTTGAATGAAGAGTACTTATTATACGGCTCATCTGTTATTTTAACCAAAGAAGAATGTCGTCCTAGTTATTCGGCCTCTGGCGGAAGATTTAATCGTCATATTTCAGAACATTGGATATGTGTAAAGAAGTTAGTTGGACGCTTGGACTTAGAAGGTAACATCGTGAGGACGTTTTCGGAGCCCAGATCTGGTTGTGGAAGAATACAGAACTGGAGAGCTGGAAATAATCCCGAAAAAGTGCGTATTTTTATTTGGAAATATTAGAATTATGTAAGTTATTCGTTTTTTTTTTCAGCATGTTGAAAATTATTAAACCATAAAAGTTTGTTTGTTTCTCTTTGCATGTTAAACAACATTGTATTGTTAATTGAAGATCAGGACACATATTTGCTTGGTCCAGAGGAAAGTACTTCTTTTGATTGTATATTTTAGGTTTTGTTTTTCAAATAAGTATTTATTTCAAACGGTAGCATTAAATTCTTGTGGATTTACATATGGGATCTACATTGCATATGAACCACCTCCATTCTTTAAAAATATGACTGAAAATAAATTTATTTTTGCAGTGCGTAGATCCGCCGGGTTTTCGTCGTTTTGAAAATTCGAATGTAACTGACACTAATGAGACATTGTACATCTTACCAACGAGAAGAACTGGTATTTGTCAGGTACTTTCAACTATTTGAAGGATAACTGTTAGTAGTTTGTACATCAATAATAATATTTGGAATAATACTGCCATCAGTAACATGGTAATAAATTAACTCCTTATTTCTTTATCTTGTGTATAGACTTTCCTTTTATCTGGGCTGATGTCTCAGGGCATACCTTTACATTCAACCTTTTTTACATCGTTCGGTCTTGAAAGTTCTCAATTGGCAAATCTTTGGTTCTCACACCTATCCTGATAGCATTAAGTCTGGTTTTTGCCCAACTATGTTACCGTGATAAAATTCTGTATTATACATCGACATTTCCGTAAACGAAATGGAATAGAGCTAGAAAAAATGCCATAGGTAAGAGGAAATTGTAAACAATCGCTACACATGTCACACAGGTAAATGATTGTGTGACCCACAATTAAATATTGCATTGTCCAATCATAAACTCACAACCAATTATATATTTTTGCTTTTTAGTTGGGCCTTTTACTAAAGCATGTTTTTTAGATTTTCAAACTACTCGTAGTTTAAAAACTAAAAAACATTATTGAATGGTTTCAACGAAGTAATATTTAACTGTAGGTTCCGAACTGTGTGTAGTTTTAGTATCTATCATTATCATAACAATATGTTCAATGAATTTAGTATGTTATTCCTAAATTGTTTTTGTCTGACTGCCTTAGTGGCAGTTGTACTGCAGTATGATTACAACATTGAGGTCTTGGGTTCAAATCCCGGGTCAAGCAAAGTGATTTTGGATTTTTCTATTGTCACTTCAGAGTCAGGAATTTCTGCCTGATATGGCGATAAGCTCGCCCCCTATCACATCGTGGGACGGAACACACAAGGCGAAGGCTTAGGTGTCCTGGATGCAACTCTCCATAACCTTTCTGAGGAAATACTGCTGTATGTATGTATGTTTTTGTCTCCAGAATGATCACGGCGGTCCTTTGGTGACCTGGGCAGGCGGACGGCCATATGTCATCGGCGTAGCTACAGCTTTCCTAGTAGACCAGCATATGAGGTGCAGGGGACCTTACGCATTCACCAGCGTACACTGTAACAGTAAACTGGTGTATTGCACCTTACATGCTCAGAGGTAAATTTAATTGGCAATTATGTAAATTTTACATCCTTCGTGCTACCCCTTAATTCAATATTCTATCAATCCAGTCCATCAAAAAGTAGCCTAGAAAATATCGCAGGTTGCGATATAACCGCCAATTGTTATCATGAATTTAGCTTTTTTTATTTTATAAGTAAAGTTTATAAGTTTCTTCCATTTTGGCGTATAGTAAAGAAAATAAATAAATAAAGTGGTTTAAAGTTTAAAATAATGTAATTGAAATAATTTTTTTCATGAATAATACAAGTTTCCTTCCAGATCCTGGTGGTGGAGTGGGTAAGTGTTTAAGAACTTTAGCTAATTAAAATAGTATGTTCATAACGATAAAGATATTTATTAGAGTTGCATTTTTTCATTAGTAAACTTGTTAAATTAATTTTTCAGCCGCAGATCATCATATTGTAGTATAGAAAATGACGAATTTGTGGAGAAAAATTTGACTTGGAAAAATTGAGGCGTCAAGTCCCTTAATGTACAGATTATCTTATCATGTGCATTGAGACCTTCCTTAAGCTGCGGGCTGCAGCATGTGTTATAACAATTTTATACCTTATTATTATATTTTATAGGTTTAAATTCTTTAGCCATGCATGTTAATGAAGGTTCAAGTGGTGGCACTATCAGTGAAGTCAAATTAGTTTACTACCAGAATTTTGATCTTAGAAAATAATCACTGTTTAACGGTAAATTACCGAATAAAATGTAACAACATGTAATTGCAACATGCTGTATAAAAAGTACCAATGTGATAATAAAATTATCATACATTGTGTTATTAAAGCTTTGTTGATTTATTTGAAAAAATTGTTGTTAAAAATATATTTTAATTTGTACATTCGTTTTTGTTTTATTTTAATCTTAACGCGTGCTAGCATTTACAGTTATACACGATTAGTATACCATCATCCTTTAAAACACAATAATATTTGAAAGGTTTTTGCAATATTCTGTTAATAGCGCCCTGAATCCAACATAGTGGAATCTGTTTTTTGTAATGGGACACAAAGGGACTAAAATACACCTAATGTTAAGTACGGGGTATTACAAATACAGTGTCATACGATGCGAGGCGGCTGCCTCTTGCCAGCCATGCCAATAGACAGGCCTGACTGTATACGAATATATCTAAAGTATTTATAATATACAGGAGCGCTGTTTTACATTTACGTCACCAAAAACGTAGATATTTTTTTTTTGTAATAATGATAGTACTGCTATATTAGTGAAAATTGAGGTAATTATTTAACAACAAATGGCTATACATTCATTTGGTAAAGTATATTGAGTTACTATCCGTCCAAAGCGAGTTAGAGAGGAATGAAATAGCCCTAACCTTTTTTTTTTTCCTTTTCAAATAATTCGTGTATGTTCGATAACCTGTCAAATGTCAGCCAATGGGAGGGCAGAAAAAGGTGGTCCGGCACCACCATTTTTATATACGTTTTTTTAAACTACCAGCGCTACCTCTATATTATAAAAACTAGCGACCCGTACCAGCTTCGCCTAGTTGAATATGTTTTTTGATTCCACTCCACACCAGATACACATTATTTTTCGTACAAACTGAGACACTATTTACATGTATTATGCATATAAACCTTCCTCTTGAATCACTCTATCTATTAAAATACCTATATGAATTCCGTTACGTAGTTTTAAAGATCTAAGCATACATAGGGACAGATAGACACCGGGAGCGACTTTGTTTTTTACTATGTAATGATACTCTTAAAAATGTATAGTTTGATTTATGTTCTGAAGCTTTACTTGTTATTGTACTTATCTCATGAAGTGAAATGAAAATGTATTCTGAGCAAATAAAGTTCTTTAACCACATATCCTTACGTATCTTTGCGTAGAATTCTTAAGAGCCGTAAAAGGCGGAATTCAGGCGGATATCAATATAGTTACTATCACTAGCATAGAATTTGAAAATAATGCACCTTTATCGTCTGAGAATTGAGATTAGTCGCAAAATATCATTGAATATATGCTGTAGCGGTAAAATCCAATGTCACGGTCGAGCGCGCAGGTTTAATCTCTAGAATATTTCCATCATTTCATAGTAATGCTGTTTAAGGAGTTTGTTTTTTTACTCATTTTTCAGATTCATTTAAAATGTTGAGTAATTGTTTTGTTTTGTTCTTTATGTTAATTATTTAACTGCCGTTAATTTATCAAAATAGTTCAGTCTGCATTGTAGCACATCTTTCTTATTTATAGTCGTTTTAAATGTTAATAAAATAAAAAGTAGTGGTAAATATAAATTTAAACATTAGATTTTGTAATAATTCATCTGTATTAAAAAATTCAATATTATCAAGTAATTAATTGGTTTGTCTAAATTTATAAATAATTTAATCTTTTTTGTTGAATGTATAAAGCAGTTATTTAATTGCAGCATCTGTTTGTGAGAGAAGAATATTCAATGGAACCTACACACCATTTGATAAGCAGTTTATGGTACGCATTCTATTTGCTTTTGTCATAGTTAAACTTGAAATTAGTTCATGGTATTTCATACATTGTAGTTAAAATGTAATTCTTATTCTAACTCAGCAAAATCCTTATGCTAGACACCTATATTTCTAATTTGAAAGAGTCCGCGGCACAGCAAGCAAGTCTCAACACAAAATAGTATACCTATCTACGTATATATCAAAAATACTTTTATATAGAATTTACTACTAAGTATCCATATATTTGAACAAATAGCTAAGGATATCCACGGGGCAGACCTAGGTTCTGTAATGGCCTTCTACACAATATGTATTTATATTATAGGTATACTTCGTGCAGTCCGAAATGTCGGCAAAAAAGTCGACAGCTCTCGGAAACTACTGGCTCTGTGGAGGAGCCATTGTGTCTCCAACGCAGATATTGACCTCAGCCGCTTGCCTAAAGGAGCATGATCATATTTACGCTATAGCTGGCTATAAGAAATATGTCAACCGGTTCGGCCTTGACAAAGACCAGTGCACTAAGAGATGGAAGCAAAAAGTCATCAGAACGTGTACCCCGAAGGGTTTGTTGCATATTTTTATACTAGCAGGATAAAGTGAGGACAATGCACATGATGCATACCAAATCGAGTGACCAGCTAGATGTGCCCTCTATTTAAATTCTTTATGTTTAATTATTGGCGACAGATGTTTCAACTATTGTGAAAACTTAGTTTTTAATGGACCACGTCGGCCTTGAGTGGGGTGGTGAATTTAATGTTCTTTAGATTTTTTTTAACAACTTATTTGGCATTAAGATTTTTTTAAATCTTTCACTATTAAATAAAAAAATACCATCAACATGTTAATCACAAAATTCTTACAGAATACCGTTTCAATTACGATAAGCCTATCAACTGGATAAGCATGGATGTCGGAGTGGCCATCGTGGAGAAACCCTTTAACTTCTCGGATTTGACCTGGCGTCTGTACTGCTCGTACGCTCCAGCACCAATACGAGTGCTTTACGAAGAAGAGTACCAGGTGCCTGGCATCTCTGTGTTGATGTTTGGATGGGGCAGCGAGGTTGAGCGACAGGTCTGTACTGATTTTTCATGGCAAAGGTGCTGAACACGACCAAATATTCTGCTGGTGGTAAAATGTAAGTATTCGTCTGGAAAACGACCATGCGTAATATTAGGAAACCCGACATAATCGACGACGCAAGTGGATTGCTTTACAGGTTATGAAGAAAGTTACGTAATTCTTTCATCAGTTTCTTTCAGAATTATATCTGCAATGTTTTGGTTTTATACTGTCATGTTTTTATAAAGTTAGTTTTCTTAATATATTTTATTTATCTTTAGCAACACGACATACTGGATCCCAATTCACCCTTCTTGCGGGAAGCGTCAGGAAAGATCATAACAAAGGGAACTTGTCGGAATAGTCTGAATGGAATATTGATGGCAGAAGTCGTCGACAAATACTTGATTTGCGTACAAGGCAAGGGAATTTTAGGCGGCGCTGGTGAATTGTTGGATTTGGGTGAACTCAATAACGCTGGCTGCTCGAGGAAAAATATGCAGAATGGTGAAAGAGTACGTAGGAAATATACAAAAAGTACCAATACCTATTTTTTATAAGTAAATTAATTTCTTGTGGAAAGAACAAACATCCATGAAACCTAGTAGCACTGTCCATATTTCAGAACTAACTGAAATTCATAGCATAATAATAATTAAAAATTTAAAATAGGGGCAATAAAATAATGGTTCATAATAATAGCCCAATCTTGACTGAAACTTAATTTAGATTATCCAATGATTATGACCCCTAAATAGTGATAATTATCAGAGAAACCGGATTGGTAATTAAGAATTTCAAAATGGTTGCGGTAATTTTAAATCGGCTTACTATAAAAGAATGTTTGGGTGTCACCCATTGGAACATTAAATGATGGAGTATGTAATGATAGCAGATCTAGAACATACGGGACTTGTAGATTAAGTATTAAGTAATTAAGTATTAAGTTTGCCTCGGTGGCGTAATGGTACCACGGTACGAATGCAAAGCTGAGGTCTTGGGTTCGAATCCCGGGTCGGGCAAAGTGATATTGGATTTTTCTATTCATTATCAGCCCGGAGTCAGGAATTTGTGCCCGATATGGCGATAGGCTCGCCCCCTATCACATTGTGGGACGGAATATACAAGGCGAAACGTTCTGGTAGCAGCTCTGACTACCCTTTCTGGGAAAAAGACGTGTGTTTATGTATGTATGTATTAATTCCACTTTTACTATTACAGTGCCTCAATAATAGTTTTTACGATGATGACTACTTTGGATTCCGAAGAAATTCCAATAGGACTGACACGATTGACGGAACAGATCGACAAAACGGATCTGCGGAAAATTTTGTCAATACAAGGAGGCAAGGAATATGTCAGGTAACACTATATTAAATAACAAACAAGATTGCTTTGCTGCTAATTATATGTCAAGATTACATAGAGCTTTTAAAATTAGATTCGTGTATAATGTTGTTCAACTAAACTAGATATCGTGTACATTTTAAATTTTTCAATATGAAAATCAAATTTTTTTCTATAATTGTCTACCACGTCTCTTATGAAATATTTTTAAGCGTTAATTTATTTTATAGTGATTCCTATCATCCATTATCATCCATCTATTAGCCAAAGGAAGTCCACTGCTGAACATAGGCCTCTCCTAATGATTTCCACAGTGACCTGTTGGAGGCAGCCTGCATCCAGCGACCTCCCGCGACCTTTACCAGATTCCTATACAGAAATAAATTTCACAGAATATTTCTTTTTTTTTGTGTTTCTAGAACGATCACGGAGGGCCTCTAGTAACGTGGCTAGGGAATGAAGAAGTGATGATAGGGATTGCCGCGACGGCACTCCACGGCGCCAGATACGAGTGTGTCGGGCCCTCACTGTTCTCCAGCACTCACTGTACCAGCAGCGTCATACAGTGCTTGCTTCTTACTGATGTGAACTTGTAATTACTTTTCACAATATACATATCAAATAGTCTGAACAATTACACACTATACCCTCTTAAAAATCTTCAGCATACACTTAGAAATATTTGGTTAAATAAATATAAATTCCCGCAAAAAAACGTAGATTTTATTATAACAATATCTGAGGAGAATTAAAAATAGATGGCTAAATGTGAACGCTTAATGAGGATATAATTATAATTGGCACAGGCTAATGACCAAAGTACCTACTGAGATTGTGGAATATAGTAAAAATTATAATTGATAAAATTATTGTTTGTTTACTCGTACTTCAGGCGAAGAAAATGTGAAGCAGAGGAGAAAGCTAAAGGAATTACTATTACCGACCAATATTTTGACTGGGAAAACAAATACGGAAAAAGGTTTGTGGAGTACAACTATTTTCGATAAGAAATCATGCAGATTTAGTCAGAAGTATAAATTAATCATACATAGGTACTTGATATCAATAATTTTCAAACTACCGTTGTGTATTTGGTCAAAGTGGTCGAGTAAATAATTATGACAAAGATCTCATAGCCATTTTTTTATTCTGTCGCGGCATAGTGACTGCATTGCACCTGATGGTAAGTGCTAATGCCGCCCAGACAAAGTATCATGCCGGCCCAGTAAGAATTAATCATTTAATTGATTTAAAGTATCTGTAGAATAGTCAATCACCACGCACTATAACGGTGAAGGAAAACATCGTGAGGAAACCTGCATACCATAGCGATTTCTATAAATTTCTATGGTATGTAAAAGTCCGCCAACCTGCACTAGGCCAGTGTGGTGGACTATATGGCCTAATCACTCTCAATCGTACTCTCGATTGTAGAGGAGGCCCGTGCCCTGCAGTGGGTCGTATATGGGCTGATACAATACAAAATACCTGTAGAATAGTAATCCTTGCAGTGTTTTCTGTTAAAGTAATTTTCAAAAACTGATCAGATGGAATATTTTATGAACTAAAGCAATTTATACCAACGAAAATTAATATGTGCTGTCAGGTTCTAATGTAAATATTTGTATTTTTTGTAGGTCACCGTCTAAAGTCGATCTCCCGGTGCGTATGGTAGTGCCTTTGCGCCCTAAAGAACCTTCATTACCAAAAGCGCCCTCCCAACTAATAAAACCTCTGCCATCACCTAAACCTCTATTTCCAGTTAAAACTGTATCTTCAGTAAAGACTTTGCCCTTAGTTAAGTCTTTGCCATCAGAAAAGTCTATATCACCTGCTAAGTCTTTGCCATCTGCCAAGCCTTCACTGCTAGTTAAGTCTAAGCCAACATTCCAACCTATAAGTTTGGTAGCGCCTAGGAGACCGTCATTGCCAGTAAGACCAGGAGCTCAGCAACGTCCAAGACTGCGCATTAACTCCAACGGAGAAAAAGTTATCAACTACATGAACGTTAAAATACTTTTTAAATAAATTATTTTGTTTCTGTATTTAGTAACAATTAATTTAATGCCAGGTTGATCTTTGATCCATTGACGTAATATTTGGTTTGTACATAACCAACTAGTCATACATTAGAAACACGAATAAACATGTACAGAAATTTGCGTTAATTTTGAATTTGTTAATGTCGATTCCATTAAAAGTTATTATCTGTCTTGCTATCAAATATCAATAACTCAAAAATATCTTATTTCGTTATATATTAATTGTACTTTAATTAAAACAACTCAAGCAACAAAACTCAGTAATTCAACGATGAGCTAATTGCGTTCGCACACTAGTGCAATATTAAGGGCGATGTGGTTGTCGGGTCGACGCAAAGGCTTTCTTGTGCCCGAATGAGCCGCGTTCGTTGAAATAAGGGTCTTTACCGACCCAAGACAAAGTCTTCAGTCGCCTCGTCGCTTGCGGTACATTAATAATTCTCGGGGATCTTCCTTTTGCAGTCAGTAGCTGCAGTCGGGTGCGGTGTCTCTTACAGCGTGATAAAGATGATTTGTTACTCCGGTCTTTATGCAGTTTGTTAGAACGGACGTATCCGCTCCATATTCATGGACCTGTTCGTAAGATGTGGGTTTATCATCTCTTTATAATGCGGTTATCAATTTCTCTTTGGCAAATTTAAATATTACTGTCGAGGGTGGAATAACCCACCTCCGATATGTGACAAAAATAAAGAGATAAATTGGTTATCGGTTTTCTTTTGGAAAGAGAATTTGTTATGAGTATGTAGATGCGGAATAAATCCATTTCAATAACCCACTAACTCGCTTGGCATCTTCAAGTATTGTTGGTGTTGATGGGAAGCCATGATCACTTAAAATGTGAGCTTTTGACTCTTTACATAACTCATCTTTTGTAGAAAAATAATATGATAATAAAATACATAAAAATATCATTTCAGTTGGTTTAACCACTGTCGTGCATAAATAAAAACTAATACATATAAAATAGGATTTAAAATTGTAGGAATAAGTCCGTGACTTTAAATTTTCAGCCTTTTACAGAGCCCCGACCCAGACACAGACAATGCGCCGCTTCGTTCAAACCGCATGTTTCTTAAATGTAAGGAAGGGGACCTAGGTCTGGAATTTTTTAGTACGTTCAGAATACCTGATCAACTGTAAAACAGAGTGATACACTTAGACAAAGACTTGCAGTATTAATGATGTAGGTAGTTTCTGAAATGCGATCAGACAATTGCTTAGATTTAGCATGCGGAAACACAGTAGTCTTGTTAAAATTACAAATAAATAATTCCATTTTTATAGAAGGTTTTTTTTGGATAAATAAACACAATGACTACTAATCAAAGGGACAATTTATTATATATATATTTAAATATATTTTAATACTCGTAGTAATGCAACTCTATTACTAGATAGGTCCTGAGATTTTTAACTGAACAAATTAATTACGGCAACAACGTCTACTTTCCATCGGTTTAGGGTGAAACAACGGTATTATGTCGGTTAAACTAGTCCGTTCGTGTCAGAGCTCTAACTGGAATAAATGTAGCTCGTCTCCTCACACTAGCTGCTCATAAACACATATTCGTAAATCTTGTATAATAGATATTTTATTACAAAAATCTTACATTTTTATATTAATTTACGTGAATTTAGACATACATAAAAAAAATATATATTTTCGTCCGCTTTAAATAAAATAATGTAGTTGTAGGTACTGTCTGTACTGCATCAGCCCATATAATTCCCACTATAGGGCACGAGCCTCCTTTACAATCGAGAGTACGATTGTGAGTGGTTAGGCCTTAAAGTCCACGTCGCTGGCTTAGTGACGATTAGCGGACTTTTACATACCATAAATATTTTTACAGATCGCTATGGTATGCAGGTTTCCTCACGATGTTTTCCTTCACCGTTATAATGCCTGGTGATTGACTATCAATACACACATGATAGTTACACATAGTTCTAGGTAGGTTACTGAAATTCGTTTACTTTAGTTGAAAAAATTTCAATAAGCTCAAAAAACATCTATAATATGTTAAATCCTGTTTGGACACGATCCCGGGTCTGTTTGTCGCGGATTAAAATAATCCCTGGCGGATTACACCGCACAGATACCTAAATTCTATTTCTGGAGTGTTTGGGTATGTTCTAAGTGTCAACCAAATCAATTAATTTTTGAGGGATTAGTTTAAAAGATACATGAAGGAAAATTATTAAAGATTATTTTGGAGTCATTAAGGACAAGTTAGACATTCCCGGAGACGCGCTGAGCTTCAATGCTCGGTGTCATTAAAATGCCATTGTTGATCCTGGCTTACAGGAGTTGCAGTAGCGGGTGTGAGGGCGAGACATTCTCCTATTTTGCAATTATTATATATATCCGACAAAGTCGACTGTTATGTGTGTCGATCAATCCTACTAATATTGTAAGGCTGAAAGTTTGTGTGTTTGTTACCTCTTCACGCTCAAACGGCGAAACCAATTTTGTTGAAATTTGAAATGCAGGTTGCCGATACCCTGGATTAACACATAGGCTATTTTTACCCGAAAAATGTATTGCTCCTGTGGGATGAGCAAGGAATTAAAATATGTATATTTGCGACTCTTCCAAACTTGAAAGGATGGAATGGGGTAGAATATAGAGTCATAGAACAGAATAAGACGGGATAGGGATGGGAAAAGCAGTATAAAGGAAAGCGTTGGGTTTAAATATTAAACAGTACGGGGAAAATATGTGTCTGATGTGGACTGGACTTAAAAACAATCTGCATCCGTGCGTGCAGTGTTGGGCCGCTAGAACATAATAATCAAAATAATATTTTCATGTGCACAAAAGCATCATGATACGGTTACTCCATATAAGGGCAGAGCAAGAGAAAATAAAACAAAAACCGATCCCAAGCGGATCTGTCTCTAAGAAAATTGTCTACACACAAACATACATACACTCGTACATACGGGTCGAAGGTAGAAACTCCGTTTTGAGATTTTGTACAATTGTCGTATCTATGACCACTTTACTAACGCATATGTCGCAAATATTAAGGCTCAATTGCACAAACTTACTTTGCCTATAACCTTGACTTTGACAATTTCATCGTTATACATTGGAGAGGTATTTGACATTGATAATGTATGGGATTGACGTTTTCAAAGCAAAGTTATGGGTAAAGTTAGTTTCTGCAATTGATCCTTAATAATTAACAGAAAATTTAGCTAAAACTGATCTGTTCCGAAAGGCAGGTCGCCCGACTCGCCGCTGACTCTTCAGTGGTTGATGTCAGCAATTTGCATAAACGCCAAAGCTCGAGCAAACTTCACAAGATTCCGACCGTGTTTGAGGTTTCGGTTGTCGCTTCTCAGTGCAAAGGTTAATATTAATATCTATAATTTATTACCCCCATTTCTTTCAAGAACATTGACTTAGTTTTTAAAATATTGTTCATGGTGATTTTAAAATATTTTTCTTTGTTCTGCACTGTAGACTTCATAATATGTGATCTGGAAATTACATATTACCCCATCCTGCTTAGCTCTTCTTAGTCATTTTATGGTTAAATTTTCAGTACACTTATGATACTATGTAGAAGAATAAGAATGAGTCAATCTTATGACCCACTCGTTACAAGAATACAAATTGGATATTTTAGATCTTGAATCGAAAACATTAATTTCGCCAATTATTTCGCTCACCAATTATTTTTCATTCCAATTTAGAAATCTTAGCTAAAAACTGAAAAGTATAAATCACAATAACAAATGTAACTAAACCTAACGGTCTGTCGCAAGTTAATTACCTGAAAACTCAAAAGAAAACACAATGGGCTTCTATCCATCACTTAATTGCTAGGATGGATGTCAAAGCATTCACACGATGTCTCTGAAGGCGTTGTTAGCGCCAACTATCGGACACCATTCCTCAGATACAAAGGAGTGGTTCTGCGTAGCGATTTCAATAATAACGGAACGTTTGAAAATAGTGCTTAAGATTTCAGGTCAAAAGGTAACAAAAGATGCTATTCGATGTCGTGTCTGGCTTTACGTGCTCAATCAACTATACACAAAGAGAAAAGATGGTAATTCGACATCTTATGTTTAAAGGCGATATTGATAAATAAGAAGAGCTGTGAATTTAACCACATCTACTATTTTAATTTGTCTAAACCTTTTGAGGTTAAGATAATTTTCACATCATCAACATCAGCTGAACGTAAGTGAAAAAGGGCCTTGCGTATCATTAAAATAATGCTGATTTGATGTCATAATGAAAGTAGGAGACCTATTGAGGATTTCAAAGATCTAAGTTAAGGATATTAAGTTACAGGCCTGCTGTAGCATCAGTTCGACTAATAGTAAGTTTAAAAAAATACTGCACTCGATTTTGTACTTAAAAAGTTTTTTTTAAAGTGTCAAAACAAAACATTTATGTTCACCACTTAACCTAAAACTGGAGTATTAAAATGAATCAAACAGTATTCTGCTTAACCAATATTTGGTTGTATTGCGATACAAAGCAATTTATTAGGGGCATATCAAACGACGATAATACATAAATATCCCCAAAACGTTGTACCTGATTGACAAATTTGAGTTGAAACAGTCGAGTTTGATGGTTGGGACATAAATTACGGGCGTTTGTTCACGGCGCGCCAATTTCGGGGGTGGGCAGTGAGCCGTGACGTCATTGCTTATTCTGAACACGTGAGCGTTTGAAACATTTCACCCATAGAGTGGGTACGTATGGGTTGCTGAGAAACTGTGAAATTGATCGATGTGGATATTGCCCGGATCAGATTTCAGGGTAAGATCATTTTTCCTAGTTTCCGGCTATATGGGTATAGGAACTTATACCATGGCTTATTCAAACACGAAAAAACGCCAGTAATTCACTGAAGTCAGATTTTTGTCTATGTAATAAAATTATTATTAAAATATTGATGTTTATATTAAAAGCACCACTGTCGTATTAAAACGTTCCCACTCATCAAATCTATAAAGATTTAAGCCTTGGGGCAAAATCATTAAAACGTACCATTCAGGAAAATGCTCTACCTCAGCATATTTATGTAAGTAAACATATGTATACGGCCTTATACACAGGCACTTTTAAAACCTATTTTAGTTATATAATGTTTTGTCCCTTTCGAACAATTTTTGAATTCAGTTTGAACGAAGAAGACAAAACATTTGATAACTAAAATCGGTTTTAAAACTATCTATGAATAATGCCGATAGTCTCGGCTTCCAAGTAAGAACGTGTTTTATAGAGTAGGTGCTGTAAACACGGCAGATACGTGTACATCATGTTCTACCGTAGGTATTTAGAAATTAATGCAATTGTCGTAGTATAAAATATGACCGTAGCATATTATGTACACTGATTGCTTAAGCATATCACTAGAATTTTAAACCAAAATCACTGGAATGTGTATTCAATATTAAATAATTATTATTACTGTAAGTAACCTTGTAGCTTTGTGGTATATTTGGTTTGGAATAATGTACATTATTATTAAACGCTTTACGTAATAATTTCCAATGTTGCTCATGAACATTCAAAGATTTTTTTTACACGGTTTGTGGATCTAATTCTTTATTAAATACTAGCGGCCCGGCCCAGCTTCGCCTGGGTGCTAAGATGTTTAGACTCCACTCCACACCAGAAATATCTTATTCCCGTTCAAACTTTTGTACTCCTGAACTCAACCTAAGTACCTACTATCCCTTTTCCTATCATATACCATCCCATCTCATCTGGCTCCTTTTCTTTCTGTTACATCCGTCCCATTATTTCCCATCGAATGCAATCCGGA
This sequence comes from Theretra japonica, assembly GCA_033459515.1. Lineage (NCBI taxonomy): Eukaryota > Metazoa > Arthropoda > Insecta > Lepidoptera > Sphingidae > Theretra > Theretra japonica. Next base: position 5,305,240 of record CM065928.1, read on the forward strand.
TCCGACCGGTTTCATCGCGTTCGTCCCACTTTATCCCATTTCATCCCTTAATGCCTAAATAGGCAAGTTGTAAATTTGTTGTAATTGCTTTTATTTTGTAGATAGGCCTTATATAAACACGAAAATACGACGAATATCATTTAAAAAATACGCAAACACAAATACTTTGCAAAATTCCTGCTAAAACTTTCCGCTCAGCCAAAATTCTGACTACGAAATTGATTTTTTAAAGTATAATGAACTACTTATTTTAAATTTAATTAATTTTATAGCGTCAACAACACGAGGTAATTATACTGTTAAAATGTAGCTTATATGACACGTTCGTAGATTTACCATAGCAGCGCCATCTATTGATTACTTACTCAACCTAGTCGAAAGGTATCGACATCTGTTAGAATCATTTGGAGTTAACAGATGGTTGTGACTGTCAAATAATGACAGACAAATAATTAGCAATAAATTAAAATTGCGACTATAATTTGAGATTTAAACTATCCTATCTCTCAAGTTGGATCGAACTGCACATGGTGTGCAAATTTTATTATAATCGGTTAAGTAGTTTAGGAGTCCATTGAGGACAAACATTGTGACACGAGATTTATATATATTAGATATTTTAATAGATAATAAAAAACTGAGATGTAATTTTATCACTGTATTCAATAGTTAACCAAACCAATTAATTCGAATTATTTGAAAGCCTCCGTGGCGCAGTTGGTCAGACGCCTGTTGTGAAACGAGAGGCCTCGGGTTCGATCCCCGCACCGAGACAAATGTTTGTGAGGCTAGAAGTATTTGTCTCGGGTCTGGGTGTTTGTGAGACCTAAAAGTCTCTCCTAGTATCTGATACCTACGACCCAAGACTTATTTTTTCTTAATGTGGGTTCAGGACTGTATATATGACTGTTGGGTGTATTTATTATTATTTATTTATGAGCCTGCGATCAAACCAAATAAAACCTTTGAAATTATCTGCTTATGAATTCATTAAGGGTTTTAACCCCCACCACAACGATATCCAATGCAACCTATTTCGAACTATTTATACATAACTTACAAAGCGTCTCTGTAAAATGTGATAGCTGTCCTCCGACTTTAAGGTGAATTTAAAATACGCCGAAGTTCATAACTCCGTTCCCTTACAAACTTCGCTTCAAGACGTCGAAAACAAATTTTTGTCCGCATAAATAGCGGTTTCACGAAGTTGGATGGAGGCGACAGAATATTTCATTTTAAGAGAAGACAAGTTTAGAGCGTTTTATTTTATAAGCTCGCAATGATATCTGATTTTAAAGAGTATACATTGAGTAATATCCAGGGTATATCAAGAATGCAGCCGAAAACGAAGCCAGGTGGTAGTTTTAGTGACTACAGACACGGTTAAACTAAAAATGTTGCAAAAAACGCGACGATTGTTTTTGTAATGTTTTAAATATCATTGTGTTTGGGTGGTAAATACATAGTTTTTGATACAAAATTTTAGTTGCATTGTGTCTAAAATCACAAAAACTACCACCTAGCTTCGTTTTCGGTAGCAGTTTTGACATACCCTGGATATTGTATTTAGTGCATTGAATAACTATAAACTGCATTCAAAGGAATTTGTGGTCCATTTTATTATTTACCATTTGTTGACTGATGTTTTCCAATAATATGAGAAATGACATCAAGATATACGAGCGTTACTTTTTAGGTTCAGCTTCCGCTTATACTGTTTTCACCAGGTATACCTGTCTCAACCGTGGAGAGGTAACCACCTCCCGTCATGAATGAATTGTAGTCACATTTTCAACATAAACTGGTGGTAGGTATCTCATATATGAGAGGTCGCCTAGGTAGGTACCACTGCACTTGCAGTGTCATTTTCTACCGCGAAACAGTAATTTAAATGCACTGTTGTGTTCCCGATTGAAAGACATAGTAGCCAGAGTACCAATTGGATAAAATGAGATTTCTAACATCTTCTAACATGATGCCGAGCGCAGTGGAATGCCAAGCATTGTTTTGCAATTCATGGTTTTGTTTGGTTTTGCTACTGTCCGTGAGCGCTTAATGGCAAAAGCAGGTTCGTCTTGCCATGAAGGAACCTAAGGAAACGAAAAGCCTCTTTAAGTGATGTAATATCCTAGTTCCCTAGATTCCAGTAATACCTTGTATATACACTTTCATATGGAAGCCTAAAGACTTCACTTTAGATATTTGATACGCTTTCAACATCCCCTCTTCACGCACGAGCTCCCACTATAAATTTTCTTAAAGAAATCAATTTATCCGAGGGATCTCAGATCAATTTATTTTTTATGGACCTTTTCCTCTGCACCTTAATCTTTGTAATCTCGGGATCAGCGGTTGATTTTGAAGGAATCATAAGGTTGGAGGATCGAAGACTCCATTTGCAGTGAGTGTATAAGTTAACTTTTCTTATTTATGATGTAACTTATGATTGGGCCACAGTTTTATTTGATAGCCTCCGTAGCGTAGTTGGTTAGAAGCCGGCTGAGAAACGCGAGGCTGCGGGTTTGATCTCCGCACCGAAACAAATAATTATGTCATCCACAGGTATTTGTTTCGAGTCTGGGTGTTTGTGAGACCGAAAAGTCTCTCCTAGCTTTTAATACCCACACACAAGTCTCGATCTTAGTGTGGGGTCAGGACCATGTATGTGACTGTTGGACTGTTGGACAGATTGTAGATTTAATAAATTATAGACATGGAAACATTGTTGAGGCCGCCAATGAATAATTCGTTAAGTTATCACCCATAATATGATCAACGCAATAATTGCATCCTAAATTATTACGATTTGGCAATTAATACACTCATTAAAATATGGCGATATAATATCCAATTCTAATTTGAAAGTTTTTGAGCAATCAATCGGTTTAATTATTCACCGAAGCGATACACGGCTCAAATAAATTGCTTTTATGTCGATGAAACACGTTAGTGGCACGTTAATTATATATGAGCTTATTTATTTAGTTTAGGTTTAAATAGTAAAACAGATTTGTTCTGGGAAATTGTCGCAAAATATTATGTTAGTTAATATTTGTTTCAGTGTTTGTAATAGTTGTTTATTCTTATTGTGTATGTTAGTTTTCTTAATTTTCGCGTAGGTATTTGTACCAAAATCGTTCATTGCGAAAATTGGTAAAATCGAAGGTGTTTCACCTCAAAAAAAGTTTTTTTTTGTATTGTATCAGCCCATATACGACCCATTGCAGGGCACGGGCCTCCTCTACAATCGAGAGTACGATTGAGAGTGGTTAGGCCATATAGTCCACCACGCTGGCCTAGTGCGGGTTGGCGGACTTACACTCCGTAGATTTTTTTTTAAATCGCTAAGGTATGCAGGTTTCCTCACGATGTTTTCCTTCACCGTTAAAGTGCGTGGTGATTGACTATCAATACACACATAACTCCGAAAAGTCAGAGGTGTGCCCTGGGATTTGAACCCGCGAACACCGTGAACATGTAGGCAGCCGAGTCTGGTCCGATACCACGAGGCCACCACGCACTTAAAAAACACAAAAAAAGTTAGCGACAAGTAATTTCTTAATTTTCAAATATTGTGTGCGTAGTAGGGACTATAAAGTTCTGTTAACCTTTAAAATAAAACATGCCACCAAAGTCTAGGTATGTTCACAGATTTGAAAAAAAAGACAAAAAGCCCTTTTTTTAAAGACTGTAATGTCAATTTTAATTTCACGCACTATTCCTTTTAACCTATGAATAGACATGCGCTTAGTCAGATAAATATAGATAAGAACTTAAGAATATCTATAAAACAAGTCATATTTCCATAAACAACATAATTTAACGAGTTCATAAACTTCCATAACTCAAACAAAGACATCGGGGCGATAGAAAATCTTTTGTTTATATCACAAGTACTGAGCGACAAAGGAAATCCTTGCATTGAATATTCAGCACTATTAAGTATGAAACTTCAATGATTTTATATTGAAGCTTTGTCGCCGGCAATGTATTGTCTTTCTCGATTGTAGAAATTAATATAGCTCTATTTTAGTGTATTTTAATATCATTGAGATTAAGATAGATTTTACTGAGACAAATATTTATACATACAGTCCATAAATATATTTTGTTTCGGGTCTGGGTGTTGTGGGACTAAAAATATTTTGTAGGTCCAGCTGCCTAATTCACGTAATTTTTTGACGCGCCGATCAAGTTGCGGTGCAGTTGAAATGAAGTTTACGTCTTAGTGCAAAATGGTATTCTTGTAATTGTTTAGCTGCGCGTGAACTGCACCTAAGCTATGCGTAAACTGCGCGTGTGCTGCGCGTCAACTGTACGTCAGTCGTATGCAAGAAGCTTATACGTGAATACCGATCGAGTTGCGATCTGAATCACGCACATAAAACACGCAGCAGTAGAATACACTAAACCGCTCGCGTGACGCGAACTTGACGCGAGCGTATCTGACAGCGGTTGTCAAAATTACGAGAATATAAAAAGGTCTGTTTTGATCGAAACTTAACTGCAACTGGACTGCAACTAAACTTATTTAATTACGTGAATTACCCTACTGATCCACTACACAAGACTTGTAATTTTGTTAGGGGTCAACTAAAATTATGTAGATGTTGTATTTTTTATTAATCTTTAAGTATTGCTGTCGCTTTTCCTTAAAGTTTAAACAAGCACAAACTATTCAGGAATCGTTAAGAAAAAAATATAGTTACAATACAAGGTTTTTTGGTATCGGTTAATTATTGTTTATTTGGATATTTATTATTTTTTTAAATTTTGTTTCTATATATCGAATTTTCATATCTGTTACCTTTTTATTTCTTCTTTATAGTAATTTTCTATTTTTCTCTTTGTTTTTTTTACGTAAAATACATACACATAGGTTTCTTTTTTATCACTGAGGTACTGTACAATAATTATTCATATGTGGAAGCTTGTTATTAGCTAAGTTGTTATTTTATTTTTATACAAACAAAAATAAATCATAATTGTATTACTCTGTAAGCTTTCCTAAAATTAAATAAATAAATAAACAAATAAAAGAAATTAAAATAACAGATACCAATACAATTGCATTACACATTTATATTACTTTTCTATAAGGAAAAAGAGTAGACAAAGAAAACAGTGAGAATTACTTAGAAACAGCAATTCCATTCTGCACTCATCGATCTCCCGCCTCGCGACGTACTTATAAATCCATTATAAAAACTTTATTGGATGGAAAGGTCCCCCGTCTCTGTAATGAGGTGGCGAAGAGGCAAAAGTTATAATTTCCATAATGCCTAACTCTGTAACAGGATGTTTTTATGTTTTTATTTTTAAATAGATTGAATTTGAAAAGTGGAGTTCTAGAACTTTTTCTAAATTTGAATATCTATTTTGTAATTATTGGTTTCTATTTGTATATTTAGACGGGGTTTAAATAGTAGATACTGTATCAGACCACATATGTCCCACTGCAGGGCACGGGCCTCCTCTACATTCAGGTCGATTGAGAGTGGATAGTCCAGCACGCGGCCCCAGAGCGGGTTTGCGGACTAAATTTAGATGTTTAATTGTAATTTCGAAATCATTACATTTTCTTTTATCATTTTATGTAATGTTAATTGTATTCATTTTCGTAAAACTCTCGATCGAATACTCGGTTGTAGAGGAGTCCTGTTCTCAGCTGTGGGCAATCATAAATAAATACACCCAACAGTCACATACAAAGTCCTGACCCTTCACTAAGACCGAATCTTGAAGAAGCTTCGTCCGTATCAGAAGCTACGAGAAGCTTTTTGGTCTCACAAACACTCAGACCCGACACAAATACTTGTGGCGACACAAACATTTGTGTTGGTGCGGGAATCGAACCCGCGGCCTCTCGTTTCACAGTCGGCGTCTAATCAACTACGCCACGGAGGCTATCATGGGCTGTTACTATTATAGTATAGTAATTTTCGTATCTAGTAGAGTGTGGTTACTTGTATCTCACAACTGCATAAGGGAACAGTTGTAGGCTAATTTTGTGGTAAATTATTTACTTTCATATGATTTATGACGACCCTATGTCACAAAGATCTTAACAAATAATTATGTTATTTATAAGGTACGATGGGACTGGCATATATTGTTTCATAATATGAAAGTCCCATAAATATATATAATTTTTTTTATCAGCCCATATACGTCCCACTGCTGGGCACGGGCCTACTCTACAATCGAGAGAATCGATTGCGAGTGGTTAGGCCATATAGTCCATGTAAGTTCGTCCATAAATATTATTGAAATAAAATAATATATGACAAAATCTAGTACATAAAAGTCGATGTATTTTTTTTCTTTAAACTTTCGGCACTAATTTACTTGAAGTTAAATATTTGTTTTTAAAACTTGTCAGTAAACACATTTGTAAATATTTCGCCTTTAATAAAACACGCTAGGTCCATGTTTGCTGAGCAAGTTAGTTTAAAATTGTTCAAGTGAAGAGCAGGCGAGTTGGTCCGCAGTGGCGCCGGTGTTACGAACTCGGGTGTCAAAGCAAACTTTCGTGTTTGTCTTCCGTTGACTATTTCTATATACATAGGAAATTTGGTGGTAGCTTGTATAATAAATGCTGGATTTACTTGGATATAATTTGGGGTAACGTGTGACGTGCTCTGGCCTATGATGGGACGACTTGCACAAGAGGGCCGGCAGCGACTGGATGCATGAACCAGCAGACCGGGCTCTGTGGCGTACCTTGGGAGAGGCCTATGTCCAGCACCACTGCTGCCCACCATCAGCCCGTTGCAGTCCACACCGCAACGGGCTGATGATGATAATGATGATGATGGAAACCTATTTTAGTTAACGAATGTTTTGTCTGCTTCGCTCTAACTGAACTCAAAAGTCGTTCGAAAGGGACAAAATATTCGGTAACTTAAAAAGGTTTTTAAACTGCCTATGAATAAGGCAGTTAGTCAATAGATATTGAATTGGCCTCGGTCGTACTCGGACCGGGGTAAGTAATCAATAATCATTTTACTTCTTACAACGCGATGAAGATCGGTATAACTGAAAAATGCCGTCTTATCTTCAATCACAAATTAATCTCAGAGGAAATTACGGAAATCGCCCCTTTAAACCTACAGGGAGGCCGATGTCGAGTAATTTATAGATTTCGTTATTCAAGTGTCAGTCCCTGTGAGATTTGGCTGTAAAACTTTTAGGTGTGTAAGACCTTTGTTCAGTACTTTAGTGTTCAAGTTTAGTGTTTTCTTTCGTTGAGATTAGGCGTGGCTATAGTTTCGTTTTTAATGTTCTAGTAAGCCGTCGAAATAATTCATAAGACTTTTTATGTTTTTGTAAGATAGCGAAACAATTTACAAGGTTTTGGTCTCACGGGAAATGTTCTTGTATTTACAAGTTTCACTTATAGTTCGGTAGAAAAAAATATTACGTATAAATTTTATTTCTAAATATTTCGAGGCTTTATTTCTGCATTGAGCTTTAGCAAGTTTGAAGGTTTAGCGACACAATCTTATGAACTAATATAAGTATGCTAAATGACTGGTACAAGGTTTTAAGTAATTTATCTGGCCATATTATATTTATTAATTCATATCTCTTTATTTTATTTCTCCCCTTTTGTTTTATATTTACAGATATTTGTATCATCCATCCATCCATCCGCCAAAGGAAGTCAACAGTGACCTGTTGGAGGCAGCCTGCATCCCGCGACGGATATTTGTATGCCTATACATATGTATATCCGTCCATGATATAAGTATAGGTATTATAAAAAAACAAATATACATATAAAAATACAAAAAGAAATATATGGGTATATCATCCGGTGGTGAAGTTCAATATTATTATTATTTAGTATGTTTTGTATTTAAGCATTGATTTAAAAAATATCACCTAACGCCTAGTACAAAAAAAGGTTTGCTTTCCTTACGTTCGAACTTATGAAATGTCAATAAATAAATCACGAAGTTATATTATTACGACCTACCAACATTTATTTATCCTAGAAGTTTCTGCTTGAGACACGATATTTATAACACATAGACGAGCCTGTACAAACTTCACTAATGTAAGTAGAAAGACCAATACAAAAAATAATAGTATAATGAAATATTATAGCTTGGTACTCACCGAACTGCTCTCGAATTTGGTAGTTGCCGCGGAGGCCCCTAGCAGTTTACTGGAGCGCCACACATCACAACATTTGCGCTGAATTGTCCAAGACATTCACGAAAACACGCGATATACATTTTACCAATCAAATATTCTACAGAAGCACCAATATATCGAATAATTATATAAGAAAGTATTATAATTAGGTACTCACCAAACTGCTCTCGAAGCTGGATGGTCGACGGCGAAAAAACAAGCTATCTACCCGAGCACCACATCACACAACACTTGCGCTAAATTGTCCACGACAATACGCGATATAAACTTTACCAATCAAATACCCTACAGAAGCACCAATACATCGAGTAATTATACAAGAAAGTATTATGATTAGGTACTCACCAAACTGCTCTCGAAGCTGCATGGTCGACGAAGAAACAAGCTATCTACCCGAGCACCACATCACACAACACTTGCACTATATTGTCCACGAAATGCACGAGATTAAGCGAAAAACTGACTACAACACACAGTATACACGTTACCACTTGCACTGTATTGTCTACGACACTCACGAAATTACGCGAATAAAGCGCCAAGTACACGGGAAGAACTTCTAGCGGCGAGAATCGTGTGCGATTATCCCAAGACATAACCGCATAGATTTATCATGTTCTGACAAATGTTTACTAGATGCAACTTTTTTACATCCTTACGATAATCGTATCTTCGAGGGGAGAAATTCTCCCCGTGTAAATGGGGCTTAACGCACTCCACTATAAATGACGCCAACGAGTTTACGCGAAATTTCAGCGCAGCGGCGACATACGCCACGGGCTCCGAACCGTACAGAAGACTGTCGAAGACTACCTAAGTGAATAAGGAAATTATTATTATATTACCTTCCATTAGATTTTATTTGACGTAAAAATAAGTGGATAAAAATTATTGTTAGAATCTCCTACCCACATTTCTTTATTATAAGCCCGCAATAATTTGAGCATCCTACCCGCGTTTAAATGTCTACCCTCAGTTTAATCTAGCATACAAGTTGGTGATAATAATTAATTAATTATGTTTTATTATTTCGGATATGTACGAAATTCTTGTGGAATGTTTTCAGAGACTCGGTTTCCTCACGAACATTTCCTTTACTGTAATAAATCATTATTACAAATACACGCGTAATCGTAAAGTCAGAGGTTTCTTCCTTAGGCTCCAACCAATAAGCACAGCTATTGAGCCATGCCTCTCTTTTACTCATAACTTAATCATAACCAGTAAAGTACTATGCATGTTACAACTAGCACCAAAAATTAACCTGATCTTACATTGAACGCAGGTTTCCATAATATTCATTGTCCTTTATTTTAAAGGAAACCGAGGAAATACGAGTCATCGGCAACTTTTCTTTTATTGGATCTACGTGTCAAAGTCACTTACGTGAAATTCAATTTGTGGGATTCAAAGTTTGACTACGGAGGACGTAGAGATTTACTTGAAAACTATTAAAATAGATTCCAGGGAAATATGGATTGAATTTAACTTGGCACGTGAAAATTCGGTTTTGTAGGTGGGTGTAGAAAAGTTCGTGAATAAAGGTGACAGTTTATCTTTATAAACCTTGGTGGATGTAACATCACAGCTGTGATCCTAATTCAGACTGTATAGCTAGATTTGAGCAGGTAGAGATTATTGTGTTGATAGGCGATGCGTGGGTATCCTTTTTGAGTCTAGACTGCATTTACAATTAACTTAGCTGAGCTCATTTTTTCGTCCCAGATAAAAAAAAAAACTTTTCCTCTAACCAGTTTTCTAAACACTTTTTGGTTTAAGTAGCATGACGTTTATGCTTGGTACAAAATAATTGAGTCTACATTTTTTTTTTGTTTCAGTCCATATACGACCCACTGTAGGGCACGGGCCTCCTCTACAATCGAGAGTACGATTGAGAGTGGTTAGGCCATATAGTCCACCACGCTGGCCTAGTGCGTGTTGGCGGACTTACATACCGTAGAAATTCTAGAGACTTACATACCGTAGAGTCTACAATGTAACAAGTTATTGCCTAACATCAGTTCTTTTAGAAAATAACTAAACAAATATCCCATCTGAGAATGTAACTATCTGTTCTAATTGTTCGCTATCTCTACACAGAGGTGATAGGCGATTTTCTAAATAAATGATAATACTTTAATATATAAATTTCGTTTGAATGGCACCGCTCAGCGCCCGCATTCTATTATACCCTTATTTATTGGTACAGCGAACACGATAAAAGCAAACACTTGAAATGCCGGAATGTGGGATATTCTTTGAGTAACAAATGTATGTAAATTTGAACACACCGTTTCTGTCGGCGTAGTGACGTCATTTCGCCCCGTCTACAAGTTCTGTAAGATCCGGGTCGTGATATAAAGGATTTTTCTTTCTAATTCGTATGTTATAAATTATTTTATTCTTTTACCTATCAAACTGCTGGGCATTGTTTTAGGCGTAACGTAATATTTCCGATACGTTGCAGTATGATTAAGTTTGTAATTTTATAACCAGATGCTAGCCTCAAAATCAATTCGTTTAGAAGTAAGCTTTCTTGTTCACCACGCTAGCCTAATGTGGCTAGTAGTTCATATAGCTATTATCTTCGGTTTGTCGAAAAGACTTAGGTAGATTTATTGGTAGGTTTCGCTTATGTGAGAGGCTAGCTGGGTAGGTATCACCGCAATGTATATTTCTCCCGCCAAACAGCAGTGTAAATGCGCCATTGTGTTCCAGTTTGAAGGACATTGCAGCCAGAGTAACTACTGGACATAATGAGACTTAAAATCTTATATCTCAGGATAGCGAGCACAGTGGAATGTCAAGCATGGTTTTGTAATTCATGGTGTTGTTTAGTTCTGCTGCTGTTCATGAGCGGTCGTATCGCTTACCATCAGCCAAATGTCTTGCTCGCCTCGCCATTCATTGCAATAAAAAAAAGATTTCTTTATAATTATTTTCTTCTTCGTTACAGTAAGTGGTAATTGACTAACAATGCACATAGAACTTAAATCAGTGGTAGATGCCCTGGTTTTCAATCCGCGACCAACGGCTGACAGGCACTCATCCAATTAAACTATAGATCTTTTTGAGTATTACTTATTTATAGTATAAATTATTATTTAATTGCAGAGAAAAACACATAGGTATTTGATTCATTCCTTCAAGGGGTTTATGTTCAGCAGTGGAATTCCTGTGCTTAAAATAGAAGAAGATTGTTTTTCTTAGAAATAGTTCCTCAATGGGCATCGCTAGGCGTATTGTCCGTATTATGTAGGAAAAATATTTGCTTGCGTCGGTTAACTGAATTCTGATTTATGTTCCCAATACCGGTCGGTTTATCGTACAATACGAATAAAATAAGAAAATACGGAAGGAATCGTATTTTTATCCTCAGTTACCGTAATTATGGGTCGTATTATATTTCTCAATGTTATTTTGAAAGCGTCTTTATTGAAGCAAAGTAAAGTTTTTTTCCATGGTCTGTTATTAGATTTTTTTTGTTAAACTTAGATAGTTATTTTGTTTTTTCTAAACATGAGTAAGTAGTTACTTCATTTTAATTCGTATAATGTTTTATTTATTTAATTGTTTTTGTTTGTCCGTATCTTGAAATATTTATTTTACTTTATTATGATCAACAAATATGTTCTATTAAAAAATAACTCCTCGGTGTATAAAAACACGTTTGCATTAAGCAAATGACTTTCAGATTCATGAAATTTAGCATGCAATTACACTCACCTATGCTTTTAAGCCCGCCTTTTGAAATACAAAAGCAAAAAAATCCTTTTCCCATTTGTGCTGAAAATAATTCACAAAGGTAAGCACTCGATAAATGCAATCGCTTAAAAGTAGCGAACAAAAGGCTTGCACAAAATGGCACCTTTAACCCAATAATCCGGGCACTTTCAAAATTATATCCTCCAATACATCTGAATGGCAAATCACTGCAATTCCAATATTTTGGTGTATAAAATGGTGAAGTGAAATCCCCTGACCCGTGCGCCGTTCAAAGGAAATTTTTAAGTTCGCCCGCTCACTCGACGAACGAGACAAATTTCATTTGAACCCGTCGCTTTGCCCGTCGGGAATCACATTTATTTACCATCTAGAGGTTTCATCCGATTTTGTACTTTCTTTGCATATATATGTACAGAATTTGGTCTCTATTCTATTATAGGACATGAAGAGGCTTTCACGTGTGTACCACTTTTGAAGCATTTAAATACATTAAACAGCTTAGAAGAAAATTTTAACACAATTGTCTGTGAAAAACATTTGCTTTGAATAAATAGTAAAAAAAGTTTCAAATGCTTTATTGTATTAACAAAGAAACTCAGTGTTATATTATTATGAAGTCTAGACACGCACTAGACCAGCCAGCATTAAATCTCATCTCAATAGGACACATAAATAAACATCACTAGCTTTAACACATTAATTTTCATCCCATTGCTCCCATTCAGTACCCAGAAACAAAAGCCTTCACATGACGTCATAAAAATTCAACACCTTCCGAATCATTCCCGCAATATCAATCACAATTTGATAAATGGAGCGGCCGAAACTGTTCCTTTCCAGTAGTCTTCAATATGGCTCATGAATATTCAAATCGGATTTATTAAAAGCCCGCTGTTTTATGGTAACTAAGTGCCAACGTGACTTACTGGCTCGTGTAAAAATGGACCTGTCTTTAATGGTCGCGACGTGTGGAGCCATGATTTAAATTTGCATTTATTTAAAAAGTACTGACTGTTTATAAATGGTTTTTTTATGGAATGTTTCATGGTAATGGCACTGTATTGGAAATGATTTTACGCACTGAACTACATGAAATAAAATCTCTTATCCTATCGATACACATATTTTCTATATTATTTTAGCCTATATTGTGTCCCACTGCTGGGCAAAGGCCTTCCCTTTATTACCCCACTTGACCCTGTCCTCGGCGAGGTCTTGCCATTTTAAGTCGAATGCAACATACAAATAATATACAATCCGATAATAAATTGACGAAAGTTAGGCGTCTGTTATCAGTGGTATATCTGACTTTCAAGCCCCATTTACACGGAGATTTTCTCGCCTCGGAGATGCGATTATCGTTAGAATATAAAAAAGTTGCATCGTGTAAACATTTGTCAGAACAAGATAATCTATGGCGGAACTGTCACGCGATAATCGCATACGATTCTCGCAGCGAGAAACTCTCCCCGTGTAAATGGCGCTTTAGACGATAAAATTATTTATGTTGATTTTCTACTCCCCGTCATAACCAATAAAGCTTGGTGTAGTATCAATACTTTTTGTGTAGCGTAACATATGCTCGGCCACACAGTACTAACAAGCACTTCTACTCTCACCCATACGCTCTCGTATACAGACGTGGTGCGCACGAGACAGAGGACTGTATGTGTTATGTCTATTATGTTTGTGTATTTGTTTAGTTTATATAAATATAATAATATATTAATATTTTACAATGATAACTTATTTGTATATAAGTACTCGTATAATTATATTCACAAACACAGTTAGTATTTTATTTTGTAAAAAAACTCTTTAATTTTATTATGATTTACCTAATACACTCATCTAGTTACAATAATTAAATAAAAATCTAAATCTATATTTATTCCTAGCCGGTAAACTTTACAGACTGAACGAAAAACATTGGAGCTGTTCGCTAAATTCCTCGAACTAATCTGTAAATCTATGAAACAAAAAATTAATTTAGATTTTATTTACTTGACAAATTCTTCCTCAGAAACAGCACTCGGTGTAGTTCGTATTTCGTCCGTTTAAATTTTAATTTATAGTCCGGTCAAAGAAGGGATTATCTGAAACATCGGAGTTACAGGAATTTCATAACAAATCAAGGGCTTTTAATAAAACCTTCGGCAACATTGCCGACTATTTTGGGAACATATTTTTATAGTTCCCGTTGCCCAGGAACAGTTGAATCTATTTCTTTGGATAGTTTTAATTCCTTGTGGACATTGCTAAGAGTCATGATTATATTTTGGGATCTTTGAATATTGACTTAAATATAATATACTATCTATCATGGGTAGCCATAATTACCTACTCTTATTCAATGTAAGGCGTTTTAAAGGAACCGTAAAATCCTTGGCGGCCTTTGTAAATCGAAAATGATGGGCGTAAGGAACTAAAACGATGGAAGTTATTCACCTATTTAGCTCGGTAAAAACTAGTTTCATTGCATCAAAATAATCCTAAGTTTTTCCACCTATTACATAAGCCTCTATGTTTAATTAATATGTCTTAAATTAATTAAAACACGAGTTATAACGAGTAAGTTTTACTTGTTATATTTATTTACTAGTTCATTGTGGTTTACCCATTTTAGCTCAAACTTCGTCTCGTTTAATTGAGTTACTTCCTCGGCATTGCGTAGGACGACGTTCATACCGACTACCGACTAGACGTACTAAACTTTCTTTTAGAAAACATGCGAACTTCTACCTCGAAGTTGTGACGTGACCACGTTCTATTATAGCCATTCGTTGTATGATTTATCATTTTTATTCAGAGGCTGTATGTACGATGTATGCCTACTTCTGTTAGCCCTGCACTATCTCAAGGTTGACTGGTAGAGAATGCCTCTGGTGTTAGGTACTACCCGCCTTATTCATAGGCAGTTTTAAAGCCTATTTTGGTTATAGAATGTGTTGTCCGTTTCGAACGACTTTTGAATTCAGTTTGAAGAATACAAAACATGCGGTAACTAAAATAGGTTATAAAACTGTCTATGAAGGACGTTAGCCTGTAGTTAAATAAAATATTATAATGATTCTCCATAATATTCCATATTTTAAAAGTAGTAGAGTCACGTTGTTGTCAGTCATGACTCAGCATGAATTGGCACACTCATCGGGGGCGGTACCACTGTCTCACAGGAAATCGACGTGAAGCGATCCTCCATCATCCTTTTTCCTTCCTTTTCTTCTCCCAATTGGGCCGACAACACATCCATGATCCAGCTTTGTGGATGTCCATGGGCGGCAGTGATCACTTACAATCAGGTGACCTGATTGCTCGTTTGCCTGACCTATGCAATAAAAAATACACTGAAAAAGCAATTTAACTGTATCTTCAATATAAATCAAACACGACTTCAGTTACAAAAACCAACCTAGTGAAAGCGAATGCATCGCCGTCCAATTCTATCCGGACAATGGATGCGCCATTATCAACGCTTAGCTTGCGCTAGCACAATAGCCGACAATTGTCTACAGTAGATCTTGCTCTCGTCTTTATCTCATGTCGACTGACTGCTTGAATAGCCCTCCTAGTTCATTGTTTAGATTGTTAAAAGAAAGACGTATGGGACGATATGAGATTAGTTTATTTGTATGTTTGTTATTTAACGCACTCTTATAGATATTTATTAAGTGTAATACTTCTACAAACTAGAAACACAGTAATCAGTATAATGATGTATATGATATCTTATGATATGATTTACCATATTGAAGAGATATTATGATATGTTATGATATGATATTGATGATATCTGTAAGAACGTATTGACTATGAAATATTTTATGCTTAAAAGAAGACTTCGACAACTACGTAATAAGAAAGAAAATGTGCACATGCTGTCATTCCGATCAAGCACGTCTAGAACAGAATCTGAAAAAGTCTTCCCGACGGAGTGCTCTGATATACTTGTAATATCGAATAATGACAGATGCTAATTTTAGATACGTATATCCTACCACCAGCACGCAAGCGACAAAGGCTGGTTGAAGATGAAAATGATCATTAATTAATGAGCAAACTCTCCCATCAATTAATGATCATTAAATGAAGCATACATTGAAACAGACAGCTGCTAAGGCAGCAGCGGGTAACTTTGTAAAGAACTTCCAACACGTCACGACATGTTGGTAGTTTTACAAAGTCGCGCTCGACGCTAGTTCACACATGTAGCCAACTAGATGTCTGTCCAGTATTCAGGATGACACTTTGATATCCAAGGGGAGCTTTGCTGCATAATGAATTGCATAAATTATTTTACTAATAGGGTCGAGGAGATTCAAAATTTTGCGACTTAAAGAACCTGTATAGATTTTTGTATATAATATAATACAATCGTCTAGCCTTTATATATAACACATACATACATAAACTCACGCTTCTTTCCCGGAAGGGATAGGCTGGTGCTATCAGGATATCCACGTTTCGCCTTATGTGTTCCGTCTCGCGTTGGATAGGAGGGAGCCTATCGCCATATCGGGCACAAATTACTGACTCCGGGCTGATAATGAATAGAAAAGTCCAATATCGCTTTGCCCGACCCGGGATTCGAAGCCGAGACCTCAGCTTTGTAATCGTCCCGTCGTACAACTGTGCTACTGAGGCGGTCGTTTATAACACAAACCATGGTAAGTGTACTTGTGGTACAAAGCTTTAATGATGGGTAATTTAAAAAAAGTGAGTAAGTTTGAACAACAAACGTTTACTTGACGTTAGATTTTTGTAAAGTAAACAAAGCTACACGTGCCATTTATTCTTTAATAAATTTAATTCCTTGTAAATGTTAATAAAGTAAGAAATTGTAATGTTAAACTGAATTTATTTACTAAACAAAATTCCGAATGAAATGTTTGAGACTTTATATAACTTTAATTAGTTTTCATTACAACACTCCCAATTTAAACGATTTTCAGAGCTCTAGGGAATAAAACTTTTGATCAGATCGAGGCGAATCTGGGAACTGTAGCGGTATTTAATAATTCTACTTAAACTATGAATTTTCTGACTTAATTCGTTGTCGTTTCTGTAATAGTAAGCATCAATATTTTTTTGATTATAGTCATGGTTTTATTAAATAGTTTAATTTACCATTTTGTAATTTTATTACCTTGCAAAACATTTTTATTTTGTCTCTTCGATAAACTCATGAACCAAATGTATATTGATTGACTTAATAAAAACCACGTGTTTTTCATGTCATCTGGAGAATTTTGTATCTATTCCAAAAGCACAGAATTGTTCACTCTCAATTCTTGTAACAACAAAATAAACTTGAACCACATATTGGCACAACAACTAACAAATTGACAATTGAACCAAAGCGTACAATACAACACAGCAGGAACACGCACTCAGATCGATGCCACAAACGTTTCCGCAAAGGCCAACGTTTGATCAAACAGTTGGGTGCACCGGGCCCCTATATTTGTTTGCAAACCCGTCTTTGTTACAGGGTTCGTTAGCATCTTGCGCGACAAAGCGGGCTGATTGGGACTACGTTATACATATGCAAATATTTGGAGGGCCGTTTGTATCTATTGGCATGCGGTTAAAGGTGCATGTATGTGTGGATTCATATAGGACGAATCGAGGAGTGGTTTTTAGGAAAGATTTGACCTTTGACTTTTCAGTCTTATTGCCTTATCCATAGACAGTTTTAAGACCTATTTTATATTTTTTATATTTTGTCCTTTTTGAACGACTTTTGAATTCAGTTTGAGCGAAGAAGACAAAACATTCGAAAACTAAAATAGGTTTTGAAATTGTCTATAAATAAGGTCGTTTAGTATAAGATCTCTCAATAAAACACTGTAAAGGAGTGTTGAGCTCAGTAGTAGACTTATTTAGATAATTCGTTACAAAAACGCCTCGGTGGCGTAGTGGTACTACGGTATGATTGCAAAGCTGAGGTCTCGGGTTCGAATCCCGGGTCGGGCAATGTGATAATGGATTTTTCTATTCATTATCAGCTCGGGGTCAGGAATTTGTGCCCGATTTGGCGATAGGCTCGCCCCCTATCACATCGTGGGACGGAATATACAAGGCGAAACGTGGGTGTTCTGGTAGCACCTCTGCCTACCCCTTCTGGGAAAAAGGCGTGTGTTTATGTATGTATGTATTCGTTACAAAAACGAATTATCCATCTATATAATATATCAATCTTACTCAGTCCTAAAGTATTATTTTTAAAGAGACGCAAGCTACAGCATAGTAACCAACGATTCTTCTCTGATGTATTGATTTTTTTGGGAATCTTAACTAAACTTTAGTGATACATAAGATTATTTATGATTTTGTATAATGTAAAAGCTAAGTAAATTAAAATATACAGCAACTTCTATTGGAGTTCAAAGGATTCATGTTTGGAATACTTTTTTTTTTATAGCATAGGTCCGGCAAACGAGCAAGCAGGTCACCTGATGGTAAGTGATCACTGCCGTCCACATCCACAACACTTATTAATCATATATTTAGGTCAGTAAATAACTTCAATAATTTTAATAGCCTCCGTGCCGCCGTTTGTTAGAAGCCGAGAGTCAAACGTAAGGTCGTGGGTTCGATCCCCGCACCGAGACAAATATTTGTATGATCCACAGGTATTTGTTTCGGGTCGAGGTGTTAGTGAGACCGAAAAGTCTCTCGTAGTTTGCTGATACCCACGACACAAGACTCGATCTTGGTGTGGGGTCAGGACTATGTATGTGATAGTTGGGTGCATTTATTTATAAGGATGTGTGTTTGATCAAACTTTAGTAAGGGAAGAAATACAAGAATTAGGAAAAAATATAAGTTTACCCTGCGACGTAGGTCTACCTAGATAATACTTGCTGATAAAGGATTGCAACGACCAAGATACTGAATAGGTAATAAATTATGCTTTATGTGATCAAGAATTTGCATCGCTGAATTCTAAACACAATTATCGGATACATATCGAATTAAATTGGCCTAACACTAACAATAGTGCTGCACACCATTCCGTGAAATTATGTTTGTCTTCAGTAACTGGATGGACCGACAGTAATTTAACATTAGGGACGCCAAAGCCGTACAAATTAATAATTTATCGAAATTTAACAGAGTGTACCCACGTGTTTGATCCTTGCTATTATTATCCTAAGTTCTTTCAACGGGGCTTTTAAGGCATATTGTTTTTATTGCGATGAATGGCGAGCATGCCATTCGATCGATACGACCGCTCATGGGCAGTAGCGAAACCAAAAATACGATGAATTACAAATCTATGCTTGGCCTTCCACTGCGCTCACCATCCTAAGACAAGATGTTAAGTCTCATTATGTCCGGTAAATATCTGGCTACAATGGCCTTCAAACCGGAACACAACAGTGCATTTACACTGCTGTTTGGCGGGAGAAATAGTCATTGCTTATGTCTCAGGAGTGCGAGCGCAGTGGAATACCAAGCATTGCTTTGTAATTCATTGTGTTGTTTGTTTTTTGCTACTGTCCACGAGCGGTCGTATCGCTTACCATCAGGCAGATGGCATGCTCATCTCGCCATTCACTGGAATAAAATAAATCAGCGTTAATAAAAATTAGTTGAATTTCGTACTTTTGTTTCGATTGTTCAAAGTTCTGAAGTAATGACGGCTCGGCCTATGTCTATGCTAATGTTTACTGTTAAAACTACGTGAGGGTTCGGCGGCGTATCCTGAATATTAAGTTATTCCGTACAGAGTACTTAGATCGAGTTGTTTTTTTATTATTTACGTGACACATAAAAATAATGACAACTATTTTCTTATTTTGTTTATTAATTAATTTATTTTATTTGGTGCGCCACATATTAATTCATATATAGAGTATAATATTGGTTTTGAAAGCTGATATGTCGCTAATTGCAGGTAGTACATATATACAAAAACTTACGGCTTTTTCCCAGAAGGGGTAGGCAGAGGTGCAACGAGAACACCCACGTTTCGCCTTGCATGTTCTGTCCAACGAATTCCTGACTCCGGGTTGATAACAAATAGAAAAATTGCTTTTAGGTCATTTATAAAATATAATTATATTATAGGTATTATGTTTTAGTACTAGCTTTTCCATTACCGACTTTTAGTTAGCTGAAAGGAAGAAATGATGCCGATATTTCCTTTAAAGAATTTTATTAATAACGGTGTATTTCTGTTTGACTTTTCCTGGATGTATCTAGTTTTCATTTACGTGACCTTTCTATTTATAAAATGATGAAACTGTAAGTTTATTTTAAAGTTCAGGTATTATTATTATATTTCAAAGGTAGTCTATTTTCTAGCAAGACTGTCTTTAGAATGTATAAAACGTTGCAGTGGTTGGTCGAAAAGTTTAATGAAATAATTGATCCATACAGAGATGCATAGCAACCCTATCAGACATTACCACACTGTGCAATGAGCTTGAGAAAATTGTGTGGCATGTGGAAATGCGGTTGGCATGTTGTTGAATGATGTGTTCATAGTTCATACAAAGCGCAGATTACACAAAGGATTCTCAACTTCATCCAGTTTCAGTATAACAAAAAGTTGTTTTAGCATTACCCGCAAGATGTCACTATTTCATCTTTCGTCGTCTGAAAATTTCACACATCTTCTTTAATGATTAATGTATTATGTAAATTATGAAATTTACAAATTACCTCTTCTAACATGGCTCGTGTGATATCTTAGTTGATCGAACTAGCGGCCTTTTGTTTCGCTACCGTATATGTTTTTTAATTGTAATGAACAGCGAGACGAGTATGCCATGTATGACAGTAGCAAAACCAAACAAAACCATGAATTACAAAGCAATGCTTGGCATTCCTTTGCGCTCGCCATCCTGAGACATAAGGTGTAACGTCTCATTATGTCCAGTGGTTACGTTAGCTACAATGTCCATCAAACCGGAACACAACAATGCGCTTACACTGCTGTTTGGCGGAAGAAATATACATTGCGGTGGTACCTACCCAGGCAGCCTCTCACATATGAGAGGCCTACCACCAGTAACCTTCGTCTAGTAGTGAAATATGTCGGAATATTATATATCTGTAATGTTAAAGTTAGTTGCAGTTAAGTCTTATCTGTTTCGGAACTAGGAGAAGAAAGTCGTCGTAGCTCTCAGTCAAACTTTGTCATTGCGCCATCTCGTGGCGGGGTTTGTAATTACTGGTGAAGTGTGAACTTAGTCCGAGAACTAATTAATTACTCGAATTCACACGTAGAACTAACTATAATATTTTTCTCACTTAATGATGTTCTTTTGCCAAAAGAATAAGGACGAAAACTTGCCAATTTAATCGTAATTCTAAGACCTGCCCTCTTGTAGACTATATTATGATAATTAGATTCAATTAGGACATAATTAATTTATAACATACAAAAAACGTTATTAAATTATCTTCGTTCCGCTTTAGAAATGATAAAATATGTAAAATCTACTTCATTAACAACGAAGCACGTAACCTTCAGCTAATTGAAACAAAGCTTGTTGACATAAGTTCATAAATTTGTTCTTTCATTTATATTATTGCATATTCATTGTCTTGTAATTTATGTTTTTATATAAAAATTCTGCAGTCAATTTACTTAACCAACTATCCTTATGATAGTGGTAGATAGTTCTTTGAGAAATTTTATAATTCAACCTATATTTTAAGCAACTTGTGCACCTTTATAATCAACGTCCATTTTAATGATAAAGGGAAAAATAGTGAAAAACGCGTGATTTTTTTATTGCATAGGTCCGGCTAACGAGCAAACAGGTCACCTGATGGTAAGTGATCGCTCCTGATGAGTCATGACTGACAACAGCGTGGCTCTACTACTTCCGCCAGTGCACCTGAAATTCTGATTTTTTTAAAAGTCCATTAACGTCCGACGCGCTGTAAGCCAACGTAGTGGTTTAATGCCTAAACTCGCAACTATAAAGAAAGCGTATGACCACAGTAAAGCATGTTGGAATGAAACACATTCAGTACAATAAATAACTAATTTCAATTTGAAGCCGTCAAATTTAAGCCATACACCGTCCAATACAGATAATATACAGGGTATATCAAGACTGCTACCGAAAACGAAGCCAGGTGGTAGTTTTAGTGACTATAGATACGATGCAACTAAATATGATGCGTGCGACGTTTTTTTTGTAATGTTTTAAATATCATTGTGTTTGGGTGGTAAATCCATAGTTTTTGCCAAAATTATAATTTGAAGCCTTGCGTACTATAGCGTCTTTAAAAAATAAAAGGTGTACACTAATACGATGATAGGAAAAAAATTACAAAAAAAAAACCGCTTTTTTATTTTGCAAAATTTTTAGTTGCATTGTGACTGTCACGAAAACTACCACCTGGCGTCGTTTTCGGTAGCATTCTTGATATACTGTATTTTGTTCAAATGATATCGTTATAAAAGTCAGCAAATACAAAATGTGCGATCGATTAGGGTTATAATTAGTCACCATTGAGGTCGGGTCACACTGCGTGCTAAACATAGCCGCCGTGGTCAGTCCACTGAGCATTCAGGTCGCGGGGGTTCGATACCCGATAGTTTTGCTACAGCCTCTTAGCTTGGCAGAATTTATACTCATATGACTTTGAATATACGAGTAGTCTTTCATAGGTATCTAATGAATTGAGATTTTCGAGTTGAGTTTTAGGGTATGTCTGGGCAATGATTGTGAAAGTTAAGTATATTATTTACTAAATGTTATTTTATTTATTAATATTGTGGTAATCTTTTGTAAATAATATTTTAGCTCTTATTTATTGTTTACTAAGAGGGAAACAACGCCATAAAAATATATGTTTTGGATTATACTTCGTTTTAATTAAGAATCTAAAATCAAGGGTTTAACAAACCTAGTCGAAGTAAAGTAGACTTGTAATATTGAATTAAATAGAAAATAAATAAATCTTCAATGAAAAATTACGACGAATATAAATACAATCTAATTGTTGTCCCAAAATATCAAAGTAACAGCTCGTGCAGGTAATTTCAATATTAAATTCTGCATAATTTTGTTTGCAATTTGTATACGATTTCGATGAAATTTAATATTTTTCAAGACAATATTATTACGTGAAAGCGTCCTCAACAAACGAACTAACGACCTGACAAAGGTGACTGAGTACCTATGAGTGTAGGTCGCTAACCGATGTATGTAAGAGACAGGCTTTTTTAATTCAAATAATTTAATTAATGAATTCGTAAAATTTTTGAATTTGGAATACCCACATAAAAAATTAACAGGTCATAGCAAGGCTCCACCACTTTAAGACTTGTTGTTTTATTTGTCGAAATCTTGAAAAAGAGTAATTAACAGCTTTTTTAAACTGTTTTTATTATTTTCGTGCCAATAAAGTTGAAAAAAAATGCAGATATCTTCAGACTAAGATTTTTGTGTGCAGTCATGTTCTTTTCCTTTCATTAATTTGTTCTTATCAATATCTGGAGCTTTGTTTTTCTTATCTATGTCGCCGAAAGTATCTCGGCTCGGCGAATGAATCAAATCCTTTTAACTGTAGTTGGTGTACCTCGTTCAAAGGAAACAAATAGGGTTCTTTACAAACAATTAATTCAGGAAAGCACTTTTGTACGTAGTACATACGGGCGCAGTGCTATCATTGGGCATAATAAAGAATACATAACAATACATACATACATAAACTCACGCCTTTTTCCCAGAAGGGGTAGGCGCCACCATGACACCCACATTTCGTCTTATATATGTTCCGTCACACGATGCGATAGGGGGCGAAACTATTGCCATATCAGGCACAAATTCCTGACTCCGGGTTAATAATGAATTTAAAAATCCATTACCACATTGACTGACCCGAGATTCGAACCCGAGACCTCAGCCTTGCCATCGTACCGTAGTATAAATACGTAACCGAGACATTCATAATCAAGAAAAATAAGTTTAAGGTTGTAGACATAACATTGTGTGGACATACAATTCTGTATAATTGTTATTTTATCTGTATTGATAATTTAATATTTTGGAAACTTTATAAATAATCAGTTCAATTACTAAATTTCCAAACAAAGCCGGGCTACTTTTACCAGACATTAATTTTGCAAAAAGCGTAGAATACATACATACATAAACACACGCCTTTTTCCCAGAAGGGGTAGGCAGAGGTGCTACTAGAACCCCCACGTTTCACCTTGTATATTCCGTCCCACGATGTGATAGGGGGCGAGCCTATCGCCATATCGGGCACAAATTCCTGACTCCGGGCTATTAATGAATAGAAAAATCCAATATCACTTTGCCCGACCCGGGATTCGAACCCGAGACCTCAGCTTTGCAATCATACTGTAGTACCACTACGCCACCGAGGCAGTCAATCGTAGTAAAAAAAGCGTAGAATCAAATTAAAATATTACGTAAAACTACAAGAATAAATTAAAAATTAAATCCAATAAAGAAAACTGCGATACTGCTCCATCTACTACGCCGTGGTCTGTAATTACACTAATTCGTTCAACTTCCACGAGATAATCTCGGATTCACTTGTTCATCCGAAGAGATAATTGAATTAGAATCCTGATTAGTTCTGTTCGCACTAATCACAGACGCTGACACGTCTCAATAGAGTTGTTACGAAACTTTTGAACCAGACGAAGGTGATTGGACGAAGAAGGACAATCGATATAATGATGTTTATGAATCTGAAGTAAGACCGATTGCAGATTAAGTAGTTTTAGGAAATAATATTTATTAGAGCAGTAATGTAACACAAATTCATAAAGCTATAGATAGAGGATGATAAAAAAAACAGTTCTACTTCCACAAGATAATCTCTGGTTCACTTGTTCATCCGAAGAGATAATTGAATTAGAACCCTGATTAGTTCTGTTCGCACTAATCAGACGCTGATATATTTCAATAGAGTTGTTAAGAAACTTTTGAACCAGACGAAGGTTATCGGTCGAAGGAGGACAATCGATATAATGATGTTTATGAATCTGAAGCTAGAGTGATTGCCAATGAAATAGTTTTTGGAACCAATCTTGATCAGAGTGGCGATGTAACAAAGGTTTTTAACAAAATTTGTGATGTTAAAGTAGCGGATAAATATCTGGTTGAGAAACGCGAATTAAAAGCGCCTGTATGTGTAGAAGGAACCTTAATATGATGCCTAAATGTTTATGACGTAATATTATTATTTAATACTTCATGTAAAAATTAATATACGAGTAGATAATACTGATTGAAATGAAGTATACAACATCAAACTTGAACAAAGTAAATGGTTTGAAGACGTTTTAATTTAGTCACACTAATAATAACGACAGTCAAAAACAATTTCAAAGACACGAATAACTGCAGACTCGAAATTTCCATTTCCACCTTAATATACAAAGGATAACTTTCCATAATCAAAGATGATACATCAAGAAAGGAAATTGATTCTGTTCGGCAGAACGTAGCTTCGACAATTTATCAGATAAGCACAAACTCTAAAGGCAAAGGCCTGTTGAAACTTGAATCGGAAATGATAAAAGTGCGAGCACCTGACGTGCAGGAAATTGTCCTGAAAGTAGGCCGATTTGTATTTAACCCTTGTTTCGTTATCATTTATTCTCATAATGAAGTTAGCCAGTTTTGGAAGGTTGACTATTAATTATGGCTTATTTCCTTTGTGACTTGATTACTACCTATGTAAATATTCATCATCGTCATCATGAGCCTTTTATTATACACTGCTAGACATACACCTTCTCCAAATGTAAATATTGTATTTTTTTGTATTGTATCAGCCCATATACGACCCACTGCAGGGCACGGGCCTCCTCTACAATCGAGAGTACGATTGAGAGTGGTTAGGCCATATAGTCCACCACGCTGGCCTAGTGCGGGTTGGCAGACTTACACACCGTAGAATTTTTTTTTTTAAATCGCTACGGTATGCAGTTTTCATCACGATGTTTTCCTTCACCGTTAAAGTGCGTGGTGATTGACTATCAATACACACATAACTCCGAAAAGTCAGAGGTGTGTGCCCTGGGATTTGAACCCGCGACCACCGTGAACATGTAGGCAGCCGAGTCTGGTCCGATACCACGAGGCCACCACGCACTCATATATTGTATTGGAGTAGGTAATAAGTAAGTTTTATTGTTGATGACAATTCTTAATTTCTAGGAATAATATTTAGTAGGCAAGACGAATATTTTCGTTAAGTTATTAATCCATTGCCGATTTCAACAATGGAAAACTCCTAATTATAAATAATTTCATAATTGATACAAAAATATATTGAAATATTATTTACAAAAAAGCGTCCGTGTAAACACGTGTTATGGATAAAAATGAAACGTATCTGACGACAAATTCCTGGTATAATCTGGAAGGGCCTTGAGTGTTGGTGACGGATACACGCTGATCTAGTGATTGTTTCTTTGTGATATAAATACTCGTCAAACTTCCAAGAGCTCTTCATTTAATGAAAACAGAATTGATACCGTCTCTTTGTGATATTCATCTTAAAACGATTTTGTATCTTTGATTTTGCGTGTTTTTCTACATTCACAATAATATTTTACATTAATAATTGTATCTTTGTTTAGGGAAAAATAAGAAGCTGAAACCAAAAACCTCTTGTTGAATCGAACATTTTAGTTTTTAATATTTTTATTGAATAGACATTTTGTGACGATTTTTTAAATTCTTAATGCTTAGCGAATAAAATAAACATCACGACGTTTAATGTAATTCCCCCTTAACGATGGACCAAGTGCCATTACATTTATACATAAAGTTCCATCAACGTTGCTATCAGATGTTTTGTCTTTCAGATCTATTTGTACAAAATACAATGCACAATCTAACTGGGGAAATAAATCAAATCCATTTATACTCTCGTTTGTTTGCGAGCTCGGTTTAGAGGACGGCAATAGGGTTCTTCGCAAACAATTCAGTCGAGTACGTACTCGTTTCTGATCTAGATGCGGGCGCAGTACAATTATTGTAATAGGGGACAACTGATACGAATTAGTGCGTTATGAGGCTATCTATGTACAGCGTTATCTGATTTCAATGGTCTAGTTTTATTATACAGGGTTATATTCAGACTGCAATCGAAAAAGAAGCCAGGCGGTAGTATTAGTGACTTCACATACAATACAAATTAAAATTTCGCCAAAAAAGCGACAATTCTTTTGTTGTAATTTTTTACTTTTCGTCGTATTTGGGTAGTAAATACATCGTTTTTCTAAAATAATAATGTACACTTTTCTTATTTTTAAAGACACAATAGTACGCAAGGGCTTAAATTATAACTTTAGCAAAAACTAAGAATTTACCATCCAATCACGATGATATTAAAAAAATTGCGAAAAAAAACCCTGTCGCTTTTTTTTAAATGTTTTAGTTGCATTGTGTCTGTAAACACTAAAACTACTACCTGGCTTCGTTTTCGTTAGAAGCCTTAATATTACCTATATGAATGTAGAATTCCTATTTTTTTTTTGCAAAGAGAACATAGTTTCAGAAGTCACTGGTGGCGGCCGCTTATGACTGGCCCTAATGGAATGGAATGGAACTCTTAAAGGAGGTTCAGCAGTGAACTTTATCTGTCTGGATGCTGTCCCGCCCTCACACCTGCCACTGCAACTCACGTAAGCCACGATCAACTGTGGCTAGCATTTTGATGACACCGAGCATTGAAGCTCAGCGAGTCTTCAAGAGTGTCTAACTTGCCTTTAACCCGAAACGAAGTCTCGTAAATTTTTACTATGCCCAGGGTCTACATCATACATACTTATAAAATTGCAACATCTTTATAACAATTGGTGTGCACTAAAGATATTGAGTATTTAGTATTTTAACGTGGGTGTTCTGGTAGCACCTCTGCCTACCCCTTCTGGGAAAAAGGCGTGTGTTTATGTATGTATGTATGTAGTATTGGAATCAATTCTAAACTTTCTCTGTCTGGAAAAGATAATCAAAATAACAACTTTGAAGAAGCATTTTGTTTTAGAACTATTCAAATTATTTTGCCCGTAATGGCGTTCATGAAGATAACATAAATATGACCGCAATTTAAGTATCTATAGTTCTTGTACTAGTTGAGAAAGTTATAAATTATTTGGCATTTACGCAAGAAAGGGCTATAGTTATTGTTGCCTATGAAAATTAGTTATAATAACAAAATAAGAAAGACACCAACACTTTAACAATCAATTTTATGAAAATAGTAAAGCAATCATCGCTCAATTAAAACTGTAGCTCACATTAAATCATCGTCATTTAAACAGATCGGAAACATGTTTGCTTTTAATTCCGTTGATGGTTAAAACAACAATAGCGCAGATTCAGTCCGACGAATTAATTTATATGCATACAACCACAAAAATAAACTTGCTTGTATAAACTTCACCAATGGGAGATGTGTTTTAGTTCGATCTTTTGTGTTTGTTCCTGCTTTTGATCAATCATACTTTTTTTAAGTTTTAGTGATTTTTAGTGATGAAGATAAATATTTTTTTTAACGGTGTTTACACTAACGGTTTCTTAGATTTACGCGAATGTTACACATTGAAATAAGACGAATTCTTACGAATTTTATCGCGAATTTGAGTTAATTTATCAACTAGCTTTATAATTAAATAATTGTAAATTAAGGGTTAAATTGTAACAGTCACTAAGCGGATGACTAATACCTCAGTCCGCCCCCTACCACGAAAACTGTAAAGTAATCGAAACGTCGAGATGTTAAAAAATGTAAAAATTTAATCAAATTCGCGATAAAACCGTAAGACCTCGTTTTATTTCAAGGTTTTTACACTTTGAGGCATCGAAAGAAATACTCGTATTATGTTTGTAAATTTGGATATTTTATTTCAGCATAAACATTTAAAATTTGAGTCACCGACTTGTCTAACATTTTGGTGTAATTTTGGAGTCATGTTCCAGTGTTTAAACGCATCTACGACAAAAGATCTAGTGTTAAAAATATATGAAATGATTAATATCGCCAACGGTTTAGTTATAAAGGTGTTAGCAATTTTAGTTTAGCCCATTGAATTTTTGAAAAAATACTCGCTACTTTTAAAATGGAAAATTTAAGAAATGTTTGTAAAATTTTAAATCCTTGCTCGTACAAAATTAACAATTTTTAAAATTCCCAGCAAACCAAAACCAATTCCAATAAACGAAACGTTCCCCTAATGACGAAACGACTAGCGGACAGAATTCAATCAACCAGGGCATGCTGTGTCAAACGTTTCTAAAGGAAGGCAATTTGAGACCCTATGTTTGACACATAGAGCTCCAAATTACTTGCACACAGTTGTCACTACAAAATTGTATCGAAAACATTCCGATATTCCAACAGTTTTCGGCTGACGCACAATTCTAATCCCAGTTTTAATCGCAGTAGTTTAGAGTTGAATTCTGATTGTGCAGATAATGGATTTTCTTTTAAGTTGGTTCACGAATGGCGATGAAAAACAAATTAGTTGTTAAAATAAATAAAGGTCCATCAAACAGAACTCAGATTCTGTAACAACCGATTTTGCACCGAAACATCGAATTTGCTGTGAAGTAACTTTGTGGAAGGAATCAAATTTTATTATTACGGTAAATTGATCAAGAAAATGTATGTTTATTTTTGAATGGTATTAAAATGAGTTACACAAGGGGTTATGTGTGAGATAAGCTAGATACAATTGTATAAAAAAAAACACTCGTGATGTGTTGATAATTCTCATGTGAGTCTACATTTCAGTGTGAACGACCTAAATTTACTACAATCTGAAATACGTCATATTGCGTTTTTTTATTTGTCGATGTCTACTTATACTGTCGACACAAGCTAGCGGGTCGCCTAATAGCAAGCAATAACCACTTAACTTAAAAGTTAAGGAAAACATCGCGAAGTAACCTTTATACCATAGAGAATTCA
Organism: Theretra japonica; assembly: GCA_033459515.1. NCBI lineage: Eukaryota > Metazoa > Arthropoda > Insecta > Lepidoptera > Sphingidae > Theretra > Theretra japonica. The sequence goes on from CM065928.1 coordinate 5,335,066, forward strand.
CAAAAAAAAATTACATGTAAAATTTGCCAATCCGCAATGGACTATAACTGAATCTCTTAAACGTTCTCTTCAATCTAATAGACGAGACTTGTCTCCTACGTTGCTGCAAATATTTAACTGAATAATTCAGCAAAATAAATAATAAAGCAAATTCATAACGTCCATTATATCTCCAGTTATTAAAGCATCGTAATATTCCTAATACTCATCTTTCTCCAAAAAGCGAAAGCGTAATGAGTGCTTCAGTAAACAAGTTTGTCCGTGCCTGGACGTAGCTGATACACGTACAATAGCATTGTTCGCTGTGCCCATTGTCACTGAAATCATCGCCCGCCTGATATTGCATTCTGCTTGTACCCACGTGTGTGATGCTATTAATTTTACGTATTCACTCATTTTGCAAGAGGCTTGTGGTAGTGAGAATTAAGTTCTTTACCTCAATTTATTTTATATAGTTAATAATATAGAAGGCAAAAATTTACGAGAATTTTTAAAATCTTGTAAACGTACTTTATTTTAGGCTTCATTGTCGCTATAGCGATAAAGCTCCATATAAAGGAAATGAAAAGTGTAACGTATAGTACGCGATAGGTCGAGATGGCGATTGGGGTAAGACGTGATGCGTGAAGGAGGGGACGTCCCGCATTCCCGCACATTGCCCACGCCGTCCTAGTCTTAATTCTGTACGAGACCGCATCGACCGCGGTTATTGATCCCACTCACATTGTTCTTTGTGTAATATATTGTTGCGTATTGAAATGACAGATGTAGCTTATAAAACTAAAGCAAAAAACAACCATTCATTCTCATTCTTAAGGTTTTATTACGTACATACAATCCCCCTATAATAGTTTTTCTAATATATCTTTCATGAGCACCGGCGAACAGTTTTAAATGTTAGATAAAATATTTTGTCATATTGCATATAATAAACTTGACTTAATTGTTTTTATTGTTATGCGTTCATTGCGTTGCAGAAAATATCGATATAAACTACTTGGAACGTGATACTACATCACTAGAAAATTGCCATGCTGACCAGTCGCGTAAAGGAAACACTTTTAAAGAAAGTATTATTTAAATGTCCTAAACTTATTTTTTATTGGGTGGCTTTAATATTGTAATGTCCTAACTGCGTGGGTGTCGTTTTAAGTTCCCTTTCATTCGAGAAATAGATTCCTAAGCCTGTTCTCAATAATAAAATGAATTTCGAAGATTACATTATTTTTAATACTTCATAGTTTTCAGTTAACAATAATATTATAAAATACAGAACATAATAAAGGTTAATTATTGATTACCTACAATAAACGTGCATGAGATTTTATTGTGCGTATAGTTTGGATTTATTAATTTTACTTGCTGAGTTATCTTTTGAAATCTAATAATAGGGTGCATTTAATAATATCCGTAATAATTTATTTATTTATTAATTTATGATTCATACATTATATATTGTGTAGGTGGACTTAACGCCTGAGGCATTTTCTAACAATCGAACCTACATCTAGCATTTGTAGTAGATAATTCGTTATCTGACGTATTTTCTTCCAAGATTAACATTCTGTCTCCCGTATTGCTACATAGGTAAGTTCTATTTATTTGATGTCCTATAAATAAATCTATTTTAACTTCTCGTATCTTTTAATAATTATTTTTTTCTTTGCGGCTTTAAGATAAGATAGATGTTCCAAAATACTCACCGAGTTTCAAAGATCGATGGCATAAAAATGAATGCCACTGTCGAACCTAAATGTCACGGCGAGCATTCATTAAGTAAATGGTAATCTTACTATCATTACTTATTAAAATTAGGAAACGTATCCGTATAAATTGAGAGAACCCAAACTGTAAAAGCCATACCAATTTTAGGTTTTATTAAGGTGTATGACTGTTTAACAATTCAAATTGTACACTAACTCGTGTAACAGATTCCACAACGTCAACATGTTTGTGGTAGATATGGAAGCTTTGAGGCAAACAGGCGTACCTCAGCCAAATGGAGCGTCGACCTGTGAAAGGCAGTTTGGTGCTACAGTATGCAATGAACTGAATAAGGTTCGGTGGCGCAACCAAAGTGCTATGTCCAGCAAAATGGATTGAAACGTGAATATGTTTCGTGATATTGTAAAAACACAATATTTTTTGGTTTACTTTTTATAGTAAAAATAGGCTTTTAAATGGAGGAAGTATCAAGTATAACAACTTTTTTTTACGTTTCATTATTTATAAAAATAAAAATATTTTTTAAGGCAGAATATAATTTATGTTTGGTATAAGAGAGGAAGAAATTGCTGTAAAATAAATAGTAAGATATATTATTAGTGTCGAGGCTTACATTTGTCTGATCAATATAGAACTACTTCAGGGCTTAATATTAGAAGACTGAAGAGTCTGTTATAGATTCAAAACCAATACAAGAAATGTATTATTATATTTGACAGCCTCCGTGGCGCAATTGGTTGGACGCCGGCTGTGAAAAGAGAGGCTACGAGTTCGATCCCCACCAAAACAAATGTTTGTGTGAACCACAAATTTGGGTGTTTGTGAGACAGAAAAGTCTCTCGTGGTTCTCCCATGACACAAGACTCGATCTTAGGGTGGGGTCAGGGCTATGTATGTGATTGTTGGGAGTATATAATTATTTTTATATTCGTCTTAATGAGATTCAGTTTAAGACTAAAAATACGTTTAATATTGTCTCCAATACGCCGTAGGTAGAAAAATATCAAGGAAGAAAAAAATTAAACTCTCTTCATAACCCAAATAAACTTACAAACCAGCTTTTCATTTATAGCCGTCAATGTTTACAACCGCAAATTGCCAATGCAGTTTCCCGTTTAACAACAATTTGTAAATTCAGATTTAAGCAATTTACTTAAAATTACCAGAATAAAAGTTGCTTAGCCCGCTAAAGTTAAATTGGAAAGTTGATGTGATTTCAAAGCGGGTCTTTGGGCTCAAATTTAGACCGCGCCGACCAATCTGGTTTCTTTGTGGCATCCCTGCCTATCACGCAATCAAACTTGATAATACCCTGGAGTATTTGTTATTTATTTTACATTATAGGTGTTATTTGTTGTAATTTGTATTTTTGGACTGAAGTTGAATAGATTGAGCAGAATGGGGGAATTTGGAAATATGGCTGGAACTATGGGCTGGAATAAAGCTAGGTAGAGGAGAAAATTAGCTTTTGAGAAGATAATTTTCTTTTCTCCAACCATATACATGTACGAGTATATTTATTTATATATTAATAACTGCATATATAAAACGTGAGTTTAACTTCCAATGTTCTTAAATCGTTGATTTCAATTTTTGACGACATGTACGAAATGATTGTTACACGTGTAATTAATTTAGAATTGACAATTGCATTCTTGAGATCATTGGCGAGACCGATGTTCAATTAACTTCTTTTTCCGAGTTGCGTTTATGAAGACTTGCAAATAGGATATTTTTTTATGGTCCAGTTTTGGAAGAAAGATATTTTTGAAGTAAACTCTCTTTTAAGTATAAATGGAACATGTAATAATTGGGCCCGAAATAGGTCATTTAATTTTTTATTTTTATTTTATTTATTAAAGAAATCAACGGCGCGGTATTTACATTTTGTATCTTATTATACGAGTAATTAAAATAGATAAAGCTAATAGGTTTCCATAAACATAATATTATCAGTGCTTTTTTCGAACATGTTCCAATTTTAAAACTAGATTCTAAAATTATTTGAATCAGTAAACCAAAACCACAAACCTGAAACCGTATGCACGAGAGTAAAGTGAGAATGAAAAGGTTCTTTTAAAATGAGTTTCAAAGCAAGCACCGTGATAACAAAATTAATTCACATGTTACGCGAAACTAAAATATTAAAACGTGTTTGTTGGGAAACAAAAGTGTCTGCGTGGGCCTTAATCCTATTACGCTGGTCATGATACGTTTGTATGAAAAGTGGTATAAATAAAAATTGTGCTCGAAAAGTAAATTGATGTTAATTTAAAATGTTTTCGTTTTGCATAGGCTTTTAGTTATAAACTGAGTGTTCTGTTATGCAATCGGTATTTATTGTTACACGTAGTATGAAATTCAAATGAATATTGTTATTTAAATAACGTATTATTTATGTCTCTTTGAATCTAAATTATTTATCATAGCTTGTTTCATTTATTTTGTTTCATAACTTTATAATACCTACTTTGAAATGTTTTTTTAAGTTTTTGCTTTTAGTAAAAAACTTATTATAGTATAGTGTAAGTAATCAAATTTATTTATTTATTTAACTTCACATACAAAAGTATTGTACATAGGCGGCCTTAATGCCAGAGGCATTCTCTTCCAGTCAACCTTCACATAGTGCAGAGATGACAGAAGTAGGAGTACTTATGTATGCCAATTTGATTAAGTATTTACTTATGAATATACATTACTTATATAAATATAAATAAGTATATATACATACATATGAGCTATATATTAATTTACATTACTTTTATTCTAAAAACGTGTTAAATTATGTTACTTTGTTGTTTCGTAAAAAAGAACAACACAAACACAAATTTGCATTTATGCAATAATAAGCAGAGGAACACAATGTTAATTTTGTAAACTTTATACATAGATTTAAATAAAAACAACTTTTAAAGTAATCTTGAGAAAATCCTTAGCACAACCAACATACTTTGCAAACAATGTGTAGTGTTTTAATGGAATGCCATCGAGACCTCGAAAGTACCAAAACTTTAATTCAAACTAAACAAAACGTAGCGTAAAAAATAATGCGAGTACACTGACCTTCTAACACATTCAAACTTTTAAAAACTCGTCAAGTGCGAGTCGGACGCGCGAATTGAGGGTGTCGTACCACGACAATTATTTACTCTTAAATACAAAAGCGTTTGCCTATTGTACATGTATAGACAGTGGTGTTAGACGCATCACTCCCTGTCCGCCCTATTTATTTCCATCCAATGATGAGGGGGAGAGCCTATCCTCATGTTGGGTAAAAATTCTACTACCGGGCAAATCAATTTTTTTAAACCGAAAATCTTACATTAAAATTTCCTAACTCGGAATTTAAGTTCTCACGTTCCACAATCAAAACTTGCTATCACTATAACTAGACTAATGAAGCGATACCCAATTTACTTTACATTTGGTAATTAATGGACTTAATGTAACCTCGGATTAGCACGCTATGGGTACGGTATTCTAAAATCCAGCGCCACTCAGAAAATCATTGAGCTGTCGGTTTTTATCTTCCATTGAGTAAATTGGTTGAGTTCGAAAAAGTTAAAAATTAAGCAAGCGACGGTTGATTAGTTCAGAAATCTTCAGAAACAAAAAGGTTTTCGTAGGTAAGTATTAATTTTATTTGAGTTCGGCAAAAAGTTTGTACTATTTTAATTTGCTCCCAAATTGACTAGACGCTACGGATTGAAAAAGTTATTTCGCTAATAGAGTTGTTTTAGTATGAGTTATGTTATTTATGCATAATTTGTGAAAATTCTGTCTCGTGTGTTTTTGTTTCGTAAATAAATCATACCGCTGGGACTGACTAAATTTGGTTTTACAAAGGGTAATAAATTATAATTTCGCTCGTAAATCCTTGGATATCAGGATAATATTTGTAATAAACCTTGTGGATTCCCTTTTGAATGGTCGTTCGTTATCTCAGTACTAATCAGGAATTTAATTTATTTTGTTGTCATAAAGCTCGGCAAAAGATACATCAACTGTTTTGTCTTTCAGGATTGTTACGCAGTTTGGACAAAGATGAACCATCAAATCGACATATTCGTAACATATATTTATCTTTATATCAGCAGGAAGTCTCTACAATCGAGAGTACGATTGAGAGTGATTAGGCCACTGTCCAACATTCTATTGTCCACCAAGCTGGCCTACTTCGTGTTGGTAGACTTTTAAATACCATAGAAATTCTTACAAATCGCTATGGTATGCAGGTTTTTGTTCAATATCTTTACAGATAATAAATTTACTACCTTTTTAAGCTTCTACTTAAAGATGCACTGTTCCAATTTAATTTGTATCAAAGTGAATATTGTTATTACATTCTACTTGCGTGAAAAAATATGTAAAAAAAAAGTAAAACAAATATTAAATTATCTATTTAAGTTTAGTAATAATTACACAATTGCACACAAAACATGAAAGATTCGATAGAATTGTGTGAGGATATTTATTTTATGTGCTGCCGGCGTATCACATAGGTACTGGAGATAGTTACAAATAGCTTGTTTCTAACTAATATACAGTTTTCGTATGTTGTAAACTATCAACAAAATTGACTTATAACAACACTGCGATAAAGCGAAACCGGAAGTATTTTGGACTTCGCTCGCAGGATGCGAAACTTTAAGCTCCATCGAAAAGTTCGTATTGATGATCGTTAACGAGACGAATGTGTGCGCAGAGCTGGATTGAGGGGTATTTAATACAAATACTAATATCTTTTTGGTGTTAAATTAAACATCAATATGGTAATAGCCTAGTAATGCTTCCAGGACTTCCTGAGATCAAGGTCACTTGTTATAAATTTATATGGCAATTGTTGCGTTACTCTATGTTCGATAGTTGAAGATATAAAGAAGTTGTATGAAAAAGTTAATTCATTACAATTGTATACATCCGACATAAAAAAGTAGATTTTTTGAGCGTAACAACAATAATTTAGAGAGCAGCTCTACCAGCACACATGCGCACGCACGCTCGTATTCACACACGCACAATGCACACATTTCAAGAATATAAATCTAAAAAGTTATACTTTATCGGTTTTCGAAGTCTTTATGCAGGAGGTGAGGTTAGGTGAGGATTAATATCGGCTGTCAAATTGAATCTATATCTGTGACCAGAGAATTGATACTCATAGTTAACAGTATTTATACGACGCTAGACTGATGAAATATATTCCATTTATAGAAGACTAATTTGATTTTGGTGAAGGGGTTGAACTTAGCCGACCTGTAGCAAGATCATAAGTCAAACCGCTCTATCTAAAGTAATTTTGTATAAGATCAACTTGATGATGTTTTTATTTTGCGACTCAAATAAGAGAGTTTTCATGCGTAAAAGAATAAGGCACTACTATGCCCGTATGTTGGTGATATACTTCTTCACATCTGTCTATAAAACTCTAAACAAGATCGACTTTACTAACCTTGAAAAACTCGTCATAGTAACCTAGGAAATTGTTTCGAGTTTCGGGATGAGCATGTTTAAAATATTTCGAGCAAGTCAGACTAATTATAGCGAAAAACCAGAGATAGTAATCCTTCACTATCGGCTAATCTAATTGGATTGCTCTAAACTAACCCTCTGGAACATTTTAGTCACTCTCTTCAGGCACAAGAAGTCTACTGCTGAACATAGGCCTCTCACATTGTATTGTATTGTATTGTATCAGCCCATATAAGACCCACTGCAGGGCACGGGCCTACTCTACAATCGAGAGAATCGATTGAGAGTGGTTAGGCCATATAGTCCACCACGCTGGCCTAGTGCGGGTTGGCGGACTTACATACCGTAGAAATTCTTTAAAATCGGTACGGTGTGCAGGTTTCCTCACGATGTTTTCCTTCACCGTTATAGTGCGTGGTGATTGACTATCAATACACACATGACTCCGAAAAGTCAGAGGTGTGCCCTGGGATTTGAACCCGCGACCACCGTGAACATGTAGGCAGCCGCGTCTGGTCCGTTACCAACAGGCCACCACGCACTTATATCCTCTGACATGGATCGCCACATACTACATAGACCTGTTGGAAGCGGCCTGCATCCCACGACTTTCTGTGACCTTAACCTAGTAGTCACTGTCCTTATATATTTTGTAGAAGTAATGTATTTCTTCTTCTAAATGTTACTTGCGGCTCTGCACAGGTGTTAACTGTGTCGTTAATCAAAGTTTGATTACAATGGGAGAGGCACGTTTCGGAATTACTCGGGAATGTGTAATTTCACGTTTCAAAGAACAAAACAAAGGATTGATAGAAATTTAAGACGCAGCGGTGTCGGTAATTGAGTCCAAACCGGTTTAGTACTTTGAGATCGTATTGTATTTGATGAGTACTGAATTATTACATCTTTGCCTCATGGAATAGGCGTTGAATTGGATTGTATTGTTAAGTATGTTACCACTAGTTTACGGAATTGTCCCAGACTTTAAAACCTACCTATTATCAGTCATTATCATCTAGTCACAGAGTGTGACCTTAAGTTTCTTTTTCTTTAAACGAAAACAGAATTAAATTATTTTCTAAAATTCTTGTCCATTGCAACCAGAATTTATTTGACTGAAACAATACTAATAAAAAAAAAAACCTGAGTAAAAACTAAAGTTATTCATGATGTGATTTAAAATCTAATCTAACAAAAGCCCATGTTTCATTCATTGGTTCGAATTTCGTAGCGCTTCGTAGCACGGCTCCGCTCGTAGGCGTCGTAGTACAGGCAAGCTCAATCTGTCAAAACAACTTTAGAACTGACGTGTTTTTTAAATAAAATTATTAAGATCCTGTTACTTTGATGTCTAAGTGATATGGTTCACGGTTACTGAAAAATATATGTTAATGCGCATTCCCGTTACAAGAAATATGACTATAAAGTTTAATAAATAAGTTGAGTCATTAATAACGAAATAGTCGTCTATATTTTATTGACGGCGACTGGCATTATGAAGTGTGTGTTAAATCCAAATAACAGATGGTTAAATTCATACATACATAATAAACACACGCCTTTTTCCCAGAAGGGGTAGGCAGAGGTGATACTAGAACACCCACGTTTCGCATTGTATATTCCGTCCCACAATGTGATACGTAGCGAGCCTATCGCCATATCGGGCACAAATTCCTGACTCCGGGCTGATAATTAATAAAAAAATCCAATTTCACTTTCGACCCGGGCCCGACCCGGGATTCGAACCCGAGACCTCAGCTTTGAAATCATACCGTAGTACCATTACGCCATCGAGGCAGTCTTAAATTCAATTACAAAAAAAAGTATATTTTATAATGTATGTTTAAACTACTATAAATCCAGATTATATATCGGAACTGATTTTGTATATGTATCTATTTTGTGTGGCCTAATTCAACAATTATTAAGATAGCATACTTTGGTAATTATTTAAAAAATATATCTACCCTATTTACTATCTTGGCGTAACCGAAGACAAAGGCAACAAAAAATAATCCCTTTCATATCCTTAATTCCGAGTAGCTCTAAACTCCAAATAACATTTTAACTTCGTTTATTAAACCGCAAGAAAGTATAAATAAGTCTTATCTATCTGAAGGATTTATTTTATCCATTTAGGACCAATTCCTTTGGCCATCGAAGTTGGTTTATTTAAGACTAAGTGATCTAAAATGGTCTACGATGTAAAAACAAATTTATTTAAAATTGTTTTTTTTTTTAGTTAGTCGTTCATTTCGTGTATATTCATGCTAAAAGGACTTCTCTCACGCGATTTCTCTGTTTTACAATACCATTGTACTCTGAATAATTTAATTTGAAAAAATATTTTCTGATGAAACCTTTGTACATTGCATGTAGTACAATAGGTTTTCAACAAAGGTGTTCGAGCGTTCTATTGTGGCGTGATTAAAACGAAATATGTTATTATATTAATATTTGCTACTTTTTTATTATTTTCATAACTTATAAACTATTGCGAAGAGTATGAGAATTCTTTACTGTGATAACTATAGGTATGCGAAGTTGACTGACCCGCATAGTACCATCGTGATAAACTAAAATCTGATTAGTTATCCTATTCAATCTATCTGCAAACATGTTCTTTCGATAAATTGAGCCATTAGTACATAATGTGACAGAGCTAGCGCATTTTGTACAATGCGAATATTGCACAAAAAATCGGCTCAATATTTTACGACGAACCGCTTATTTCACTTGAAATATGTCAGAAATAGCCTGAGTTTTTTTACATATTGAAAAACTCATATAAAACAGGTTACCCAGTCTCAGAATCGAACTCAGGCGTACCTTTTTTAGATTTTATAAGCTATATTTAACCAATGATCGATTGTTATATCGGAAAATAGTAGTGGGTTGCCGATAGGTCCCTCACAAATGAGAGGCTCCCTGGGTAGGTATCACCGCAATGTCTATTTTTCCTTCAAAACAGCAGTGTGAATGCATTGTTGTGTTCCGGATTGAAGGACATTGTAGCCACTAGCCAGAGTAACTACTGGACATAATGAGGAGTCCCAGGATGGCGAACACAGTGGAATGCCAAGCATTGCTTTGTAATCCATGAGGTTGTTTGGTTTTACTATTATCTATAAGCAGTCGTATCGCTCATCATCAGGCGAATGGCATTTGTCTCGCCATTTATTGCAAAAAAACATTTTCAATCAAACAGCTTTTCAAGTTCACGGTCGGTTTATTAATGCATTTGATTTGTGTTGCATGGCGGTGCGGCGGCGGGTAAAGACGGGTGTGTGTATACATGTGTGCGTAATACAAAACATCGACAAATCGTCATAATGAAGTATTACGAGTACAGCATATTACAGTACAAAGCACTCGGCTGAGTAATTAGGTGAGCGTGACTCGCGCGGTTACTGTGTGGCCACATTGCAACCCGCCTGACAACTTGATGAATAACAAATCACTTCATATAAGGCGTGGGCGACGTTCATATTACCAGCGAGGAGCGATTATGTAGCTGCTGAGGAGCAATATACATAAATACATTCAACACACGACAGTCAAACAAAGTCCGTATCACACTGTATCTGTATCTGTATCTGTATAAGCCCATATACGTCCCACTGCTGGGCACGGGCCTACTCTACTCTTAGAAACTACGAAGACTTTCAGAGACATTTTCGACATCACAAACACCACACAAAATTTTTTTCGAAGCGATTCTCTTATGCGGTAACGGACTCTATGGATAAAGAATATGCAGCGCGCAGAAAATAATCAGCAGAAATTAGGCCAGCATCGATATATATATATATATGTATTGTTTATATATATATATATATATATATATATAATATCATAGGGGGAAACCAGCATACAGTTCACCTGATGGTAAGTGATCACCACCGCCCTGGAACATCTGCAACACCATAGACCAAAGAGATCTGTTGCTGTGTTATACACATATATGTGTGAATACTGTGTTATAGAATATTGATGCACATAAATAACAAAAGTCTAGTACCATCATCATTGAAAATTATGCTTTGATTGCAAAATTGGTGTTTTCATAATCGGGCAAACAACTGTTTGAAACGAGTAAATTATTTTCGCTTTCCAAAATTGCGTGAATTTTGCCTTTTATATGACAACACTTATTGCTGTGTCAGCGGTAATACCGCAATAATATGACTGAACAAAATGTAATTCAGCGCTTTGACCACTTTTATAATAAACTCCAAAACGTCAGAGTTGTGCCCTGGGATTTAAACCCGCGACCACCGTAAACATATTGACCGCTTCTGGTCCGTTACCAACGGGCCACGTCTTATTAAGATTATAGTTATTTTTTTAAAACAAGCGCTTTCCAAAAGGATTAATTATACGCAAGATGCATTTTGATCAAATTGATTATTTTCTAAACTTCTTACGCGATGACTTTATTTGAAGCCACCGGTGGTTTGATGAATAACAAATTACCTCTTAACGTGCGGCGATGTTGAGAATGCTGACGAGTAGCGGAATAGAAACTGGCGATTTAGGCGAAATGTGGGTGCCCTGGTAGCACCTCTATCTACCCCTCCTGGGAAAAAGGCGTGAGTTTGGCAGATCTCTAAATATATGACGCACCTTCTAATATTCTGTAAATCTATTTTAATTCTTCATAGTGGAACTGAGTAACATCTTGTTTTACGCTTGCAATGGCAACTTTTATGCTTTTAAAAATAACGATTAAATTACAAAAGTGAATGTGATCCGCACATTGTGTTTTAGAGTTTGTTCACGCTAAAACACAATGTGCGGATGCGATCGCAGGTACACATATTGGCATCGTCTATATTAATTTTGGACTTTATTAATAAACTAGGATGAGCGAAGGATTAATTCAGTCCAAGGATTTAGAATTGACTCGATTGTTTTGAATATTAATTTGAATTTAATATTGAATAATGTAACTACAATTCGATGGTTGTCTAACCCTCTGTGCAATTCCGTGTTTATTAATAAAGTCGTGAATACCTCTTCAAAATCATCAAGTCAATTCTAAAGCTTTGGGTTAAAGTTAATCCTTCGCTCATCCGAGTTTATTAATAAGGCCATATGAGTCTTAGTTGTTAATGGATATTATGTTATTGACGCTGTGAGTGTACGAGTATGACAATATTCAAAAATATAATAAATTATACTTAAAAAATCTTTAATACAATAAACAAAAAAAAATTCGCCGGCAGTACAACCGCATCAGTACGTCGATTAACACCACGTTTTCTGGCCGTTAATTTCAAGCATGATGTTTTAAACGATGTGCGTAAAGCTGCTCACAGCGTGAAAATTTCGCACTGTGCCTACAATATTAATGAGATATTAATGCCGCTAATGCTGTGTTGAGATTTCAAGCACGCGCCAGTCAGTTGAGTTGGCCCAGTTTGAAATATATATGATGCGGTGTTTTTGTGGAAAACGTGGGTCGGATAATCGAGCCACTAGTCGCATTATTCTAGGTTCAAGATAGGATGTATTTATTATTTATCAATCTGTGTACTAATGACATTTTGGATAAATTAAAACATTTTTTTCGTAAGGTTATGGAACTCGTTTATGCCCGCGGACTTTTAGAGAGGTAAAATTCAGGATTGATATTAAAGGGTATGCAACCGCAAATTTACTAAATTCTCGAAGATATTATTCAAAACAGTAGTACCTATCCACTTAACCAAGTTAGTTCAATCAATCCTATTCCCACCTTCTTTCCTTCCCGCTCCCCTTCCGATCTGATGGACCCGCAACACATCCATGATCCAAGCTTTGTGGATGTTTATGGGCAGCAGTGATCTCTTTCATCAGGTGACCTGCTTGCTCGCTTGTTGGACCTATGCTATACAAGAAGCCTACCTACGGATCAATTACTTAAAAGTACTCTTATATAAACACGGTCTGTGTCAGTGAGTGACAAGTCTATGTATACGCGGAAACATCTAGTTTGAACGTCGGAAAGCACTTAACCGTTCGGAAACCATTATTATCAAATAACAGACTACACTAAATTACGATGACGAGGGAGTATTAAGAAGAACCGGTTTTATATGTGATGTCGGTTCGATGTCTGCTCTGAGACACTTTGGAGGTTAAATATGGACTCGGGGGTCTTAGTATTTAGCAAAAAAAACGTATTTTACGAACCAGCAACTATATTAAGTGACAGAGGTGAACTAGAGTATTAAAATTTGTAAAACGAAAATGTATATAATAAACCTGACAGATTAACCGAAAACTCCATTTAAACTCGTCACGTCACGTCTATAAAGGACCCAAGTCACAAGTATCTAAAATAATGTACACCCAAATTAGTGATTACACAGACACCGAGTGATTAACCTTGAAATATCAGGTTCGATTAAAAGAAACCCAAGCCTAATATTTTGTTTCAAAATAAACTGAGTAAATTGAGATAAAGCAAGTCTCTAGAGGACGTTCTGTCGACCAAACAACGCAATTAGGTAATTTTTGTTTAAAAATATTTCGTTGGGGTTTGTTTTATAATTTGTTTACAAAAACCTTTGTTTATGTGTACCAAGTTTAAGTCTATTTGTGTCTACAAATAGTAATGGGATTGTCTGTGCGATGTGCCTGTGTTAAAAGTAGCGCCTCTGTTTACCCCTTCGTAAAAAGGCGTGGGTTTATATATGTATGTGTTACTCGTAAAAGGTTAATGATACGTGTATATTATGAGTCACCACGCCATTATCTTCGAAATTGGTATTAACGACATATTTATATATTTTGCTATTCAAGAATAAGTACATACGTTATTATTTTATAGTATTGAAATATTTTTGAATGTGATTTTCGCAAATTGTACTTCTATCAAAAATCTCGACGAAAACGCCATGCCTTAATTATTACTGAAATTGTACCAGGTACTATATCATTCATAATATTCTTATGAATACAGCACGCATTACGGCTTAAGCCTTAAGACTTATTTCCAATAATCTACAATTTTAATCACACACACGAGTACGCGGCACATTCAATTCTTTTGAAAGTCACAAGATTATCTACAGAAGACACTTTGTAGGATTCCCTCATCTTGTTCCTTCGGGAACTGTGGCTTTGTGCATCGCGGTTATGAAGTTGTATCATCTTATCCCGCTTATTGTAGGTATAGGAAGTACGTAATTTATAATTTATGTTTATAGTTCCACAAACGCAATTTTTACCATGTCTTATGAATGGCCTATACCATACCAACCTAGAGAATAAATTAATTTGGTTTGGCTCAACAAATATGCTTGTCGAGAGATACTTGAATTATGTGCATTGCAATTCAAATGGGGAGACCATTTGATATTATGGTTTCGTCTTGCTAGTTGATGCAATCATGTCCACTTGAAACCAAATATAAATAAGTAAATAAATACACCCAACAGTCACATATGACCCCACACTAAGGTCAAATCTTGTATCGTGGGTATTAGGAACTACGAGAGACTTTTCGGTCTCACAAACACCCAGACCCGAGACAAATAAATGTCATTCACACAAACATTTATCTCGGTGCGGGGATCGTACCCGCGGCCTCTTGTTTCACAGCCGGCGTCTAACCAACTGCGCCACGGAGACTGGCAATATACACAAACTGAACCCAAACGCGCCACAAGTGGATCACCATGACATTACTAATTAAATAAAGAAAAAAATCTTATAAAGTAACGAATGGGGACAACGCAACAAGTGTATTGTAAAATGCAGCTAAAATTTTACGCCGATATAAAAAGTTAATAACAAACATACATAAACTCACGCCTTTTTCCCAGAAGGGGTAGGCAGAAGTGTAACCACGACACCTACGTTTCGCCTTGTATTTTCTGTCCCATAATGTGATAGGGGGCGAGCCTATCGCCATATGACTGACTCTAAATTTCTGGCTCCGGGCAGATAGTGAATTGAAAAATCAAAAATCACTTTGCCCGACCCGGGATTCAAACATAAGACCTCAGTTTTGCAATCATACTGTAATACAACTACGCCACCGAGGCAGTCAATATCACTGCAATTTAAAGTCATAATAGCAATAAGGTATTTTCATTTATTTAAAACGTACGACGTAGAACCACATTTATAATATTGACAAGTAAGCCACAGCCGAAATAGCTCAGTTGGGAGAGCGTTAGACTGAAGATCTAAAGGTCCCTGGTTCGATCCCGGGTTTCGGCATTTAATATTTCGTAATAACTTTTTAAAAAACTTATTTTTTATAATACATATAAATGTCTGAGTTTTCATTAATGGGGAAGCAAGCGAGTACAGAAACAATGAAACTAAATGATTCGCGACGACGATTTTTTTAACAATTTTTTACGTATTTGGGTGGTAAATACATAATTTTCCCTAAAATACTAGTTCAAACCCTTGCTCATTATTGCGTCTTAAAAATAAAAGGTGTGCCTTATTATTTTAGGAAAAACTATCTATTTACCACCCAAACACGACCATAAGTAAAAAATACAAAGATAAATCGTCGCTTTTTTGCAAAATGTTTAGTTGCCTTATGTTTGAAGTCACTAAAACTATCACCTAGCTTCGATTTCTGTCGCTGTCTGAATATACCCGGTAATTATTTCACCATCCTTCTACTAATCTTACTTCAATAGAGACGCAGCCTAAGAAATATGCAATCCGTCGTGCTTATTAGAAATCAAGAGGCTTCAATAACATGACAGCTAGATTTAAAAAAATATTTTCTGATCACAGAAACATGATCACTGAAGCATGCTGCGTGCCCGAAACTATGAACCAATTACCGAAGAAATATTTGGGAATATCATTATTTCATACATATATAAACACACGCCTTTTTCCAAGAAGGGGTAAACAGAGGTGCTAAGACATCCACGTTTCGTCTTGTATGTTCCGTCCCACGATGTGACAAGGGGCGAGCCTATCGCCATATCGGGCACTAATTCCTGGCTCCTGGCTGGTAAGGAATAGAAAAATCCAATATCACTTTCCCCGACCCGGGATTCGAACCCGAGACCACAGCTTTGCAATCGTACCGTACAACTGCGCCACCGAAGCATCATTATTTTCTAAAAATAAACAGCAAACACGAACTATTGTGAAATCTCGAATATTTTACAACATATTTCCATTTTGATGGAAAATTCCAACTTACCTGCGTAGGTTTCTATTTCAAAATTACCAAGTAAATTCCTTTATGAAGTATGGAATAAAGTGACTGTAACAGCCCGGTGCCAACTTTATGTGATTTGTTGAAGTTTTGAGTGCCAATATGAATCGTGATTAAAATTCACATGTACAACTTCAGTGTGTGACGCATATTCGAGTTGGGCGATGTTTAAATTATTTTATTTTGCAACTATTTTATTTTGTTTCTATATAAATTTCTCATTTTGAGGATAAAGATTAAATTATTATTGAATGAACAGAGTTATAATATAATTTTCATTATTAAATTTTCACATCTGTTCAGATAAAGATAATACAAATTTAATTAATTCCGTCATATTGACCAAGGAAGTGACTCGCGTTCGGAAATCAGCTTTACATCAAATTTCGAGCAGACTAGTACAATAGGGTATTTGACTCTACGTTTTAAATTATATTTATCCATATCCAAAATCTAGCAAACAACGAATTTGGCAAATCCATTCCGAATTAAACAAGTTAAATAAATGTATTAAATCTTGCAGTGGGAGTAAAAGGGATGCAAAACAGAACTAGTGACGTCACTAGTCTTAATTATACATTACAGTACACGCGTGTGAAAGAGACGATAAGATATATGCATTACGCTCCCACTTCTTTTTAAAATACTAATATTTCCTTATGTTACAAGTTACTTTACTACTATTTTCACAGAAATGTTTTATTTTAATAGTATTTGTGTTTTTACGCAAAATAATATAAAATCGACCATAGTCAATTACCCTATCGTGTCAACAAACATGAAATAAGCATCTGTCGTCATTCCATGGTTTATCTACAATATGTAAACGTATACAACGCGCGAAAGAAGTTTCAAGTTCCAAGTTCTCGAATGGAGGCCACGAAGCGGAAAGCGCAGGGTGTGACGTCCACCCGCTAGGTGATCAGACGACCTGGTGAAGGTCGCGGGACGTCGCTGGATGCAGGCTGCCTCCAACAGGTCACTGTGGAAATAATTAGAAGAGGCCTATGTTCAGCAGTAGACTTCTTTTGGCTGATGGATGATACAAAGCGCACTCAACTACTGTAAGATTTTATAATGACGCGTTTACATAACTCGCCTATCCATCCATCCATAAATATATCCATCCATAACATCCATAACTCGCCTACATACTATAATATATTAAAGGGTCTACAAATTTACTTCTAGTAACATATTTTTGTTAATATAGGTTTTGCTTTGTATCTGCATATTTTTATCAATAACTATCCACGTTTTATAATAATCCACAAGGTATACATTTTGTTAAATCCAGTGAAAGCACGTGAGACGTGCTCCCCAAAGTTTATTGAAGGCTTTGAGGAATATGCAACGTGGCGGAACACTAAGCCCCTTGAAAATCTAGACCAGTGGAATATAGCTGATGCCATAATGAAAAATGTGTGCGAAGACTTGTATAGTTTGAAAATATGTCGATTTCATCGATGCCATGCGGATAACCTCCGGCAAGAGAAAGTTTTAAAATATTTGAAAGATTGTCACAATTTTAGTCAAATGAAACATGTAATTTTTGACATTATATTTTGATAATATAGTTATCTATGTTATCAAAAATATACAAATCTATATATTTAAAATCTCAAATATATACAGGGTATATCAAGATTACGACCGAAAACGAAGCCAGGTGGTAGTTTTAGTGATTACAAACACAATGCAACTAAAAATTTCTCGAAAAAGCGACAGGTTTTTTTAATTTTTTTTTTAAATATCATCGTTTTTGAGTGGTAAATCCGTAGTTTTTGTTAAAATTATAATTTAAACTCTTACGCACCATTGTGTCTTTAAATGTAAAATAGTGTACATTATTATTTTGAATACGACGATAGGTAAAAAATTACAACAAAAAAAAATGATACTTTTATGGCGAAATTTTTAGTTACGTTGTGTCTGAATTCACTAATGCTAACCACCTGGCTTCTTTTTCGGTCGCAGTCTGGATATACTCTGTATAGATAGAAACTAATGCCAGGTTCATAATCTGAAAAATATACTTCGTCGCTTTTTATGTGCTTCAAAATAATTACAGTTTAATGTAATTAGTATAAATCGCAAATATCTTCTTCATACTATCGTTCGTATATTAAAGAGACAAGGATACATAGAAATCTATTAACATATAGACTGGGCAAAAAGACTAATAAATTGCCAAAGGATTAACAACAAAAAGTGATTTAATACTAAGTATAATGTGATGTTTTGACGAAAATATTTATATAAATCTATTTGTATCAGCGCAATAATAATATTAGTATAAGCTTCCCTTATAGTCAATCTAATTAAATTTCTTGTATAAGAAGGAAGACGTGACAGTATTGACTTGACGCCAATGGCCGTTCTATCTCGTAATATAAATTATTTTCTTAGAACGCCTGTCACGTTCTTGTCCCATCTTCAATCGGCTGACGTCATAGTCTACGCTTATGCATTTATTCAATGGAATTAGGTTTAAAAAAAGGCGGACGATGTATCATAAAAAGCTGACAACAGGATTATTGCCAGTATTTTGGTCGTAAAAGCATAAAATATATGATATATTATGTATGTAATAAGGGAGAGATACTCTAGAATGGGTTTATATGTATAACAAGCACTAAAAATTTAAAAAAGTACTATTAAATAAATAATAATATTTTTTATTTACCAATAGAAAATTATAATACATTATTGCTTAATACTAGAGGTCACTTATAATTTGAAACATAATTATGTGTGGTGTCACAGAAATAAAGCCCCGAGAAAAGTAGTGGGACATTAAGCCGGCTAGTTCCTGACTGGTAAAAAGAAGAGTTATTATAGGCAACCAGATTGATCAAATAATACTATATGACAGCTCAGCCTTATTGTAGAAAACCGTAAAATCCTGTTTCTCAGTCCGAGTAAAATCAACTTTGTGTGAACGTATTAAAAAATAAATGACAATAGTTCACGGTGGTTGCGGGCTAAATCTAAGGGCACACCTCTGACTTTTCGAAGCTACGTGTGTATTGATAGACAATCACTGCGCACTATACACCTAAATCTCTACACCTAAAGCTACATGTAATCAAACACACACACACACACACACAACTCTTAAAATTACATACAATACTGTATAATTTAAGTAGTGTTAATCCTATGTTAGTCCCAAAACTCCCACGACTTACTATCATTTCCCTAAATTTTTATTAATATTAAACAAATTATTTCATTTTGTCGTCTGCTTATAACCATGTGTCGGTTAATATGTAAACTGGGACATTGTATTAAACTGCTGCTGCATTACAAGCATAGCTTAGCGCAGGGCAGTTGCATAACATATTAATGTATCTAACTATAAGTGGCCTTTAGTATTAAGCAACAATGTTTTGTGATTTCCTATTGGGAATTAAATTTATTATATTATTATTATCACTAAGTATAATGATGAAGAAAACAATTGTTAGGAAACTTATAGGGCGATTTCTAAAAATTTATATGGTATGTAAAGGTCGCCAATCTACACTAGGCCAGTGTGTTGGACTATATGGCTTAACCCCTTTTAATCGTATTCTCAACTGTACAGGAGTTCCTTGCCCTGTAGTAGGACGTGTATGTGGTCATATAATGAACATATCATATTTCCTAAGCCGACTGCGTCTAGAATTTGTGACCGATATCGCGATAGGCTTGCTTATTACATCTTAGAGCGGAAGTTAGTCCGGCGCTACAGTACGCGCTAGCGGCATCTCTGCCTTCGGGGTTATAGTCGTGAGCTCACGTATACAGCTAAGCTGGTACCTTACATTGATGTTCGGTAACACGGTGATTTCAAGTAATCTCGGTCTATTTATACAATATGCCTAACTACAGTATAGTACATTTTCTTTCGCCAACGCAGTGAATAGTTGTGAATTATTTAGTAATCAACCAGATACAATGTAAATGTGTGAAGTGATATTTTTTTGTCTAATTGTAATATTTTTTTTGTATTGTATCAGCCCATACACGACCCACTGCAGGGCACGAGCCTCCTCTACAATCGAGAGTACGATTGAGAGTGGTTAGGCCATATATTCCACCACGCTGGCCTAGTGCGGGTTGGTGGACTTACACACCGTAGATTTTTTTTTTTTAAATCGCTACGGTATGCAGGTTTCCTCACGATGTTTTCCTTCACCGTTAAAGTGCGTGGTGATTGACTATCAATACACACATAACTCCGAAAAGTCAGAGGTGTGCCCTGGGATTTGAACCCGCGACTACCGTGAACATGTAGGCAGCCGAGTCTGGTCCGATACCACGAGGCCACCACGCACTTTGTAATATATTTTACATTTATTTGTGAAATAAGACTCATCCACTTCCACGGTTAAACCGAAGTCCGGTTTCGTGGGACAATAATTGTATTTTTTGTTCTGTGTCTAATAAGCATTTAATAAATAAAAATAATAAAAAGCAAATCGAACAGACCAGTCCACACAAGCACCCACTCACGAGCATGACACATGATGAGCCATCGGCCTCCTCAGCCATGTTACAGGGAAGTGACCGAGCCAAATGACGCTGCCGCAAGCACAGACTTTTAAGCGAGCATGACTGTGAGCATACGCCGTCGCAAGGACAGATTTTTAAGCGAGCATGACTGTGAGCATGACATACAGTATGGCTCTACCACAAACAAGAATTACAAATAAAAAGTCTTTTAAAATAAATCGCATCAAACACTTCCATTAATACCGTATATAATTATGAAGGTGCCCGTAAACGGCAGCTGATACGCATTATGTCGCAAACTCATTTATCTCAAAGCATTTTAAGGGAAATTCCATTAATATTGATTTGACGCCTTCAGTCCCGCCGGCGCGACGTGACTAGGCAACGAGGAAAAAATATACTCTCATTAATAAACCAGAATATGAATATGGCTCATCAATAGCAATTTATCATAGGTAGTCTTTTGTGGCTGATATTTTTAGACCTTTTGGATATTATGGGCTTTTATTATTTATTTATTAATATAAAGACATAGTTCACAATAAATAGAATTATGGTCCCACGAAACCGGGCTACGGTGTGATGCCACGAAACCGAAAATTTTATGTCATTTTATTTTTATTCTACCTCATGTTGTAGCATGTTGTTTGTTTCTAAAGCTAGAAATAAACGTATTCAGTTTTTGAATTATGGTGAAAGTTTGCAATTAAGACTTAACTTTCTGATTTTGCCTGATTAAAATTCATAATAAAAAAATAGACTAGATTTCCTGATGTAAGTTATAATTGCAAATTGAAAATAAACGTATCGACCACCAACAGATGAATCTTGTCAGTTTATTTTTCACCCGGAAAACACTACATCTGTAGGCTTACAATTAGGTTTTTTATTGTATAGGTCCGGCAAACGAGCAAGCAGGTCACCTGATGCTAAGTGATCACTGCCGCCCATGAACATCCACAACACTTGAATTATGAATGTGTTGCTAGCCCATCAGATCGGCAGGGGAGCGGGAAGAAAAATGGATGGGGAGAGGAACGGGGTAGTGGGCATCCTGCGGTCTCACTCACCGAATGAAACGCAACAGCAAAGCTGTCGCTTCAAGTCGATCTCCTGTGAGGAGACAGCGGTGCAGCGCATGGCGTTACTACAAGCAAAAAAATACTTTTGCTGCATTATTTCATGTTGTCTTATATGAACAACGTCTTTATGAAGAGCGAAGCGCAGGTACATGAATTTTATTAATATTAACTTCCTGAGCATTTCGCTACGTACATTACAAAATAAACGTAAAGTATGTCTTTGTATAATTACGAAGGAATTTAACATAACTTCAAATTTTCTTACTTGCCCTCGCAAAAGTGGTACAGGTGTGTCAGTTGAGAAATATTATAAAATATTTCATCATAAGTGCAATACATGGTATATGGAGAGGCAAGAATCATTGGAAAACAGGTAACATGTAAAGTATAATTCAGGGGCCGGTATTGTTAAGCGCACTACACACCGAAGCCGCCGGCCTGGCGACACAGCCCGCCGTCACAACCCGGCGGCCTATAAGAAAAGCATCATGTCGGCAGCAAGCGCCCGCACGTGTTGCCGGCCGACATATTTCTACAACGCAAGCGCTCTGCTCGTCATAACGTCATAAAATGTTAGTCGAGTCGCTGCCATGTCGCCGTCAAAGTTTTACGACTTGCAATGACTGAAGCCGGCGACTAACTCGCCAATAAAATGTTGCCGACATATGCCGACGGGCCGGCGGCTTTGGTGTGTAGTGCTCTTAGAACAGTAAAAATATTTTGATGATAAAAATAGACATTCTTGACTCAATTAAGTTTCCAGTATTCATGAATGGCTAAAACCTAATTTTATTCTTAGATTAGTTTATATACCTATATTAATAATATAGACAGGCAAACGACAAATAAAAGTCTTAAAATGATTATGCATGAATCATATTATTACGAACTCTACGGGCAAAACAATTTGGTGGAATAGAATCCTGACAGGAGCTACGAAATTTGGTAGCACATTTTGAAAGTATTCGTGAATTTTACCAAAAAGACAGTCAACTCCGCTTTTTGTATACCCATCACAGCAATTGCTAAGCTGCATATTCTTTTAATATCTATTGTTAAATATTTTGATCAACATCATGTTCAAGCTAGCTAACGTAATATTAGAGAAGGACAATGCCATTGACTCACACACTGCTGTAGGTAAGATTAACTATGCCATTGGTAGCGGAAACCTGTTCTCGAATAAAGGAAAGTTTACCGCCCGCATTGCGCTGCTCGATGTGGCTGAAATCATTAAATTAGGCACCGTGCCAGCTAAGCATGCTTAGACGTATCCGAATTACGTCGTAATATAAATTATAAGATTAATGTGATAGGAAATTCCAGCACCAATATATGTTAATTCAATAATATCCGGTGATTGAATACAGATATTTGATGATAATAATGACATGAGCCCTATAATTATACAGGATATGGTTAAATTCAGAAGTGGATATTTTGTGGCTAATTGTTATGATGCAGACGAATCTATCATGTCACTGAACGCAGTTACCGGTAGAGACAATATTTTTTTTTATAAAAGTAATGTGTCAATGTGATTGGTATTGAAGGAAAACCATGTTAATGACATAAACATTTAATCCTTTATTTTTTATCTTTTTTGTTGTTTTTTTTATAGTGTAAATAAATTTGTAACCACCACTGGTTGTCCAAATAAATAAATAAATCTTTCTTTGCATTATAAGAATACAAGGTTCCCTCTCGAAACTACTAAGTAACATTTTAAAGCACTATTCATTATGTTATTGTAAAATAACACAAGAGCTTGTAAGTGAATATTTTTATCTGTTGCTATCGTTTATGTTGCAATCGTAAACGAGGTGTAGGCCCGGTTATTTTAACCCATATAAGAATGTCGCGTTCCGGAATCGGCCTTATAACAAAATATCTACAAAGCAAAAACAATTCAGTCGACAATTCCACTTCATAAATATGACGAGGCAGCACTATCATCAATCAAAATATCTCTGAATTTAACCTTATCTATTCAGATCTAACAACTGTTGGGTTGACAAGCAAGGCAATGTCTTGCGGGCATGGAAATGAATGACTGAAAATGGATATTTGTTTTTTGAACCATAAAATATTATGATTGATATGCTTTTATCTAGATTGGTTCTCTTGGTGCCGACTGCCTCGGTGGCGTAGTTGTAGAGCATGATTACAAAGCCGAGGTTCTGGGTTCGAATTCTGGGTCAGGCAAAGTTATATTGCATTTTTCTATTCATTATCCTCCTGGAGTCAGGAATTTGTTTCTGATATAGATATAGGTTCATCCCCTATCACATCTTGGGCCGGAAAGTGTTCCAGCCCAAGATGTGATAGGGGATATATGTGATGTGTTTGAAGGTGAAACGTGGGTGTCCTGGTACCACCTCTGCCTACTCCTGGGAAAAAGGCGTGAGTTTATGTATGTATGGTTCTATAAGTGACTGTTGAATATTGATTCTACGTAATGACTGTTTGGCGCCGATTACAAAAAAAATGATTTTTTCCAGCCTCAGAGAGTCCATCACAGGTCAACATAAGTCTTCTCCAAGTATCTGATTGTAAGCAATACGACCGCTCATGGACAGCAGCAAAACCAAACACCATGAATTACCAAGCACTCCTTGGCATTCCAGTGCGTTCGCCATCCTCATACATAAGGTGTTAGGACTCAATGTGTCCAGTAGTTACTCTGGCCACAATGTCCTTCAAACCGGAACACAACAATGCGTTTACACTGCTGTTTGGCGGAAGAAATAGACAATACGGTGGTTTCCACTCTAATTAATTTCACTTGTGGTTTCACTCGATTGTGATGTTTCTTAGAAGCGGAACGTAATAAAGTGAACATTATGACGCTTTGAAATGTGTCTTTATGATATTTAGAGTGTAAATAATTCCGACGATTATAGGTTTGTGGAATGCTGCTTATTAAAATTTGAGGGCCGGGCAGAGATTGCAAAAATGATTTTTTTATTTGACTCCCACCGGACGAATTCGGTTCTACGTCGTTTTAATGCCGCCTTAAAATACTTTATTTCTTAAGCTTTATTTCTTAAGCCGAGATTTCCTTTATTGTTAAATTATGAGGGAATTCTAAATATTGGTGGAATACTGATTTAATACTGATAACAAGCCAAATGTTACATGTTTAAAAGTTTTTGTCTCCCATATCACGAGAACGACTGCCTCGGTGGCATAGTGGTACTACGGTACGATTGCAAAGCTGAGGTCTCGGGTTCGAATCCCGGGTCGGGCCAAGTGATATTGGATTTTTGTATTCATTATCAGCCCGGAGTCAGGAATTTGTGCCCGATATGGCGATAGGCTCGCCTCCTATCACAGCGTGGGACGGAATATACAAGGCTAAACGTAGGTGTTCTGGCAGCACCTCTGCCTACCCCTTCTGGGAAAAAGGCGTGTGTTAATGTATGTATGTATATCACGAGAAGAATTAATGTCAAAGAAAACAAGTAGGTTTAATATTTTTTTGAACTAAATGTCCAAATCCCGGCAAATGGCAGCGAGGTCGATTTTTCTCATCGAAGAATCTTTCCACTTATTAAAAAGATGTTTTATGTCTCAAAGGTTTCATAACCTAATTTAGTAAGTAGAAAGTCAAAATATATCCTACTTTTTTAGTACCCTCGTACCAAGTTGATAGATAAACCTTTTAAATAAGTCTACATACATTTATTATTAAACGCGGTGTTTTAAACCTTGAGACAAGTTTTGGTAACTTGATTGTGCGTCAAATAAATTCCTAAGATACTTTTCTCTAACTTCTTAAGCTGTAATGTAATATGTGTTATACGTAGCGTCTTTCTTTAAGGTATTTTATACTAAAAACATTCTATAAAAAATATTAAAATTGCTAAGTTTGACACACCACTAAAATATATATTATTTATTATTTCAATAGATATACCATATAATAACATACATATAAAACAATACGCCGATCTCCCATTGGCGTAGGCAGAGGCTATAGGGCGCCAAGTGCTACGGTCCATACATTTCCTTTCGCTTCATTACGTGTCATTAATAACTTCATACACGCTCATTGGTTTCGAGAACTCCATATTTTGTCATCTTTAAATTCAATCAGACCGACATCCACTAGGTGGTAAGTATCTCATATGTGAGAGGCCACCTGGGTAGGTACCACCCCGTCATCTACTTCTCCCGTCAAACAGCAGTGTAAATACACAATTGTGTTCCGGTTTGAAGGACATTGTAGTCATAGCAACTACTGGACATAACGAGACTAAACATGTTATGTCTCAAGGTAGCGAGCGCAGTAGAATGATAGGCATTGCCATTTATTATTCATGGTATTGTTTGGTTTTGCTGCTGAGCGATCGTATCGCTTACCACCAGGCGAATGGCATGTTCGTCTCTCCATTCATCGCAATTAAAAAAAAAACTGTGTCGATCGAAGGGATCTTATCTGGGAGGATAATTTTTGTGGTTGCATTTACTATCAGTTTAATTGTAAACAATAAGTTCACAAGATTTAATTGATCTTAATGTGGAGTCAGGACTATGTACATATGTGACTGTGGCGTGTATTTTTTCATAAGTCGTGCCAGTAAAAAAATAGCTTTTCTTTATATTTATACCTATTAATGTATTACACCAATTTAATAGTGTTTAGTCAGTCATCAACACTGTCAAACTGTCCATCAAGGTTTATCGACGAGACCGAGTGTAAATATGTTTGTCGTGTGTGTTTGCCCGATAAAAGTTGTGATGAAAGTATGAAAAAATTTGCGACTAACATACAACGTCGTGAAATTAATAAATGTGCCTAATATAAATTCATCCGCCGTACACTCTTGCGACATTGAAGTTCCTTCGCGGTCAAAGTGAAAAGTAGGGAATTTTACGTTAAGTCCAAATTTTTTTTTTATTATATTTGTGCTGCCGTGTGTGACAATCAAACTTAACTAATTAATCGAGCGGAAACACGCATGGCTGGGACTTCTCCCAAGAATTGGGCTAACGTGGTGGACCGAGGTGTGAAATCTCAAAAATTGTAACGGAAACCATTATTTATAGAAAATAAGGCAGATTATTTAATATTTAAAATTATACAACCAGAACTAAATGGTATACACTAGAAAATCTTATCATATTAACTTTTCATTTCACCATAAAATAGATACAACTAACGATAAATATTGCGACGGGTTCGAAACCAATATGAAATGCTGTAGGAATAATTTGCTTTATTCCGTGATTCCCTTCTGGACCGCTGCTGTAAATTAATTAATTTCGTCTCCATGGAAACCACACATTGAACGTATATAAATGTGAAGTCCTTTTCATTGGTATTTCCTTAGTGGATTTCATGTCATTGTTCTCCTTGCTCTTTATAATTAAAACTACAATATTATAATCAAATGAGTTAAGAAAAACTATTATATAATAATATGAAAGGATTTAATCTACAGCATACTTAGCACTCAAATAAAATTAATAAAGCGAAAATAAAAATAATAATAATGTTAACTGCCTCGGTGGCGCAGTTGTACTACGTAATGGTTGAAACGCTGAGGTCTCGCGTTCGAATCCCGGGTCGGGGAAAGTGATATCGGGCTTTTCAATTGATTACCAGTCTGGAGTCAGGAATTTGTGCCCGATATGGCGATAGGCTCGCCTCCCAGCACATCGTGGGACGGAACATACAAGGCGAAATGTGGGTGTCCTGGTAGCATCTCTGCCTACCCCTTTGGGAAAAAAGCGTGTGTTAATGTACGTATATATGTAATGTAAATATGATTAACGGAAAAGCTCCTACAAATGAAATCAGTTCATCGAATAAATTTGCCACGTCCGCTATTAATATAATTACATGCTTTTCACAAGCTGAAATAATTTGCCTCATTTTATACGCGTTTGATTCGATCAGTGTGGTTAAAGCAAATTATTATGATAAATTATATTATTATTTAAAACTGGGTCGAATTAAATGTATATTATATTTTCATTTTGCTGGTTGAATTAGTTAGTATCGTAACAATAGGTAAATATTAATAATACAAAAACCGGCTCATTGTAGGAAGTTTTATTAATTTTAATATGATAAAAAAACATGATGTACACACATTAGAATTAAATGGGAAAGCTATATTGGACTTTTTGATTTTTTTTCAGGTCTGAGTCAGGAATTTGTGCCCGATATGGCGATAGGCTCGTCCCCTATCACATCTTGGGACGGAATATACAAGGCGAAACGTGGGTGTCCTGGCTGCACCTCTGCCTACCCCTTCTGGGAAAAAGGCGTGATGTTTATGTACGTATTTAAGCTTTTAAATCTAGTTATAATACGTTACAATAAAGATACCCTTAATTAAGAAATAAAGTGTGATATTTTATGATGATGTTTATAAATAGTAAATTTGGAAAGTTCCCAAACTCCTTTCTGTTCCGTAACAGAAGCTAGTGAATGAGCGGGCTGAGCAACACAGTTTACGACGGGAATAAAACACCCGTAAAAGAAGGATTTACTCTTCGCTTACCCGCTACAAGAAGTGGCTTGTAATTTACTATGTACGCGTTTCGTACCACTTTCATGGTGCTGAAGTACAAGGAAATGGAATTGTTGAGTGTAATGCCCGTTGTATTATTAGTATTTTTTTCACCTTATTGTCTAGTGAGGGCACGTAAGTGGTTGTAATTTATTTGTGCCCCTGGTTTCGTGTCCCAGGTTGGGTAAGCCACTTCGTGATATTGGCTTGAAAAAATTAAATGGTCTGGGTGAACTATGTGCCCGACATGGCGCGATAATAGGCTCGCCTCTTATTACATTTGGGAAGGAAATAATACCGGTAAACTGAAATGAAGTTTCACCTCTGCTCACCCCGTCGCGAGAGCTTAGGTATGTATTTTTTTTATTTTACCCTCAAATGTAAAAGCACTATTCCTGGGCGGCGCGTGGCGACAAATTCGAAAACCACCGAAAATTTTTGCAGTGCACTCATAAAATATGAAAAAAAATATTCGAAACTAGACGTTCTATCAAAAAAAAGCCTCGTTTACACGGGGAGAATTTTCCGCGGCGAAAATCGTATGCGATTATCGCATGACATAACCGCCATAGATTATCGTGTTCTGAAAATTGTTTACACGATGCTACTTTTTTATATCCTTACGATAATCGTATCTTCGAGGTGAGAAATTCTCTCCGTGTAAATGGGGCTTAACTTTGCCGAAAAAATCTCATATTATATAGTACAGATTTTTGTTGCTGCTCTAGTCATGTGGGAATATTTTTCCAATGGGAGTAGAGCTTGTACGGGAGCGCAGACATCCATCCATCAGACAGAACATTGAAATCCTTTGGGTGTTTTTGTTTTGTCAATCGAAATACAGTTTTATATTCTGAAATACATTATGTAGACGTTGAGATTCGTAGTTTCTTTGATGGAATGTATTTTCGCGATAAAAGCATAATTAAGTATCATGATTTTAGAACAGTTGCAGGATTTTTAGTGATCAATCGTTTCTTCGACTGCCAACATGGTCATGGTGGTCGCGGGTTCAAATCTAGGGGCACCATTCTGACTTTTCAGAGTTAAGTGTGTATTGGTAGTCAATAACCATGCACTATAACGGTAAAGGAAAACATCGTGAGAAAACCTGCATACCATAGCGATGTCAAGTCCGCCAACCCGGATTAGGCCAGCGTGGTGGACTATATGGCCTAACCCCTCTCAATCGTATTCTCGATCGTATAGAAGATCCGTGGCCTTCAGAGAATCATATAATATGAACTGATATAGTAATCGTTTCTTGAAATCAGATTTAATTGCCGGATTGATTGATTGATTGGAGATATAGTGTCATCAATCCTTATCAACATGACTGTCAACCGATGAAGGAAACTCGTATCCAGCATATAAGATAATACGAATTAATATATAAACCGGTATAAATAAATGAAATATAAAAATTACATTAAAATAAATAATACACAGCATGTAAACTCCGCAGTGAATTTCGCAGGAAACACGGCAAAAACTACTGAAGTAACAAAACGACGCTAAAACACAGAACAAAGTGCTAACCGCGTTTGAAAAACACAATTTACCGACAAAAAACCTGATATTAAAGTGCTTTGGCCTTCTTTCACAAGTTGTCTTGTTTTTGACAAAGCTTTGGGAATATTTTCAGGTTAATAAATTGAGAAATCTGTCTTGCTGCGTTTTACTTAGGGATAAATGAAAGCTATTTATCATAAGAAATTCAATTTGAATAAAAAGGCGCGATGCGATTTGCATGCAGATTGAATTGTATGAACTCGTTAATATTAAAGAGTTGTATCAATAACAATATTTTTATAAAACGTTTTCTACTTAATTGTTACGAAAACGCTTTGTTGATGAGAAGCCTTTGTTCTAAGATTACCTAACATTAATCATTCAGAGTCATTTAATAATTCTTCTAAATCTGTGAGACTGCCTCGGTAGCGGAGTTGTACTACGGTACGATTGCAAAGCTGAGGTCTCGGGCTCGAATCCCGGTACAGGCAAAGTGATCACGGATTTTTCAATTCATGATCAGCCCTCAGTCAGAAATTTGTACCCCATATGGGGAAAGGCTCGCCCCCTATCACATCGAGGGATAATGAGGCCAAATGTGGGTGTCATGGTGGCGACTCTGTCCACCCCGTATGGGAAAAAGGCGTGAGTTTATGTTTGTTAGTGATTTCCTTTTTGCTTTACCACGGTAAATCTAAAACTGAATATAACCTGCAATCACCTACCAACTAGGCCGACCACCGATTGACTCATTGCGGGACTCCGCTGCAACCCATAGTTCGGTCTCTCTTTCTCTATCTCTTCAGCCACAGGCAGTCCATTGCTGAACATAAGCCTCCCCCATTGGTTGCCACATAAACCTGTATATTTACAACAAAGTAAAACTCAAGGCAAATTCCATCGCATTTATATTACCTCATTTTTATTTTATACAAGTTAATATTTTACAAAGAAAAATATTTGCGATGAATAAAATCTCCTAGTTCCGCTGTACCAGGAAGCGGAGATCCGCTACCGGAACGCATTGTTTATAGTGTGGAGTGTAAGCAATAAACTTGTTATTAAGTACCTTTTATGCTGTTTTTGAAATATATTCTCGTGCAAAATATTACGGAGGAAAATTTAAGTTTGATATTGTTGGCGGGTTAAAATTTGTTTTGTATTTTACAGAGGGTTAATAAGCGTTGTTTTCGGGGTTTTATGACTACAAAGGAAAAACGGAGTCCTTATGGAATCATTTTGTATCACTCACATGTGTATGGTATGGGCGCGTAATGTGTTTTATGCAAATTGCAGAATGATTAATGATCAGTAGGGTAATTCACGTAATTAAATAAGTTCAGTTGCAGTGCAGTTGCAGTTAAGTTTCGATCAAAACAGACCTTTTCGTATTCTCGTAATTTTGACAACCGCTGTCAGAGACGCTCGCGTCAAGTCTCGCGAGTGGTTTAGCGTATTCTACTGCTGCGTGTTTTATGTGCGAGATTCAGATCGCAACTTG
Organism: Theretra japonica; assembly: GCA_033459515.1. Taxonomy (NCBI): domain Eukaryota; kingdom Metazoa; phylum Arthropoda; class Insecta; order Lepidoptera; family Sphingidae; genus Theretra; species Theretra japonica. The sequence continues at coordinate 5,366,572 of CM065928.1, forward strand.
ATCGGTATTCACGTGTAAGCTTCTTGTATACGACTGACGTATAGTTGACGCGCAGCACCCGCGCAGTTTACGCATAGCTTAGGTGCAGTTCACGCGCAGCTAAACAATTACAAGAATACCATTTTGCACTAAGACGTAAACTTAATTGCAACTGCACCGCAACTTGATAGACGCGTCAAAAAAGTACGTGAATTACCCTACTGATCTTTCGAGAACAAGGTTGACCTTGGCCTAATGCATTTTGATAACGTTTTCATAGCTCCAAAAATCTCAAGGATGCAGGTTTCTTAGCGATGTATTTGGGTGTTTGCTATAGTCTACCGATAAAAGAGTCAATATATGAATGCTATTTGTTTATTTTAAACGTCGACTCACTCAATTTCAAACAAAACCAGATCGCTGCAACAATTAACGTGAGCATATTGAATCGCATTTGGGACAAAGCTAATGAATGCACGGAAATAAACAGACCGGCTACCCGTTAACGAAATACCAAATGAAATGAGCTTCTGAAAGCATCGCTGGACCTAAATTAAATACAGCTCGCCCTGTCCGAAAATGCGGATAAAAATATTTTTTGTTGGAAATAACTCAAAGTGCATAATGCAGAGAAACCGCGCCAAAGGCGCTGTACGGTAATTCGTTTGGATAGTGTGAAATTTTTCACTTGTTTACAATTTTGCTTGTATTTCGTTTTTGTATGTAAATATAAAGAGTGCTAGGGAAAATGTTGTGCGCGTAATCTGTTAAAACTCGATGAAAGTTTGTTTTAAAAGTTGAGGGCTTAAAATTTCAATTTTTCGTACGTAAACAAGCAACAGCGAGTAAACTACTAGGCATTGGCGTCTCTAAAAACTATTACTTCCGTCTGTCAGAAGCATCATGCATTAAGCGCCTCCTAAAAAGTGTATCACATAGTCTATTCATCTGAGGAGATTTATCTTTAAAAATATCACATCTCAATTAAATATGAAATTATACGTATTAGTTATGTCTTTTAACGACTACATTGATAAGTGTGTTTTCTTACTAGGAAAGAGGAAACATTACAATCTATGTAAACACGAAAACAAAATAAACACACTCCAGGGCAGCAGCTAGCACGAAATAGAAAAAAAACTGTTTAAATAGCCCAAAAAATCTCATACCGCTTTGTGAATGTTGGGTATTACAAATATTTGCTCCAAACGGTTTCAATGTTCAAATGTTGGCAACGTTTCCAATAAAATAAAACTGTGTTTATATTTCTATGTGTCTCTACAATTTTTGTATATTTTTACGTTATGCAGCCATCTACTTGGGAAATTATAATCCAAACCTTACTGCAGTTTGCACGAACAACGTTTTGGGCCAAACTGAAGTACTTAGTTAATTATTCAATTAATTCACATCAAAAATAGCCAATAATAACACATTCATGAATAAGAAAAGGTTTTGACTTGAAGTGAAATAGGACTAATTTAAAATGATTTTACAAATAAACAACAATTACATTTAATATTCAATATAGCGTATAACCCTAACATGCAATTTTAATACAAATAATAGAACGGTGCACGAGACCAGGGATCGAAAGTGCCGAGACGACGTAAAATTTATTCCCACGGGCATCCCAACGGGTTTTATCGGCTATGTCGGTAGCGTTTCTCAGAGTGCGGTCTAGTTGACCCCTCTTGAAGTAGGATTTAGTCTTGTATTACTTAACAACACTTCTCGTCTATTTCGTTGTTTTGCGGATTTGAAGGGTTAATATATTTATACAGGTAGTGGGTTTTGTTTTGGTTACCTTGCGTATGGGAAATTGTCTGGATTGAAATAGAATGATCCAATAGTTTTATCGGATGATATAGTACCTTGCCTACACAAACACATAATTGAACTGCCATAGAACTAAATAAGAATGTATAAGAACAATGACATAATTTGCTGGCATGGATATTGGCCTACATACCGCGGAAATATTTTATCTATATTTCAATATAGTATGTTCAAAAACTTACCAACTATAGCACACGAAGCAATACACAACTTGGAACAGCCCGCAACCCAGCAATAGCAGTAACAAACGCAAGTTTAAATGAGGATCGCGCAAACCGCGTCGACACAAAGCGTACGGAGGGTAGTTGCCAATTATTTTTTTACAACTTTTTTTTATCAATGTCATAGTTTAGAAATACTGACTATGAATCAATATTATTGCTCCCAATAACTTTATATTTACCTATGTTTTTTCTAAAAGATTTCGTAGTAGGTTAGAAATTGGGTGGGGAGGGGGGGAAATTGAGGAGGCTCGTACCCTGCAGTGGGAGGTGTATAGGATGAGAAATACCGGCTGTGTAACAAAGGATATCGAGAAAAAGTTTGTGGTCTAAAATTATTTGACCCTAATCTGGGTGTTTATCCCACAGAATAGTTTGTCGTAGTTTCTGATATCGACAAAACATTACTTGATTTATCTTAATATTGAAGTCAGGAGTGTGTGTGACTGATATTTATAAATTGCTTGTCCTAAATTTTCCAAGAAAATAAACCAGTTTCTCGGAGATTATAAATAACCCAATATTCAGTTAATTAAAACCCGCTCATTGTGACATTCTTTCCTCCTCCTTGCCTTTGACAGCAATTTCATCGAATTTCGATGGAGCAAATTTTTTAAAAGGACAACAACCCGGCTTCGATTTTCCGTGTCATTTCTTGCGTAATCGTGGCCAACAGGGTTTTAGTACCATGTGTTGGCAGATTTATATTTATGTTATGCTGAGTTAAAAATAATCGTTAAATTTAGCTGTCGAGGAAAAAGTACGGCTGTTGAAATTATAAGTCAGAACATTGTGCAACAATAAAAATTAAAAGCGCTGCCCCTAGAAACATAAGACAAAGGTTTGAATAAACTCCAGTTTTTTTAAAACAAATTCAATTGATTTATAAAATAGGCGCTTTACTTTCACATTTAACCCGAAAACCAATTAAGTAGCAATCACTGAACACATCTTAAATCGGAAATTATGTAAAAAATTATATTTTTCGCGCAATAACTTCAAACACTACGATGTTCGCAGAATGTGAGCGGAATTCGAATCATATTGGTATTCGACAGTCATCCGATATCGAATACTCAATGGGTACACCATTATCATCCGGAAAATTCGGCTAAAGTCCTGTTTATATTGTGGGAATTCCAGGGACGCTGAATATTTGTGTCATGGAAATATGGCGCGGTGGATTTTAGAGGCGTTAAATTGTATATTGATGCTTACATTATACCCAAACTTATAGAAAGGTTTGAGTTGGGCAACATTGTTGCGAACCCATTTTAAGATGTTACTTTACCAAAAATTTGCCAAGATAAGATTATATTTTACCAATATTCTATGTTGGCTTATTTAATGTGTCACTAATAAATAATACTAGAATACCAAATATACAGGGTGTATCCAGATTGCGACCGAAAATGAAGCCAGGTGGTAGTATTAGTGACTTGAGACACAATGCAACGAAAATTTTCGCAATTTTTTTTGTTGTTGTAATTCTTTACTAATCATCGTTTTTGGGTAGTTAATACATTGTTTTCCTAAAATAAGAATATACACCTTTTGATTATTAGACACAATGGTACGTTAGAGTTTAAATTATAATTGTAGCAAAATCTAGGTACTTACTACCCAAACACGACGATATTTAAAAAAAAAAATGCAAAAAAATCCTGTCGCTTATTTTGAGAAATGTTTAGTTTCAAATGTTTAGTTCTGTATACACTAAAACTACCGCCTGGCTTCGTTTTCGATAGCCATATTGTTATACCCTCTGTGTTACTTCAAAATAACGGAGACCGATAAAAAAGAAAATAATAATATTTGCGTCTTCGATTTCATGAAGAACGAAAGCAAAATTTCCATATTCGCTCAGTTTACGGGTTTTTGCCATTGATGTATATTTCAATATACAAAATCACGTACTAACATTAAGAAACATAATCCGCATAACAATATCCGAAAGCACTAAAAAGTAGGAACCCAACATCTAGATTTCTGTATGCCTCCAAAGTATGGTATTGTACGTGTACTGAACATTAATGGCGTTATACCGAAACCGTAATAGCACTTGAATAATAATAATTTCTTTCCTTTTACCAAAGCTATAATCTTTTTTATTCAAGAATTATTTAAGTATAAAGATACATTATGATAAAGTTGGTTTTTCTTTTGAAATTCAGCGGCGCGTGACCGGAATTCGATATTATTTGTTTATTTGATGAGTTGAAATTATACAACATAAACTGGGTCAATGTAAAGGAGAGGCGTTTGCCCAGCAGTGGGACACATTATAGGGTACAAAAAAATGGGTCAAATATTTTTTAGTAAGTAATTTCTTTAACTATAATGGTTAGAGGTTATTGTCAACTTTGCAAAGGCAAAGGTTTTCTTTCTGAAAGTAGAGATTTTCAGATCAATGAAATGATAAAACCTAAATTAAATCTTACTGTAATTGGTTAATGAAAACTTATCACTAATATTTACAGGACTTAATGTAATCAATAAATAATACTTTTTCGTTTGGTTTTGTTCCAGCCCGGCGTTGTGGACTATATGGCCTAACCCCTCTCAATCATCCTTTAGATTGTAGAGGAGGCCCGTGCCCTGCAGCGGGACGTATGTACTCGTATGGACTGACACTACCACTTTTGTCGTCAATTTATACGTTCTATCCTTTTTGAAATACATATTTATGAATGGAACTATAAACAAATTGTAAAATTAAACATTATTTAAAAAACCGAATCCAATAGACTCAAAACATATAATTGTTATATTCGCTAACAGTCGAAACCAACAATGGTTATAAATATAAGTAAACCAAGAAGTAGGAAGTCCAAGCCAATTCTCTGGAGCCTACTCGGTGCTTCCACAATAGGGAGTTATTGCAGTCGTAGAAACCACTCAAATGTACTGAACCTACTCAAAGATGAATGCGGTAGGAACGGTACATATTCTAGCGTAAACTTTCAAGAGACTTAGCGCCATTTACACGGGGAGAGTTTCTCGCGGCGAGAATCGTATGCCATTCTCGCATGGCCTAACCGCCATACATTATCGTGTTCTGATAAACGTTTACACGATGCAACTTTTTTATAACCTACGATAATCGTATCTTCGAGGCAACATACTCTCCCCGTGTAAATGGGGCTTTATTGGCCGAATGGCTTTGTTTCGTAACTAGTCATACACGCACAGTAGGGTAATTCACGTAATTTTTTGACAAGCCGATCAAGTTGCGGTGCAGTTGCAATTATTGTAATTGTTTTTATTTGTAATTGTAATTGTTTAGCTGCGCGTGAGCTGCACCTAAGCTATGCGTAAACTGCACGGGTGCTGCGCGTCAACTATACGTCAGTCGTATGCAAGAAGCTTACACGTGAATACCGATCAAGTTGCGATCTGAATCACGCACATAAAATATGCAGCAGTAGAATACGCTAAGCCGCTCGCGTGACGCTGACTTGACGCGAGCGTATCTGACAGCGGTTGTCAAAATTACGAGAATACGAAAAGGTCTGTTTTGATCGAAACTTAACTGCAACTGCACTGCAACTGAACTTATTTAATTACGTGAATTACCCTACAGTTTGCTCGGCAGTCGCGCCTGACGGTTATGCATGGTGGGCATGTTCATTTGTAGTAAGATGACGTACTGTTGCCTGTGCTCAAAATGTATGAGTTATAATAAAGTTAGAATCATATGCAGGAGACCGTGTGGTAAAATCATCGATTGAATCTGAGACGCGGCTGAAATCATTGCGTATATAAAACAATGCTTGTAATGCCGATTGGATCGAACGCAGGATCTTAAAATTAAAAGCAGTTAGAGTACATATTGTCCGCCAACACGTACTAGGCCTGCGTGGTGGACAATATCGCCTAACCCCTCTCAATCGTCCTCTCGATTGTAGAGGAGGCTCGTGCCCTGCAGTAGAACCTATTTGGGCTGATACAAAGTACATATCTACTGCCACTGCACAAAAAAGGCGAAATTTATTTAATATCGTATTTTGTGTTTAAAAGAAACTCATAAGAATCGGCAATGCCTCATTGCTGAGGCAAAAGAAAAATATACAAAATCAAAACAAAAGTAATATTGGTACCTTTAAGTGAAATGTGTATTTTACATGGAAGCAGTATCTTACTGTTTTAATGTCGTTTGAAATATTGTGTTTGTTATAGCAATATTAAAGAAAACGTGTAGTATGTATTTCTTCTATTTATACATGATTTCAAAACTTTTGTGTTGATACTGGATTGATTGAATAAATAAATACACCCACCCAACATACATAGTTCTGATCGCACACTAAGATCGAGTCTTCTGTCATGGGTATCAGGAACTACGAGAGACTTTTCGGTCTCACAAACACCTAGACCCGACACAAATACTGGTGGTTACAAAAAAAAATACAATACAAATATTTGTGTCAGTGCAAGGATCAAACCCGTGGCCTCTCGTTTCGCACCCGGTGTCTAACCAACTGCGCCACGGAGGCTGTCAAGTACAATAATTGTGATACTGTACCAAATTTACAGTAATTGTGACCCACTTTATAATAACATATTTTTTTGTTTTTAATTTTGTATATATATATTAAAATTCATACTTTTGCCCACATGTACAAGTATATTTATCTTACATTAAACAACACATACTATCATAACATTCGTTACGCAGAACATTAATGTATATCTATATTTTAATGATACCTCATTAAAACAATTTCACGTCCGTTTGTAGAAACGGAGTTTGTAGTTACTAGAGAATACACGAAATGTAATACTTTTTACAAGTTTCAATTTCAACCTCGAATATGAATTCGTAACTTTTGGGTATTCAAAGGGCAATAAAAGCTTCGAAGCTACGGGCTTTGTGAAGGTTTAATTTTTCATACGTGATATAGACTTTTTGTGGAAACATTCACAGAAAGAATAATTCAGGTTAAATGAAGTGCGAGCGAGACTAACTTTGTTCGTGGTTTCACTTGAGACCGATTTTTATTTGAATTAGTGATTTATTTATGTCTTTAATATAATAATTGCTTAGTTGTCGATAGTAAAAAGAAGTTGATGAAAACGAAAAGAAATAAGTATGAGGTGATTATTGGGCCCTGCCATCCCAATTTTACAACTCTCACTTCACTATCTTTTTTATACTGCAATGACATAGGTAAGCAATATATTATTTTATTATTTTTCTCAGGATAATTGTATTTAAATTGATTCTTTTTTCTCCCACCGTCCGCTTTATTACGGCAACTGCGATTTAGCAAAATTCAAGTTTCCGAATTTGAAAAGATTCCTCATTGTGAGCCTTTGCACATGGCGTATTTTTAACGCGCCGAGGACGCGCGCTAACGCACTTTAAACGCCATTCGAACGCAGAGAGTAAACCTTTGCATACTAAGTGTTTGGTCATCCACAGCGTCGTCGGCAGTCACTAAAACTGTAAGGGCACTTCGCCCAACTTTGAATTGTTCCTACTTTTCAATGCTCTCATATGTAGCACAGTTCTATGAACGGACGAACGGGCAATACTTTAACGAGAATCCTCTATATGTAATCAAACCTTTTTCCATATTTTACGTAGGTATTAAAATATTTCACTTTTACAAGGTTTACTTACTTACTACACTTTGGTATGTTTTATTATGAGTAGGTCAGAAATATTTCTATACTATCATGTGCGTGGTGGCCTGTTGGTAACGGACCAGACGTGGCTGCCTACATGTTCACGGTGGTCGCGGGTTCAAATCCCAGGGCACACCTCTGACTTTTCGGAGTCATGTGTGTATTGATAGTCAATCACCACGCACTATAAGGGTGAAGGAAAACATCGTGAGGAAACCTGCATACCATAGCGATTTGTATAAATTTCTATGGTATGTAAAAGACCGCCAACCCGCATTAGGCCAGCGTGGTGGACTATATGGCCTAACCACTCTCAATCGTACTCTCGATTGTAGAGGAGGCCCGTGCCCTGCAGTGGGTCGTATATGGGCTGATACAGAAATATTTCACAAGGTGCGTTAAAACACAAGATGTTAAGTACACATAAAATAAATAAATACGATCAACAGTCACATACGCAGTCTCAACTTTATACTGAGATACAACTCTTCTGTCATGCATATGAGAAACTGTGATATTTTGTTGCCGTCAAAACATCCAGACTGAAATACTTGTTAAATGCACTAATATTTATCTCTAATCTAACTGACGGTCTTCCGTTTCCCAGTCGGCGCGGCGCCTTAACCATTTACACTACGGAAGCTGTCTGAATGCTACCTGATACCTTCCATAGTTTGCTAAAAATCACAAATACTGCAATACACATGTTTTTTTATGTAAAAGTAGCGATAATAACTTAGGTGTGATGTAGCGATATTATGTATGAAAAACCTTTGCGTGAAACAGACGCGAAAGCCCAGTGAAAAAGAGTTATAAAATTAAATTATTATTTTACGCAGAAGTATTTAAATATGTATATGTTAAATATATATGAATATTTCTGCGTAAAATAGTGAGAATTAAAGATTCAAGAACATTTATTCAATTTGATTTGAAATAAGCACGCCATGCTTCGACGAGTAAAATGTTTCCCTTTAAAACGGATGGTTTGTCTTCAATTGGTATTACTGATGTTTTATTTTCATTAATATTTACCTACATCTATATACATATGATAAATTTGTAACCGATCGATATCTGTACATGGAAGATGAATGTGAAAAGCTGATATGGTCCCCCCTATATTAACGTAATAGAAGCCAATGATTTTTAGAGTTTTAGTCTAATTGTCTGTTCGGGATATAACGGGACGGGACGGAACAGGATGGGAAATTTCAAATAAAGTTAATCACGCATACGAAATTTGCAGGCAGAAGCTAGTAGTAAATATTTTTCATAAATATACAATCGGTTAAGTAAGAAAATTAGATAAGGGTATACTTAATAAAGAATACCTACGGAATGCAAGCCGCTCGTAACTGGTTTATATGGATATACTTGAGTCCTATGTCATAGTGCTATGCTAAGGATAAGACGAGGCCGAACATCAGCTATTATGGAGCTCAGGCATATTAAATTTGGGTAAATATATGAAAATGTATTTAAGCACCTACATGTAATCTTTAATCAGAGCCGGATCTAGATTGAAATTGAAAATGAAAATAATTTATTGAATCCATTAAAATGTTCAACATTATTTAGATTCAGTCATATTTTTTTCTACCACCCGGTTTGAAAAGCGGTTTTCACTAGTGAAGAACGGGCAAGAAACTCTAGTGTTGCTCTTTTCAAAACCAGTTAACAATATCGTGATTATTACAAAAATTACAAGTTGGTCCAAATCAGAGCAGTTCATTGATAATTTGTTATAATTTGCAAGTGACATATATTTTTAATACAATATGTTTACATTTTGTTTAATATGGCTGAGTGAAGTGAAGTAGCCCAGAACGAAGAATCAGTATACCCTGTTGCACCAACGCAGATTGAATGCCATGTTTTATATTTTAGGGGACGAGCATACGGTTCACGTAATGGTAATTGATCACCACCGCCCACGAACATCTGGAGCACCATAGAGCAGGGATGCTGAACCAATGGCTCGCGTGCCTTTGATGGCTCGCAACATAATATTGTGGGCACGCTACAGACTACAAAACTCACAAGAAAACATATTTCGCGCACATTTATTATTGTAGTTTAGGCAATTTTTTCCAATAATAATGAAATGAAAGTTATTTTGACGGTACCTTTATGGCCTTATTATATATTTCTTAATAAAAAATGACACGTTGATAGATAAAGTTTTGCCACCCCTGCCATAGGGCACAGGTATACGTTGCCAGAAACATTTACACGGAAAATACTCGCTTTATGCCAAAATTCGTTACAAAAACATAATCTTCTTTTTATTATGCAATATAATTTGGTCCGAAACCCAACTAATGGAATCACTAGGCACCGAGTTACAGACTGTGGAATTAAAACAATGACTTAGTTCATTAGCATTTGCTATTTCAATTAAGCAAATTCAATTCTAATATTTTTAAGTCTTATTTTGTGTTTTTATACAATAGATCTGGCAAACGAGCAAACAGATCACCTGATGGTAAGTAACTGCCACCCATGAACATCCACAACGGTTACATTATAGATGTCTATTCATAGTTTATGTAATTTTTAGGACTTTTATCACCAAGCTGATATTGTTATTTATAAAGACTTGATGTTTCATGACATTAAGGTTATAAAAATAATACACAAGTATAATAATTACAGTTTATTTTCGACTAGAAATTCTTAATTAAACACAATTGCGGCCTCCCCTTTAAAGGCTAATGAAGCGGCCATAAGAAACGCTGAGACCATAGAAAATATTATTTACAGTAAATGCAAACTAACATCTCTTAACATTAAATCAAAATAGAACGTACTATGTGACTAGAATTACAGTGAGCCAATGTATTACTATACATAAATAATTAATAAATACACAACACAGACACGAGTCTTGTATCCTGGGTACATTTATAGAGACTGTGTACATTTATAGAGACTTCGGTCTCACAACACCCAGACCCGAAACAAATAAATATACCCAACAGCATTCATAGTCTTGACCCCACACTAAGATGGAGTCTTGTGTTTTGGGTATCAGGAACTACGATACTTTTCGGTCTCTCAAACACCCAGACCCGAAACAAATACCTGTGGTTCACACAAAGATTTGTCTCGGTGCCGGAATTAATCCCGCGACTTCCCTTTTCATAATGACAGTCAACTACGCCACGGAGGGTGACAAACATACTAACATTAGGTAAATTCGCATATGTTGATAATATTTTATAAACATATTTTGCACACTTCAATTTCTCGTTTCATATATTAGCGTCTCAAAAGTTAATAAAACAATAGTTACAAGTTTTTAATACATTAGACAAATGTAATTGGCTTAAATGTTTGACATAAGATAATATTTTTTGCTACAAAGATGAAAGTAATTTTCTATGTACCATTTCCTTTGTATTTTCCCTACAATATCTATCAATGTTAGCAATAGAAGTTGACAACAAATTAAAATCCTTATTTTACAACATTGTAGGTACTATATAAAATAAAAAAAAATCATTTGGTACTTTCAAATACATTTTTGTAGCTGTACTTAAGAATTAAAATTCATATGTTTTGAATGTCAATTTATAGTTATTTCCCATTGTGGGGAATAATTTAAGGGTATTTTCATATCTTACTGAATCAGGTTTTATGAAGCAACATGTAATAAGTTTTGAAGAAAACGAAAAACAATCAAAATACAATGTACCAAAAAAATAATCATATTAGCCTTTGAGACACTTGTATATAATTTCTGGTATAATATAATTGCATACATAACCATGAAAAAGACGGAAAAAACACGACAACCAAGTAAGAAATATTCCGTAAGACTTTATAACACGTCCTACTCAAATAATTACACCAAGTGCACATGATATGGGAAGAAGAGAAATTTCTATTATATTTATATACATTGAAACTAATTACTAATATACTACAAATTTTGATAACATTAAGTTAAAATTCAATGAGTCACTTTTGTACATAATTATTAATACAATTTTATATCTTATTCTAAACAATGATATAAGCTGTAATAAGCAATTATAAGAGATTAGGATTACGTCAAAGCAAATAATAAAAGCTAAGCAATTATATATTTTATTGTTATTTTATTTGAATAAACGAAATTAAATTAACTGAGACAAAAAGGTCAGTAATTTATTCTCATAGTGTAATTACTAATTTAAACTATATGATTTTAATCATAATAAAATTCTGAATATGCAACCCCACAAAAATATGGTTAAAAATCAAAATATCAGTTTATATACTATGTTCGAATACTGTGGGTGATTCGAATTATAAAAAAATTATTTTAAATGATAATTTTATTGAATATTATTTGAATATACATACACGCAACGAATTTCTTATAATCGTGTGTATCTACTCAATAAAAAAATCTACTTCACTGTTTCAGACACATAATATAAAACTGAACAAGCGGCGCCTCGAAACCAATAAGACATTAATTACAAGAACATAAAATATGCATTATCTAATAACCATTTGCTTTGACGTAATACCATGATTTATATTTCATATATTATCTCGTATTATGGCATATATTACACAAGAAGTGTCATAAACGATGAAATATATACACATCTAATTATACAAATTCATTCAGAATGACGCAGTGATATGTGCTAAGATATAATAATTTGATTAACCCTATCAATTTACAAGATTTAATCTAATAAAGTTCATTAGCGCTTTTCCCCATTAAAATTATTTTATCCTAAATATATTATTATGTAATTAATTAAAGGGAAAGTACTAAGATACTACGCTTCGTGTGATGGCAGGTTTGGAAACAAAATGGATATTAAGAATAAATATGTATCTGATAAACTATGTTGCATTGTTTTTAGTTAGAAATTTAATGTCGTGTTATTTTAATTACACAATTGATTGTCAAGTTAAGATTATAGCGTGAGATTATCTATATAAAATATTTTGTTTAAGTTATATTTTTGTCATGTAGGTATTTTTAGCCAAAGTATAAATCGGCGGTGAAGTTTTGTTGGGATAATACAATAAATACAAATGAATACTCGTATGCTATACGTCATCTAGAAGTGAGTATAATGAAACATCATCGCTTATAAATTGGTTATCAAAAATAATTGAATGTGAACAAAACTGACTGAATATGGCTATTAAACGCAACATCCAATTTATTTCGAAGAAATTTTAAAAATGCATATCCAATATTCTGAAATTTTTGAAAAATATACCTGCGAATATGTGAAAAATATTCACTTCTAAATTCATTAAATGTTGCACGCGGAAAGTTGGTTCATACATGTTCCATTTTTGTTGCAAAATTGAAATTGCAACGCTAGCAATTCTATAACTTTTCACAGTAATGTATGTAGTATACATGTAGTTTTAAAAGTAGTTATATCGGAAACTTGTTAAGGACTAACATCGATGTGTAGAAGTAGTTGATGCGAAAGGAGACCTATTTGAATGAGCTTGTTAATATTTTACAGTATATTTTTAACGATGACCTGTGACATCATGGGTATTTTTTTACATATAACATCATTATATGCAGTTAAAATAAATAAACACAACAGTCACATACATAGTTCTGACCCCACATTGAGATCAATTAAGTCTTGTGTCGTGGATATCAGAAGCTACGAGTGACTTTTCGGTCTCACAGACACCCAGACCCGACACAAATATTTGTGGGCCACACAAACATTTGTGTTGGTGCGGGGATCGAACCCGCGGCCTCTTGTTTTACAGTCGGCGTCTAACCAACTACGCCACGGAGGCTGTCAACTTGAATAGTCATTAAGTCTATTAATGACTGAAGGTCACCTCGGTCACTACACATCAGTTAAACCGCAGGTAAAGTGTATTTTTAACTAAAACTATGATTGGTCTAAAAAAATCGTTTAATTCCAGTGTTTGTGGGTGTCACACTTCACAGCGTTCTGAAAATCCTATGATATTAGACTAAGAAAAAGTCACTTACCTCTCCAGACAGTAATTAGAACCAGTTTACTCTTTAAATATTCAGTTTGTGTACACTTTAGCGATGAAGAGGTATTTCATTAATTTTGCATTGACACTTTCACGAAAGCAATTCATTTATAAAGCCGATTATTTTAATATGAAGGTAGATGCAAAATTCATTCTTTATAATATGCTTTCTCATATTATTCTTGTTTTGATAATAAAAGGGATGTCGGCAAATTGGCAATCATAATAAATGCTCATGTGTATATCGTTAAAGGTAAATACGTTTTGTGAAAACAACAACACTTTCTAAGAAGCTAAGGAGAATATTTTATTATTTATTCTTACATCAAGAAAACCTATATTCAGATAATTATAATAGAAATTCGTATTAGCATATTAATAGCATACTCTTTAGTTAAAACTCTTTGGCATAAACACAAGAACATAGATTAAAAATACTGATGCAAAACTTATATACATCATGATTATTCATTTTGATATTATATTTACACAATTTACTTTTCAAGACTTAAATATTTACAAAAGTATCACAGGAGTTTTATGTGGGTGTATATTGGAGATGTGCTATCGAGTTAATAGACAAATTGACAGACAATTTTTACATATCGAACGTGGTTGAGTATCATTATACATATGTACCTCTTGTTACATTGACTAGATTATTTTATTGCTCTAAAATAGTGACTATTCAAATCGTTTATTTTTTACATGATCGTATGACTAGATAGTAATAAAATCACCATATTAAATAAAATATATAAATCAAAATAATTTAATTATTCATGACAATTAGAGGTTTATTTTACAAAAAAATTACATTATGAATTCTTGACACGATGGCTGTTAGTTAAAATAAAATAAATAAATAATAGTTATTTAAAGTGTATGTTATTGAAACCGAAGTAATGCATGAATTCATCTATTTCATTTTTACAATATGTGAACATGTTCAATAATTAGAATACTCAATACTTAGAATCGTAGCACAAACATTATTTTTTATTTACAACCAATAAATCCTTAACATCTGTCGCTGACATTCAATCATAATATTGCTTTTCTAATGGATATCTTTAACTTTACCAATATTAAATATTTTATTCCAGTTGAATATAGGTTCTACATAATTTAGCATTCGATTTATCGTTGCAATATAAATCTTGTATGTACATTGACTTTTAACGTTTCAATATATTTTTAAAGAGTATTACACGGCTGAGTTATTTATCATTATTATAAGCTGTTAGGACGCATTATAACGGTGAGGGAAAACATCGTGACGAATCCTACATACAATATATTATAGCGATTTGTAAGAATCTATTGTATGTAAAGTCCGTCAACCCGCACTAGGCAGGCGAGGTAGACTATATGGTAGGTGCCCTGCAGTGGGACCTATATGGGCTGATACAAATACAGGACCAATAGTAATCGGTACTAATTTATTAATTAAAGTTGACTCGGGCTGAAATTTGATTCGAAAACACCCAGAAATACCGATATGAGAAATAAATAATCCTGAAAAACGTAAACCAAAATCTACGAAGCATAAAATGATTATGAATGCATTGCGGGAGATATTCAGTCTCGGCTCCGCGAGTTTCAGAAAATTGCTCTTTGTTTTCATGAAAAAATAAATTTGAAGATTGGCTGTGATATTTTTCACAAAATTCATACTGACGAAATCAAAATGGCGGATCGTCGAAATATATAAAATTAGATCTTATTATGACGTTTATTAGAGGTTTTATGACATCTAATATGACAACTTAATTATTTTTATTGCAACGAATGGAGAGAAGAGCAAGCCATTCGCTTGATGGTAAGCAATACGACCGCTCATGGACAGTAGAAAAATCAAACATCATCACGAATTACAAAGCAATGCTTGGCATCCACTGCGCTTGCCGTCTTGAGACAAGGTGTTAACTCTCATTATGTCATGTAGTTACGTTGGCTACAAGTTCCTTCAAACCGGAACACAACCGTTTACACTGGTGTTTAGCGGGAGAAATAGACATTGCGGTGGTACCTACTCAAGCGGCCTCCCACATATGAGAGACCTACCAACAGAAAAAAAATATCAAATATATTGCAATTAATGGTCATTCACTTTAATTAAGTTGGACAACTGTATGCGTCAAATTAATGAGTGGTTAACATTCCATTGGCCAGCTCATAGTTACGCCAATTATTACTAATTGGATGTAAAGAACACACAAAATGATTAACCGTATATTTGAAATCACGTATAATTTAGTGTATAATAAAATCAATGCACATATAAGATTTCAGTAAACACGACTTCTAAAAGTATTTAATCATGCACCTACTTATTTAACATTTCTTACGATTACAATATTTATTTACTCCGTCTAATAATTATAATGAATTTGACATTACATTAAAGTTTAATTACACTACCAACCCTCTATAGGCCCGATAATTCCTGGAATTAAATCAAGACCATAGATCTATGAATTAGTTTAAAAACACTCCTGTTGTCAGAATTTCACGAAACGTTTTAACTATAATATCTTTTTTATGTACATATAAAATTAATTAAATGTTTTTCTAAATAATTTTGCTGCTTAAGAAGTCCTTTTTTAATCACGAGCCCATACAGGGTGATGTCAAGTCTACGAACCGACGGATTGAACAGTCTTTGGGCACTAAACGACATCGCTTTTGTCAAGTAACCCGTTGTTGCTGTTGTCGTCTTCTTGTCAGATGTGGTATTCTCGGAGCGGTCTTACCGATTCCGCTGAAGACCGCGGGGTCGGATCTACCCCCGAAAGACCGAGGGAGCCGCTTCTACGTACCTGAAAATAAGGTTCATTTTAATGCTAGGTTTTTGTGAGTTGTGTAACAATCAATTATGATGATAATTTTCTATCAATTGAATTGGGGATTTTAAAGACGTCCTTTAATTTTAATAGATGATATATCGGTGTCACCTTGACTGTGGTGCAGGTCAGAGGTACCTTAATGGATGAACTTCATCTCTGCCTACCCCGATTAAACGTAATTATTTAACTACGTTTTTTGTTAATCAAAAACAGTATAAAATAACTAGAACAAACTCTCTATGATCATATATCTTCTTCATAATAATTGAATATGTCAGAAGGTATTCCTAATTGAATAAGCATCAACTTCATGTTTATTTGATTTATCCCAGCCACTTCCGAGAACCCGACATGGCTATCGAATCGTAATGAAGTTTAGGGTCGTTCTCATTCTATATAATATTTATAAGGATCTAAGGAAATTTCTGATTTTGGTAAAAACAAAAATGCACAAACTTTTTACTTAGAAGCCGGTCAAGTGGTAGTAGAAACCGTTCCTATTAATTACGTGTTCTAATCCCACGAGTATATCGTTATTTTTAGTCATTATAATAGGAATTAATAATAGGCATTAATAGAGACTTAAATGAGTGAATCATTTTATATTTTTCATTTTCAAACAAGTCTGGTGGGTTTAGAATATTTTTATAGCATTGCATTCAGTTCAAAGGAAAATATTTCTAGATGTAAGACGTGGAAAATCTTATTTATAAAGAATGAGCATAAATATTCCGGAAAAGATGGAAATCGTATAATACTTAGCAAACGAACGTCACGAAAAAGCTTGGTATTAAAATTATTTCTCAACTAGACGACGTCTTGAAAATAGTCGTCTTTTATATTCTTGCACGTGAACCTATTCAATGCTTAATGATTATAAATATAATATTCCCAAGTTTGTTCAACCGTCAGATCACATTTACAAGTTAAAAAAAAAGTTTTGTAAACAGCCTCTCATAATACAACCAAATACATAAAAATCACGATGTGTAAAACAAAGGTTTGAAATAAATTCAAATAATCGATTGTTCGTACGGAATCATGACTCATGAAACCAAATATTGTAATTTAGTATTACAATCAGCTTACTAACTTCGTAAAGTCCCAAACTATCTGACAATTTCTCCAAGTAACAAAGCGTCCATACAACACAATTCCCACCGGCTTCCCTTTTGTACGTGTATCGAACATATTTTCACTCGAATCGTAATATTTCGCTTAAGACTTTTGCGTTAGTTAATCAATTTATTGTACTTTTTATTGCACCCAAAGACATGATAATGTACATCATCATCATCATCATCAGCCTATAGTAGACTATTGTTGGACAAAGGCCTCTTCCGAATTGTACCAATTCACCCTGTCTTCGGCTTGTCGCATCCAGCATCTGCCATCGACCTTAATAATAGAGAAAGAGGTAGCAAGGCAAAATACAAAGAATTAAAGCTCCAATAAATAAAACGACAAACAGTTTTTAACCGACTTAACAAAAGAGGAGGTTCTCAATTCGTCGGAGTCTTTGTTTTTTTTTCTGATACCTATAATCACCTCAAATGACTCACCACTAAAGTCTTAGTTCCATAGTCAGTGACGAAGTTGTCGTTCCTGGTTGGCGTGTTGGCCCTGACGCTCTGGTACCCGCAGCAGGGGGGGTACCTCGACGTCAGGATCTTCTTGAAAGCCTCCCGGAACTCCGTGTTGAAGATCGAGTAGATGATTGGGTTGAACGCCGAGTTTGAGTACCCCAGCCATGTCAGGATTTTGAAGGCGAGATCTACGAGAAAATGCTGATTGTAAAGTAATTGTATTATAGTTAATAATAAATGGTCTTACCCCTCTCAATCGAACAATAGATTGTTGAGGTGGCCTGTGCCCTGCGTGGACGTATATGAGAGAGATTATTTTTATAATAAAACAATGTCTGGTTCTAATTATGCGGCCTGTATCATCAGTATCACTATATCTTTACATTAGTATTTACAACAGCGTACATAAAAAGTATAACCTGGCATATTTCATATTAAACAAGGTTCTCCGTTCTGTGTATTTATAATGCCTAATATCCATTTCACACGACATGAAATATATGTACAAAGTTTACATCAAATATACACCAGGGTTTTCACATACTAAGCATAAAGCAAAAAGTATTTTTAAAATACAAATTAATTTTAAACAAATTAGCTCCTCTCGTGATCAAAAGGAGTCTAGTCTCAAGCCTTAAAATTTCAAAAATCTTGTTTCATGTCAGAAACATGAAACTAAAACAATATTGGAATATTTACAGACATTTTAAACTGAAATTAAGAGGTACCACTGGTAAAAAAAATCTCGGAAGAATGTTTTATTAATGTACTCTTAACTTATTTTCCAAGCTTAAACCCACAACCTGCTACTAATTATAGCAATAGTTTATAACAAATATCTAACTCTACTCCTATTTATTGCGTAAGATAATGCGACAAGAAAGCCTGCAATAAAGTCCCCTATAAATGTATCCAATTCGCTAACTGTTCCCAACTTCGTCACCAAAGTTTACTCTGACAATAACTTACGTCACGAAAGGGCGAAGAAAAAGTCACTTAGATTACTTTACCGTATTATTGGATAGACGAACTACATAATGGTTGAATGAGTAAGTATGTTCAAACATGAATTGGATGAGTAAAGCCTCAAAAAGTTCGTAATAAGTTCTTTTAAATTACACAAACTTGGAATGGGTTTGGTTTTGATGTATTTTATTACTTTTATTGATAAGTCTATTGAGGGTTAAGACGTGTGTTTAAAAAGTTTTTACTTTGGCATTTTTACATAATCATTATTTATTAGTAAAAAGTAAAATATTGATATGAATTTTAAAGTAACTTTTGAATTTTAATTTATATAACTTATTTTGACGATATATTACATTTAAATGAAATTATGCTTAAACTTAGGTACTGATGGGGTAGACAGAGATACCGTTTGTGCCATACGCAATTCGGAGAGATTAAGTATCAGATGTAATAGCGAGCGAGCCTGTCGTCATGCACAAAAACCTTTTAATTGCAGAAAACACGTGTTCTTCCAAACATGAAAAAATTACATAAAGTGGATTCTTGATTTGGAATCCGAACCGAGGATCTCATGGTTCATGAACTCTATCACTAAACCAATTAAACAAGGGATCAAAAAGTAAAATATTTATTCGTATTTTTTCATAACAAAATTCTAGGAATATATAAGAAAGAATTTTATTTCTTTTGTATAGTAAAATGATTTCATTTAGGCGGTATTGTTGCTCAGCGACGATTTTCGCTTTACGAGTATATATCAAGGACCTGTTTTACTCAATTAAGATAAAAATATTTTTTGTAATCTTATTTCTGATTTATGCGAAGAATTCAGATAGAAACTGTCATAAAGACTTGATCTTTTGTGAAAATACTTGGGACGAGTGCTTGAAGATAAACAAAATTGTTAATCTTCAGTTAAATTTTTATATTAATAAAAGCGGCTCGGCCTGGACCGACCCGAGTGCAAATACTTTTTGACGTTGAAATCGTTTCTGCACGATTTTTCATTTATGCGTAGCTACTATTGGTCATAGCGTTATGTTAAATAGCCTATAGCTTTTCTTGACAAATGGGCACTATAATAATTCTTCAAATCAAACCAGTAGTCCTGAGATTTACGCGTTCACACAAACACACAAGCAAACTCTTTAGTACTACTACTATAGAAAACATTGTCTTCATAATTTAATAACATTTTAAGTAGATGTTACCTGTGAAAATGAACGGCCTTTATTTTATTTAACGGGTACCTATAGTCTTTACGGCAGAAACATAGAATATACATACAAAGGTACTAGGGGATTAAACATATGTGATTATTTTCTCGTTATTCAATTCCTACGTATACACTCCGAAGAGGTGCAAACCATATACCTAAACAGGTAATGGAGTAGAATCCCCAAGGAAAGCGTGGCCGTCCCAAATAAACCTGGCGACGCACTGTCATAGACGAAGCAAAAAGTGTGGGGAAGACCTGGAGTGATATCAAGCTGGCAGCTCTAGACCGTGACAGATGGAGAGTCACAGTGCCCTCTACCCCACCTTGGGGACATAGGGTTTGAATGAATGATTCAATTTCTAGTTATTTCTATTGGCTTTCCACTTATTAATAGCTGATTTTCGCAACCGCTGAAACGTTGGCCTTTACGCCATAAATTACTTGTTTATTTCTTCCAACTGATTAATATTATGTATATTTCCATCGCCTACGGACTTTTATGGATATATATTATGCATATACGGAAAATATAAGTAATCCTATTATGGAGCAAAATTGTTAATATTGCTCCATTTGCCTTTACATTAATTAATATTGCTGTTGTGCGGAGAATTAAGGATATGCATTATTCACTGTCGAAATTAATTAGTGACTATATAAACTCTCACCAATATATTAAAATTGCATTGTTTATATAAATATATAAAATAAGTATTATCATAGTTCTACCACCGCGCAAACGCCTCACACATGATTCAGAATCTGATCAACGCCATTGAAATTCCTGTGAAGTTGTTGTAAAGCATCCTTATATAGAATTCCTTAGACATTTCTTATTAAAACAATTGAAAATCAACTCACCAGGTATACAAGTCTTACAAAACGCGGCGACGATGTTCACACAGAAGAAGGGAACCCAGCAGAGCAGGAACACTCCCATGATAATTCCCACGGTGATCGCGGCCTTATGGTCTGACACGTGGTATGGAGACGAGTGCACGTGTGTATGAACCCGCGTACGGACTGACTTGGTGCGGTTGTCTGGCATCTGAACTGTCCTGGTCACAGCCCGGATGGATTTGACGTGCTTCTGGGCGTAGCAGTACAATCTGAAAGAAAGACTTTGTAAGGATTTGTTTTACTGGTACGTCTTTTTGAAGGTAGAGGTGGTTCTAGTACTACTGTATTACACATTATATGCTCTACGTCCTAGGATGTATAGAAGACTAGACTGTAGGCATCGCTCTCTGTCCGTCATCAGCTCCAAGAAGTCCATTATCCGTTAATGAATTCCATAGCTGCCTGTTGGAAGCGACCTTAATTGACCTAGTTAATTGCTATGCTGAGCAATGATTTTAAATTTTCAAAATAAACATATTATTCACAGGAATAAATAACTTAAAGAGCTGTTCAATCAATTAATTATTCATGACACATAATTATCTTACTTTTAAAATGCTATCAATAATTATGTCGTACCATTACCGTCACTAAAAGCAATTAAATCATATTTTATTAACCCATAACTGTTTCATGTAAATTAATTATCCAATTATAAGTCGTAATTAAATTTTCCATTTCATATCACGATAAAGTTTATAAATGGCTTTAGTTTTGTAATTGGTACTATGACATAACGAATTCTCTACCATTTGAATAGAATAAAAATAAACTTTTGATTAATTTATTTGTTAAATAATTTTAATTTATAATTTTGGTGCTTCAACTTCTTACGCATACAAAATAGCATTATTCTCAAGGTATTTGTGTCGATAAACTGCGAAACACATTACTGTAACACCTAAACACTACAGATTTCAGAGAGTATCTCTCAGACCCGCCACTGCACTCATGTAAGCCAGGATCGAGAGTGCCTTGCATTTTAATCACACCGAGCACTTAAGCTTTGCGAGTCTCTGGGAATTTCTATATTGTCTTTAACCCAAAGTGAAGTTTAAAATAAATATTAAAATATACAATTAGGTGGAGTTGGATATAAACATACGAGTACATACATACATAAACTTAACCTTTTTGCCTGAACGGGTAGACAGAGCTACCAGGAAACCCACGTTTCGTCTTGTGTTGCGTCCCACGATGTGATAGCGAGTCTATCGCCATAAAGGGCACAAATACCTAACTCCAGGCTAATAATTTATAGGAAAATCCAATATCACTTTGGCCGCGAGTCGAACCCGAGACCGCAGCTTTGCAATCGTACCGTAGTACAACTGCGAAATCGAGGCAGTTGGAAATAAATTAACATGGAAACACATTACAAGTAGTTATTAATAATACAGATGTTTCAATGGATAAGTAAGATTACTGAAAATCTTACATATGGCGGTAGTATATTTGTAGTCGCTCGGATAGCGACGACCGTAAACAATGGTGGTAATTAAGACTGTAAAATTGATCAGAGGGAGTAAACCTCTTACCACTCTCGACCTTATTCATAGACAATTTTAAAACCTATTTTAGTCATCGAAAGTTTTGTATTCTTCACTCAAACTGGATTCAAAAGTCGTTCGAAAGGGACAAAACATTCGATAACTAAAATAGGTTTTAACACTGTCTATAAATAAACCTATTACTGGTTAATAATCTATTAAGAATGCATTGATTAAAAAATAAATAAAAAATACATTGCTTTTAGTGGCCAGATTGTATTTGCGACAAAAAAAAATGGTTGTAATCAAAATACTATTCAAATAGTCTTCCAAGAGATATTTTGAAAGGTCAAGTAGTACTTTCATAATTCTACTTAACGAGGATCTGTCATGCTCAGTAGCTGAAGTTTTGAGTGCCTTAAAGAATTGAACATTGTCCCGTCTTTAATTATAATATGGTTATCATAGAACTACGAAGGAAAGTTTTGTGGTGTTCATAATATTATTATACAAAATATTTAAAAAATCTGAATAGGATATTTTTATTAGAAATATATATCTTTTAATGCCTCGGTGGCGTAGTTGTACTACAGTACGATTACAAAACCGAGGTCTCGGCTTCGAATTCCGGGCCAAACAAAGTGATATTGGATTTTCTATCCATTATCAGCCCGGAGTCAGAAACCTACAAAATTTATCTAAGACCTTTAAAGCTATGGGACTTACAAAATGTGTATTATTTTCTCAATGTATATTTACCCTTTGGTCATTGCTATCCTTAGGGATAGGGTTAGCCCTATCTTTAATCTTCTACAAATATTAAGTTACCTTCCAATTTTCTATTATATAAAATTGCAACAATTTTCCAATTCAAACAAAAACCCCTTGAAGTACGGAATGATAGATTGTTGGAGCTTGACTCTTGCCGCTTATTCCACTGTGTTTCGCACCCGTTGGGAATAATCTGACGTTGATGGATCACATTTTAGATTTTACACAGCTTTATTTACAAAATTGCACCCACGAGTACTATCGAGGGTTTTTGTAACTCTGTACAGTCGAGGAACCAGTGATGTTGCTACCGTTAAGGACTGGCTGGAAACCGGTATTTTTTTAAATTAAGAATATTTTTTCTTATCCTTTAATCTTTTATGAGTTACTGGGGAATTCGTGGAATTTGTAGCCCGATCGGTGATAAGTTCGTACTCTACGTCTTCACACAGGAATACATTTAACGAAATGTGGGTGCTTCTTGTGGCAACTACCAACCCCCTCGAAGATACAAACTCTTGCTTAATCTTTTCTTTTCCGACTGGTCGTAATGGTTTTGGCATTACCTCAAAATCATTTTTCGCCCACTAAAATACGACCTACTTTTGCGACAAAATCAATTTGAAAAAAAAATCACCTAGATAGTTGAATTTAGTTTAGATTAGCGTCACAAGTCGGTCGAAATTTAATTAGATGTCTACCGGACTAAAAAAGTATAAGTAAAGAAAGGAATTAGCCTCATTTATGATAAATGGGTGACACAAATCCCACATCATGTAAGTTACCGCATAAATTTAAGTTAACTTGTTCAGAGAAGTTCAAAGGAACAGTTAAACTTCCACCAGAAATTACGAAGTTAAATTGATAGGGGAAAGTGTTCTGTCCTTTTCTAACGCATGCAACATTGCGATTGCATCTCAAGACGGTTAAGGAAAGTTTTGATGAATTCGCACGTGGGAGGCAACATCGTATTAGAGTAAATGTAATTGCTAAGGTGCGGTGACGATTCAAATTTCTTAGCTTAACGTAGTAAGGTGCATGTGCGGCTCAATAAATAAACGCAACCAACAGTCACATACATAGTCTTGACCCGACACTAAGACCGAGTCTTGTGTCGTGGGTATCAGAAACTACGAGATGCTTTTAGCTCTCACAAACACCCAGACCCAAAACAAATAAATGTGGTTCACACAAATATTAGTTTCGGTACGGGGATCGAACCTGCAGACTCTTGTTTTACAGCCGGCGTCTGACCAACTGCGCTACGGAGGCTGTCAATCTTGATGTTAATGTAAAATGCATCGTAATAAAAATGTATATTGGATGCCTTTGCTACTTCCCATTCTATCCCTACATGGATTCAGCATATTTTAAGCGTTTCGCAAAAATGCTTTATAATTTTACGATCGAGCTATGGCCTGACATCATTGTGTTGGGAAAATTCCGTGCAAACAATAGACTTTGCATTTAAAACTAACACCAAGTGAATTATTGGAATGATGAAAACACCACCACTTGAAATGATGGAACCTTGCTAAAGTCAAATGCGAAGGTATACAGAGGTACATACCACACCACGTTAAAATATGCTGCAAATAATGACATAATGCCGACTTTACGATAGCTTTAACTTCTGACCGAAAACCTGAATTCTAACAAATCAAAGAAGGCCTATATCGCCCAAGAACCACCGTAATAACACACAATAGCCTAAGGCGGCCCCTACACTTACAATAACATTGTACAATACTTTATGGTACTATATATTGTACAATAAGATTGAGAGGCGCAATATGGAAAGAATCCAAACGATTAGTTATTGCGCAACCTTCATTATTATATGGTCAATAATATTGCACATTTCGTAATATTTTGAAGTGTAATTGATCGTCTGCGGGCCGCCAAAATCTTCACCATCTCAACATAAATATCAAATAACAAATGAAATTCCAATTTTCGTCAGTCAGATTTGACGGGTGAAATTCTTTTGATTTAATAACGCCTTGAGGCGCCTTCTCGATGACTCGGGTTTCGCTGACAGATCTTACCTAAAATGGATCTATTTCACTTAGCCACAGACCTTCAATGAAATATCTTGCCTGTATATTTATGTGTAATCTTTGGTAAAGGTTTTGGTACCTTCCAATGAGTCTAGAAAGTAGAAGATGAGTGCTATTGGTGAAATGTCTGTAGAATATTTTACGAGTGTGTAAGTAGAACATAGCGTATATGTAATTCGTGAAGCGGTATCTCTGGAGAGTTGTAATATTTCTGACATTTCACTTAGCGAAATTAACATGGCACCTACATATAACTGCAAAAGTAATACAAAGTTTAAAGACGGTTGAGATAAAAAAAATCATCGGAAAGAATAATAATGCTTGTTTTTAATACTTGTAGTTTTTCTTTTTTTTATCAGCCCATATACGTCCCACTGCTGGGCCCCGTGCCTACTCTACAATCGAGAGAATCGATTGAGAGTGGTTAGGCCATATAGTCCACCACGCTGGCCTAGTGCGGGTTGCACTTTTAGTTATTAATTATTAATATTTTCCATAACTTTCATGCTTAGATTCTTTCCTTTACACTTTAGACTGACTTTTGTTTATCCTTTTCTTATATCCATCTCAATTAATATAAAGTTTAAAGATGCTTGAAATAAAAAATATATATCGCGAATAATAATAATGCTTTTTTATTACTTGTAGTTGTTAAGTTATTTGTATTTTTCATACTTTTCATTTTTAGCTTCTATCCTTTACACTTTAGACTGGCCAGTGCCCTCTGTTTATCCTTTTATTATATTCATCCCATGGTTTTCTGTAAGACATTGCCTTTGAGCGATAAGACCGATAATTATACTTTTATTTTTTATTAATTTCTGATCGTGTTTGTTTCATTTATTGTGTGCAATAAACTGTATATAAATAATAAATAAAACCAAATACAAATTAAAAATGCTGTTTTATCTTTTACACAACTGCTTCGAATTTTGATATTTATTCTTCCGTAGAGTAACTAATCTACTTAGCCAAAACTGGCTAAGAGACCGACGTTAACGAGAGTAAGCGAAGTCTAGTCCCATAGTAACATAAGATGTTACAAACATGTTTTATTCTAATATCAGCGACATCATCTTTAATCACAGCAAGTCCACTGCTGTGTATAGGTCTCCCAAGGATTTACTACGTCCATAGTCAGTTGTTAGATTCGTTTTTGTAGGGAAATACCAGCCAGTCCTATCTCATAGCTCGTTCACTGATATTAAGCCTTTTTAGTATAGGACCTTTAGCAAAAAACCATGTTACGAGTATCACTCGCACACATTATTAAAGATTTTCGGCTTTATTTTAATTGTATACAAGTTTTTAAATCTAGTTATAATCAGTTACAATAAAGATGTCCTTAAGTAAGTATTAAAATCAAGCGAAAATCTCTGTACATTGAATAACACAGGCGACCCAGGTGCCTTTGCTGATGCTAAGAAAATTCAGAATAAGATAGGCCGTGCGAAACGAACGGATTACTAGCAACCATCTGCTCGCCTGACAGTTATTGTGAAAGATAGTCGGCGGGAACAACGAAGTGAAGAAAATGTGATAGTTCTGATCGAATGCAAGCTACGATAAAAATAGATGTTCCATTTAGATTTTGATTGGTGATATTGTAACTATGCAACTATAAATGGCAAGTTCTTACATGTTTTTAAGATTAATGCGTTTTGAATAACATTCTGTCATTAGAATGTACATATAGCATTTTGCAAGAAACAATGACCAAAACTTGACAATCGATGTGGAAATGTTGCTTTGTTTTTTTTTAATTCACAGCACAGTGACTTCATTGCCGCTGATGGTAAGTGTTAATGCCATCCAGACATACTATCGAATAGCATCAGATGGCAGTCTTACAGAACAATTGAATATGGTGGCAGTCTCCTACCATTCGATACAATCATGCCGGCACGCTGATGTTTGCTTTTATGTAGGTTTATCATATTGTGGCACGTCCACAATACACTTGGTATGTGACGTGCAATCTACATGAGATACTCACCGGAAGCCATAGTTACGAGTATGTCTTATATATCGGCACAATTATGTCAGCTATACGCAGTATGTACTGGCGAGGCAAAGTGATGTCTCGCCTATCATCACAATTTTGTCAGTCTGTGCAGTACAGCGCATACATACATAGGTTGAAACCGAACCAAAAAATCCTTGCATGTATATTACTATCAAGTGCGTGGTGGCCTGTTGGTAAACGGACCAGACGCGGCTGCCAACATGTTCACGGTGGTCGCGGGTTCAAATCCCAGGGCACACCTCTGACTTTTCGGAGTTATGTGTGTATTGATAGTCAATCACCACGCACTTTAACGGTGAAGGAAAACATCGTGAGGAAACCTGCATACCGTAGCGATTTTAAGGAATTTCTACGGTATGTAAGTCCGCCAACCCGCACCTGGCCAGCGTGGAGGACTATATGGCCTAACCACTCTCAATCGATTCTCTCGATTGTAGAGTAGGCCCGTGCTCAACAATGGGACGTATATGGGCTGATACAGATGTATATCACTACGATGTGGTTTCCCATCATCGTTTTTATGGCCGACATGCTGGTTATACATATATTCTACCATTAGCTAAAATATTCCTCCAAGATTTTAAAACTCTCAACTTATCACGAATTGGAATTCAGTACAATAACTCCCAAAATCCACTACTGGAAATTGCACCTTACCTGCAATATATACTGATCATGACTATGCAGGGCAGTATGAAGGATATGCAGCTGGACACCACAGCATACGTCGGGGTGAGCACCAGCGCGCAGGTCGGGTATTTGGGCGGCTTCTGCGTGGCCAGCGCCTCTTCATCAGGTCGGTGGAGGCCCAGGGAGATAGGCAGAAAGCTGACGAGGGCCGCTAGCAACCATATCATGGCGATTGTGATGATCGCCACCCTGCGAGTTACCCAGCGACCGTATCTGTCAACAATGATGACGGTTAGAACTAATGCTGATGTTATTTATCATTTCGAAGAACATTGACGTTTCAATGTCTTAACTTCAGCTTGACTTCAGTTGATAAGTCTATTATTTAAAGATGCTGCGTGTAGTAAAGTGTAAGTCTACCACGCTTGCCTAGACCGGTTTAGTATAAGTTTAGAATAAATAGAATGAAAATTCCAGCTTGATATGACTGGAATATATTTTGATAAATTAGGCACATAAATCATATGTAATAACTGATTGAAGTACAATCAACTGCTTCTAGCTGGAGGCTCTTTATGTGCACGTTGTATACTCCATCATCTATTCTCAAGCCGATAATGCATCTATAATTCAACAGGCATAGTGGGTCTTCGCGATAATCTCTTTGCATAAAGTCCATTTAATCATTTGCCTAACTAAACCCCTAAAATACTATTGAAAACAACGCAATAAAATTGGTAATAATAATATGTTGATATAACTTTAGCATCAGTAAATATTACGAGCTAAAAATAATTCCAGTAAACAGCATATTATTGAAATAAACCAACCGCATTCATCACACGCAAATCTTTAACTGAAAAACACTGCTTATTCTTCAAATGATTGTTTGAACAAGCCACGTTTCCATTTTGGGAATCTGTTTTACATGTATTTTTTCAAGCGAAAAGAATATTTGATGTCGACATGTTGCCTCGTTGTACAAATATTAGTCAAAAATAAAAAGCATTTCTGCGTTTGGATTGCGGCTTGACTCATCTCCAGATGATCGGTTAGCAATTTTTGCCTTTATTTCTATTACGATATAGTTTAGTTTTGACTGTGGCAAGTGCTGGCAATTGTTTGACGCCAGAGTCGGATTTGTTTAAAGTTAAATTTAATGGGGCTCTTATTAGAGTCTAATAACTTTAGTGGCTCCGTTGAAACCAAATCATCCAATAATAGTATTTTCAGTTATTATTTTATCCAAAGATTGTATGTTATTCTGAAACGATATTATGTTTAAGCACATTCTTTGAATGAATGACCAACTGAAATGTTAATTAAACCTCAAATAAAATATACTCTGTGGCCAAATAAACGAGATGTCGCATAAATATGAAGATATTTTATTCGAATCAAAATGAGACAAACCAGATTGCAATATTAAAGGCCTGAAAATATTATGCAATGATGGCTTCATTGTGTTTGACCCAGATATAAATAGAGAATTAATGTGATGGGTTGTAGCGCTCAAGTTGAGGGGCTTATTTTGGCTTAAGTTATTAATGGAGTAGTAAGTTTTACGAACAGTTCTGTTCAATTCGTAGGCAAGATATTTTTAGCTGTAATAACGGAAATAAGTTTTGACTCTTATATCATCGCTTTAACATTATCATGAATGCTCTCATTAGATTTGTTTATTGAATTAGAAAACGAAAGATCAAATATAAAAATATTCTTTCACTTAAAATGTTTAATTGTAATTTTTTAATACGCTCTCATTTGATGTGTCCCAAACCCCTAATTCCGTTTCTTAATTCCATCTCTGTGCCAAGGATTGGATATCAAAAGTAACGTGAATGACAGGTCGAAAAATAAAGGGAAAATTCTACAAGAGTTTTATGTTATTATCATGACAGCAGGCTCGAAATGCGACGTCCCGAAGTATTTTGAGCGGTTCATTTGACGCAGAAATTGAATACGTCCGCTATATTTTTATTGGCCCGGTAGAAATGTTTTTATCCCTAAAGCATTTTTATAGTCAAGGCGAAGTACTGGCTACTTTATTTCGAGGTTTGTAATTGGTTTAGGGTAATGGGATATTTCAAAAAATGAGACAAATGTTGCATGATATTGAGTTGCTATAAAATACGAGTAATATTTATTGAAACGGTAAATGATATTATCTACAGCAAGTGTCAACATTTTTAAGGTACGATAAACATTTTAGAACTCACTTCTCGTCTGGTAATGCCCAATAAAGAATTTTACGCGAGAAAATGTATCTTAATTTCTAGCAAATTTTGGTACTTAAAAGGACCAACAGTTTTTTACTGCTATGTAGGCAGAGCTAGAAAAAAAACGCAAAATAATCCTAGATCCACTGTCAACGTCTATATTAGATTATTTTGTATTGCACAGGTCTGGAAATCAAAAAAATAAATTCATGGTAACTCGTTGTTCCACCTATGAATATTACAATACTTGAATCCTAAATCATTTCGGAGCAACAACGACCAAACACCAGAATTAACACACTACTAGGAGTCTTCACGGCAGGCACAACCAATAAAGAGCAACCAACAGACGATGTTCACATTTCAAAGATATCCTTAATAAAGATGCATGGTGATTTTTTAACGACAGAAAATGATTTATTAAAGAGCGAAGGTGATAGTTAAGCGCGTAGGAATCGATGAATAAATATTTCTTAGATATAATGCAGTTTGTGTATCTATCATAAAATGAAAGTTAGAAACGGCACGTAATAAACTTCCTTCCTTGACTGCTGTAATTATCTGTATATGCCCATATACCTCCCACTGCAGGGCACAGGCACAGGCCTCCTCTACAATCAACAGTACGATTGAGAGTGGATTACCGCTGTAATTGCTTCCTCTTAAAAGTATTTTTAGTACTTGCAACATAGGAATATAACTATAACTTCTTGATACCACGGAAGTGAACTAAAAAAAAGATAGGCATTGAGTTCCATGCTTAATCAATTACTTATATGATTACTAAACTACAATTATATTTTTTTGTTTTTATCCGAGAAGTCTTACAACTTTTTGAGTCGTTAAGTAGATAATACTTTCACAGCTCCGGAGCGGATTACAGCTGTGAAAAACAAACCGCGCAAGAAAGTGGTTGAGCAACACGAACTGTCTAATGTCTACTTTTTGCCTTCCTTTTTTATATTGTTTTTGTTCTGTTTTTTGTTAGTAATCTCTAGATATTTCTGATGTTAGATAAATTTCTCTCTGCAACAACTTTTTCCTTATACCCATCATTTCATTACGTAAGATTATCAAGCACTATGGGTCTCTGTAGGCTGTAGTAACAGCTTATCAAGCGAGCTAAACGGTCATCAGTTGGACTAATTAAAAAAAAATAAACACCCACAAGCAATGCCTAATGTGAATATCACCGTATTGTCAAAAAATGTAACAAAGTTAAAGAAATATTTGTTTGTTTTAAGATATATTTAGCGTAAATCAAATATAACTTCCTAAACATTGTTACCATAAACCATGACTAGAAGCCAACCGATTTCGTACCTGCAGGCAACTCAGCTAAAAGTTACGACAATAAATCGGCGACATTAAGCCGCTCGTATAATTTTACTGGCACATCTCGGTACATCAGCGTCTTTGGTTTACGACCACCTTTTGACCTCTGGTCACACGCCGTCCAGACATAAACTTGATGGGCCAGATTTTGAATTATGTATCAAATGTATGGAAGGAATTGAGAATTAATTAACGCAGAAAATGTAGATAAATGTCATCGTCATTAAAATCCGCCAATAACAGTCGACTGCTGGATATAATATATCTTCTTCAATGTGCGCCATTACAACCATTTTTAATTATAGATTTTTTTGTTATCTGTAGATTCCTTTTCCTGAAATCCATGTTTTTATATTTTCATACTTTTATGAATGTAGATGTATGTGACTTATAAATGACGAATAACTCATAATCCTTTTGGAAAACATCATTGGATTAATTGACCAAGCTCACGACTGGCAGTTCGTATGTGTTGTTATATATTTAAAATCTGAATAATACAAGAAAGTCCCAGTCTGCCGTCATACTAAAAACTTTGTTCAACCAAAAACTACAAACTAAAGCACAGCACAAGCAGTTTGTCAAACGAGTCCCGAGAGTCTCGTTGAGGAATGAATGACAATGCACAAAAACTCTATAGCACTTTGAGGAACATTAAGGTACATTTTGATTGTCCAACAACAATAAATGTTTGGCTTAAATTATTCAAGTTTTCAACTTCAAGAAAACTTCCCAAAAAAACTCCTTTCGCAAGAAAAAATACGCAAATGTGAATTTAATTAGATGTTGAAAATTCTCGGTCCAAATTTTACATACTTGCCCCTTCACTTGGCTGCAAAGTAAACCATATTAAGAAAGTTGTGCCCTTAATGTGCAGTAATGAGGGAACTCCTTGCCACTAATGCGCGAAACCGTCTTGACAAACATAATTAAATTTAAACGAGCGAACTATAATGGACGCGGAAGTGTTGCAAAACTTATATATTTAAATGTAAATATATTAAACAGCATATGAAGTGGTTAGCTAGTTAGGTAGAGACCGCGGAGTTATAAGTTTGTGAAGTAACACGTTAATTAAATGTCGTTTTCTTAACGTTGTAAGGAAACATTATAAGGAAACATGTTCACTCGACTGCCTTTAGCAATTTGGTGAAGGAAAACAAGGTGATAATAATGACATATTGCAGTTTTCTATAGAAATATTCTAAGGCGTGTTAAGGCGATCAAACGACAACACCGGCGTGATGGTCATTAAGTTTTCTTAAGTGAAGAAATGGCGCAAATCCAGCAATGAGACATAATTAATATAAGGGCTGTTAGAGATATATTGTGTCGACGGGGAACTACCAATACGTTCTAACTGTCATTTTTGAGATATTCACTTTTTATCGTTTTGAATTTAAAGGTTTTATGGGCGCATGTTTTTGTGAAATCTCTTAAGTATGTATAACATATAAAGTAATATAAATATACGCTATTTTTAAACATTTGTTTCATAAAATTAAATAATGTTTTTAAGTTTATATAAATTTTTAATTCGTTAGGTGTTATTGGCACTTCGCCGTCGATATATTGTTTTGCAAAAAAACTTATACACTAAGAAAATGGCTAATATAATTTATTACTGAAATAGTAAATTAATGTAATATTTTTCACCTTAATGGATCCTTGATATGGATATATCTGTCCAGAGAGATGGCGCACAGGTTGAGTATGGAGGCAGTGGAACACATGACGTCACACGCCACCCACGTGTCGCAGAACTGTTCCCCGAACACCCAATATCTACGACAAACGGATATTAATGTTATATATAATATTATAGAAATATACTAGGCAATATTAATAGTCTATTATTTGCGTCTTCTGGCGATCGTGTGACTTTTGAATGTCTTGACCTATTGACGGCGCATGGGATACGTTATATTTGGAAAATAGAACCAATATCCTATTCTCTATAATCTATTATATACGAAAAATTATATACGGGTATTCTAATAATGTAATAAATAGCAGAATATCGAAGTTATTCATAAAGTTACAGTAGGTATTGGTAAAATACTTTGATTTTTCTGATTCCGAGAGATAGTGCCTTTTTATTAGCTTTTTTAAAATGTGTTTTATTCACATTGTAAACTGATCAATAAGGAAATGACAGTATCTGCCGAGCCAGCTAGTTTAACCTATATAATTCATGTGACAAAAGAAGTGGGTCAGACTACAATATTAGCCTTTCACCTTCATAAATATGCACTGTCATCTACTATGACTGGAGTCTAACTTTGCTTTCAAGACAATCTTTTGTGGAGCGTG
Organism: Theretra japonica; assembly: GCA_033459515.1. Taxonomy (NCBI): domain Eukaryota; kingdom Metazoa; phylum Arthropoda; class Insecta; order Lepidoptera; family Sphingidae; genus Theretra; species Theretra japonica. The sequence continues at coordinate 5,400,606 of CM065928.1, forward strand.
ATTTGGTTAAAATCAGCTAATGCGGCATAACCATTATTTTGGCTATTTTAACCGACTTCAACTGGCTTTGATATTTTTGGCAAGAAGAAAGCTGTTTTGGAATAACTTATATAGAAACTAGATCTCAAATGTCGAATTCCAACGACAAACGAAAGTTCGAGATGTCGGACAGTTCGTCATGGGACTCAAGTGGAGTTAGACTGGGCTCGTGGCTAGACGCAATGATGGCAGGTGGAGTAAGGCGCTAACAGAGTGGTGGCCAAAATTGGGTAAGCGCAGTGTCGGCCGTCCGGCGGCAAATGGGTTGACGATATTGTCAAAGTCGAAAGCAGAACCTGGTTGCGTCTGACAAAGGTCAGTCAAAGGTGACACATTATACCTATACCTATCAGTGGGACCCTAAAGCCTGTGGGTTATGATATCCTATAATGCTTTTATTTGTTTTATTATATTGACTAAGCAAATTATTTCTTCGGAACGAAGTCTCAAAAGATTAAAAGATAAGCCTGAGACTTTAGGTACAAATACAGTAATATGTTGGCCAAAAAGTATGGCAAATATATCGTAGAAACATGACCTCCAACGGTTAAGTCCTTCAAAAGTTACACGATCGATAACAGACCCACACGAGATTTTTCTATATTATACTTATAACGTAGAACAATTCGCCAAAGAAAGTTTAATCATTATTATTGTCTTAATGATCCGTCCTTGTTAGGCATTTCAAAAGAAGTAAATGGACATTTATTTGTTAAAAACTGTACTGTAAAGATCAAAGGAATGAGAATAAAGACTCGGTAATTTAAACCTAAGATAATTTAAGATATTTTTTTGAGGCTCTACAAAGTTATAGCAATGCATGTTATGATATGGTAACCGAGAGATGATTATCTTTAACGATCCGATATTTTTCAAACAGGCCGAATCAGAAACACAAGACTCTTGCGTTACGATTAGACATAGTACTAGAGTATTCAAAAATGTGTTTTGTGGTCGTTATTCGATCCAATATAAATATCCAACCGCTGAGTAAAATTTTGTATTATCACGCGTTTTTCCCTACAAAATAAACATAAAATCATATTCTCTTTTTCTTTACAGACGTGTACAATTGTCCTTTAAATTAAATGTCAAGAAAACTGTATAACGTTACATGAATAAGGGCCAACGCATGCACAATACAGTGATAAGCGACGTGATAACAACTGTTTTCTCTGGTGGATATTCATATTCTCGATTAGGAAATTAATTAAATATAAAATTACAATTTATTTTAAAAAAATCATTTAGACTTTTTTACTTTCCCACGTTTCGAAGACTTTACAACTTTAAAATCCGTAAAATGTGTTATATTTCAATATTATGTTGCCAACTTACCCAAGCAAGTCATTGACACCAGCGAAGGTCATGACAGCGGCTGCCACCAGCATGTCAGCGATCGCGAGCGAGGCCAAGAAGAGGTTGCCGATCCTTCGCAACCCCCGGTCTGTGTAGATCGCGATGCAGACCAGGATGTTGCCGGCCACGCTCAGGAATATCAGCAGAGAGAGGAATATACCTACGAAGAAGTTCGGATTAGTGTTTTCTCACTTAGAGAGTGATGCAGAGTTGGAGACAGTTCAATAATTGAATGCATGTTAAGATATTGCATCAGCACATGATAATAAAAAAGCATCCAATTTTTTAATACAGCTTTTAAAGATAGAATGTTATCTTTCCATTTGATTTGATAGATTTTTTCACAAGTTATTTGTATGTTTTGATATATTATTTTGATTGTTCGTAGCTAACGTAATTTAGTATAGGTACATAGAGGCACAGATGAGGATTGCTGGGCATTTGTTAATCTATCGGTAGCTATAGTTCCTGCCATCAGAAAGTATAATTGGATGGGAGATTTGGATTAAAGTCACACAATAGAAATTCATACCAGTCATTGAATTTCTATCCGAACAAATTGACTGAACCGAGATCTTCCGAGTGACTTCCTTAATATTTTAAAAGACTTTAATATATTTAAACTATTCGCCCAGAGTTCCAGATCATTGATCAACCCAATAACATTCTCGCAAGCTTGGAAACCGTGTTGACACGCATGCATTGTGAACGTAATCCGAGCCGTGCTTGTGTATGCAGCGAGTCGATTGCGTTATCTGCATTGTCACAATTGTATGTACATAAACGATAAGATTGGAGGCTCTGATATGGGGTAGATTTGTTTGACTAATGACGTGTTTAATGCAACTTACGCCCGAATACTCAAACGCCATTTAAATATTAAGTTCCACTTAACCCGCGTCCTACTTAGCTAGTACATTTACGCAGGACTTTTGCATAGTTAAGTGCAACATAATATTTAAGCAGCGTTTGAGTATTCGGGCTTTAAACTCTCAAACTAAACGCCTAACATTCTATTCATTTCGGAAAAGTTTCGTGACACAATTAGTCCCAGAAAAATGTCCAACTAGTGTTAGAAATGGGATTGCAATCAGCAAATTAAGTTTCATTTCGCATGGAGGATTAGGTTTTATCCACAAGCTTGGACTAGTACTGGTATTCGGAATTTTATGGAACATTTTTACCATTACTAAGTTTCTGCGTATCGTTAATACTATGATTAATAATATGAAGTTCCTAATTGTCTACTCAATATTCAAAATGAAATAATAAAAAAACATTAATAACATTAATATTAGGCAACCTAATTATATAATATATATTCTTTTTTATGTATTTTTTTTTCTTTTTTACCATCATATTTTTAGTTTAAAATTTTCTTCGGTTGTTTAGTTTATGTGCCTATTTTGATTTCTCTGCACCACCCAAAGGCTGACTGGGAAAGATTGCCTCAAATATTAACTCCGCCTTTATACTTTGTATAAAAAGTATAAAGAAACTTTGTGGATAAAGAAACTAGAAGAGTACAGGTGTCTGCCCTAGCCTCCAAACCTTAATCTTAGAAGTTCTGTCAGCTTACAATTATTACACTACGAAATTCGTTTGTAATTATATTCCTACTTTTAAAAGCAGCGCTTACAACAAAACGTTAGTGAGCTCCTTGATTGCATTGTAACATACCTGAATGCGAATGTAATTTATGTTAATTCGTGTTAGCTTAATTAACATGTGCACGAAGTTCTTACATAGGTGACAGTAATTAGCTAATGTTGGAAACTTTGTAAGGCCTTCTGTCTTTATAAGATTCTCTCGGTTTGCTTTGAATTCTAAATTTGCATTCTACCGTAACCTCCTAATTACTTTAGATTATTTCATTTACTATTTTACTAACCTAAATAAATACATATAAAATTTGCTTTCACTGTAATATATCAAGTCTTCTGTCGTACATATCAGTGGCGCATCATGACTGCCTCCGTGGCGCTGTGAAACGGGAAACCGTGGGTACGATCCTCACACCGAGACAAACAACTGTGAACCACAGGTATTTGTTTCGGGTCTGGGTGTTTGTGAGACTGAAAAGTCTCTCGTAGATCTGATAGACGACACAAGACTGGATCTTAGTGTGCCACCTTAATTTTCCATTACTGGTCATGCATTTTTCACACATTTTATGTTAGGGATTTTGCAATCAGAATGATACATTCACACCAGTATAGTAATACTACTATACCAGTATAGTAGTAATATACCAGTATAGTAGTAATACTACTATACTGGTCGATTCTATACCATATTTCTTTAGAGCCACGTCAGGTTTTAGTTGCCAGCTAAGCCACGAAATCGTCTTACATCTAAGAATATATTTCTATTTAAATTTAATTTTTAATCGTTGTTGATTTAATAATACTTTTTCTATATTGAATTCTTTGAATATTCATTGTAGTTTATTTTATTTTGTTTAATAATTATAATCTTTTAATACTCATATTTTTACAAAGTAATAATGTACGTATACTGATAGGCTGATAGCCTGATCAATTGTAAACATTAAGCAACAAATTTTATTACTATTCTGACCTTTATTTTTTTATTTGGGTTAATGTTTATAACTATATGGTTAATATCAATTGTTTTTATGCATCCTTTATCACTTTTCTGACCATTTCTTTTTTTAAGCAAATTCCGGTGGGAATAGGATTCGCTAGTTATTAACAACCGTATTGTTGGACAAATATTCCCGTTGTTCCAACAGAACACTGCCTAATAGGTTAGTTTTCGAAAACAAAAACCAGACAGATGTTTTTTGGGTGCTGGAAAAAATGTTCTATGCGAATATAAAAGCTCCATGTGAAGATTTATGAGAATTTATTTCTATGGTTCAATTTTTTACTGGTTTATACTGGGTATTTTCTTAAATATATATGGTTAGATTCGTTGGTACGTAAGCTGTACCTAAAAAGATTCGTTGGTATATATTATGATGTAAAACGGGCTACAAAACAGGATGTTTGACATATCCACTAAAACTGATGCAGTTATTTTTTTGTGTTAAGGCGGTTTTTTTGCATAGGATGCATAGGTCCGGCAAACGAGCAAACAGGTCACCTGATGGTAGCCGGTAGGTGATCACTACCGCCCATGAACATCCACAACGCTGGATCATGGATTTGTTACCGACCCATGAAATTGGGCGGAGATTGGGAAAGAAAAAGGATGGGAACAGGAAAGGGATATTGGGTATCCGGCAACCTCCCTAACGAAACGAAACGCGACACCGAAGCTGTCGCTTCACGTCAATTTCCTGTGAGACGGTGGTACCGCATTACAATGGCCTATTGCTAGTTTTCTGATATAATAACATAACATACATACATAAACACAAGCCTTTTTCCCAGAAGGGGTAGGCAGAGGTGCTACTAGAATTCCCACGTTTCGCCTTGTATATTCCGTCCCACGATGTGATAAGGGGCGAGCCCATCGCCATATCGGGCACAAATTCCTGACTCCGGGCTGATAATTAATAGAAAAATCCAATATCACTTTGCCCGACCTGGTATTCGAACCCGAGACCTCAACTTTGCAATCGTACCGTAATACTACTACGCCACCGAGGCTGATATAATAATAAAGCAACATATCTATGATTCAAAGGTCGTGGATTGAAGATGAAAGGTCGTCGTTCATGGGCGGCAGTGATGACCATCTGGTGAATTTTTTGCTCGTTTGCTGGACATATTGTATAAAAAAAATATAGAAATAATTACTTACCAACAAGCAATACGGAGAGCAGTGTCACCGCGTCAGGATCATCGTCTTCGTAATCTGCTGTAGTGTCGTTGAACAGTAACGCCACCTGTCGGGAAATAACAAGTTATAAGAACTGTACTATACTGTATTAGTCCGTAATGGCCCACTGCTGAGTACAGGACTCTTCTTCAATCCGATAGAGAAAAGTTACGCCATAGCCCACCACGCAGCCATAGTGCAGGTTTATATACACACACAAATTTTATATATGTGAAAATTATTTGCTCGGCCATTGCTCCAATCTATAATGAAAATATTTGGATTGCCCTACTAAACTTTACTCAGTAATGTTTTCACTCAAATAAATAGTCCCTTGTTTGCCCAAACTTTGGAGTAAATATTTGTTCAATTAACCGTGTAGAATTAATTAACGTATAAAGTACGAACGTATGCAAACATATTTTTGCAATTTGTATATTTCGATTAATTAAGAACGAGAGAAATTGATTAAATAAAAAACGGAATGAAAACCGGTAACGATGTTCCAGCGAACGAATAAACGGAATAAAACCCTTTTTGTTCCAATTAATTAAAACGACTTCAAGAGTTAAACATTTCGTTTCATCATTATTAACCTTTGAGTTTTTAAATAATAATTTTTAGATTATAAAATTTGCCATTTACAGAATATAAAACGTGTATCATGTTTTATCTCGCATGCAGATCTTAAGTCTTAAGGGGATATTTTTCAATAACCATTTAATACGTAATTTCGCACAAGCACGGGCTTAACCTTTTTAATATCTTCCTATAAGTTATCAAGCTTTTAAAAAGTATAAGGTTTCCCTTTGAGGTGGACAAAACGCTATTTTTGGAATTTCATAAATCCTATCGGTCTTCATAATTTTTATAGTACCACACTGCATACGATATTAGACTCGAGAAAGTAGCCGCGAGAGTAAAAAACATACTGCCTTCGTGGCGTAGTTGGTTAAAGACCGGTTGAGAAACCAGAGGCCACGGGTTTAACCCCCGCACCGAGACAAATGTATGTGTGATCCACGGGTATTTGTTTCGACTGAGGGTTTTGGTGAGCCCGAAAAGTGTCTTGTAGTTTCTGATACCCACGACAAAAGTCTCGATTTTAGTGTTCGGTCAGGACTATGTATGTGACTGTTGGATATAGTTATTTATGTTCTATATTGGAGTCCACCTAGGTAGCGACGATTAAATCCATTAAGCTCTCAAGCAAGGGCATCAGTATTATGGAGTGGATGTCAACGATATCATGCCAGTAATGCAAATACTTTGTAGTCTTCATGCACATTACTGTATTTTCGATTAGAACTGGTGAAAATTGAATTTTGAATAGATTTTTTTGGTAAAATTCTGCAGTTGGCTACAAAATTATTTATTTGAATTACAGGTTTATTTCGCACCGACATTTTCCCTATTAATTTTGAATATCAATGCACCTGACATCCAAATAACTTGAGCGTTTAAAGCTGTTAATGTAAATAACAAACAACTTAGCCACACGTTATTTTTTTTAATGCGATGAATGGCGAGACGAGTATGCCATTCGCCTGATGGTAAGCGATACGACCGCTCATGGACAGTAGCAAAGCAAAACAAAACCATGAATTACAAAGCAATGGTATTCCACAGCGCTCGCTATCCTGAGACATCAGATGTTAAGTTTCATTACGTCCAGCAGTTATTCTGGCTACAATGTCCTTGAAACCGGAATACAATAGTGCATTTTCACTGCTGTTTGGCGAGAGAAATTGACATTGCGGTGGTACCTACCCAGACTGCCTCTCACACATGAGCGAACTCTTTTTTCATGGAGAAAATCCTCTTGATACCCGCCTTAAGCAAGCTATGATGAATTTTTATCGTTTTAAAACCCCATGTTACTCCATGGGCACTTTCGAGAAACTTCGGGACCTCAAAATGAACACGCCAAAGTTTCTCCAAATTGCAATAAAAAAATCACCACTTGGAGGAAATATCACAACTCGGACATATGAGCGACTATAACATATGAGCGACCTACCAGTGAAATTGTCAGGATTACGGTATAAAGAGAAATAAAACACAATAAAGTTAAAATCCCCTACCATTTTCGAAGTAGATTAAAAAATTAAAATGGAACGTAAAAGGATTATTTTAATACATTCAGCGTTACAAGCCTCGGTGACGTAATACGGGAATCCAATACCGTTTGTCCATTTCATCGGCGAATTCACGATTCCTGTTCAAAATACATCTACAATTCATGCAAAGCCTTTCGGATTTCAAGGATTTATCGGAGTAAATTCATCTACTCCGCCATTAACATAATGCTTTTAGTTATAGCCTGATAAAGTAGTATAACCTACTTTGTCTGCATAAAATTAAACTTCAAGCAAACATGTTGAGCCATTGTTACGTTTCTGCGTAAAAACTTTGGCATCATTAAATTGTTTGTATTTATTTCAAACTACTGTCAAGTCGTCTGCTAAACATAGATCTGTCTGTACCTGTACCAGCCCATATACGACCCACTGCAGGGCACGGGCCTCCTCTACAATCGAGAGTGATTAGGCCATATAGTTCACCACACATACACCGCTAACCATAGATATCCCCAATGTATTGTACACTATATTATATACATAGATGTCGAAGGCGCATTATAGAATCCGCTGTATTACATTACAGCGCGGTGGGTGGTATAACGGCTGTTTTGTAATGCGCCGTCTACAATGCGCTTTCGACGTAGACATTACCGTTTATATTCTGGTGCAATGTGAGTCCTTTTTTTTGTAATAAGTTTTGTTCACCTAAATGCTTTTAGAGGAATGCATTACAACGCAGTTCAACTGCTACTATGTCTATGATTTCACCTCTTTCCTAATATTTAGTATGTGTACCCTCTTTTGAGGATGGAGGATGAATGAAGATTTTCTCCCATAGGAAAAAAAAGTTATCCCTCTTTTATAACGAAACCTATTTGTTATATTTTAAGTGTATAATGAATTGAGGAGGTAAATACGTACATCAGTAGGTAAAACAGAGGTGTACTCCATCTTACTCCGTTTGGTTCCGTCGGTGCATCACTCAGGTCTTGGTGTCGACCTTCAGCAGGAAGCTGTCCACCTGGCCGCGTACCCGCCAAGCCGTGTGTGTTGACGCCATTTTAGCGACGTCACATATCTGAAACAATATCATATTTTTATTGGAATAGTTGATAATGTTAACTATCTTAATATGCGAATGTTTGTTAGTTACGCCTTTTAAGTCTTAACTACTCCGTGATCTGTATAATAGTATTCGCAATAGACAATTGGTGCTGGAAGACCGTTATTGAATAATAAACGATATAATATTTTTTATTATTACCAAATAAGTTCAAATTTTATTTTTCTAAATTCCCCAAATATATTTCAGAATTTTGCGTCTTTATATAATGGCAAGACACGATTTTAACGGACCTTATAGTGAGTACTATTTAAATAGAGTATTCACTTATTGGGCAATATTATGCCGGCCTGATCGAAACTGGGAAATAAGCTAGCTGATCCCGAAATGCGTCATACTCACTTCTTTTAATTACGCATTTTTCACTATCGTGTACAGGGTCGAAGCAGGAGTATAAAAGTATAGTCCCATCTACTAAAACGCCAGAGCTTTGTACACGCTTAACCTTAAGTGAAACATCTCCTTTCTGTATAAATTAAGTTATCCCGATAAGCATCTTAAACATCTACACCACGTAGGGACATAATCCGTGGTTGTGTTCGCTGTGGATCAGACAATGCAAGTAAATGCTAAGGGCACTGACCTTCTAGTACTGACTAAGCAGCGCAAGGATAGTAGTGCCTTTAACTCATTTAGTTCATTTGTAAACATGGATCAGGTGAGATAGTTATGCACTGTTATGCAAGTCGAAACTGACTGAATCTTAATAATGTTGAACATTTTAATGGATTCAATTTTTTTTTTCGTTTTTTCATTTTCATAAAACAGAAATTTATTACGATTCTAGTCGTCCTAATAAGAAATAACCACTAAAACTGATAAAACTATGAAGTGTGAAAGACAATCGTTGGTATTTAATTCAATAAACATTTTTAATAATATAAAGTTGACAAAAATAAATTCAATTATTTTACTCCCCTTTTTTCGAGACATCGCTGTGTAAGCAACAGCGAAACACTGCACATTTTTATATTCTATAACTGTTATTTAATTCAATAGAACTTGTACCGCAGTAAGCCAGCTGGAAAAGCTTTCAGGGGTAAACAAACTACAGGATCGCAGTTAAACTAAACAAAATAACAAAAGACTACTTATACACATTACTCGTAAGATAGACACTTAAACTCTCGCAACTCCCATTGTACGAGGAAATTATTAAAAATGAGGAAAAAAACGTCATGCTTGACATGGGTCTACTTACACGCTAACCCCTACACTTGCCCTAATAAACTCCCACGGGTTCTTTTCCATGTACAGTACTTATATAGCTATAAAAATGTGCTGAAGTTACACGGAAGTTTGTGAAAGGAATATGGTATTGTATTTATGTAAAGATGTATGCTTTGAAAATACATTTTGAAATAATTGTAAAGTACATATTTGTATGAATTGTATTTATTTAAACAAATAATGCCGAACGTTTATTTATTTATTTATTCTTAACTGCACACAGAAAGGAAAAACATGCAGAAAAAATTAATAAAAATAAGAAAAAAGTACAGATATGAATTGTTGAGTTAATATTGATTATTTTCTTAAACAATTAATAATGATGTTCGTAAATCTATATCTCGGCGTTGAGAATTTGTTCGTGTTATCAAGAAATATCAAGAAACCAAATAGGTTTGAACTAGAAGGATCGGCATCACTTTCATGGTTTCTGAAACGATCTCCCAGATGTCTTCCGAGGTTCGACAACAGCCTCATTAATTTGCAAGCCTATAATATGAGTGTTATGCATCGCTACACGATACTTTCATCGTTTTATTATAATTAATAAGTGTGCGCTGATTATTCTTATCCTTTCTGCGCAATAAAAAAATCCTTGAAATATGAAAAACTTGGCTATGGAAACAAAAGAGTTATAATCCGAAACTTGAATAAACCGGACCTCAAGACTATAGCAGTTTACCTTTTACTTCCCTTCCTGTGAAGGTAATTTCATATCCCACTTAAATATTAAGGAAACCTGCTCCATCCTACTTAAGGTTATTATCATTTTCAGTATTACACCTGCTCCTGTAACCCGACCGAGGCTTACAATACCATAATTGGAATATATACGAATTACGTCAAGTAATTTTATAAGTACGAGTACAAATAGCGAGAAATTATTGTCTATTGCCATGTGATGAGAACATAACACTTCCCATATCGTGCATTGCATTTTGTCGAGGCAGCAAAAAAAAATAGTTTTTGGAATATACGTTATACAATATTTTCGTTAAAAATCCTATATAAACATACAGTACAGTACAGTTGGTTAAAAACCCAACATAGTAAGTACCTCACGGAAACGGGCCGCGTTTCAAAAGTCTATATATGATTTTGACCTGACCGGCATGGTTTGGATTTCACTTCACCTACCAGTAGGGTTATTCACGTAATTAAATAAGTTTAGTTGCAGTGCAGTTGCAGTTAAGTTTCGATCGGAACAGACCTTTTTGTATTCTCGTAATTTTGACAACCGCTGTCAGATACGCTCGCGTCAAGTTCGCGTCACGCGAGCGGTTTAGTGTATTCTACTGCTGCGTGTTTTATGTGCGTGATTCAGATCGCAACTTGATCGGTATTCACGTATAAGCTTCTTGCATACGACTGACGGACAGTTGACGCGCAGCACACGCACAGTTTACGCATAGCTTAGGTGCAGTTCACGCGCAGCTAAACAATTACAAGAATACCATTTTGCACTAAGACGTAAACTTCATTGCAACTGCACCGCAACTTGATCGGCGCGTCAAAAAATTACGTGAATTAGCCAGCTGGTGGTACGCAGATACTTTACCAAGCCAAAACAATAACGTAATTTTTGTACCACCTATATTCATAAAAATTAATCGCCCCTACAACGTGAAACACAGAAATAAACCGAGTCATAGAGAATTCTAATGTTTTCCACGTTATGAATAGGACATAACACATAATATGTAATACAGCCGAAAATATACCACAATCCTTTGTCAAAGCTTCTGTTTTCACATTGTAAATATTCTTTCCAAATAACTCTATCATGAATTCAAATACCTATAATAAGAATATTAAATCGATTCATCGATTACACCGAGCACCTAAGCGAGCCCTTAGACTTTTTTTTTTTGTATCAGCCCATATACGACCCACTGCAGGGCACGGGCCTCCTCTACAATCGAGAGTACGATTGAGAGTGGTTAGGCCATATAGTCCACCACGCTGGCCTAATGCGGGTTGGCGGACTTTTACATACCATAGAAATTTATACAAATCGCTAGGGTATGCAGGTTTTCTCACGGTTTTTTCCTTCACTGTTATAGTGCGTGGTGATTGACTATCAATACACACATGACTCTGAAAAGTCAGAGGTGTGCCCGGGGATTTGAACCCGCGACCACCGTGAACATGTAGGCAGCCGCATCTGGTCCGTTTACCAACAGGCCACCACGCACTTCAAGACGCCTTAGGCTTTATGATATTATAAAGTAGCCTTTACGACGAGTTTCATAGGCAATAGTATTCCGTACATCGTTTAAAGGCGCATCGTAATATAAAGTTTAGAATAATTTTCTTGTAAAGAACTTACCATATTGATTGTTGCTACTATTGTAGTTTTAAAGATATTATAATGTTGATAGTTTTATTGGATATTGCACATTTACGTTTGGTAACCAAGGACGCAGTAGGTGAGAAGTCGAGTAACAATAAAAATGTTGATATTGGCACGACAAAGTTACAATATACCTGATGTCTAGTGCAGTTTAGATAAAACATCCTCTAGAGAGAAATGGTTATCTCCCGCCAGTCAACGTAGTTAGGCCCTATATACACGGGGAGAGTTTCTCGCGGCGAGAATCGTATGCCATTATCACACGACATAACCACCCTAGATTATCGTGTTCTGACAAATGTTTACACGATGCAACTTTTTTATATCCTTACGATAATCGTATCTTCGAAGCGAGAAACTCTCTCCATGTACATAACATACATAAACACACGCCTTTTTCCCAGAAGGGGTAGGCAGAGGTGCTACCAGAACACCCACGTTTCGGCTTGTATATTTCGTCCCACAATGTGATAGGGGGCGAGCCTATCGCCATATCGGGCACAAATTCCTGACTCCGGGCTGATAATGAATAGAAAAATCCAATATCATTTTGCCCGACCCGGGATTCGAACCCGAGACCTCAGCTTTGCAATCATACCGTAGTACCACTACGCCACCGAGGCAGTCTCTCCGTGTAAATTGGGCTTTATACTGGCCTTATCAAAACAAGCTCAACGCGGAATGCAACATACTTTCATTTATTAATATGACGTCTTTTCTACCATTGATATAATTACAACCAAGCAAAGTCTCCCTAAATCTTTACCCGTTATTTACGTGACCGTCCTGTGACCACGAAAGCTATAAAGTGACCGAAACGTCGGGAAGTTAAAAAAAATATAAATTATATTAGATTGACAATAAAATCCGTAAGAATTCGTTTTATTTCAATGATAAAAATGAATTTGTAACCCGTCTTCATTCCAGCAATTAAATATTTACAAAAAGGCTCAGCTTAATTGAATCATATAATATTCCGCGCCGATTGAGCAAATCACTCAGGTAATGGATTGGGGCACAGTCTTCAATACAATCTGTGTAAGTGGTTTGCCAATTAGTTTTATGTACCTTTACTGTACAAAAATGGTATTCATATTGATGTTTATTGATTTCGACATGACTTCATAAAGAATAGATTAATAATAGAGTTTTACTTTAATCCATTATTTTACATTTCTTCTTCAGCATGGTTATGATCGGAGGAATGTTGTCGAATAAAAATTAACATAATAATATTCCAATTCCACTAGGCTATATTACAGCACCATACAGTTTCTGCTGAATGTCGGATGATTTAAAAATAGTTCGGTATTATTAAAAATATACTTAGAGTTTATTATTTTCGGGATTATACCTAACACTATGTACAACGCTTTCCAGAAAAATAGTTTGGCCATAACGAATGTTATTTCTCACCATCAGACGCAGTCACCTTAATTGATTATTATTACCGTGATCTTAGTAGGATGCAATAAAATTACATGCATTTTTTTAAATGGTCTGATATTGACAAATGTTAATACGATGAAAACTCAGTAAGTGAAAAGTAATTTGAGCTCACTCATCCAGAATCAATAAATACACCTTCAGATTTGGCTTGTTTACTCATTCCTGTTACACCTCCTCGGGCGATAAGCGTCCCCGTAATTTCCGAAATGTTAAACTTTATCACCGATAAATTCTGTTGTGGGCCAATAAAATTGCGTCTTATCGTCTCGTTCAAATTCATTTCCGATGTAGTAAAGTGCTTCTAATGAATTGTTTTATGAATTATCACATTTTTTACGTTTGCTGATGAAGAAATATTCCTTTAGACATTGATGTGAAATTAGATGGTAGGTAGATCAAATCTAAAGTATCCTAAGGTTCAAAAGCTGTCATTATCGTCTAAACCAGTGTTTTTCAACCTGTGGGTCGCGAACCCCTGAGGGGTCGTGAAGTCTTACTCAGGCCGCCGTTTTTACAGTATAGGTACGAAAATGGAGAAAATCATAAACACAGTCTTCTAAATTTCTAACTTTTTGTCCGTCGCACAAGGGGGTCGCCTGAAGTTTTTAACCTGAAAAGGGGCCGTGCGTTCAGAGAGGTTGAAAAACAATGATCTAAACAGTCCATTAGACTGAAATTATTACACTTAAACATGAAACTAAGAGAGTAGAATTTAGGATAAAGCAAATATTTTCCCATCAAAGCCATTCTCATGTCCGGCTGATACGTTAGGATTAGGAAAGTTATCAATCAATACCAAACTTTTCATCGATGTGCAACGATCAAATACTTTAACGAGTTACCAAATATTGCAATCTAAATGACTCATATCTCATCGCGCGACAATATCCAAACCAAATACGGAATATTATACTTAGAAATAAAAATATGAATCCACTCGTCGATGGGAACACGCAATAACGCGTCAAAGTCCATATTAACCGAGAGTGTTTGCCCCTGCTCGAAGCAAATTGCTTCGGTTCCTCAAGAGTGGGGAAATGCAAAGAATTGAACAAATTCCCAAGTAAATGTGGGCTTTTTATATCTAAGCAGTGGCTTTGAGTGTATTTAACGCGTATGAGACGAATTTGAGGAAGAAGTTGTTACTTTTGATGAGTCCTCAATAGGTGTGGATTTAGACCTTCATGAATATGTGCATAGATTGGTTATAATGCTGAAGTTAGATGTAATGGTGTCTTAGATTTGTTACACATTGAAATAAAACGAACTCTTACGGATTTTACATTCTTTAATTTCCCTACGTTTCGATCACTTTACAGCTTTCGTGGTCCGCCCTGTTACTATGTAATAATTCGTTTTATTTCGAAGTTTGACCTGTGCACCATTTAACAATACATATTGATGCTGTTAAAGTAATAATAGAAGTAAGTGTGCGGGATAAAACAATTTTTTTATTGTATCAAAACAGTATATTATAAATTCAAGTTGGTTTTCCGTTTTCCACGAAGTTAGTGATTCATCTGATGAAGCTAACTGATATAAAGATAGTAGAAGTATGTTCAAGATTCCCCTGTTAGATCACCTTTGGAATTAAATTCTTCAACAGAGAACCATATTAAACGGATATCAGAAGATCGCTGGCACTAGTCACGGAGCAAACTATGCAAATCGAAAGTTGAGAGAGTAATGAAAGGTAAGGTCGGATGTCAATGGTATTCAAGTTGAAAAACTATACCTATATAAAACAGTAGACTGTAATAAGCTGATAACATTAATAAAGAGAATACGTAATATTTTTAAAACAAAACAGCCGGTTATATCCAAACTGATTAAACCAATACTTTTATTCTTGTTTCGCGTTTATTGGGTAAACTGCAATGAACTTCAAACACCGCACTAAGGCTCGAGTAGACATAATTAAAAAGCTAATCAAAGTTGCGAACAGTTAGGCGGAATGTTGCAGCTGTGTGCCAGCTAATGAGCGCTAAGAACGCCTCGCGAAGAAACAGAGAAAAAACTTCAATTGTTTGTTTGATACAAAAAGTTTTCTCGTTTTCTATTATGTACCCTTTTTACGGCGAATCCTTCGCTTAATTGCCACTCAAGAGGGAAATAAAACTGAGATTTTAAAAGAAAATAATTGTCTATACATAAACATTTTTTATGTCGTATTACTAATTTCATGATGCCTCAATAATTTATATGACGTAATCAGAGTAATAATATTATAAATTAATAATCCACAATGTTTAATTAAACATAAGTTTTAAGTTAAATAAATATTTTAATATCAACATATTCAAAAGTGCAGATATACCCCATAACATTACTGAGGTAGTTAATCAATTGAATGTGGTATCATAATTTCAGCAAATCATGAATATAAATTCTGATACTAAACTGGTAAATTATCGTATCGTATTTTATAAATGACATATATCTTTCGACTGAAAACGATCCTGTGTAATACTAATAGTAGGTAAAATTATTAATTTTATTCCCCTTCAAAATAGTCGGGCTCTTGTAGGCCGAACCCAGCTATTTCAAACAAAATAAAGAGAATATCGATGGAGTATTTTGAAGTCATGCAAATATTCCTGCTACTTCAAAAAGAAATGTTATATATTTTTCTGCCGAATCTTCATTTTCTCTTAAGTATATACAAGGTCAGGATTACATCAAGCCAAGTCATATAAAAAAGCAGTGCGCCAATAAAAAGGTATGAACACTATTATCCCAACATGGGCTCTATCCAAATATACATTTACGCTTATCTCTATGTTATTGGAAATCTGTATTGAAGACTCGGGCCTCGATATTTGAAAACGGTAAAACGATCCGGGATAATGTAAGCCGTCAGAGTAAGTCAGTTTTTGCGAAAAAAATTCAACCCACACAATTTTTACTTTCTTCCCCCTTGTATTATAGAAGTACTTGTAGCCAGAGCGATCGATTAGTGACGTCGTGCCAAAATCGGAAGAGAACGAAGCAGTATTGGTTGCTTTAAGTCTTTGTGTCTCGTACAGCCCTCGTTGATTAATTTCACTAGTTTTTCAATATCAGCAGTTCTAAATCAAATAAAACACAAAATAGGGAACATCGACATTCAGACTTATAGGAACTTTATTAAGGCCTAAAATTAGGGACATTAATTTCGTCGTATTTTAAATAATGCGAATTTTGGTGAGAATTTTATATTTCGTGTTTAATTTTGAAATCTAATAATATTTTGTGCTGAATCTTTGATGCGTAATAAATTACTAGTACACCTGCTTCATCATACAGATGATTTGTTTTCATTTCAAAAAAATCTCCATTCCCCTCACGCCGGTAAACATAGGAACACTCAAAGCTATTGAATTATCGAAGCGTCTAATTATATCTTCGGATCAGTGTTAGTTAACCAAAGCGTGAAGTCTTTGCAAGTTCGTAATCTGTAAACAGTAATTTTGCTTCGAATTACACACCGAAATCACGTTGAAGATTTCTCAAAAGATAAACGTACGTGCCACGAATTTTAAAAGGATTTGCGATGTTTATCCGTCTCATTATTAAGCTTGCAGAATATCAAATAATAATTTATAAGCAAATTAATATGAACATGATTTATGTGTACATAGAAAATGAATAAAGAATGTTATTCAATCTCACTTTGTAAAGAACCGTGTAGTGCAAATCTTTTGCTTCGTTTTTTACAAATTATATTATATTTATTTTTATAATTTAGCTATTCTTATTGTATCTTAATTCGCGATCTATTTTTAGTTTTCCCTGCTGTTTCCTTTTAAAACCTTTTAAAGTCTGTGAATAATAAATACACCCAACAGTCACATACATAGTCCTGACCCCACGCTAAGATCGCGTCTTGTGTCGTAGGTATAACAAACAACGAGAGACTTTTCAGTCTCAAAAACACCCAGACCAGCAACAAATACTAGTGGATCACAGTGATCACACAAATATTTGTTTCGGAGCGAGCATCGAACCCGCGGCCTCTCGTTACACAGCCGGCGTCTAACCAACAGCACCATGGAGGCTGACAGATAATAATGAATATAGAACTCATCTGCTCATCAATGTTTTTTTTTTAAACAAACCTTAAACGCAGACTAAAAAGCTACAAAAACAAATCGATATTCCAACAAACATTTACAAAGATGTCTGGTTGGATTACAATGTTCGAAACCTCATCTATAAGTTTTACGTTCAAATAAAATGACTTTCCCAAAACGACGGATAAGTAAATGTGAATACAATAATGCCCAGAGGAGTTGCCGAGATCGCTTGATGTAAGATCGGCGATCCAAAGAAACTTGTTAAAACGTATCACGTAAGTAGGTTTTGCTCAGTCGTTTCCTCATTTTATGTGCTTTATTGATTGTTCCCCATGGCTACTCTCATATTAGAATCCTTTAAATAAAACTATTTTTGACTGATTTTATCGCTGGTTTGGTTTGATTTGCGCATCCCGATTTCGAAGAATTTACAGCTTTAGTACTCACGGGACGGACCGAGGTGTTAATCATCCGCACAGAATGTAACAAATTCGCGATAAAATCAATAAAAAGTAGTTTCGTTTCAATGTGTAATTGTCGCGCAGTTAATCTTTTATATTACTATTACTATTTTTATTTGTAGGAATTTGATATTTCACTGTAAGCAGTGATTCCTAGATTGGTCTCCAAAACGGGCAAAACTCTGTGTTCATATTTGGATTTGAGAAATGTAATAAAATGTGCCTTAGGCTGGAATTTGTGCCCGGCATGGCAATATACTGACCCTTGCAGATATTGAGACCGAAATAACCACGCGTGGGAATAAAATATGGATGCCAATAGCGGCACATCTGCCAAACCCTGTGGGGACACAGGCGAGAATGTGTGAATATACATACATACATAAACACACGCCTTTTTCCCAGAAGGGGTAGGCAGAGGTGCTACTAGAACACCCACGTTTCGCCTTGTATATTCCGTCCCACGATGTGATAGGGGGCGAGCCTATCGCCATATCGGGCACAAAATCCTGACTCCGGGCTGATAATGAATAGAAAAATCCAATATCACTTTGCCCGACCCGGGATTCGAACCCGAGACCTCAAGCTTTGCAGTCATACCGTAGTACCACTACGCCACCGAGGCAGTCAATGTGTGAATATATTGTATTTAAGTCTTGGTGTAATTTTAATATCAATTATTGTAGTGATAAAGCTCAATAAAGCCATGTTTTTAAGAGACTTGCGCCCGAATACTCAAACGCCATTTAAATATTAAGTTCTGTTTAACTACCCGCGTCCTACTTAGCCGGTGTATTTATGCAGGACTTGCGTAGTTCAGTGCATTATAATATTTAAATTGCGTTTGAAGATTTGGGCGTTAACTTACTAAACTGAATTAACTCTCATGTCAACACACAACATTGAACATCGGATATCTCTCAGACACGTATTGCACAGCCCGTGTTTTTACTAAATACCTATGTCACGAAGTCTGCCACAATGCGACGAAGTTCCTAAAGATAGATTGATTTTATCGATTCCCTGGTTTGATAGACATAACCCATTAGCGGTCTGATAAAGGTTTTCAATACAATGCAAATTTATTAGTGGTGTGAACTAATTTGCATCAGCATAATTTGCGGTGGACTCCGTCTAACCATTTGACGTTTAGTCATTTGTCAAAGTATTGTAAGTTTCCATTAGTACAACAATAAGGTTTCGTGATAAATGAATATTCATTTCAAACTATTTGTTGAAATAATTTACATTTGATTCAAATTAATGGCATGTCACGCCTTCATCAGCTTTTATCGGCCTATGGCTATCTATTGTGTTACAATAATAGATATTTGTAACTAGATCGTGGTCTACTGGTAGACTTACATACATAAACTCATGCCTTATTCCCAGAAGGGGTAGGCAGAGGTTCCCCTGTTAGTAGCCAGGCACCCCCGTTTTGCCTTGCCTGTTTCGTCTCAGGATGTGATAGGGGGCGAGCCTATCGCCATATCGGGCAGAAATTCCTGACTTTGGACTAATAATGAATAGAAAAATCCAATATCACTTTGCCCGACCCGGGATTCAAACCCAGGACCTCAGTTTTGTAATCATACCTTAGTACAACTGCGCCACCGAGGCAGTCAGTTGGCTTTAAATTTTCTTATTAAGCTGTATTTTGTGAGACCGAATAGTCTCTCGTAGTTCCTGATACCCACGACACGAGATTTAATTGATATTAATGTGGGTTCAGCATTATGTACGTGACATTTGGGTGTATTTATTTATTTATTCTGCACTTCCTAGTCTTAGTATTTTGAATCAGATCAGCCCGGTATTGGCTAGTTAAATTTGTGAGAACCGTAGCTGTCTAGACAATCTGAAGTCAATAATCGTAAAAGATTTTTCACTTGCCAATGATATTCTTGCCATAATATAAAAACATACAATATATAAACTAACGCCTATTCCCATAAGGGTTCGACAGAAGTGCTACTAGGACACCCACATGTCGTCATCTTTATTCCTTTCCACGATGTGATGGGGAGCGAACCTATCGCCATATGGGCCACAAATTCCTGACTCGGCTGATAACAGAAAAATCCAATACCACTTTGCCCGACCGGGATTCGAGCCCCAGACCTAATTTAGAGCATTGTAATCATGCCGTTGTTCAACTGCACCACTGAGGAGGTAATAAAATATTATTTTAAAAGTCAATACATAATAATATTTAATCTTGGCTGTTCCTTTTTTTACTTTATTTTTTTATTTTTTAAACTCCGTTTAAATAATGTCGTTGGATGCAGGCCGCTTGCAACAGGGCAATGTGGAGATCCTTGGGAGAGGTCTATGTTCAGCAGTGGACTTCCTGTGGCTGAGGAGTTCGAAAGAGAATGAGAGAAAATAATGTCGATCTTTTCAAGTGTGCAGTATCTTTAAAAAGTCCCTTTTTGATACTCTCATTATTCGAAGTGAAATTGTTATTAAATAAGTTATCATTCCCACAAATGGTATTACATCTCAGATACATTACACCGTTAAAGGGAAGATAACGTTCAGGATTATGTAAGGCGTAATTACCTAAAATGTTTTAGTAATGTATTCTGAAGACTAAACGAGCAATTTGGTTGGTGGAAATCGGCTCTTAAATAGTTAATTGTTTATCTCACAAGAATAATTTATCCTTGAATGTTCGAGTTGATATATACGATTTGTCTAAGAAAATTTCGATGATGCTTTTGTGTGGTCTTAGTAAACAAATATTCTTTTATTTGATTATATAATTATAGGTATGATTATTTTTTTTAAACACAGGGACGCATTAGAAAAAAAACATACATAACCAATTACAATTGTAATTACACCAGTCTTTTGATCTACTGATTGACACAGTTCTGCTCTATGCTTTTAAAAATCTTAGTCGACTACAATGACCAAAAATTGTTGAATTGTTGTGGATACATGTAAGCATGCGGGTTTACCTACAATACCTTCCACTCAAACGGTATCTCGTCTACCGCACATACAAATCCAGTTCATGTCGACTTCATATCTTTCATTTGCCTCTCAATCTTCAATTCATTTGTTACTACTCGTATTACCAGATAATATTTTATGTCTCAAGAAATATGTATACGTTGGTAAAGTTTTTATTTTAATTATAATTAACGTTTTTTATATCTTCATTTTGTTATTATGTTTCATATTTTTATTATTTCTTACTAATTTCTTTATTTTAACATTCATACATTTCTAAATTAATTAGTTAATGAATACTTGAGTCATCTTCTATCCTATTTCAAGCCTATATGGCGGGTCATAGTTGAACGAATAAACATATTGTAACATCTTAATGTAACTCACGTTCCACTATAAACAATATTTGATTTCATTTCATTTGCCTTTACATCTGTATCAACACTACCAGATTGAGTCGAGCAGAATGTGAAGAAGCAATTAAGCAAGTCGGCATAATTATGATGACCGTTGGAAGGTGTTCGAGCATCTCGTTAGTCAGCTGTTTTGGTCTAGACTATAGTTACCTTCAGTTGGCTATTCTGAGAGTATTTTTATATTCGTTTTTTGCTCTGGGTTAATAACACAACTGATATGTGTCAGTGATACATTAGTAGCAGTAATCATAATAAAATGTATTTATTTCACAAAATAGTTTCAATTTTAATATTTTTATAAATCTAGACAGTCACGACTAATATTTATATTTCCTTCCCATGTCATTAAAAAAATATGACAGGTTATTATATACTATTACGTCATATCTCAGTACACCTTAACTTCAATAATGTTTGACTTCGTACTAGATTTTCGTAACCTTTCGTAACATTCAAAGTATTTACTATGACAAAATCCTGTATTTGAAATATTTATGAAGTAATATCTTGAACTTCATAAATATACAAGTATTGTTTATATAGGATCAATTGTCTGATAAAACGTTGTAAATAAAATTCATGGAGTACTAGACTTGATACGCTTGTTAATCTTTGTTCAAGTAACCATTGTCACTTAATTATACAAATTAAACTTTGACTTAAACTTTGTTCAGTCTACTTATCCCACATGTGACTAAAACTTTAGTTAAAATTAATACACCTTAAAACGTAAATAATTTAATAAAGTTTAATACACAACACAATCTCACGATTACCTTTTTTTGAGCACTTCAAAAATATGTGTGCAAGTTAAAACATGCCTCTTATTGAAACCGATATTGTATATGGCTCAACAACCTTCAAAGGATGGGATCGAATTTACATTTCCTTTCGAGTTCAAATGCTCAGGGACGACGGTCTTCAGGTATATTATCAGGTGATCGACACACATACTTATCGTTCTCCTACTATAAAATACCTTGAACAAAATTTCCGATCTCGTAAAACTTTGCGATAGAAAAACCTCCTACCTCTATCTACTCCTCCACCTACACCCAATCCAAGAACTTGATAGCAAATCATGGCCAAAATCAATTGCTGTCACATTACCGGCCCCAGAAACGTCTAAAATTAGCGCTTCAATGCAAGCTGCTGATACAATCCCCGTTGAACAGTCTCGTCTATTGAAAACACTTTCCGTTCCAGTAATTACCAAAATAACTACCCAAAATCATACAAACTAATCACAAAAGAAAGTAGTACTAATAAAATTCTTAAATTTGGACAGCGTCAGTGGCGCATTTGGTAATAAAGTAAAAAAGAAAGGAAATCCCCCTGTACTTAAAAAAGTGTTTGATTGATCTCATATTCTTTCATAGTTACTAAACCCCGTAATAAAACACGATTGATCTTTATATGGACTAATACGTGTGTGATTGTTGAATATATTTCATTCCCTGCCACACAAATGTGTAAAATTAGCGCGTGAATGAGAGCCGGTGGTACTGTCTCCCCGCTGGCCAGTCTAGTGGAAACACTTTCCGTTCCACTGGCCTTTCTCGCGCACCCACACGGGCCACGCTTTGAACTTATTTTCCACTCTGGGAATTTGTTTTCTTTCTATGCTGGGACCTCCGCTCGGGCGTGACACGCGTATGCGATTTGGCATTCATTGATGGAATTATTTTAAGGAGTTCGAGGTCAGATTTATTCAATATTTATGTGTTTAGATACTTTCTACATCGAAAAATTACGAGGATTTTATCGTGGTTGGATTATAGGTGTTGTCTCACAAAAAATTTATTGAGCCGCCCTGTCTTCTAAATATTAGACATTTTAAACGAATTTATAAATTGTTAAGCTTTCCTCTTTTTAAGTGCGTGGTGGCCTGTAAACGGACCAGACGCGGCTGCCTACATGTTCACGGTGGTCGCGGGTTCAAATCCCAGGGCACACCTCTGACTTTTCGGAGTCATGTGTGTATTGATAGTCAATCACCACGCACTATAACGGTGAAGGAAAACATCGTGAGGAAACCTGCATACCATAGCGATTTGTATAAATTTCTATGCCATGTACAAGTCCGCCAACCCGCATTAGGCCAGCGTGGTGGACAGGATGGGAGAGGCCTATGTTCAGCAGTGGACTTCCTTTGGCTGATGGATGGATGATGATGATGATGATGGTGGACTATATGGCCTAACCACTCTCAATCGTACTCTCGGTTGTAGAGGAGGCCCGTACCCTGCAGTGGGTCGTATATGGGCTGATACAATACAATACAATAAGCTTTTTATAACCCAGCTATTTAATTTAAAAAATAATATCTGACTGTAATTATATTTACATCTAGTTAAATAAAATGTTAGCACTTTGCAAACGAAGGAATTAAAAAACATCATTTGCAAACATCGATGACATTAAAAGTTCCGATTACACTCATCAATTTTAGATCATGTTCTTATTTACGAAAATAGTAAATTTACATAAATATAATATCCTTAAATAACGCCATTCTAAACACAAACCACATAATGAACACAATACAGCCATAAATCCTTATCTTAATTAAAATTCCAAATCGAAAGGACGTTTTGAATATGACGCAGAGGCTAATATGGATGAAGATAATTTAAATTAAGGGTTGCACGCAAACGGATGACCAAGTATGAAAAGATTATTTAATTATGAAGGACCGAGCTCGGCCCAAACCGGAGGAATCTTGCCCGAAATTTTATTAAGAACACAAGTAGGCCCGACCTCCATTAAAATTAATCTAATCTACGCATTCTGTACATAAATTGTTAATGAGAAAATTGTGACGATGAGTGAAACAATAATTCTGAATTACTGATTTGAAGTGACATTATTTATATTTAAAAGAATAATATTAGTCTAAGAGCCGATGAACATCGACCTACACTCATCTAATAACCAGATGAGACATATTTTTTCATCAAATATTATTGATTAACCAAAATGTCTATGATAAGTTGCCTATCGAAAAGTGTTCATGGCAATTTTTTTGACTTTTCGATGAGGCTAGTTATCAAAGGCATGTTTGTTAATCAATAATATTTGATGAAAAAATACGCCTCATCTGGTTATCAGACGGTCGAAGGTCGATCTTCCACGGCTCCTCTACTATATTTAATAAAATACAATAAAATATGTTTAAAAAAAATCAGTGACATTATTCATAGATCTCTATAGATATTCTATAGAAATATGAGAAATCACAAGACTGAATCTCAAATGTGATACTAGTCTGTGAACCCTAGATATACCTTCTTTAGAAACTCCTAAGACTATCACAAAACTAAACAATACATACTAAGTTTTCTCGCCTGAAATGGGAAATTCTCTCATTTGCTTTGGAAAAGTAAACTACCGAGTTTTACAATACAATTCAAATAACAGACAGCATATTGCAAGTAATGCAAACAGAAATACACGAAAGGGCGCAAGAAGTGCCAAGCTAGCGAAACTTGCAGTTGGATTTTTGAATTTATTCGCATTTGTATGCGAATTCTTATATTTGAAAGCGATTTTTATTATGCTAATACTAATACCCAATATTCTTTCAAGGCTTCTCAAAATAGAAGAAAAATTGTTTAAGATGTCAAATAGCGATTAATCTAACAACACTTGTGATTAGCTTTTAGCTAAAGTGGTATTTAAATGACAATATATTTTCAGTAGCCGCTACTCGCCTTTACCCAGGTGTAAGTAATGACACGTCGCGACTTACCTGACTGTTATACCTATAACTTAGGCAATTTACTTAACATATTAATAAATTATAGTCTATGTGTTATTCTAACATATACGCTAAAGTACTGCCAAGTTTCATTTAAAACCAATATGTAGTTGTTTCGTGAGTGACATTGTAAATATTTTTTTTGAGATATTATTTGACAGCGACAATTTTTTTTTGCGGTTTCATTAAGCATAATCTCTTTTGTTTTTAAAAAACACAATTCTCGTAAATTACAGTCTGAAGCTCCGTGACTTTTATTAGCATGCCGCTTCTAATTCATTTAAAATATAATTCTGTGACTGGCACTTTTTCGACATTAATTTGCGGCTTAATCAAAATGCCCTAGACATGTCATTACCTAAAAACTCCGAGATTAAACCTCGCTACAACAGCAATTTTTAAGATGAAATTTTCCAGTGCGCTACACGTCATTAATTAGTATTTTAATTAGACCGCGGAGCGACAGTGGCGACATCCCAGGCCTTAGAGAGGTGACGTTTTATAAAATTATTACACTACTAATGAGGAAACTGCATGCATTATTATTACAAATATCCATGGTGTGTTATTAATGCGTCACCATGCACATTAATTTTTGAGTTTTAAGCCATTAAGTTAGATCTGTTGTGTTATTATACAAAGTAGTATTAAACAAGCGGAAAAATGAACCACGGTCATCTTGTTTAAGCCGTACGTGCCGATAAGAAAGTTTATGCAAAAGTAAATAAGAAAAACTATCCACAACAGGATTCTAAAAAGACATAGAAGTATTTATAAAGGATTAAATTAGGAGTATCTATAACCACAAAATTAGCATGAAAATATTTATTATATGTTGAAATAACACGTTTCATTCGTAGTTTTTGGCGCTCTATTGTGTCAGCCTAGCTCAACGAGACATTGACGTGGATTTATTTATGAAGAAACCAATATCGAAACATTCATATCAAGCAAGTTTTTTGCATGAAAAAATACGAATAGTATGTAATATGTAAGTATACATTTATTATGTCTTCAAACCAATAACCTTTGTAAGAGAGACAAATCCTGGAAAATGAACGGTTCCTTGGGGATAAATAACATCGCTCAGAATTTACCCGGGGCGATCGTCACGAAGTTCAAAAGGTAGATTAGAAAATGAATTAACTAACGAACAAGGCTTGGATACTGATAAATTTAATTTCGAATACGCTGCAGCTTGAGATGAAATACCCTTAAACTAGTGTTACGGTTTTATTTTATTTCTTTATAATTTGAGCTGAGTGATGTCTTAGGGAAACGATGGACAGGGATCATAGGCTCAAACTATGTACTAAACTATACTAAACTATATACACCTCTTAATATTAGATGATAAATGTGAATACTCAATTAAAGGACTCAGAAAAATACGCAAAATATAAAAATTATAAATTAAAAGTTTTAAGAATTAGAACTTAATTTTATAAATTACATAAAATTATTTGGTTCTATTTATTATTCTTCTCCGGAATTAATCAATACATTGCCATGGATTAAGATGGATTATAAAGACACAGGGTAACCGTGGTAATTCTACGTGTTCCGCTTGATACTTAAAACCTCAACCTTAGCCTTAACATGGCTCAGAAATATGTTTAACTGTTTGACTCACTATTCAAACTACACTTACATTTACAATAGATAACATTTTAGTAACAGATCCAAAGATTGTCTATAAACACTTGAACCGCGTCTGTAATATTGACTTAGGAACTTACAAGGACCTATCTAAGCACAGGATCTACAATAAAACTAGTATTTATGTTGGAGAAAGTACCCCATTAGGACATACACGATGAGCCATAAACCGGCGCGTGGTGCTAGCGATAAAAATTGTTATAGCTCCATACCACGAGTTGCTATGAACTGTACGTTTTATTTTACATTCTATTTAAATAGTTAAAAACACGAATTAAAGTGGAATGTTTGAGTGCTTTTTTATATTGTATGGCGGTGACTACAAAATGTACCTGACATTGTAGTTGGTATGGGCAGTGTAGTGCATAAGACCATGATGCTAACTCGATATAAAGAGATTAATTTACACCATCTTAACTCAAAATACTACACAGACAGCCTCCGTGACGCTGTTGGTTGGACGCCGGCTGTGAAACGGGAGGCCGCGGGTTAGATCCCCGCATCGAAACAAATGTTTGTGTGAACCACAAGTATTTGTTTCGGGTCTGGGTGTTTGTGAGACCGAAAAGACTCTCGTAGCTCCTGATACACACGACACAAGATTCGATCTTAGGGTGGGGTCAGGACTATGTACATATGTGACTGTCGGGTGAGTGTATTTTCATTTGAGTAGACCACCACGACTGATTTACCATCATCGTGAATGTAGACCACTGTCTAAGTGGAATTGGGATATCCATTTTTGTAGATTTATGTCCACGTCTGAAGTAAATTGTAATTAAGGATTTGACATTATTATTGTTAAAATTAGCTCTAAAAGGTTAACTGCATATTAAGGTATATACTCTATGTTATTCGGTCCATTCAGAGTATTGTCTAGTAATAAACGATTTACTCCTTATATTTGACACTATTATTTGGCATACGCAATAAAAAATATGAAGAGGTCGCTCACAAACATTTTACTCTGGACAAATTAAATCAAAACCTCATAAACTTTCGTCCAGCAGTGGACTAACTGCAACTAAAGATACAATATGCCTCGGTGGCGTAGTGGTACTACGGTATGATTGCAAAGCTGAAGTCTCGGGTTCGAATCCCGGGTCGGGCTAAGTGATATTGAATTTTTCTATTCATTATCAGCCCGGAGTCAGGAATTTGTGCCCGATATGGCGATAGGCTCGCCCCCTATCACATCGTGGGACGGAATATACATGGCGAAACGTGGGTGTTCTGGTAGCACCTCTGCCTACCCCTTCTGGGAAAAAGGCGTGTGTTTATGTATGTAAAGATGCAATATGACTGTAAAATTTCCATGCAATGTTGAAATTCAGCGACACACGAACAACATAGTCTGCAGCATGCAATTTCCCTCCAATAATTTCGGCATACATTCAACTTAACGTGGTACATGACGTTCCAATTAGTATTAGCCTACGGTGATGCTATTGATTCAAGTCACTCAATCAGACTATCTGCATGCTGCAGTGCAAAATTATCAGGATATGCAATATCAGTTTAATACAGGATTATTATAATGGCTATTTAGGGGAGAGGATACAGATAATTGATTGAATATTCAGATTGGTTGTGAATGGCGACGACGTAGTTTCGATTGTCATATCGAGAATGTTTGTGTCAGGTGCAAGTTTTATTTTTCGAGTCTGGTTATTTGTGAGACTGAAATGTCTTTTTTGGTTTCTGGTACCAAGGAGATAAGATTTGTATCTTAAATTGGAGTTATGACTACGTATGTGGCTGTAGGATATACTTATTTATTTATTAGGAGCATTCATAGAGATGAGTGAAATAAACTACCCAAGATTTATGAAATATGGTAGAATACGTGCATACTAATTGCACTGACCTTACCTGAATTTACAACCATTACAATAAAATGTTGATTATTATGCATAGAATAATGATTTTGAACACATAGTTACTTCACCAAAGTTTGATAGAAGGTTTTCCAGCTCTGAAGCTCCAGCTTTGAAAATAGATTACTGTTTTCAAGTTTCCTAACTTGTGATTATTTCAAGACGATGTACCTTGTAATAAGGATGTGGGACAATGATCCCTGCATTAAAAATAGACTTTCACATAGATGGTAAAAGTTATATTGGGCTTCCAGCATTACCACTCATCGAATAAGTTGCCGATAGTAAAGCCATTGCTGATAAAACTACTTTGGGGCTGTGGTAATCGAGCCTGCCAATTCCTGCAATTGTCCAAGGCAACTGCAATCTGACTCCACCTCTTAAAATGTATAGTTGTTTATTGTTAATTATTAAAATGATTAGACTACAATGCACTAACAAAATCGTCTCCAATCACGCCACTTGAAATCCGATCAGATTCAATAAACAACTCGAAGCATAACACGTGCACCGTCAATCCAAGCCCCACTAAATCTAAACAGACTGCAATTACACGCAGTAAATTCTACTCCTATGCCATTACGTGTTCGGTAAGCCATTCTGCCCACATCGATTTATGGCTGGTGTAGTGGCTCCCTTTTCATGTTCGTTTTATGAGGCCGGCACAGTCCACTGGACGGATGTATAAACTTTTTATCTATTTATTAAATCGCCAGGCACTGTTGAACACGTGGGAAAAATGCATTGGATATTTTCTAGTTGAATTGGTTGGATTATAATACATGTTGCACGTCGGGGTATCGTCAATTGTATTTATGAATAGTACTGATGCAAATATGGAAGTTTGGATGATAGTCATCTACAAGTTTGTTTGTGAAGAAGTCAATTTAAGGTCAGAAAGTGCGTGCCATTATTTTATGCATCGTTTTGACGAAGCTGGACACATAACATAGTCTGGTAATTGGGTAGAATGGTAGCATTACGTGAAATTATCGTAATTGTATCTATATGATAAAGTGGTTAAAGCAGTATACCTATTGCGTTGTTGAGAATACTATGAGTAGTGCTATTCAGATTTTAATTGAATTATTACCATGATATGAGATACCGCGTGTTCGTTGAGGTATGACGTAGCCTCTTGGAATGTCTCTAATGAATAAAACACGGCTCGTAGAGTTCCTACGGAGGACTAAAATTCTTGATATAACCCGCCGAATCAGTAGATGTGGGTGTATGCTTGAAAATATCGTCGAAATTGCATTTGAGCCGAATGTAGGTAGATAATTGTATCAGCAGGCCGGCATTGTATTGTATTGTATCAGCCCATATAGGACCCACTGCAGGGCACGGGCCTCCTCTACAATCGAGAGTACGATTGAGAGTGGTTAGGCCATATAGTCCACCACGCTGGCCTAGTGCGGGTTGGCGGACTTACATACCGTAGAAATTCTTTAAAATCGCTACGGTATGCAGGTTTCCTCACGATGTTTTCCTTCACCGTTAAAGTGCGTGGTGATTGATTATCAATACACACATAACTCCGAAAAGTCAGAGGTGTGCCCTGGGATTTGAACCCGCGACCACCGTGAACATGTAGGCAGCCGAGTCTGGTCCGATACCACGAGGCCACCACGCACAGGCCGGCATAATTGTATCGAATGGCATGGGACCGCCATCTGATGCCATTCGATACTCTGCCTGGACGGCATATGCGCTTACCACCAGGTGCAGTGCAGTCACAATGCCGCGGTAGAATAATCAAAAAATCACGTGTTCCAAGTGTCATCGTCATCACCATTATGCTCAGATGCGAAAGACATCATAGGTCTGTTACCATGTTGCTTAACCATTTTCAAGGACATTAGACGATAGCGTAAGGCAAACTTACGCTTGGTTTGGGCACGAGCCTATCTCACTACTAAATTGTGGACCAATAACGATTGAGAATAGCCGCTGCATAAAAAAAGAAATAACGCTATATCAAAAATTATATATTGTTAGAGCATAAAACTGAATTGAAAGGATATAAAAAAATTTGTAAGTACACATTGATTGTACTCGTAATCGTTTCAAACACGTTTTTTAACGACTTTGACAGAAATATAACGCCAAATAGTTCATCTTTCCATTGACTTTTAACTAAGGCTATCGAACTCCCTAAGATTTCTCTATATAACTCTCAATTAATTTTGAGTCCAGTGTTTAACAACGATAGTGAACTGACAGAGTAAATTAATAAACAGATGGGCAGTCTGTAGAATTATTAAAACAAAAATAAGTATAAACATTAAACACTATTACAGCCTCCGTGGCGCAGTTGGTTAGACACCGGCTATAAAACGTGAGACCGCGGGTTCGATCCCTACACCGAGACAAATATTTGTGGGAACCACAGATGTTTGTTGCGGGTCTCGGTGTTTGTGAGACCGAAATGTCCCTCGTAGCTTCTGATACTCACGACATAGGACTCGATCTTAGTGTGGGATCAGTACTATGTATGTGACTGTATGGTGTATTTATTTATTACTTCTAAAGCTCTTGCGTCTTACGATCGTC
Organism: Theretra japonica; assembly: GCA_033459515.1. Taxonomy (NCBI): domain Eukaryota; kingdom Metazoa; phylum Arthropoda; class Insecta; order Lepidoptera; family Sphingidae; genus Theretra; species Theretra japonica. The sequence continues at coordinate 5,431,774 of CM065928.1, forward strand.
TAGACATATAAAAAACATTAAATCTTAGTATTTAATCTTGCGTGTCATGCGATACTTCGTAAATGAGAAAAGTTGTTATGAGTGAGTCGTTGTACTTGAAAAAAATAATTAATTATTTGCAGAACTTTTATATATATTATTTGTATTTTTTGCTAGTCTATGTAAAGCTGTAAAGAAAGAATTGATTAAAAACAGAGAATATATGGATTTCAGATTCTTGTGATGATAATAGAACCAATTTCTTATGATTTGCTCAAAGAAAGTATTTTAATAGTATCACGTACTTAATAATAAGTGTGTAAAATATGCTTATTTTTGGAAGAGACCTTTGTTCAATCATTTTTGAAGTTGACTAACTTCCTATGGCTAAACAAGGAGATGAATAATAATTATTTTGTTACCTCTTTATTTTACTTCCACAAAATTTTCTTTATAAAATATATAAAGAAAAATTTCTGTTGCTTTAAGTACTTGGCTCGTCTAAAAATACACGTACTAAATACACTATCATCAACACAAATCGCATAACTCAGCATACAATTCTGCAATATTAAATTATCAACGTAGACTTTGGAGATAATTCTTTATAAAAACTACAAAGCAGCGTGAAATTAAATCTGCGATGAAACTCCTAACAAGATGTCGTGGGCTCAAATATTTAATATTCTGATTCCTTAACGAGCTCGCCCGGTAATCGAATGAATTTGTTTGTTCCTCCGACATTGTTTAATGGGCAGACAGGCCAACTAATAACTGGCTAAAAAGCGTAGACGATTTTATAAATATTTTAAAAATATCTTGCATCTAATTTAAACAAGATAAATCTTATAAAAATAGTATTTCCGTGTTATCTCTATAACTTTTTGTAAAATATTTTGGGAATAAATGCTGGACTTTGCATTTAAAACACTATGCACATTAACATTATATGTATAGGTTAAGTTAATTGAGTTTATGAGATCGAGTAATACGAACATAAAGCACTGCACCTTGCCTATGTCACAATTCTGGCTTTAAAAATCGCTCACCACGTCTCACCTGCAAATAAAAGATAAACAAAATCATTTGAGTAAACAAAGCGTTTGGAACAATGACGAGGCGTCGGCATCGCGAACCTCCAACCGCCGTTACGTGACTCGCGACCGCCTTTCAGTTAATTAAAACTGGTTAATCTCCCGCTGAGACGGCGAACATCGTCGCTCCATTATATGATGCCTATGTACGCGATTTGATTTAGATATGCTTATTACAAAATATTAGGCCCAGAGCTATTTATTTGGTAAAGAAGATCGAACTGAATATTAAAGGTCCAGACATACAGCACGGGTCCCCAAACCAAAAGATCTCCTGATGATTCTTAATTTAGCAAAGATTTAGATCGAACTTGTTGTTAAAGCATAGATCTTATAATGAACCAGGATCTATTCTAATGACCATTGCTCAATAACACGTATGAAAGTTAAGGCTTATACGAGATGTCGGCTTTATAAAATGCAAATGTTACAAGAAAGGGTGAAGAAAGGGGGAGAGGGTGGTAAGTAAAGCTGAACCCTCAGCAATCACATTACACGTTTCTTACATCTTAGTCTCAGAATGAACCATTGCCACAAAGATACTGCAATTGTGAAGACTCTAAAAAAGCCTTGACAAAAGTCATTTTAGTAAAAGCCAACATATCCCAGTTAAAATTACTAGAAAGTAAAGAGTATAAACATAAAACTACATTAGCCAATTGGCAGTTAGTGGGTTGCTTTAAGTGCTTCGGTCACGTTTTCAGGAAAAACTGGAATTACACAGAAGTAACTTACGGAAACTTAACTTAGCTGCTTACTCCATGAAGGTCAAAAAGCAAAAGATCTTACGAAGAGTAGCATGTTATGTTACTATTATAGCTTTTAGTGTTTCTAAAAGACGTAATAAATAAAAACGACTAATTGCCTGCTGCCGGTCAGCAGGTCAGGTCTTACAAAACAGAGGTGAGAGATTAGAACGGTACACATTCTACTTTACGAAGTCACGTGATACATTTGTCCAGTTTCAGAAACGAATAGACGAACGCGAGTTTTCTTTGATGAAACACGAGACGCACGGATTGAATAGCTACGTAATGGATATGGCGTATCAAGAGTATCAACCCTCAAAAAGCGAGTGGAAAAGTTTTTACAAATCGTCAAGTGTTATTTATATCCCAAAATAGGTCACAAAGTCATAGATAAAACAAGTAAAGTGCGTTGGGAAGTAACCCTTCCGGGCGAAAGTTTGTTATCTCGAAAGTTCGTTCAAGTCGGGTGCGATGTGATCCACAAGCTATTTGTGGGTTAAGAAATGTTTGTTTCTAGTTCGGGTCTTACAGATTCCCAGGACTGCGATATATCTTCATCTAAATGGTGGGGAATTTTCACAAGTTTTCATACCTTCTTGTTTTAAAGTATAGTCATCCCGAAGAGAGACTGGCTGGTAAAGTTTTAATACTATAATACTTTGTGTGGATTAAAATGACGTATTAATCTGGATAGTATCATAAAATACATACATAAACTCACGCCTTTTTCCCAGAAGGGGTAGCCAGAGACGCCAACATGACACCCACCTTTCGCCTTGTATGTTCCGTTCTACAATGTGATAGGGGGCTAGCCTATCGTAGTATCGGACATAAATTCCTGACGCCGGGCTGATATTGAATCGAAAAATCCATGATCACTTTACTCGACCTAGGAATCGAACCTGAGATCTCAGCTTTACAGTCGCAACACTACGCCATCAATACATATCGTACAACTACGCTACCAAGGCAGTAAAAAATACCAGCAAATCAATAAATTCCTTTGGGGATGTATTTTCTATATAAATATATGTTATACATATTTATTTTCAAAATACACAAATTGGCTATGTTACTATATCAACTATAATGTCTAAACTCTGTCAATAAAACTCTTGGTTTTGGATTAGTCCTATACACAGTATTGGGCGTAAATGTCTTAATACTAAATCATGTACCTACCAACATATAATCATTTTCATATTTATTGGAAATAACTTGATCGCGTAAAAAATGAAATTACTCGAAATAACCGTCAATTGTAGCTATCTTGGAATGATTCATATAAAAGCAATTGAAAATTCCAATACCGCACAACGGCCGCCAGTTGGCCCGCTCTGCCACGCGCTGTTTAGCAATTGTCAAACAATCGAATCACTACGATTGTTATTCGATTGCCATCGAATAAACGGAACAATCGAATAATTTGATTGCTTTCACTCGGATTCTGATGCTGGAGGTATTAGGCAATAAGAAATTCTCAGTTTTTGTGCCGTACGAGTATGACGAAGACGATTATGACGCTTATTCATAAAGTTCTGTGGGAACAAGTGGGACGGAAATGAGTGACGGTATTTTTTTTCTATTCGCCTCAGCAATCATTTCTAACGACTTCTTCGTGTCCAGCAATATGCGGGTACGGATGTATTGAATGGCAAGATATAATTGTCTGACACCAATTGATGATGTGGTACTAGTACCACTGTAGTCACTAGTGACTACAGCTTTTAATTTACCATCATGTACAATGCAGTCGCTTTGCAGTGCCAAGTTAATAACCTAGACATGTTTATAGGCATTAATTAAATAATTATACTCGTACTATACATGAATAGTCAGCTTATAGTGTATCCAAAGCGCTATAAATATGACTTAAAAATAGTTTAATATAACAAAAAATAATCATTATATCATTTAAATTACCATAAAATATGTCGGCCCGCTGAAACTCATGCGTTTTGTTGAGAAAATCAATTGCCCGCAGTGTAGGCGCGTACAACGTAGGCGGTATACAACTTACAAACAATTAATACCGCCAACGTCGAATACGACAATAATTATTGGAAACATACAGGTTAATTGATGCCAAAACAGTAGGATTGCTTATCCTGCCACGCATCGCCCACGTAAAATATTACGGATTTTAAACTATTTAATTCCTCTTGTACTAGATAACATGAAAACATATTTAAATATCTATTTATAAACCAACCCCACAGCAATATGAGCTCATATAAAATTATTTATAAAACTTCACTTGTTGGGTCTCATAACTTCGTTGGCACTGAAATGCGCATATAGGTACTCTCACATTTGATATTTTATTACATCACAGAGAAGTCTGACGCGACGTACTTCTAGAAAAATGGTGCATTTTCTTCAGAAAATACATTCTACGTGACTTTTCAGAAATTGTAAAGCGAAGTGGTTTTGCCTGTCGTGGAAGAAAGGTTAGAACATTCAAAAACTGCTTATAGAACTAAGGCTTTAGATTTCAGATTGCTCTCACTGTATTTCGTAGAATTGAATGCGGAAGGAAGCTATATGCAAATATTTGTTTACATTTCGATTCGATTTGTTTATTTACCTATGCGGTGCCGTACAAAGCGGTTATGAACAAAAGATCAAAGGTTAGATTTCTGGACCGAGCTGAATGGTAGGATGACCAAGAAATATTTGGTTACCGACTGCGGGTTGTCTGACCAAAATTCTCTTTTAATTCTAATACTCACAACGTAAGCTCGCATAGATCGCTGCAGAGTCGTCTCTGTGATGTAACAAATTGTGCAGAAAATTGCATTTAAGCTCCCATGTCTCTGCAGCGTATCTCAAGGTAGACTGAAAACGGTAGTCGAGGAGTTGAATTTTCAAATATTTTATAGTCCAGCGTGACTCCAATATGTGTTACAATTGCCAAAAAGCCGTTCAATTTAATGTATGCACTTGAAGATCTCTCTACTCTGATTTTTCTTGCCTAAATAGGGACAATGCAAACTTAACCTTTGACTATTTCTACATTTTCACCTTCAACCGTAATGATCTTTTCAGCTGGAGCTAACATTCGGAGAATATTACTCATGAGTTTGATCTTCAACATATTTATCAATATCAAGAATGCTTCAAAATAATCTTTAAGCGTGTGTTAAAAGTCTTCTAGGTTATTTCCTCGTTTGTGTTGCTTTGTAGGGGGTATCATTGTGTTTCTGTTCGATATAGCGAGTTAAAGACATCCTCCGTGGCGCAATTGGTTAGACGCTGACTGTGAAACATGAGGCTGTGGGTTCGATTCCCTCACCAAGACAAATGTTTGTGTGAACCACAAGTATTTGTCTCGGGTCTGGGTGTTGGTGAGACCGATAAGTCTTTCGTAGCTTCTGATACCCATGACACAAGTGTTAATTGATCTTAATGTGGAGGCAGGACTAAGTATACTGTTGGATGTATATGTACTATGTTAGGTACTTGTTTATTTTATGTTTATTGCAAAAAAATATATAAAATTATCCATAAATACGAGGTGGGACTAGAAGCCACCATTAACATTTATGACCGAAGTGACCCATGCAAGTGTTTTACGACGCATTCTTAAACAGTCGAAAATAGCTTGGGTGAAATGGTGTCACCTTGTCCCACTCTCCTATTGATTGGGTTAGGTTCGATTAAATATTGCAGTTTTGCTAACATTGTAGCTGAGACATAGAGCTTTTAGAGAAGGTATTTTTATTGCAATGAATGGCGAGACGAGCATGCCATTCGCCTGATGGTAAGCGATACGACTGCACATGGACAGTACCAACACCAAACAACGCCATGAATTATAAAGCAATGCTCGCAATCCTGAGACATAAGGTGTTACGCCTCATTATGCCCACTCAGGCTACAATGTCCTTAAAAACCAGAACACAACAATGCATTTACACTGCTATTTGGCGCAAATGAGAGACCTATCATCAATGAAGGTGAAGGTCTACATAAGTCCAGTCCATTAGACGTTAACCAACATTTCAAATCAATAAAATAAAACCCCATCATGTACCTTTCACACAGAGATAAACCTGCAAAATGCAGATAGCCCCATTTAGGCACAAAAGCGCTGTATCTCGCGTGGTAATGAAGCTATTCGTTTCAACAGGGTTACCAGGTTCGATGCATCGATCTGTTTGGCTTTTATAAATAGAGACGAGCGTGGCTCACCCTTTCTGATCGTGTCGATTAGTTTAAAGTCGCGTTGGATGTTTCTGTCAACATGTTCGTAAATTTAAAGGGATTGTTTCCTTTTTTCCAAGCTCTTTGCAACAAAGTATTTCATATCTTTATGTAGAAAAAATAGGAAATGCATTGCTGGCGAGTAATAGATTGCACGAGGCAAAATTAAACTATATAACTATTGTTGAAGTTGTGGTTTTGAAACTAACATAACATTGAATTTATGTTACGTTAGTATTCATAGTGAATAGTTACCTGATTTAATAATGAAGGCAAAACAGTGTGAAGAGTCATTCATTTCCGAGAATTCATTACGAAATTTCTAAAAGTACATATGTGACTTTAGCATGGTAGACTACAAGGTCCAAATTTCAGAATTAATGTCTGTCAGGAAGAAGAAAGAGCATTTATTACCAGGATTAACTCCCTCAACGGCACAACATGGGCTGAACAGACATGAGTCAGTATGTAACTAGATACGCCATGTATAGACTGTGTTGCCGTATTTCAAGTAAGATTTACAGGTGTACGGACTTAGACTGTATTTTACGGCCTTGGGCTAATGTAGGTTCATATAACGAGAACTCCTTCTAAGTTAGATACGCTTATTCGCCCGGATAGCAAATGTTATATACTAAAGGTATAAAACTTTGTATTTGGCACTTACTAACTTTGTTTTTTTTTAAACTCGTTCAGTAAACATCCACCTTCGAGCTAGCGTAGTGATTTTCATCATTTTTCTAATTAAAAAAATTGTCTGAAAAAAAAAAACTGGGCTTTATGGGCGGAATTGCAGCATTGCAAGGTTTCAAGCGTTTGCTGTGTTTGGATGTGTTCAGTTTACCCCTTTAATGCTACATAATTAAATCTCCTCCATAGATTACCGCAGCGTTCTGTTGGAATCGGACTGCACTCAGTGAGTTTTCGTAACTTTGATCAGATCATAAAAAATAAATAGCAAAATGATAACTGCTTGTTGTTTGTGTTTATGTTTTTCATATCAAATAAGATTAACGATCCTGCGTGGCGCATCAACAACAACTGGTTTGTTAAAAACTACGCAATAATAAGTGTGCTTTCACATTTTACAACACAAATTAATTAGTTATATTAATTGAACTATGTGCTCCACTTCCAACATATTTATTTGCGTACGAGTGCAAACTCGAATGTTCAAGTTGGCGTATAAAAGCTATTAAGAGAGATTTTAATGAAATATGCGAATAATTCAACGAGCTGAAATCCTATGTGCGCGGGAATTAGAAAACTAATGGCCATAAAATTACTTCTGTGTGCGTGCGTGCATTTAAATTTAATCGTGTATTTTTCATAAATTCAATAACTTTTATGTTTTATAAAACTTTATTTCTATAATTCCATATTTTAAATCTGAGTTTTAAAGATTATACTTAAACACTTGAGGATATTATGAATTTATTTGTTATGATGTTGTTAACTTAAAATATTCTTTATCAAATTTTGAATCTCTATTTTATTTGTGCTCAAGAATCGATAATTCAAAACTATATCTCATCTATATGTATACTTTTATTTATAAGTGGTTACAAAATAACTATAGGTACTGTCTTGGGTATCCAATCCAATCCATCAGCCAAAGGAAGTTCACTGCTGAACAAGGCCTCACCTAATGATATCCACAGTGACCTGCTGGAGGCAGCCTGCATCCAGCGACGTCCAGCGACCTTTACGAGGTCGTCTGGCCACCTAGTGAGTGGACGTCTCACGCTGCGCTTTCCACTCCCATTGGCCTCCATTCGAGAACTTTTTGGCCCCATCGACCACCAGCCTGTCTTGAGAAGGTACGTCAAAATAAGACTTGCCTAATGAGTTTCCCAACAACGACATACTTGCAAGTGAAAATAGTGCTAAAATAGTACCACATAGTAAAATATATACCACTTTTAGAAAGTACACACAAAATACCAAATTACGTTTCCCGAGTCACGAATATATTATGTAGAGCTGAAATCTACATAACTTTTCCACGTCAGTGCCATTCGATAGCCATTTATCAACAGACATACCGTTTGTTTATTGTCTACTAGAAAAACAAGGTATCGTCCCTCTACGGGCTGTTCGCGGTTTGAGCCAGTTTTTATACTGGCACGGTAAATTGTCTACAAATTACAATTTTCTGTTGGTAGGTCTCTCATATGTGAGATGCCGCCTGGGTAGGTATGTCTATTTCTTCCGCCAAACAGTAGTATAAACGCATTGTTGTGTTCCGGTTTGAAGGACATTGTAGCCAGCGCAACTACTGGACATAATGAGACTTAACACCTTATGTCTCAAGATAGCGAGCGCAGTGGAATGCCCAGCATTTCTTTGTAATTCATGGCGTTGTTTGGTTTTGTAAATATCCATGAGCGGTCGTATTGCTTACCATCAGGCGAATGGCATGCTCGTCTTGCTGTACATTGCAATAAAAAAAAACAACCCAAAAGTTAAGCGTGTTGTAAATAAGGTATCCACCGCAAGAGACATTATCTTAATCATATTTTTCCTTCCCAAATATCAGCGAAAGTAATAATAACTTTTCACTGTTCCGTTATCGATCGTTTGCTTTAAAACAAAAAAAAACATTTGTATTTTTATCGATATATATACTCAGCCTGTCGCCGTCCACTGCTGGACGTTTTTTATCGATGTAAGTTAGAGAAATATTCCAACAAACAATAAAGAAACTAAGATGATAAAATACATAAATCAATTCCAACAAGATGCTTCTATCGAAAGCAAAATGTTCTATTTATATAGCGAGGCAAAGTTCCAAATAATGTATCACATTTCCGAACTGAATGAGGAACAGTTACGAAATCGGATACACTTCAATGTCGTCACGAAAATCCACTCACGTCAACTTGTCATAACAATATGCGTCAAAGTACCTTGTATTAGTCACTTTATGATACACTAGCGACGCGACACGGCTTTGCCTGGATTCTATTAAAACTATTAACACTAGTTCTTTCCCATCGGCTTGATCCTTTGGTTTTGCGTAGAGATGTAGCATCGCTCTGCATTCTGTATCGCATTTACCACAGGAAGTGCTCTGGAGAATTGTTCAGACTTATCCCTGTAGCTGAGTTCCGCCACCGTACAACGCAGTAAACCTCCAAATACCACCCACATCACCACGGAGGTTGAAAATCCACCACATTGCATGTCTCCCGACACTTTCTCCCACGTACGACAAATCTGTGGAACCAATTGCCAACAGCGGCATTTCCGGACAAGTACGGCCTAGCGACATTCAAAAAACGAGAGTACTACGAGTACGAGAGAGTACGAGAGTACAGACTGGCAACACATCTCCATGCCCTACGGTGTTGCAGATGTTCATGGGCGGCGGTGATCACTTACTATCAGGTGAATCGTATGCTCGTTTGCCCGCTATAATATAAAAAAAAGATGCAACACTATGGAAAGAAATATATTCCTGAATTTTAAGTTAATCCGTTTATTTCAATTTAAATATCTAATCTATACTATAGTTACGCTTCTTTAACTCACTAATTCATGTACGTAAAGACTAAACCGTTGTACTGGAGCCACAAACATAAAATTATGTCATTAGATAACTTTTATGTTGTTAGTATCTACTAAGGAAGCATTATGGAAATTTCACCCCTAAGGGTGTAAAATAAGGTCGAATTGCTTGTGAGTTCGCCATTTTCATACACGTGTTTCTGGTTATAAATACGTATATATTGTTAGAACATACCAATGTGACATTCGCGTTCGTAGATAGCTCTTGTTTATAATTTACGTATGATCATAACCTGGGGGGTAGATAGAAAAATTAATAATGGAATGGCGGTGGCGTGTGTCGCTGAGATTTATCGCGGCCATCCATTCGCAGGTTTAAATATATCATGCGCTTAACACCGCCGTTCGCATCTCCGTTTATGCCACGTCAACACCGTGCTTGTTCAAATGGAAATTATATTTACATCATTTTGTGAACATATTTTATAACTATTTAATCTTCTACAGGTGATAGGCTTGTCCCCTATCACATCATGGGACGGAGCACAAATGGCGAAACGCTGCTCCTCTGCCTACCCCTTCTGGGAAAAAGGCGTGATGTATATGTATGTATGTAATCTTCTACACTGCCTCGGTGGCGTTGTTATACGGGAGGATTATAAAGCTGAGGTCTCGGGTTTGAGTCCCGGTTCGGGAAAAGTTTTATTGGGTTTTTCAATTCATTATCAGCCGGGAGTCAAAATTTGTGCCTAATATGGCGATAGGCTCGCCCCCTATCACATTGTGGGACGGAACATACAAGGCAAATTGTGAGTATCCTGGTACCACCTGTGCCTACCCTTTCTGGGAAAAGGCTTGTGCTTATGTGTGTGTATATATGAGTATGTTAATCTTCTACATCATTTTTTCCCTCACATACAAGTGCGAAGTCGATCCTGCATTGTAAATATGTTGAAATATGAATTTGCTTTTAAATTTTACTATCAGCTGCGTTTTTTTAAAAGAGAAAATTTTAGTAGTTGAGCAGAAAGACGTGCTAGAACAAGGAAAGAAATGCTTATAAATAAGATTTTTCGTGTATTGTAGCGGCTTTTATAAACACAATCAAATCATACAATCCAGGTACAAATATCTGCGGACTGCACAAATATTTATTTTGCGAGAATCGCATGTTCTGCCGAGAACCTCAATTCTCTCGCTCCTGCAATCACTTAGAAAATCGCATGCTAAATTGAAAGTTATTTCTCGTAGTTGTCATACGGTATGATTGCAAAGCTGCGGTTTCGGGTTCGAATCCCGAGTTGGGCGAAGTGACGTTGGATTTCTTCTATTCCTTATTACCCCGGAGTCAGGAATTTGTACTTCATATGGCGAGTGGATCGCCCCCTATTACATCGTGGGTTGGAAAATACAAAGCGAAACGTGAGTTTCCTGGTTGCACCTCTCGTTGCCTACCCCTTTATGGAAAAAAGGCACATATGTATGTATGTTATTAAATAAAATGTTCATCAGTTCTTACACCAAAAAAATCACATTAACTACCATTAAAAACAGCCCGGGCAATTAGCTAATTTATATTGAAAAATCGACTTAAAATATACGAAAACAAATTGTGTTATGAAATATCTATCGGGCGAGGACGTCGCGCCATTAAGCTGTTATTTCTCGAGGCTTACTACGGGGGCTCAACGTCGTTCCTATTTTAATCTAGCCTTATTTCTGTTCGGCGAGACGACAACGTCGAATATTCCTATTAACAGGCTTGTTTGAAAACAGGGATAGGCGAAAATCTGGATTTTATAGAATGATAAATTATAGGACGACATTGCCGTGTTAAACAACAGATGTTGGGGACAAGATGACGTCTTATCGTATAATCCGTAGACATAGGTATTATCATTAATTGATATTTATTTTAGATATTTATTATTTATTATCCTCTCAAATGAGGCTGCAACTCTATGATCAAACTGCAAAAGATATTTACGCTCAGCTGGAATTAAAGATCCATACCTCACAACCCTCACATGACGATATTGTATAATTTAATGTTTGTTGTTACCCTATTCGGCTCATAACCTATTTAACTTTGCAGTGTGTAGCTTTACTTATTAATTGGAACATAGGTACATAATATTTTTCGGGTTATAATTATTCCGGGTCATATGACATGAGTCGTATGCTCGATAAAAAAAGACCTATGCAACAAAAAATTTGGAATTCAAATGACGTATTACCCCCCCCCCCCCATTCCCCAGAGTCCTTTCACACGAGAGTCTGGCATCAACTTGTCAATTAATATCAGCCTCGTTTCGAAACAGGGATCAGCGAAAATCTAAATTTTAGACAAACGCAGATTAGTTCGACACATTTCGGACATTGTTCCGACGTCTGCGTAACTGATTGTAAATTATAATTGGCTATCGGCAGTCATTGTATTAACGAATTAGTTTGACGCGTCCGGACTGTGAAACATCGTGCTGTCATTTCTAAATGGAAATTAATTATTTTGAACTGATAATTTAACGATATTGTCCCATACCCTCAGCGCTGGCACTGAAGTAAATATTTTTTAAGACATTGTACTATTTTATATTTTTTCTTTCTTCTCCTTTTCTGCTAATGTAAATACGCCCTTATATCTCTGAGAAAGCAGGCAGTGATCTATAACTTAAACCTATATTTCGCCAAGTTATTTTCGCCCCAAGATAATATATTATGATAAGGCAACTAGCAATAATATAAGGTTTCGCAAATCAGAATACTCACAAACCTTTTTTTGACAAAAGAAAACCTGTTACATTTTCCTTCCGAGACCCCGGGAAGGACGAAAGGACTTTGTCGGTGTTCGGCGTTATAGCCTGGCTGGTCCCGAACATACCGCCCAAAAACATCCCTCTGCCCACCAAACGCACTTTGGCGGCACCGGATGTCCCAAGACAGAAAGTACCCCAATGTTTTTTCAAGGGATTTCCAGCGCTGATACACGACACATATGCGTATATGTTAATAACTACTTTTTCACTGCACTTTGCTGGGTATCCCGTCAGATACGAATATTGTACCACCGCTTTGGGCTCGTACTAGCTTTTTCACTATAAAAAAATCAAGTTTAATTACCGCCAAGAAATACTTACGGCCATATTCATAAACAGATTTAAAACCTATTTTAGTTATCGAATGTTTTGCTTCTTTCGAACAAACGATTTTAAAACAGTTTATGAATAAGGCCGAGTTTAAAATGTAGGACTTATATCTTCCACAGGTTCTTCATATTAAGAAACAAGGTTGATGGATGTTTACTTAGTATATCTATTTCCCGTCAAACAAAAGCTCATGTGCTCTCGTATACGATTACGCGTAATTGAATGAAAACACTGCCGTTTAATTAGGTAATTGTTGTTTCGTTATAGCGTTGTTTTTCTTTCTATTGTTCCCTAATTTTATAGTATGGAGGCGGATACCAAGGATTGTTGCTATAAAAATATTTTTATAGCAATAGTCTAGAGCTTTTAATTAATCACATATCACGTAATTGTGATACGCGTCAATAAAAACAGTTTAATACACAATAAGGTTGTTGACTCAATTTTTATTCTTATTTATATAAAAAGGTTTCGTTATGCAAAATCGTAAACGGTAAGAATTTTTCAATTCTGTTTGGTAATAAACAAGTCACAAGTATTAGAAGTTTTGTGATAGAAGAAACAGAAAAGGATGCAACTACCGTGCTGTGACGTCATATTACAAAGGATCAGATTCGTGTTTGTTATAAAAGATTATTTGCAGTGATCATTAAATACTGTTCCGAATATTGAACTCAATGAACATCCCAATTACTTAGAGGTTTATTTAAATTAAATGGTTTTTAACGTTCTCTTAACGAATGAACTTAACTATGACCCACATCACCGTCGATGGGAAATATCGCGTTTGAAAAAACCTGAGGGATCGCCAAGATAAATTCAAAAGTGTGTGAAATCTACCAATCCGCGTTAAACAGTGTGTTGGACTTCGGCCCAAATCGCTCTCAATCCTAGAAGAAGTCTATTCCAAGTAATATACAAATACAGATAAGTATATATTTATAATATCTCAACTGCATCATAAATTCCAACTATGTTACAAATCAAATATCGCAGCGTTTTATGTTTATTCCACAAGACTGGGGCGACTACAAATAAGGCAAATAGAATTTCTGAACACTAGAGAAATTAAATTGTTCCGACCTCGATACGGCTGTGTCATGGAAATCAGGACGACTTTATACAAGTAGATAAACTCGTTAGGGCTGCACGGATTGTTAGCCCACCCGGTCGTGTTCAACTCAATATAGTAGCTATTATTAAATTAATAGCTAATGTCGACATACCACATAACCACTCTCAATCGTACTCTCGATTGTAGAGGAGGGCCGTGCCCTGCAGTGGGTCGTATATGGGCTGATACAATACAAAATAATGTCGACATAGTAGCATCGTTAACTAGACTCAGTGATATGGTATGACTTGATTTTTCTAAATACAGTATTTCTCTTCATAAATCACTGAACAACTGTGGAAACTGTATTTTTAATGAAAAGGGATATAAATGATTTTCAGTAACGATCAATTGGACTGCTCCTGATACCTATTATAATGATGAATTTATTGACTCAAATTCATAGTCTACATTAAAAATTTAACTACAAACAAAAGGCGCAAGTATGAGGAATTTTAAAGTATAAAGTATTGTATAAATGACTTATGCCTTATGGCTTATGCTTAAGTTTTCCGAGTCGTGTAGGTTACGTGGAACACTTGAATCAGACTTGGAAGATGAATCTAGAGCCCAATTTGGGAGCTGAGAATTACATGTGACATGAATAATAAAATATCGATCCCACACAATACTAGTGGCAACCCTTAAAATATAATTCACAAAGTTATTAGCTATGATTTTCTGTTTACCACAAAGTTACGCAAAATTTAAACAATTTATTTCAGAAAATCTCTGTACTTGATAGGTCCCGGATACATTACCTCGACACGATATGTTTAAGATGGAAATATAGCAGCCACTACTGGAAAAGAGACTTGACAGTACTAATACTTCATCAGGTATTAAGATACAGCTATCTCTCGACCTGACAAGCGCACTGCCACGCCATATTATACTTAATATCAAAACTAAAAAGTTCTGATTAGTATTACACATATTTATGGTCAAGCAAGATACTTAGCATCACGTAAGCAACTCGCACCCATCGTGACTTCAACTCTATAAAGTTAGATTTATGATCGTTCATAATTAGAACGAAAGTATGCTGTAAAATAACATGATATTCTTAAAAATGTAAATCATTTTCAATGGCAATAATTAAGACTTTAACAATGACAAGAACGTACAACGAATCAAAACAAACCAAGGAAATCTTTTGTGTCTCATATCAATTAGAAAACAGCAAGTAAAATGAAAAAGAAAGATTATTTTCATTCTGGACTTTGTGTTTCCAAATTAAAGTTTTAATTCCCTCGTTAACAAACTGTATTTTTAAATAAATTTGAAAGAAATAGCTACTTGCCTAATCTTAAGCTTCGCCGCTGGCGATTTGAGTTAATTTTGCGAATAATAAAGTAAATATGATTTCATCTTCAATTATCTAAATTAATTTCAATCTTGACGAGACTGTACATTCGTAATTGATGACACAACTAGTATATTATGTTGTGGGTTTTAGACATGTATACTTTTGCAATAACATGTTTTATAATTGAATTGTAACGGTATCTAAGTATATAGCGTCCGGGTAACGACCACTGATATAGGCTGTAGAGCCCGCCATGCTGATTCGAACAAGTGTGATGTGTTTGAAATTCATAAAGTCCGGTTTCGAAGACCGGCGTAATTGTATCGAAAGAAAAAGGTTTTCTTTTCCTCCTGATTAATTTATATACTGGTTAAAGACAAGTTAGTGTCCCTAGAGACTCGCTGGGTGCCAATTAGCGGCCAATGATCTGCGTTGGATAATCATCTGTAACCGATAAATGCTGCATTTTAAATTGCAACAATGAGGTCCACTACAGTCAATTTATCATGTCTGTATAAAAATAGCATGCAATTCAACGCTGTCATAGTGAGCTTGTCGTCAATTACGTCGTAAAATTATGCTCGTTACTGGGTTAGGTCCAGCTAAATATTAAACACGTTTTTGCTCTTGTTGTGTAGACCACAAGAGCAAAGACGTTGTAGACACGTGACTACCAATAACAACAAATAATAATAATTACACCCAACAGTCACATACATAGTCCTGATCCCACATTAAGATCAATTAAGTCTTGTGTCGTGGGTATCAGAAGCTACGAGAGACTTTTCGGTCTCACAAACATCCAAACCCGAGACAAATACTTGTGGGCCTCACAAACATTTGTCTCGGTGCGGGGATCGAACCCGCGGCCTCTCGTTTCACAGGCGGCGTCTAACAAACTGCGCCACGGAGACTGTCAAAAATAAATTAACAAGAATACTACCACACTACCACACACTTTGTCGGGACCCCACGTTACGATCAGTTAAATCTTGTGTCAAGTTGTTACAAACAAGTATATTGTTACTTTTATAAACCCGGACTGATATTTTTCATATGATTCAATCAAAACATAAAGTGCAGCAACGAAGTGCTTTTCACGTCAATTACATTATGTTGTGCAATGTTCAGCTTGGTTTCGTGAAAAACAAACGGAAAGCTAATGGTTTTGATTACGAATTTTTCAATTTTATTGAAAAAATAAAATAAATTGGAGATTAAAATAAACGTTTCACGGTTAATATTGTGAATATAAAATTCAGTTACGGATCATAGGTCAAGTATCTATAAGAGGATGATGGGCAATTTCAGTTAGCCAGGCGGAATTTAATAAGAGCGGGAAATAATTGTGTTTTCATTTAATTTATTTTTTATATTAGCGATGAATTGTGAAAGTAATAACGACACGTATATTCCTAAATATTACTAACGTTTTATTTATGATACCAACATTGTGAATTTACATAATGAAGGAAACTAAAAGAGAAAGAGTTACCTTTAGATATACGCTCTTCATCATGTTGCTATCTGAATATTACTCATTCTTCACGGCTCGTATAACAGTCGATCAAACAAACAGCTGGTTCAGTGCCCAGCTGTTTCAAAACAATCAATATCTTAAAATTAATTCCGTTAGTTCTTAAAAACTAGCAATTTTCAAATATGCCAAATTGTTCAATTCAATGTGAAAAACGAGATTTTACCTGATAGTGCGGAGATTAATATTTTTTATTAACTGCTGTAATAATCCCGACATCACAATCTCTGTAATAAATGATGTGCGTACACAGTACAGAAAATATATAAATAAAGAAAGAAAGTATAAAAATATTCACACAATCTGATGAAATTGTTAAGGTTGACTACGCAAACTACTACAGCCACTAACCCCCAATATATTCCAATAACACTATCTAGCTAAAGAATAACATTTCGCTTTTAGCTCACGTTTGTAGCCAATTTCGACGACTAATAGCTGGTAATAAAGTGCAATATACAACAAACGGTAAGCATAGCTAACACAGGGTTGGCAAGCCACAGGTGGCGGCTACGTGAAAACATCTCCAAGTTTGTTCCATTATTGGCGAGTTGGCGCAAAGAATATCGAATTTGTATTGAGGTTTTACGGTATATACGCAGGTCATGAAAGGTTAACTCGGCGATTTGTGTTTTGACACGATTCCATGAAAATCGTTTCTTATTTTGGTATATATTTCACAGTAGGTGCGGTTAAAGGTAAAGCTACATATCATTCAGTGTATTTATTTATTTATTTGGACCACCAGCGGTGGTTACAAATTTACGTACACTATGGAAATACAAAAAATATTAAAAAATAAAAGTAACAACTAACACCTTTTAAGGCTATCACAACATGTAACTATAATAATTGAATTAAAAAAAAATCATAACTTCTAATAATTCTTAATGAAGAATGTTTGCTTTTGTTTTCTCCTCTAGCAAATAATATTTGCCAACCACATCACGATGCAATTTGGTTACACGTGTACGAGTATTTGTTAGCTTGTAGCAATTTGCATGGTTCGTGTGCTTGTTTAACGCTCGTATTGTCATACAGCATTTATATTTTAACTGTATACGACCCTCGTTTTATTCCTATCTATATAATATTGTACCTTTGATTTTATTCATTATCATTTGTCCTTATTGGAATTGTTACATGTTATTAGCAGGAGCGAATTGATAGAATAAAGAAAAAAATTGAATCAAATTTAAGCCATCACAATGTATCAAATTAGATTAACAAGGCTAAGAAACTTAACACTTGTTATTCAACACTTAAACATAATTAAATAGCACCAAAACTAACATTTACTTGTAGTTCATTTGGCATCTTCACTTCACAATATAAAAGGACTATCAACCCTATTCAGAGACTAGTCTATAAACCCGCACGATGCACGACCAGGATTAAATATACCCCCAATAAGGGAGACGAATCGCGACCATTTATACCGGACAGGCGCAAAGGATGGTCAGTAAAACAATTCGCCCATTTGCGTTACTTATTCTCGTTAGGTCTAACTGGTCACGTCAATTACATTTTCTCTGTGGATTTCGGGACTCCAAATTATGTTCCAAGGGTATTTTAGACCATTTCCGAGCTAATTTTATTAAAACAGATTTTATGTTACTTTATAAATTTGTTTTTTCATAATTTGCAACAAAACCCGTTGTGTTTGATAGGTCAATTAATCTCGCCGTTTCGGATTATGTTAACACATTTATTTAGCCACATAGAGTAGTAGTAGTAGGTAGATAGTTTTTATGCATTACTCAATACGTACAAGCATATATTATATTAAAATATGATACAAACAATTCCAAAGGCAATTAACCTTTATAACTTATGCACATACCAGTGTTGCGTATTTAATTATTGCTAAATTAAAATTCTTTGCTGTTGCCAAAACATTATCTGGAAACTTGCAGAGGTACTTCAAAATTCTCTACAAGAATGTTAACTGTATGTAAACCTCCTCGCACAGGTGGAACACATCAGGGGAACGTACTTGAACTGGTATAATTTTATAATTTGTATAAAAGTGGAATAACTGCTAGAAACCTTAGATAACTTTAGGTACGAGCTATATTTGAAAAGTATATGAAATTGAAATATGCATATTAGAGAATAATGGCATACTTCGCGACCACTCCTAATAGTTCTAGAATGCCTGTGTATTGAGACCTAGGATACTGAAAGATACTTAGGAAATAGAAATGGAAGTGTAAGAAAATAAATTAATGTAGAGTATGTGATGAACATTTTTTTTTGTGATGAATATGATTCGGAGATATTTACTTAGATTGTTTGCACAGGTGTAGAGGATGTATGAGAGACGAATATGGTTGATAGGGGCCTCTCTCTCAACACAAACAACGACTCTGACATTTGACCTCTATCAAATAAATAATCTTTGAAAAGTGCACATCAGCAGTATGCTTCACATGTATTCCGCATGAATATAAAAGAGTTAAACAGATGTATCAGAATCATACCCTTTGGCATTCAATAGTGTCATCCTACACTCGTTTGATAAATACGTGGCAGCAAACATGAATGAAAAGATGCGAATGTGAAAGAAGCCTAATAAATTATGGGTGTGCCAGGACCGTAGCTTGTGGCATTTCATAACTACCTTAGAGGAATGACATAAAGCCGTACGTTCGTATTTTATGTGTATGTGTGTAAAAATGGAAACGCAGTTTAAAAAGTTAATTGGACGTTGTGCACAAGACGCGAGGCGCAAACATTGCGGTCGGCCGCCGCAACGTAATATGTTACCAACACTACCACATGTCGCCGCAGCAAAACCGCAGCCATCTGTTGTGCTATTATGTCCGTTTGTGCGTTAGGCCGCCTGCAAACTCTTGTTTCGATTGATAAATACACCAAAAAGAGTTTATATATTAATAACCTTACAGAAACAGAACAGTGTCTAGTTAAATAAATTCTCATGGTCACCAAAGAACTAATTCCAACAAGAACGGTTACAATAGAACGACCTTATAGATCGATAAAACCATACATACATACGCCTATATCCGATTGGGGTAGGCACAGACTATTGAGGTCCAAGTGCTACGTTCCATGCATGTCTCTTTCGCTTCATCAACGGTCATTAATCTCATACACGCTCGTCGATGTTGAGGATTCCGTATATATCGATATAATAAAGTACATATTCTATTTCGGATAAAAGCCTTAACAAAGATAGAAATATATAAAGCGTAAATTACATAACAAATGCAATGACGGAAATGGAACTAATGCGTCTTCAGTAAGATAAGAACAAAAGCAAGACAGGCACCCAATCCATCAAAAACTCAACGTCGTGTCGCACTCGACAGATTCCGAACCACGCAGTAATCCGTCATTACTCCGTGAAATGGATTTGTTGCCTTCACCGAAACATGACAATATATTTGTACCTTAGTGTATTTATAATACACAGAGGGCGCTGTCATACATTTGCGTCTTCACAAACGTATACATTTTCATGTTCGGAATTTTGGTAGCACTGCTATATTATGGAAAATTTAACTAATTATTTAACAACAAATTTCTATTTCGTATTTCATAATTTCAACGAAACAAATATTTGTGGGAACCACCGGTATTTGTTTCGGGTCTGGGTGTTTGTGAGACCGAAAAGTCTCTCGTAGTATATAAAAAATCTCGCTGAATAAACGCATTCGCGAGTTTGCAGTCGGCCTAAGCGATGTAGGTCACATCCTGTACAAACTTTGTCAATAATGTTATTGAATGCGAAACGACCTTTCGTTGAGAAAGTGCCGTCGACACCTGCGCCGATGTCGTTAAAGAGCAACATTTTTCTCACCTCTTTCTTAGTTGAAAAGATACTTTGACGTCATGTCGTCTTTTTAAGTTGGTTTTTATGAAAGTCGAAATGTTTTGCCGTAGGCGGATTGATTATGTTGGAAAATATTTTTAAATTTTATTTACCAGGTTTCTAATAAATAATATTATTTTTTGAGGCATAATTGTGTCTCCTTTTTAAAAGGTAAGCCTACTATACATTTCTTCGTGCAAGTCTAACGTTTTATACGCTGCAAGATGAGATAGTTCTCAGGTATCAAGATACTTGCGACCAATTGAAAATAACAATTAACTCTTGCCAATTTAATCAATATATTTATAAATTTGAGTCTATGTATTACTCGTACTCTGATGTATAAGCTGAAATACTGCAAAGTTTTATCAAAACTAGTTCAGTCGTTTTTGAGTAAATAACAAAACTTCTAGACATACATTCAATCTTCCAAAATTGTAATGCTAGTACATACATACATAAACACACGCCTTTTTCCCTGAAGGGGTAGGCAGAGGTGCTTCCAGAACACCCACGTTTCGCCTCGTATATTCCGTCCCACGATGTGATAGGGGGCGAGCCTATCGCCATATCGGGCACAAATTCCTGACTCCGGGCTGATAATGAATAGAAAAATCCAATATCACTTTACCCGACCCGGGATTCGAACCCGAGACCTCAGCTTTGCAATCGTACCGTAGTACCACTACGCCACCGAGGCAGGCTATAATGCTAGTAGTAAATTGATAATCAATTCTGTCTATATCATTGTTAGGTCTATAAACCACACAGTACACTAAACTGAATAGAATTATAATTAGCGTTATGTAGAGAGGTAATAATGTCGCATCTCGTAAACACTAATTATATGGGAACATTAATACAGAAACGTTAATATTGCATACAATATAGTTTGTAGTAACGAGGAGTGATTGTGTTATATTGAATGCTTAACTTAAACATGACAACGGCTAAGGCAAGATACATTATCTATATCTATACATACAGGGCTACTTTGATCTGAGTATCGAAATAACAGGAGGTTCAGAATCAGGTGAATCGCATGCTCGTCTCGCCGTTCGTTCCAATACAAAAAAATCCCCTATGGCCTTCTTCGATAAATAGACTATCCAGCACTAAAATAATTTATCAATTCAGCGCCGTAGTACCTAAGTTTAGCGCGTTCAAACAAACGATTTCTTCATCTTTATATATTAGTGTGCGAGGATAATGTTGGACCAATTTATTTAATCTCGAGGAGAATTCGTGAGTGTGCAGGGTTTGTATTGTTTTCCTTTAAACGCAAGTAATATAAAGTTGGGCTCACTATGGGGCCTCATTAGGAGGCTCAAGGTCACTCAACGAACTGCTCGGGGTTTCCCTACGAGATCGGATTACGAATGAAGAGATCCCTAGGAGAACTAAAGTAACCGACATAGCCTAGCGGATTAAGTTGAAGTGGTAATGGGCGGGGCACATAGCACGGAGAGCTTAAGGCTGATGGGGCCAATAAGTTTTGGAATGGAGGCCACGTAGTTGAAAGCGCAGCGTAGGACGTCCATCCACAAGGTGGTCAGACGACCTGGTAAAAGTCGCGGGACGTCGCTGGAAGTAGGCTGCCTCCAACAGATCACTGTGGAAATCATTGGGGGAGGCCTATGTTCAGCAGTGGACTTTCTTTGGCTGATGGATGGATGGAATATAAAGTAAGAAGTGTGTGCACTAGACTTGAACCCGCAACCTGCTTCTAAGTCGGGTTTAGTTGTAACTACGAATAGATACCTCTTATTAAAACTAAAACTTAAATTATTTCGTAAGTCTTGAATTAGATATCGGAGGGGAAACTTACTCATATAAAATAATAATTGCTATTCATAAGTAACGCTTGAGCTTGGGAAGAAAATGAAGGCAATTTAAGCTAATTTTGTCAGACATAAATGTAATTATCAATTCTTTTTCAATATACATTTTAACGGCAAAAGTGATTTATTCATAACCTGGCGAACAACAGCGATATATTATATTATATTTATTACAGCCTCACGTGAAATTAAAAAGAAATAACCACTTTGTCGACAATAATATGATTTATAATAAATGAAAACGATGCAAAGTGCCAAGAGTCACGACACATTAAACAGAACTTTGTTTAGTAAAGATTGTCGCAGTACCTACACAATACTTTACAATTTCCAACTCATTACTTGCTTTCTTGCTCTATTACACAATATCAATTGAAGTTTTACTTCAAATAGGGCGAATTTATTTTGTCATATCCTTGTTCTAGTTTTTTGTACTTCTTTATCGTCTAGCTTAAGATGGGGCTGACATGGCAAAAGTCCCTAAAACATACATAAACACCACGCCTTTTTCCCAGAAGGGGTAGGTAGAGGTGCAACCATGACAACGACGTTTCGCCGTATGTCTTCCGTCCCATGATGTGATAGGGGACGAGCCTATCACCATATCGGGCACAAATTCGTAACTCCGGGCTGGTAATGAATAGAAAACTCCTGAAATATAGAGAGAAAATAGTTATTTAATATAAATGCAAGCCTTTATTTATTTTCACCGGTCCGGTTTACTTTGTTCTGTGGATTTAAAAAGCATATTGTGTAATGACCGGTAAGAAACCGGACTGGGAATTCTAACCCGGGCGAAGCCACTCATAAATATTTTTTTACTCTGTTTAAATTGCATTTCTGATTTAGTAGGTGTGTGTATGGATTATGGCTTGTTGAAAATGGGGTCCTGGATTCAATTTCCAGGACAGGTATAGATGACAGGCTATTTACATATTACGGGCCGGAAATAAAAATTCGTCAAGATATAGGTGAAATAAGGAACACTCTGTCATCTCTCCGGAGCTACAGGCATGATTCTATGAATGCAAAGTTTGTTGAATTGCGAACTTAAGTCTTGCCTTAAAATATTGGACTGTTTTATAAGATACCTGACATTCAAAGGCTTTGTGACGTAATCCTACACATTCCATCGTTTAGGGCTTGTGTAGGCGACTAATGGCTTAAGGCTGAAAATTTAAGTCTCTCTTGTGCCTTATGACGTGGCGCTTAAGCCGGCAAATGCTCGCATAATCTATCTCATTGCTTGTTAAGGTTTAGTAAACACGACATTATTATAGAGATTACATGAATTTTAATGTATACCGCAAATATAGGAACATAATATACACTTGACATTTCTAAACGAAGTTTTAATTTACTTCAACGATGCGATGTTTAATTAATAGTTCCCTCGTTCATTTATTATTATAGGTTATTTAAAATATGGTTAAATTTAAAATTCGGTTTTGCGTAAACATGGATGTCATCGCTAAACCACTGTTGCGATACATAATTAACCAGCAAAAAAACTGACAAGTTTAGTTTTGATGCGTTTCAAGGAATTTGCATCATCTAGGAGGATCATCATCATGATTTAGGAGACTGTCCCGCCCTCACACCCACCACTGCAACTCCTGTAAGCCAGGATCAACAATGACACGCATTGTAATGACACCGAGCATTGAAGCTCAGCGAGTCTCCGGGAATGATCACAAATCATCTATTTAGATTAATGACTGTGTTAAGTGTAAGTATTGGCTGTATTTACTTTTCTTATTGCCAAGATAAAGTGATAAAGTATAATATAAGTTCGCAAACACCCAAACTCGAAATCTGTAGGTCACATAAATATTGAAACGATCGTGGACCGAAATAGCCTTCTGCCTAGAATACCAATGCTACCGATCACCTACTTGCGTAATTAGTATTTACTTATTCACAATAAAAACATTGTAACACTTGTAGGGGGGACAGCGAGACCAAATAGAGTGGTAAATGTGTTGTTATTTTTGCACACAACAGGTCCAGCAGACTGCCTTGGTGGCGCAGTTGTGCTACGGTACGATCGCAAAGCTGAGTTCTCGGGTTCGAATCCCGGGTCGGGTAAAGTGATAATGGATTTTTCAATTCATGTGCAGCCCGGAGTCAGAAATTTGTGCCCGATATGGCGATAGGCTCGCCCCCTATCACATCATAAGACGGAATACATACGGGGAAACGTGGGTGTCCTGGTAAAACCTTTGCCTACCCCTTCTGGGAATAAGGCGTGTGTTTATGTATGTATGTAAAAATCGAAACAAATTCGCCATAGACTCCGTAAGAATTCGTTACATTTCAATTTGTAACATTCGCGTAAATCTAAGAAACTACAATGGTAAACTTGTTGGGTCAGTAAAAACGTTAAACATCAATAATTTCCAATAACTTAATTACACTTATCTGAAGACTTATAAAATTCATCTACAAAATAAGAGCCAATACGAAAAACCAGACACAATTTCTATAAATCACAGCAAACTGTCCACACGTATTTCATTATCCTTACAAGGGTTCCTATTGATATCGTGTTGCGGTGATGGAATTTTTTTGTTACCAAATTCCCCCAATCTGTCCCGCACTCAAACACAATTACAAGGACACGATCCTGGTAAGGATCTTCGTTTTGGTCTGTTGTTGGCAACTTGATGTTTCGCTTGTTTGTTATTGTTGGGGTTTTCATTCCGATTTTATTGCTAATTGTCATCTGTTTTGTGTTGTTCAATAAGCATTCTTTTTAAATTTTATGTATTTTGAAAGAAATATTTACAAGACATCCAATATATTTTTTTTACTGAATAAACACTATAAAGTACTAACACAAAATATTCAAAAATATTTATGTTACATTTCAACTTCTTACTGAACTCTGAAGGTTACTTGTAAAATTACTTAGAAAGGTAGAATACAAAATTAAAGTTAAACCTCATATTTGCGAGGGAAAGTTTTGCAATATCTATCTAACATAAGTTCACGCCTATGCTCCCGAATACGTAAGTAGAAGTAATACAACTTTCACCCAAAATCCGCCATTCATATCTATTACTGAAAATTACATAAAATGTTCGATTTCTTAAGCTGGTTTTGGAGCAGGAAGTGATTATTTAATCCTTTTACCCACAGAGTGGTAACCATATGGGGGGGCTATATGGGCTTACCTTCTCAATCGTACTCTCGATTGTAGAGGTCCGTGCCCTGCTGTGGGACGGAATATGGAATAACACAGTCCAGTATACTGTACAGTTCACACACAGAGTATTCAAAGACTTTTTATGACATACAGGCTTAGTACTTGCTTCATATCTCAATGATATTGCCACAAATAGATTTTCAATAACGCCTTATCCCAATTGAATTGTAGCAGTTACTTCCTCAATATGATGTATCCATTTAATTAACTGTTGTTCACTTAAATTATCAATACACGATATCTCGGTTACAATGTACAGAAAATTAATTCCGTATTAATATTCAATTTCACGTGCCGCTTTATTTTACTGCCGAGATTATCCCGTTTGTACAGACTGGTATCACGGTACGAGTTTCCGCATGAACAAAGCAATTTGGTTTCTTAGATTTACGCGAATGTTACACATTGAAATAAATAATAAATATATAATTAAAAATGAAATATTTTTAGCGATTTAATCGCAGATTTGTTTTAATTTTTATATTTTTTAACTTCCCGACGTTTTGACCACTTATAGCTTTCGTGATCCGCCCCGTGACCAATACACCTCCGTAACAAAGCAATTTGACGTATTATACTTTCTCTAATGGTAAACAGGTATTTTTTTATTACGATGATTGTTGAGACGAGCATACTATTCGCCTGATTTAAAATTGCCTTGATTATTTTGAATAGCGAGGTATCCACGTATTTATGAATAAACACGGAATTGCATAGAGAGCTAGGCAACTATTGAATTGTAGTTACATTATTCAATATTATAGTCAAATTAATAGTCAATATAATCAAGTGAATTTTAAAGCCTTGGACTAAAGTTAATCCTTCGCTCATCCGAGTTTATTAACACAGCCCTTGGTGTTTCCTTTTCTTTTAAATGACACAAATAGCTAAAATATATGGTGTTTGTTATGTTTCATCGTAGCTTCATAGAGCATTGCTTACTCGACAGAATGATTAGGCAGTTAAGCTTTGAGTGCGGTTAGCCGACTCAACCTAATTTCGTTCATTAGAAATGGTTACATAATATACGCCTTGGTTTAATTTATTGAAACAGTTTCACTTATTTTAGACGATATGTACGAGTATTATGAGTTATTTTTTTAATTTGTTATCAGACTTTGTGTTCGTTTTTTGGTTTGAATATACTCATGTTCACAAAAATTCCGACTTTACTGTAGTTATTAAAATTATTTTATCTGAAATTATAAATATGAATGATTAAACGCATATCATTGAATTTGTCGCGCCAATATAATTTATAAATTAATTAAAAATAAAAAACCGCCTGCCAAGACCGTCATTTCAGTTCTGTAATTTACATATGAAGTCATACTCAATTACCAATCGCCTTAATGATGAACATGAAATGCATAGAGATTACTGTTGCCCAACCATGCAGAATTATGTAGAATAGTATGTACTAGAACAGTATAATTATACAGGAGATAATAACATATTAGTACGTTTATAAATATATGGTGTAAAATAAAAGTGCGCTGGCCATTCAATTGATCACGCTATTACGTTATTTGAACTATAATATTGATTTTGATACCGCTGTTGACACGGCTAACATGGTTGTTGTACCTGTTTCATAGTATTGTTTTAGTCATTGAACGTTTAAACTACCAAAGTATAATACGAGTATATATATGCACATATACATATACACATGTGGTGTACAATAAATATAGTGAGTAATGAGTATAAATAAAAAACATCATAGAGCAATTCGGTACCTACATTGACCTTACCCGACACTTAAATGCAAGCCTTTTGTCGTGTGAATCACAAACTTAGATAAATTATTCGGTTAGGAAACATCCAGATGGGCTGCACAAACATTTGTTCCGTTACGGAAATCGAAACCGCGATGTCTCGTATTACAGCTCTCAAGAGTGTTTTTTAGTATCTGTTCTGTGGTTTCAGAACATTAATTCAACCATGTCGGGACATCTAACAATACTAATTTGTTCAACATTCTCTATACTTCCATTTAATTCTTAACTAGCCATGAAAACATAGGACCCGGAATACGAGAGAACTGTTCCCGAAGGATAGGAAACGTCACACTCCGTCGTAATGATGTCATTCCGGGAACGTTTTTCGGCTGGTCGGGCAGCCTGTCTCGTTTAGTACACCTCGGGGTATTTACTGCCCTTCGGAAGCCCTACTCATTATCCCTGTGAAGTGTTCCAAAATAAGAATACATAATATACATGATGCGTACATACATAAACCCTTTTTTCCAGAAGGGGTGGGCAGATGTGCAACCAGAACACCCACGTTTTGTGTTGTATTTTCCGTCCCACGATGTGATGTGCGCAAGCCTATCGCCAGTTCGGGCACTGATTTTGAATAGAAAAATCCAATACTCCTTTGCCCAACCCAGGAGAATCGAACCCGGGACCTCAGCTTTGCAATCATACCGTACTACAGTTTTGCGCCACAGAGGCGGCACCGAGAGCAATATCGACAACTTTAATTATTTTACATTACTGTACATTTTCTGCATTCTGAAGGTAATCGAATAAAAATATTATTACGAATATAATTGAAAGAGAAGTTCATGATAAATGGATACTCCAGTATTGGAAATACAAACTCAATAAGTCTGGTTCGCTATTAAAAATATTGTATTTGTCTTTAATATCTATAATTAGTTGTTGTCGGAAATGAACGTTGAATTATTCGCAGAATTTAATATAATATTACTGAATATGGTGCAGGAATTAAATGTTGTTTTATCGATGCGATGTTATGTTTATTTAATAAACAAAACATTTATTTAATTAGCTGGATGTATGTAATCACACATAAATCCCGAACGCATCATGGACGTATGAGACAAAAATATGTCTTTTGTATACTATGATAAGTCACTGTCCATTGCTGGCGGAATGGTCTAGTGCAGCATTTCTCAAAATATGGGTCGCGAATTTCGCCGTCATGACTGACAACAGCGTAGCTCTACCACTAAACCCATTTGATTAGATTTTACTCCACTCTCCGTGGTGGTAGGTCTCTCATATGTGAGAGACCGCCTGGGTAGGTACCACCGCAATGTCTATTTCTTCCGCCAAACAGCAGTGTAAATGCACTGTTGGGTTCCGGTTTGAAGGACATTGTAGCCAGAGTAATTACTAGACATAATGGGACTTAACATCTTATGTTTAGGCTGGTGAGTGCAGTAGAATACCAAGCATTGCTTTATAATTTATGGTGTTGCTTTGTTTTGCTACTGTCCTTCAGGCTGTATCGCTTACCATCAAGCGAATGGCATGCTTGTCTCGCCATTCATTGCAATAAAAAAACTAGAAGAGTGAGCGCATTGACTGTTACTAATTATCTTAATCCTTTTATCGAGTAATTAAAGCTCATTTTAGCGAGTTGATCGATTTCATCCGTTTTTACTTTAAAACGTATAAAACGTGTACGATATCATCATCGAATATTACAATAAAGCGCCATTTACAAGGGGAGGGTTTCTCGCGGCGAGATTCGTTTGCGATTAACACATGACGTAACCGCCGTAGAATATCGTGTTCAGACAAACGTTTACACGATGCAAATTTTTTTATATCCTACAATAATCGTATCTTCGAGGCGAGAAACTCTCCCCGTGTCAATGGGGCTTAATGCTCTCTCGGGATTTCCAGACAAATTTCAGATCAGTTTCAAAAATAACTAATTGGCTTCGATGAATTGGTTTTTATTATAAGGAATCACCAACTTCATATCATAATGCTCGTTTATTTCATTGGATCTCGTCTTTTATTCCCATGAGGGTATTTCCATAATGTAATTTTATTACTCAAATGAAATTCCTGCCAATTGTTTTATCTTTACTGACATCCCTAAATGTCGTTAGTAATTTATTCCGAATAGTTTTCGGCATAACAGCCTTTTATTCTCACAAGCCCTTTCAATAATATCTGGTGATTAAATCTCAATTGTTGGGATATTTTCCTTTATGTTCAAAGTAATGGGGCCCCTCGGGAAATTGTTTCCGTGGATTTATAAATTTAATAGCATGGATAATGGCTTTAAACGTTAAATAAGAAATAGGTTCTTCAATTCTTTTTTCTGCCGTACATTCAAGCTATGGAACGGTTTGCCAACACACGTTTAACTGAGTTCTTCCGCTGTAGCATGAAGGGGCATCTCAGAGGGCTGGCATGATCTATGAGACTGCAGTCTGATGCCATTCGATACTCTGTTTGGACGGCATTAGCACTTACCATCAGGAACAATGCAGTCACTGTGCTGTGCCAGATTAAAAAAAGGAATCTAATAGAAATATCGATTTAGCTTAAGCCATAGTCCATCACGCTGGTCTTATAGTGAATTGGCGATCATTACATACCAAGTAAGTTGCAGTAAAGTTATTATGGTATGAAATTATCCTAACGCTGTTTTCGTTCGCCCTTGAAATGCGTGGATATTGACTACCAATACACACAGCTTTCCGAAAAGTTAGAGGTATGGCCCTGGAATTGGATCCCGCGACCACTGGCTTAGCAGTCACGTCTAATCGGTTACTAACAGGCAACTATACACTTATAAAAACTGAGGTATAACTTAATGGTTTCTTAGATTTACGCGAAGTCCGCCCCGTGACCACAAAAGCTGTAAAGTGATCGAACCGTCGGGAAGTTAAAAAATATAAAAATCAAATAAAATTGGCTATAAAATCCGGAAGAATTCGTTTTATTTTAATGATGTATTACTATGAAAATATTTATATGACCTTCGATATACTTCAAATTCTCCCAAACAACAATCTAACTGACATCTATTCAAGAAGTTTAATAACATTTAAAAGTACAACAACTCGTGCGAAAGCTTTTATGTTAATTAATTAATTAATTTTAATCGTTGAATTTTAAAATGTTCGCCGTTAACGAGGCGTTGTTTGAAGTTCATTAATTTTGTTTACCAAGGATTTTTACGAAGGCACTGTGTAAACATGGAAGAATGGTAATTAGTGGCAAAAGGAGCTTATTGGATATTTTATAAATTAGATATACAAAGTAATTAGCCTAGAAAGGCAGATTAGAAAATTGTTTTCCGGTTTGAGTTCTAATCTTGTCTTTCTTGACTGCAAGTCGCCTAAATAGCTTCTTCTCTTAATTCTAGAAACCAGAATTAGACTCAAGTTTAGTAAACGCTGAAATGACACTGACCAGCGAAACTTTACGAATGTCTAGAGGACGCCAAATGTTTAACTCATAAATAAACACATACGTACATAAACTCCCGCCTTTTTCCCAGAAGGGGTAAGCAGAGGTGCAACCAGGACACCCACGTTTCACCTTGTATTATCTGACCCACGATGTAATAGGAGACGAGCCTATCGCCATATCGGGCACAAATTCCTGATTCCGGGTTGATAATAAATAGAAAAATCCCTTTGCCAGACGCGGGATTCGAACCCGAGTCTGGGTCTGAATAATCTAAAATCATTATATATTTTAGTTACTAAAATAATAGATAATCTATCGATTATCCATTCGTGAATCTAAAACATATACCGTACTGAACTCATTATAATTAACAATTTTTATTTCATAAATACCAGTAAAATACGCTTATCTTATTCCCTTTACTATGCGCGACTCCATAGGCCGGCAAAATAATTGTACCAAAATTGTTCCAATATAATAATTTACATCCAACCCGTAAACTTATTACACAAAAGGTACCGAAACCGAATTGTAAAACTAATATAATTTTGCAAACTCGTTATTATTGTCTGTTTTCATGAGATATGTCCCAAAACTTATTGTCTCTGAAATTGGACGAGTAAAGCTAATTTCCACGTGATAAAACGGCAAAGAGTTTATGAAATTAGGTTTCGAAATTTCGAATTTGCTAGTAAACGACGACATAGGTAATTATTTGAATGATTCTCAGATATTATATTAATTTATTACTTTGTTGGTGAAATATACTCGTAATTAATTTATACAGTCACATATGATATAGTACTGACACTATAGTATAAAATTATGTGTCACGATCTAGGAATGGACAC
The DNA here is from genome assembly GCA_033459515.1 of Theretra japonica. Taxonomy (NCBI): domain Eukaryota; kingdom Metazoa; phylum Arthropoda; class Insecta; order Lepidoptera; family Sphingidae; genus Theretra; species Theretra japonica. The sequence goes on from CM065928.1 coordinate 5,463,342, forward strand.
TAGAATCCTGTGTTTGTATTTTCATTTACTATGATGATAATTTTTAATGATTAGTTGGTTAGACGCCACCTGTGAAACGACAGGCCGCGGGTTCGATCCCCGCACCGAGGGAAATGTTTTTGAGGCCCACAAGTATCTGTCTTAGGTCTGGGTGTTTGTGAGACCAAAAAGCCTCACGTAGTGTCTGATACCCATGACACAAGGCTTAATAGACCTTAATATGGGGTCAGGACTATGTATGTGGTTGTTGGGTGTATTTATTTCATTTATTATTATTTATAAGTCATTAAATATTTGGCCATTTTTCTTCTTATTCTTACCCAGGATAAATTCAACGATATTAAACCAGTTGTTGCAGAATGCATTGGCTTACAATATTCCGATCGCATCCCATCTGACGTCAATCAGGCCGACCCGATCTACTCTTGAACATATCTACATCAGATAACCTCCAGCATCCTTTCTTAAATCTCTTCGATATCGATCTCAAGAAATCCATCTCTATTTTACCAAGCATTGCTCACTAACACAGTCCAAAGCGAATACGTCAAGGCGACCTCAGTAGATTATATCAACCCTCTGGGTTTTTTATTTTTTTTTATTGTGTTAGATGGTAAGACGAGCATGCCATTCGCCTGATGGTAAGCGATACGACCGCTCATGGACAGTAGCAAAACCAAACAATTCCATGAATTACAAAGCAATGCTTGCATTCCACTGCGCCCGCCATCCTGAGACATAAGATGTTAAGTCTCATTATGTCCAGTAGTTACTCTGGCTACAATGTGGTCTTGGAATAACAAAGTCAAGTCCAGGAATCAGCAAGTCACCGCGGCAATTAACCCAGAATAGGACCCCGTGACTTCGTACAAATTTCATTGTGTAGTAATTTGTATGGGCTAATTAGTAAGCAATTTTTTGAAAGGACTCAATAGAAAACACTTCGGGATATTAATTATATTTTTATGAATACGAATGGCTTGACTGATGATTTTTTTAAAAGTTAGCTGGCTCACTTCCAAGCCGCGTAAATTGTACGTGAATTACTGGGATATAAAATATTGACTATAATGAACCTACTTGTTCAAATTAAAAAATGAGAAGGAAATAATAGGATTATTATAGACACCGAAGTCTTGACAGTCAATCACCACGCACTATAAGGTGAAGGAAAACATTGTTATGAAACTTGTAATAAATAGCGATTTGTAAGAATTGCTATGATATATAAAGTCCGCCAACCAGCACTAGGCCAGCTGGGTGGACATGCTTTAACCACTTTCAATAGTATTCTCGATTGTAGAGGCGCGTGCCCTGCAGTGGGACGTATAGACATACGTATAAATTGTATTATTATAACATGTTGGGTCAATAGGCAAGTAGCGGTATGGATATAAAATGTTTCAGATGTTTCTACACAGAAGTAGTCAAATATTATTAACAATTTAGTGCATTTGAAAATTTTCAAGTAACATGGCCTAACAAATAATGCGTAGATCGTATATTAATGAACCGTAGCTTAGGTTCGTACTTCGTACGTATTAGCTACGCTTGTAACTGCTACGAGTTTAAGCCACGCCTACCGTCTACGTCGAACAAATTCCTAATTGCTACAAGTTGCATCTCAGAGTGCTACGCGTATTAATCCTTCGCATCTAAAAACACGTATCTAATTATCTATTTAATGTAAAGTAATTAATATATGTATACATATTATGTTTTAACAATATTACACTTTGACGATAATTAGCGATGCGTGGTTATCACATAAATATAAATATATGACTGCAAGTCAATATTGGCTAGCTATTAAAAAAATACCTAAACGATAAATTTGGACAGTCTGTTGTTAATACAAAGTAAATCAGAATCCCAACTCGCCTCATGTATAGCTAAAGGTCACTTCTACAAATAGCCGATCACGGAAAATGACGCAAACAGTTTGTGAACAAATTTATACTCTAAATGACAATTATATTTAAAGTTATTTTAACTGGTGTAATAAAATAAAATGCAACATTAGCAATATAAAAAAATAATAAGTTCATGTCCATAATATCTTACTTCGTGTCACCAATAAAAGATAAAAAGAAAACAGAATTGAAAAAGTTAAGAAAAAGTAATCAATACCTTTTCCACACAGTTCTGTATTTGTATTTACCTATCTCTGTCTGTTATTCAATCTTTCACTCAGACCGAGCCACGAGAAATTTTCCACCGATAAATTCAATAAAAACCGCCACCAGTAAAACAGTATAAGATCCAGACGTTTTTATCCGTCGATCGCGTGACTAAGACGAATGCATAGATAATTTGTCAGGATTAACCCAATATCAAAACCTAGATGAAACGAATTTACTAACAGACATTAAACTTACAAATCGTTACGATCTTCGTAAGGAATTATAGAGTAAGAATATTTTTTTATGTAGGTAATCCCATTTAGGTTGTCACCAGATTAATATGGGCTGGGTATCGTGAGGTCATGAGTTCAATTTATTAGTGGGATAATCTAGAAGTTTTTAAATTACTGACTGCCTCGGTGGTGCAGTTGTACTACCGTACGATAACAACGCTGAGGTTTCGGGTTTGAATCCCGAGTCGGTCAAAGTGATATTTAATTTTTATATACATTATCAGCCCGGAAACTGAAATTTGTGCCCGTCGCCCGATATGGCAATAGGGTCACATCCCCCCTATCACACCGTGGGATGGAATACACAAGGCAAAATGTGGTTGTCCTGGTTGCACCTTTGTGATCACATAACCACACCTTTTTGTGTGACCGACGAGTATGTGTATCAGCTCTGCATATTAAACAGTTTTACAGTTTCCCCCGACAGTGTTTTTCATCTCCAAAGAAAGTATCCAGATTACTCTTTTTTTATTGCATAGGTCCGACAAGCGAGCAAACAGGTCACCTGATGGTAAGTAATCACTGCCGCTCATGGACACCAACAAGACTGAATCATGAATTTGTTGCTGGCCAATCAAATTGCAAGGAGAGCGGGAAAGAAAAGGGATAGGAGAAGAAGGGATATTGTGTCTTTAAAACTTATAAGGCAGTTCTGAAAGGTACCTTCAATATGTAATACGCAAAAGCGATAACGCGATAAAAAATAAAATAATATATTATCGGTGTCGCCGTCTTTGATATTACCTTTTTCCACTCCTTTGCCTCTGTATATTACGCGTAGTACGTCTTTAATATCGTAAATTTTAATCAATATATTCCTTTAATAGGTATTATTAATATTTTCACCGCCTCTGTGACACTATTGTGGACTTAACTGTAAAACGAGAGGCCACGGTGACTATCCCCACACCGAAAGCAATGTTTGTGTGATCTATAAATATTTGTTTTACTCTGGGTGTTATGAGATCGAAAAGTCGTCGTCGTCGTCGTCTGGCGTCGATTCTGATTCTCACGACTCAACAATTGTACCTTAATAAAGGAAATAATGAACAGTGCTAGATGTAGTCCTTACTATATTGCTTGACTAGCTATTAGATGTTTTTAACTTAGTTCTTCAAGAAATCTCTAGACTCTAGAGTACTCTTCAAAAAAAAGGACAGAACTGTTTAAATGTGCCTCTTATATATTAGGCAAAAAGCTATATTTAATATGAGGCTGGCATGTTGGTAACGGGCCAGACGCGGCTGCCTACATGTTCACGGTGGTCGCGGGTTTAAATCCCTGGGCACTCCTCTGACTTTTCGGTGTGATGTGTGTAATGATAGTCAATCACTACGCACTATAACGGTGAAGGAAAACACCGTGAGGAAACCTTCATACCGTAGTGAATTCAAAGAATTTCTACAGCTTTTTTCCGTTTTCTTACTTTTGTATTTAGCCTCTGTATTTTTATACATAGAACATACATAAATATTGTTTATATTTTAAATTTACTATAAAAAAATGATAATGATGATTGTCTGTACATCCTCAACAAGAAGTAATAATTTGCTTTGTTTGCTTTCCATTTACGAATTATATTTTATACCACATTGCCTACGAGACTCGTGCATTTTAGGTCATAATTAAAAGGAATTTTGGTTTCGTATGTATATTACTAACAATACTCTATATTTTATTTATTGAAATAAATAATATAGTTGAAATAATTTAATAAACTAATTCACGTTATACGAGTAGACGAGCATAAGCGTATCGACAAGTAATAATTATCTCTAGCCAGGCGGTACTATATCTTGACTATCACGTATATACATATAATAGGTATTATGATGAGGGGTCAGTATAAAATAAATGCATTTAAAACATAAAAATATATGTTTCAAATATCTCTGTCTTTTCGTTCTGCTATTATAACACACCTATATGACCTACGGGACGCGTGCGGTATAAGTTTTCAGCTATTTTGTACGATTTCGCTTAGAACTATTACTGCCTGTTTTACACCAACCGTTTTAAGAGTAGGCCCTTTGATTTACCACGTTTGCCTAATAATCTCGGTAAGTTTAGCACACAATATAAATTCTTAAGTATTTTGAGGTATCCCGTTTTTCTCAAGTCCTTGTCTTTCGTCGTTAAAAAACGCCAATATAATTAACTAAGATTTATGTCTTTTACATACATTTTAACTATGCCTAGCTAATTTGTGATGGTATTGTTTAAGACGCTTTTTATTTTGAACGACAAGTTAGTTTTTATAATAGACTATACGAAAATTCATAATTAATGGTAAAGTTGATTTCAAATGGTAGAATACTATGTAAATTATTCACAGTGGTTCGAACTCATGTTAAATAATAATTGGGGGTAATCGCGTAATTAAATTATCATTTATTACGGCCTTTTATATACCGCCTACTCGTCCTATAGTTTAATTTACGGATAAATAATGTAAAGAAAAATAAAAAAGCATAGTAGATTTTTATTACTACGTCTAGAAAAGTGTTTTTTTAGGAAAGATTTCGAAATAGTTTCAATTAAAAAGAAACTGTATTTCCATAGCAGTTTTATAATTAACATAATTAGTTTTATAATTATGATAGAAGTATAATTTATAAGTTAATCGTAAATTGAAAATCTATATGAACCATTTTATTTAGAATAAGCATATAATTTTGTTTTGTTTATTATCTCTACTAAAACTTTCATAAACCCGAATGTAATTAGTTAGCTAAAAGGTAAACCAAAAAATATTTTATTCATTTAGAAATTAAAATGAAATTTTAAATGATAAAACATCAGCTCAATAATAGCAAAAACCATTGATATCTACCCTCCAAAATATTTTAATTTATAATTACAAAAGCAATTTCAAGAGTTTTCCTTCACAACTAATTCGAGTTTTTTCTTATATTTACTTTAATTATGACATTAAAAATAATAACTTTACCTGTAACTCACTTCCTTTAACTTCGTCAAATAAGTTCACAACTCGAAAACTTTTACACTACGCACTGGCAGACGAGAAAAAAAACAGCTGTCAAAATTTTTAAATTTCGAATTACTTTTACTTTCACAAAACCGGCGGTTATTTGAGGCAGAGTTTTTGAATTCCGAAGTTGAATTTGGAACTCAACTGGTGGGCGATCGCTCCGGCGCCCCACAGTCTACTGGCGGCGGGCGGGACTCGGCGCGAACTCACACGGCTTAGGGTTGGTGAAGTTACTACGATTCTTGTGGGGTTAGTTTCGCGGTTACGCTTGACATAAACTTTTGTTAGCTTAATTGCAATTTGTTGCAATGCAACAGTTGAACATTGTTTATTTTGTACGTAAATTCTTGCGTACAAAGCTTCAATGTTACAAAGTTATGTTACAAAGTTTCGCAGTTACGACTTGCAATATTTCAAGTAAAAATTTACGTTAGTCTCTTTTATAAAATGGTCTTTTTTGGCTGACGTTCAATTAAAAATAGTGACTTTTAGAAATCAAAAAGTTATTTCTTGCCAAAAACACACCTTAGCTTTCATTCAAAAATAGCTCATTAATCATAAAAATGACTGGCAGTTTTGTTTATGAAGTATTAATATCAGTCCAGAGCCTTTGATCTCCTACTTATATAAGATACATTGCCATTGAATTTAAAACATTAGGCACGTAGCCTATTGGGAACTTTGGAAAGTTGACACGTCGGTGTAAGATTTAAGTCATTTTTATTCATAGGTTTTAGCTTTAGGTTTTTTTGTTGAAAATTCTTCAAAGAAAAAATAAATATGCCTTAGGCTTAGCTACCCATAAAGCCTGAGGGTTCCAAGGTGTATTTTCAGATTCAATGAAGGATAAAATTATGAATAACTGTACCTCCGGTTCTTTTACAGAATAAATTAAAAAACGATTTTGGCGCTGCTATTTCACGTCGGCTTTGTGCACGGCATCAATATTAGATAAGACAAGATCGGTCATTTATTATGTAACTACTACGTAAATTTTACTTTAAAATAAAAAAAGATTTAATTTATAACGTGTATAATAAAATATAATAAGTGCGTGGTGGCTTGTTGGTAACTGATCAGACTCGGCTGCCTACATGTTCACGGTGGTCGCGGGTTCAAATCCCAGGGCACACCTCTGACTTTTCGGAGTTATTTGTGTATTGATAGTCAATCACCACGCACTTTAACGGTGAAGGAAAACATCGTGAGGAAACCTGCATACCGGAGCGATTTTAAATAATTTCTACGGTATGTAAGTCCGCCAACCCGCAATAGGCCAGCGTGGTGGACTATATGGCCTAACCACTCTCAATCGATTCTCTCGATTGTAGAGTAGGCCCGTGCCCAGCAGTGGGACGTATATGGGATGTTAAAAAATATATAAAATGATCATATTATGTTTTTTTTACTCCATTGCTGTAGTGTAGTGGTTGTACGTACAGACTGAAAAAAGGAACCAAGTTTCGACTCACATACAATTTTTTGTGAGTACTCCGATTTGAAAATTTGTTCAATTGCAAGTTTTCCTCTTGTTCAAAGCGCAGTGTGGGACGTCCACCCACTAGGTGGTCAGACGACCTGGTAAAGGTCGCGGGATGTCGCTGGATGCAGGCTGCCTCCATCAAGTCAGTGTGGAAATTATTAGGAGAGGCCTATGTTCAGCAGTGGACTTCCTTTGGCGGGTGGATTGGATTGGAAGTTTTCCTCGACTGTGAATGTGCTACATTATGATGAAAATGTCTTTAACATTTAGCTTAAATTTCGTCGTATGCCTGACGTTGGTCTAAAAATCCTGAAAAGTAATTAACATCACGCACAACTATAAAAAAAACACTCCACTAACCTCATTATATTGTAACTCCAGCCCTGCTAGTAATTAGATATGCACATAAATTTGCCGTGAATTGGAACGTTTCTAGTTAAACCAACACCAATATGTTAGACATGGAACGGGGTCTAGAAAAAAGGTTTCTATTTCAATTATATAAAACGTTCCTTTCCATGCAAATTCTGTACCTTCGGTTTTTACAGATGTACGTTTTATTCTTTCGGTGGGATTTACTGGAGCGGAATTTTAAAGGTAATTGAATTGTATAGTAGGTGTTTTAAAAAACGTGTTTGCTATGAATTTTTCGAACAAATTTTAACATTGTACATAGATCTGTGAGTGTAGGACATATATATGTTTATGGTACCACTACGCTGTATTGATGTAGTTTCAGCCCAGGAATGAAGAGGCTATCACGTACTCGTAATATTATGTGCAATATTAATTAAAGTGTAATGGTTTCTTCGATTTACGCAAATGTTACACATTGAAATAAAACTAGTTCTTACAAATTTTATCGCGAATTTAATTTAATTTTGGCATTTTTTAATTTCCCGACGTTTCGATCACTTTACAGTTTTCGTGGTCACGCGGCGGACGTGGTCCGTAAGAATTCTTTTTATTTCAATAAAGTGTAATATTCCATAAAGTAATATTCAATAAAGTATAAATTCCTCTGTTTCAGGGAACAAACAAGCCAGGGGTCTCCTATAATGCTGATAATAATGACACTCGTCAGCCCACGTAGGACACTATGCCCAGAAGCTTTTATTAACTTTATGTCGTACATTTTGTATATTAAAGCATGGCTTGATATCGTTTATTTAAATAGTATGTTGGTAATTTATTTTAATATGCAAAAATTAATCTATAATATTTTCTTTACCCCCAAAAAATCCTCTATCAACAAGCATATAAAAAGGCTTGTATTCAGATACTATTTTTCATTCCGTCATGTGCTGTATTAGGAAAAAGATGCAAAACTTCAACGTGAAGCGCTGAATACATGTAAGTTATTTCAAACTATATACATTTTATTTCTCACCCACAACCTTATTTCCTAAATAGTAACAAGCAGAAAACTTTACTGGAGTGTTTCGAAGGTACAAGTTATAAATATTCTAAAAAATCCCCCACGTAAAAATTAATTAATTTAGATTATTTTAGATCTTGAAAATAATTTTTCAATAGGGCCCGAGTCATGCACGCGCCTATTTATAAAGCGTGACGTACAGACCATCACTAATGTGTACGTTTTTCACAAATCATCGTCTAATGCCGCCGTCATACCTCCGTCAAATACAAGCTTACTGGCAACGATCCAAATCATGAGCGGAGAGCGGAAAGTACTGACACTGCAGAAAAAAAAGTGTGGTTTAACCACACAGATTAAATAGTATTATTATTTTATTACTTAATACTTTATTGTCCACCATTAAAATTATGTAAAAAAATCAATATAACTAATGCATTCGTAGAACTATAATATCGTTAATTTTGGCCATCTGGAAATGTGACGGGAGTTACATCTTCTGCAGTCTGCATTGAGGTGAATGGAGAATATGAGAAGGAGATTGTGTTTCGTCCCGTAGTTGAATTCCCCCTGATTAATTTCCTTCTCCTGACCTTTTGTTTCCCTTCCGTATGAGAGACCGGCAATGCATCCATAATAAGATATAAAAGACGCTTATAGATATCAATAATCACAACTTCTTGTTTGCTGAAACTTTGCAATAAAAGTTATGTTTAAAGTATAGTATTTAGTATAATATACTATATTACAATATTTAGTATATTTCAACAGTTATGTTCTTAAAACACGCTTCCCATAATTGCATATTTAATCGCCATCGCCTATAGCTTAGACGGATAGTTCCCAATCTGATTATAATAAACGACCATTAAGGCGGGCGTGGCGTACAGATTGAAAAGCTAGCGTCCACGACCAGACTCCTTGAGTTCGCGACCCCATTTGTCACGATCGGTAGTCGCTACTGAACCGAATGCGTAATTATTATATTATTATCTTAAAAGGCTCCCATGCTGAGGTAACCCCAGAGTTAGCGATGGAACGCTTTTATTGTTGTAAACGTCGATATATCTTGTGAATCAAGGCTTGTACCGCCAAGTGATGTGTATATTTTGAAAATAGACAATGTCCTGTAGTTGTTAGGATACCTGCGATATGATGCACTCGGTGTATTTGTGCGGGGAGGGATTCGTGAAATAGGTCCTTGAAATACACTCCGCGCGATCAAGTAATCAGTCAGAACTCGGTAACGGAGAGGGTTAGATGAAATATTTGACGTTGTCGTGTAAGTATAGAAGTTGTCTAAAAATTAAGTTAAATAGAAAATAGTATAAGCTTTAGACTTTAGAGTAAAAAGCTGTGCCAAGTGACAAATTACAAAACGTTATAAAATCGGTTGTTTTGGGTTATTTCACCTGAAAAAAATGAATACATACACAAAAAGGCGACTTTAATGCATTTTCTCTTTTAATGTTTTATGGTCTAAGCCCTCTGGATGATAGAAGTTGCCCTCTGCAGTGGGAATTATATAGACTGAGTTATTAACGTTTCTTAAGGCTATAATCTATCCTTATTTACAAGTTTTACAGACCAGGTATATCTAGAAATGTTTAGACGAGGGCTATGTCAATGTGACTTATTTTGATTGATGATGCTGTTGTTCTTGATTGATAGCATAACGATGAAGGAACGTCACATTCTCAAGAAGGTTGCAGTGGAGTTTTTAGTTGACACAGCACTGTCTACAAAAGTAAATAATAACTATAATAAGTGTGAAAAATTGCAACAACGTTTCTGAATTTTGGAAATCGTGGTATAAAAAAGTAAGAAGAAATGAGTGGAAACTTCGTAAAGTTCGTTTTCTGTGAAAAATAATACCACAACTCGTTTCTTTTGTGCTTTCCAAGAAATTCGCGAAGGACGTTTTCATTCTAGAATGAATTGTTTTTAAATAATTTATCCATCTGTCTTTTCATGATGTCTTAACGTTATCAAATTCCGCAAACTCGGCTATCGTATTCTCCACCCGCACTCTCATTAATTCACCTGCTTCGTGCTTAATTAATATTAATTTATACATAGGCACCGTTTCAGACATTTCCGGTTAATATTCGCTTGATTGGATCGCGATTTTTTTTCCGCTTCCGTTCAGTTATTTTGGTTTGCGGTGAACGAACAACAAAGATATTGTACGGAGGTCCTTACAAAACATTGGCATACTTGAACTCAATACATTTTAATGAAAAAAGCAATGGCCATATTATCGAATGGCACATGAAAAATAATTGAGTTTTTTGTTATATCACGTATTTAGATAATAGATAGTTCATCGGGGAATAAAAACACGGAAAGCAGCCTTGTAGCAAGTCCTATTGTTATAGTTATTTATGTAAACCATAGACCAATATTTACAAAAAACATATCGAGGGACTTTAAATTACTAATATCGGTTAATGGATTTTATAAATAAACTGACCAAATACCTTGTATTTCAGTAGATATGTATTTTAAGGTGATCTTTTTTGAGTATATGTATAGTCATTTTATTGGATTCAAATGTAGAAACTAGTAATATAAAAACTATGAATGATTACGTCATAAAATGTGCCTCATTGCTATTGTTAATATTTGCTACATATTTCTTTGTTTTGAAACGAGATCAAACATGAACTATGAAACTAATGACAAAAAAAGCAAAAAACATTTTTTTTTCTAATTCGAATCCCAAGTACTCAAACAAAAGCCATCTAAGCCTTTACATGCAATTAACATTGATGTCAGCCCCGTCCCAAAGGTTACCGGGGCGATGTGGCACACACCCGCCGCCGCTTCTGGGACGACCACGTGGTCAGATTGTTGAGATGCGCCGAACTTTACGCTTGTGGTGCGTTCACAATATTGTACTCGATATTGTCGATTTTAACAGTGATATATTTTTTATCCTATGATCACTGCCTTCCTTTTTTGAAGCTGCTCTAGCATAGCATCTACTGGCCGGAGATGGGTTATCTTTGATCGGTCTATATATTGTTATTCCCGAACTCGAATTCAGATGTACACCGACTGAACCCGAAACGTTGAATAAAATAAATAAATAAGAAATACACCCAACAGTCTCATACATAATCGTAACCCCACACTAAGATTTAGCCTTTTGTCGTGGTTATCAGAAACTAGGAGACTTTTCGGTTTCACAGCGCTATATATCATCGTGTATAGTGTTCAATACTCAATATTATGTGTAGATATCCATTATGTTATATGCATACACCCACATGATATTATATATATATATATATATATATATATATAAAGCCTTTTCACCGAAGCCAAAAACGGCTAGAGGTATTACTAAGTCATGTCGGTCATAGTATTGGTTAAAACAGGGTAAGTCTAATTTTATCAAGACGGTTTAGTGGGAGTTAGTTGATCGAACGCCGCACTTTTCTTTTTACAATCTTTTAAATAAAAAAATCATTAATCAACAACTATTAACAGCAATTTATTCATTCAATAATAACACAATACTGCGCTGTATGAACGAGCCTTGCTACAAGTTTTTGTAACACTTTGTAGGGATGCGGATGATCGCCTAATGCTCGTAGTTGCCACTATTTGGGTCAAGGATCGCTTCCTGTTTGGTCCCAACTCCTAAGCCCTCGTGTAATTACATCGAATACGTTCCCGGCTATTACGTTTAGTTACGAAGACGATTGGGACGATTTAGGACAATAATATTATGTGGCGGATTGAGGTACAGACTTTGTTGTTTTGGAATGTGTCAGAGAAAATAAATAAATAAAATAAAATGTCGAATAATTCACCTATATTATTAGGTAGATGAGTTGAGTTTGCGGTACTGCCTCGGTGGCGCAGTTGTACTACGGTATGATTGCATCGCTTGGGTCTCGGGTTCGTATCCCGGGTTGGGCACAGTGATGTTGGATTTTTATAATCGTTATAAATCCGGAGTTAGGATATTGTGCCCGATATGGCGATAGGCTCGCCTGCTATAGCATCATGGGACGGAACATACAAGGCGAAATGTGAGTGTCCTGTTAGCACCTCTGCCTACCACCTCCGGGAAAAAGGTGTGAATTCATGCATGTATGTCATGATGATGATCCCCATGATGGGTAAGGTACATCTTTAACCAGTTGTTTAAAGCTACTAATCGAGGATATAATCGTGTAACTGCTAGATACTAATTTCACCTACAATATAATTATCTACATACTTAAGAATTCTCCAGAATTTCGAAGTTACCTGAAGCCTACACTTTTTGATTACATGGACTTTATGATACAATTCTCAATATTAATTGTATTTGGAATAAGGTATAGGGGAATATAAACTATATTTGAACAATTTCTCTAATTACGCGTCGGTCTTGATCGGAAGAAACGATAAAATTAATTACAAGCAATCAACAAATTAGTTCATTCATAAAAGTCGGTTGGCGTAACTCCAATGAAGATATAATTGGAAATAACCTTACAGACATGTTTGACAGCCTCCGTGGCGCAGTTGATTTGACGCCGAATGTGAATCGAGAGGCCGCGGGTTCGATACCCACACCGAAACAAATGTTTGTGTGACCCACAGGTATTTGTTTCGGGTTTGGGTGTTTGTGAGACTGAAAGGTCTCTTGTTGTTCCTGATACCCACGACACAAGACTCGATCTTAGTGTGGGGTCAGGACTATGTATGTGACTGCTGGGTGTGTCTATTTGTATGTTTACACGGAACATTATATACATTTTCATGTGACCCGGACAGTCGTAATCCTAAATGTAATTGATGCAGATCAATTCCAATAATAGAATATTGTGGATATTTCTAAGAAGTAATACTTCTAAAAAATATACTGGATATGATAATGATAATGAAAAAAAATTATATGCATGTTGTGTTTGTCTATAATTGTTGGTTACATTTAATTTATTTCCACACTTACATACATACATAAACACACGCCTTTTTCCCAGAAGGGGTAGGCAGAGGTGCTATCAGAACACCCACGTTTCCCCTTGTATATTCCGTCCCACGATGTGATAGGGGGCGAGCCTATCGCCATATCGGGCACAAATTCCTGACTCCGGGCTGATAATGAATAGAAAAATCCAATATCACTTTGCCCGACCCGGGATTCGAACCCGAGACCTCAGCTTTGCAATCATACCGTAGTACCACTACGCCACCGAGGCAGTCAGGCAGCAGGCAGCAGTATTTCCACACTTTGTATTTTTGTTCTTATCAGTTAATGTAAACAAACGTTGGCAGACCTAATAAAGAGAAAAAAATATATAATATTTTGTCCATGTCTACTTAACACAGATATGTATCATATTGCGTTAATTGTTATGTCACTGTGTCGTTTAGTAAATATTTTTTGTATTGTTTCAGCCCATATACATCCCACCGCACGAGCCTCCTCTACAATCGAGAGTACGGTTGAGAGGGGGAGGCAATATAGTTCACAACGCTGTCCTAGTGCGCGGTGGCGGACTTTACATACTATAGAAATTTCTACAAATTGCTACGTTATGTAGGTTTTCTCACGATACTTTCCTTCACCGTTATAGAGCGTGGCGACTGACTATTTAGTGAATTAATAAAATTACAATATTGCTACATGACTTTGGTTAAAAACAAAATGAAAAAGTTGGTGATCTGATTCTTCGTTAAATTTTGTTCCTGGTCAACGCTTTTAGAACAACATAACAAAAACAATGAGACAAGAAAACGGCGACCCATTTAAAACAAAATTTGGAATATCTCGTAAATAAAATTTGGCAATATTAATAAAATAAGGCTTCGAATAAACTTTACGCTTCCAAAATTGATAAGAAAGAAATGAATAGAATAATTATTTTGTTTAGAAAAATAACGTTTTTGGCAACGCAGGTGCATATTATTATGCCCCTGTTAATACTACGGATAGTAATTTAATTCATTCATAGATCATATGCATATCTACGAATGATAAGGGATATGTGCATCAAAAGAATTTACTTCGCTTTCATTATATTCCTCAAGTATCTTAAATGATGCATCGCGAAAAATAAATTTATTATGAAAGGAAAATAAGAAGACGTATATTATTTTTTAATCAAAGACGTTTGAACTATCCATGTACCAAAATCATACGTTTATTTTGTAATCCAGTACAAGAATATTATTAGTCCCAACGGAGACTTTAATCATTCAGTAGCTGAAATGTTTTATTGTTGTGTAAAAGGCAATTACTGTAGTTTTATTGGCTATAAAGAAAATAACGTAAATAATTCCTATGACAGACGTAGACAGGTCCGCACAAAGTTTATTACGACCAGGAGAAATAGTTTTAAGGTTCCCAAAGTATGTATACATAAATAAACACCTTTTTCATTTATAATTTTATTTAAGTTAAAGTTACAAAGTTCAATACTTGTAAATGCTAAATAAAACGTTTACATATGACTTAAATTAAGTTAAATTTATTTAACTCACATATATGTATTATCTGCTTAAAAAGATTGTTTGATACCAGGTAGATATAAAATTAGTTTGCGTCACAAGTGAGATAAAAACGACTACTTAAAGTTCCCACAAACTGTTTATTTGACAACCTTATATTTGCAACCGTTGGTAATAGGTCCCTCGGATGCGGGAGGCTGTATGGGTAGAAACTAAATACCTCCGCTTTGTCTATTTGTGGCTCCAAGCAGGAGCGTGAAAGCCCTGCCGTGTTCCGCTTTGAAGGACATTGCAACCAGTGATTACTGGGCGTTAAGAGACTTAGGAGCTAATGTCTAGGGGTGTCGAGCGTAATATTACCATGCTGTACTTACTACTTGGATATTCTGAATGTGTGACTGCGTGGTGAGTTTTATCAGTAAATGGACCATTAATTATTCGCTAATAAAGAACAGATAAAAAATATTTAGAAATTAAAGTAAAATAACAGGGGAGTGGAAAGGAGACACAGACGCCAGACAAAAATGTGTGAATATTACAAAGCTCGATAATGAATAAGTAAAAAACAAAATATTCAGAAAGTAACCAAACCGTGATAAAGCAAAGTAAACATCGCTTAAAGCCAGGACATAAATTCCAACATATGAACAACAAAACAGAACCACTCAATCCATTAAACAAATTCATTGTTGAAAGCCAGCGTAAGTATATACTCAATTTGTGTGCTCAAGTAACGTTACAGATTGTTAGCTTAGGCCTCAGTACACGAGCAGTTTAAATGAAGAAACTTACGGCATGTGGGAAGCCTTAAGTTAGGCACCTGCTTATACACGAACTTGGTACGCGGAGACAAAGGCTTAATCACTTTGATAGCAGAAGTTGCTAAGATCACTTTAACTTGACAAATTAAATTGACTTTCGCTCGTCATGTAAGCTTGAAGCCTTAATAATTGTTCATGATGGATAAAGAGGAAATAAGGCATCAGGGTATACGTAGATAAAGAAGTTTTTAGGTTGGCAAATATTTCGGGAAAAGGAACACAAACTCGAGGTATTATGACTAAATAAGCATTTAAATAAGAAAAATTCTAAGAAAGATAGTTTCCCATTGCTGCGTTTTTTAAAGTAAGGAATTAAAAAAATATACATTATTACAAATGCAAACACTTCAACTTACTCAAAATCTTCGAACGGAAATTAAATATTTGTAAGACTATGTTATAAAAAATATATAAATTATCTAATTCTAAACAAACAAAGAAAGAACGTGATATAAAAAGATAATTATTTTATCCAGTAACAAGAGCAAAAAAGATGTTTTCATTCGAGTGTCTAGACAAACTGTCTACAGCAGATATTTACTATATTTGTGTAAACATTTGTGAACTCGGCTCATGTTTCTTCAATAATGAAAAGAAAATTCTATGTGTACTTATCACGGCTCTTAAAGATAAATCTGTTATTGTTTTTTTTTATAAAACACATTGATACATCTTAGGTATTTATGAGGCGCCTTAGCGATGTATAAAAAAATATAAGGAAATCTTGATACCTGTAAGGTCTTCACAATAAATCAGATATGTGAAATGTGCTAAACGTAAAGCATGGTACAGTAAAAGGCGGGTTCCTGAAAGATTTAATGCCAGATAAACAAGCATGCGGCGTGGCGGGCTGGAAGACCAGCGACTTCGGCCTCCTCCGGGGTATCAAAAGAGGACCTTAACAGCCCCTCTAGACTAAAAATAGGTAAACAAGCCCGTAAATGCTTCTTGATCTTGATGTTTAAAAGATGTAGTCTTTATAATTGCTTAATTGATGTAATTAAATCGTATTGGTGGTTAAAACTTAATTGCCTACTCGTAGAATAATTAGTAGTACCTATAAGTTTAATTCTTGTTTTAAAACTCAAAAAAAAATCTAACATAATATTCAAATCCAGATTTCACTTCCATACCACGAGGTATCTTCTGCCAATAGTCCAAATAGAAATCATGTAACAAAAGCTTACACGCGTGCCAACTGGTAAGAAAATCTTGCCTCTGGATTTTCGACGTCGCTCCACGCAAAATGAAACAATACATTACTGTGTGTCGGAATGTAATCCTCTTCCCAAATAGTTGGATTTGCACTGTTTACCGAGTAAGCTTGTTGTCAAGCGGAATTGAAATTTCAACACAACCAGTTGCAATTTTAACCTTACTACTTTTGATTGTGTGATTTTGAGTGTGTGGTGGCATTTTGGTAACGGACCAGACGCAGCTGTCAACATAATCACGATGGTCTTAGGTTCAAATCCCCGGTCACACCTTTGACTTTTTGGAGTCATTTGTGTGTTCGATAATAATCAATCACCATGCACTATACCGGTGACGGGAAACATCGTGAGGATACCTGCATACCATAGCAATTTGTAAGAAGTTCTGTGATATGTGAAGTCCACCAACCCGTACTAGGCCGGCGTGGTGGACTATATGGCCTAACCCCTCTCAATCGTACTCTCAATTGTTGAGGAGGCCCGTGCCATGCAGTGGAAAGTATATGGGCTGATACACTTTTAATTTTAGTTACTCGCACGACATAGTGACTACACTTTATCTGACGGTAAGTGCATTGCAGTCCATAAAGAAATGGACGTGAGATGGCTATTTCTTGCCAGTCGACACAATTATGCCGGCTTGATTGAATCCTAGTTTACACGCTGCGTACCGAGGCTTCTATAGTGCGGAAACGAATATCCTATCACCATTAAAACATTTCCTTTCTTTCTCTATTCTTTCAATATTTGAACACTCTGATTTGTTTTACTTCTGAATTATTTCGTAACTGGTTGAGAACAAGCTAGTGTTTCTAAGACCACCAGCCAGGCTACAAGGCTCCGTGTACATGTTATCCATTCCATCCATCATCCATACATCAGTCAAAAGAAGTCCACTGCTGAACATAGGCCTCTCCTAATGATTTCCACAGTGACCTGTTGGAGGCAGCCTGCATTCAGCGACGTCCCGCGACCTTTACCAGGTCGTCTGACCACCTAGTGGGTGGACGTCCCACGCTGCGCTGCTGTTATCCATTGCTGATTCTTAATTGAATATTAAAAACCTTTTGGAAGACCGACCTCGTGAAAGCAAAATTCAGCGACAAATTTCAATATTTGTAATTTTATTTGTAAACTTTATATGAGGACTTTTTAATACGTTGGCCAACTAAAATTCGTCATACATTACGCGATACAGAAACACCTAAAAATCTCTGCAAAGGCGTAATTTGCTCCATATTTATTTTAGTGTCGCTCGGTAAGCTGTTGAAACAGGAAAATACTTCACAGCACTTATTTACACAGTAACAAAATGCAGGCTGAACAGTAAATAAAACATCAGAGAAACCGACGAACCACTGCATTACACGAAAAAGATTGTCCTAACACTTTAACAAATATTTGTTCAATTTACATTCCATTACGCTTAAGCGACGCCCGACGCGAGCTTCTATCTAAATAATTCTTTCCGTGTTCCGTTTTTAAATTCTTATTAAAACGGAACGTTGTCTCGCGGAATTTGTTTATTGGCTGTTTGGATGTTTTTTGTTTTGTTTACGCGGTTCGCGGTGATAAAATCATAATAATGTGTACTTTATATTAATTTTTAGGAAAGTTTATGAAAATACAGATATTAAGTAAACAGTCTTAATGGCCGAAAAATTCCATTACTCCGACACAAACCATCCTCATATAATACGAACATAGGCGCTGTCCAGCAACACTACAATAACTAAATACATTAGTGATATAGCCTAGTTTAAAAAATCGAAATACATGCCGATCCATAAAATAATTGGAGAACCAATCGGTCTAACGGTCAAGTATCAACTATTTTATAAGAAATTCTATATGCCTGTACTCACTAGTCATCGGATCGACGACTGCCCTGCAGGCAAAAAAACACAAACATCTACAAAATACAAACCATTATCGTCAAAATACTCTTGGTATTGTATTCATCCCCATGGTATATATAATCTGATAAAATTTCATAGTCTGAATGAATAAATGAGTAATGATAACTATGAGTAAATTAAAATGAATACTAATATTAAAATGAATGAATTAAAATGAAAAAACTATTAGTAAATTAAAATGAATACACAATAACATATTAAAATGTAATGAAAGTTACTGTCAGTTGGGCACAAAGCCAGTGATTTAAAGTGTTGAAAATGAAGAGTTGCTCACAACGGCTCGTTTAAGCGATGTCATTGACAGCATAAATATTCATGGCAGTCTGCTACACTGCTTCCAGCAAGTATGCGATGAATATAGTTTTTAAACAAACGCTTACATTTTTTAAACAACTTGGCTTATATGATCTTTTGGCGTTTGAATGCGTTGTTGTCACGCTGTTGGCAAAATATTAGGAACAGCTTTTCTCTCTTCACATTTTATTAAATTATACATGTTAATACTATTAGATAAGTGCAAGTGTTAGTGAAAGTGCTAAAGATAAAGGACAAATAACAATATAGTTCTAAGGGAAGCATGAATGCATTATCTGACAGAAAATTGTTGGCAAAAAAGTGTTTTTCCATTGCACTCATTCTGTTTGTGAAATTACTGGAGTGTCGCCAACAACCTGTAGCTAAGACGAGGGCGCTCTTCAGACTTTTTCTTATTTTTTCATCATCCACCAAGCGAAATAGCTTTCTCTACTGAATGTGGCTAATCTATGTATATAATAGCTTAAACATGATCTATAGTTATAACTTATAACGTCCTTTTGATATTAGTAATTTTAGAAACAGAGATTTTTATATTAGGTTATTTCCACTAACCTGCACTGGGCTGATCTATTGTTATTTGAAAAAAGAATAACTTAAAAACAAAACCGAACGCAGAGGTTTCATTCGAGCAAGTCCATCGGAAGTAGTAATACCCATCAACCACAGATGGCACCACTGTTAAATACTCATTTCGGGAGAATATCATAAGAAGACTTAACTACAAGTTATAATATAATTAGTGTTACTGGGAACACCTTTGGAACCCGTACACGTTTTCTCCATTACTCATATACACCTGCCTGTAATTATGGTCGTGAACATTATACAATCTTTGTGACGTAAGATGAGTGGTTAAATATACTAAAGTTGATATAAAAATGTTATTAAATTATTAAAAAATAATTAATATTGCAACATATAAAAATCATGTTGTTCATTTAAATATCTATCCTAAATATAAATAAAATAATCTTCCGGATAAATTATAATATAATTTTTTTTTTCAAATATTTTTTTTTACACCGGGTATAGTTTCTAAATGAGGACAAAATTCCAAAGTACCTTTTAGTGTTTTATATTAGCAAAAATACGCCATTCAGATATAAAATACGTGCATTATTGTAAAATATATATAAACCCCTATTGTCTGTTTACCTGAAATAAATACGTTTTTTTTTATTTTATTGGCACGCCCAATTAATAGTGTAATAATAATTAATTATGAACCGCGGTAAGAACTTATTTATATGGTTAAAGTTTGACATTACATCGATGTCGTTACGAAATGAGTGTC
Source organism: Theretra japonica (assembly GCA_033459515.1). Lineage (NCBI taxonomy): Eukaryota > Metazoa > Arthropoda > Insecta > Lepidoptera > Sphingidae > Theretra > Theretra japonica. Next base: position 5,483,633 of record CM065928.1, read on the forward strand.
ATAGGTGCTCAAAACTCTACGAAATCGAAAGAATGATTAAAAAATTCTCAATAGGGTTCCCGTGTTACCTTGCGGGCCTTGTGAATGACATTGTAACCTTTTTTATCCACGCCTGTATTCAGCGACCTAGAAGAAATGATAATGTTTTTTCTTGACATTTTCTTTTCTTATGTCTATAGCATTTAATGTTTAAACGTTGTTCTTACATATATTGTATTTTATGTCAGATTGGAACTTGTGTCTGACTTCTAATAAATAAATGAACAATACACACACAGTCCATTTTTTTGCGATGAATGGCAAGACGAGCATGCCATTCGCCTGATGGTCAGCGATACGACTACCTAATGGACAGTAGAAAAACCAAAACAAGAACTACTGAGCACTGCTTGGCATTCTACTGCGCACGCCATTCTAAGCCATAATATGTTAAGTCTCATTATGTTCAGTAGTTACTCTGGCTACAATGTCTTTCAAAATGGAACTAAACAGTGCATTTACACTACTTTTTGGCTGATGAAATAAACATTGCAGTTGTACCTACCTACCTAGGCGGCCTCTCAAATATGAGAGACCTACCACTAGTTTAACATTAGATAAAGGTATTTTTTGTGGCTATTAGAAACTATCCTAGACATTTCGGCTTCACAACACCCAAACTATTTGTACACACAAATATTAGTCTCGGTACAGGAATCGATCCTACTGCCTCTCGTCGCAAAGCCGGAGTTTAGCAAAAAACAACTTAGCTAATCATGTTCTAATCAAATTTCAGTTACAAATTAACGTTTATTTCACACGACGGCAATTAATTCCAGAAATACCAAAAAGTAAAGTATAGAAAATATAGGCGTACTCCGACAGAAGTGCACTAATTAGGCTCCCAGGAATAACTAGCTAATTGCAAGATTCTTATTGCGTAAAAAAATTCATGTCTCGCAAACAAAAGATGTCGTTAGCTCGCACGGTAAAACTAATTATGCTTGTAAAGTGAGTTGAGTGACTTAAAAATAGACTTTTTAATAAAATGTTAGTATCGTGCTTTAAATATTTCAAATAAACTATTCGTAACTTCAATTGCCAAATATACGTTTCTATGTATTTGGTTCAACGTTTCTTTTTAAACGCACTATTTTTTTATAGTTTAATACCACAAATCGAACAAAGAAACCTTTGTAGGCTCACATCGTTATCCATCTGCCCGTCAAAACCCTTTTTCTGAGGAACGCCCGAAGGTATGTACGAAGCTAATGCGTTTATTATAATATAAAAAATCTGCCATACTTTGGAACTGAGAAAAAGTAACTTACACAGGCAAAAAAGAGAAACAATCATTTTCTATACATACATAAACTCACGCCTTTTTCCCAGCAGGGGTAGGCAGAGGTTCTTCCGGTTATATCACTCTCGTTTCGCCTTGTCTGTTCCGTTCAGAATGTAATAGGGTGCGAGCCTATCGCCATATCGGGCGCAAATTCCTGACTCTTTATCTATAATAACATTAAAAAGCTGAAGAATTTGTTTGTGAACGTGTTAAGCTCAAGAAGGGGTGATTCGAATTGAAAATTATTTTAGTATTAGAAAATTATATTACTAGTAGTATTGAATAGCCTGTGTATCGGGGAAGGCTATAGGCTATATAACATCACGCTATTACCAATAGGAGCAGAGCATCATTGAAAAATGTTGCAAACATGAGTAAAATTGATTTCTTTTCAAGGTTTCGGTTGCGTGTGCTCCGTAAACGATTAAAGTTACGCAACAATAATAAATGATGAATTGGTCCTCTAAAAATTAAAAATAAAGTCCACGAAATTATATGTCTAGATATCTTTTAAGGTTGACTTACCATAACCTTGTTAATGGTAATCTTTTTTCTTAAATAATGCATTACTGGAGACGTACGTATGGTACAGGCAGCACATGGTACGAGAAATAACTGAAAATGAGAATTTAACAGGGTGTTTTTGTATGATGTGGACATTATTAACGAAACTGTTGTTTCAAAGGTGAATATCTTCTTCTCTGCTATAAAAAATATTTGTATGTACCTGTGGACTCTAAAGCAGCAAAAATGACGAGAAAGAAAGTAAAGAGAACGTTGTGGTAATTCGTTTGAAGAATCTATGCACCTAAGCGAAGACAGATCGGGCCCCTATATAAAATAAAAGCAATTTCATCGATAAAACATAATTGTGGGGTACTTGAACAAGTATAGTTTGAGGGTATTTGTGATTTTGCGACTGATATCATGGTATATAAACCCACCAGTAATGTAATTCGGCTCAGTCGTTACCGAGACTCCGACGATGTCGATCGTCGTTGACGTTCTCAGTATGTCGGTTATCCGCGGTGTTCTTTGTAGTGAAGATTAATACTACCAATCAGAAGTGCTATTGTTATTTTGACATACTAATAACAAATTAAATTGTAATCGACAAAACAGTTTTAAAATATTTCGTGAATCATGAAAACAAACGGTTTAGACTACGTCATTGCTGCACATTTTGATTTCAACATCAAGAAGTCTGTAAAATGAACTACAAATGACCTTCAGCCAGGTTGCCAGCAATAATTATCGTTGGGTAAGTTATTTATTACAGCATGCACATTATAAATGTTTAATAATCATTAATAAAATATATGATTAAGGGGAATTACTGTATCATGATGCTATGGGAAGAACATTACTGTATCAACAATGTGAGTAATTTAGTTTCATCATCAAGCGATTACACATATTATTTTTCTGATATCGACTGACATCTAAAGAAAAAATGCTTTAACTCAGATGGACACTGGCTACCAAGGGTACTTAAACATCATAGCGCTTGCCTACTAGCTACTTTCTAAAACCAGGTTTTGATTACAGAGGCGACTAAGTATACCTGACAATAAATAAATGAGATGGATTCTTAATAAATATTTACTCACCGCCGCAAAGCTTAGAATTAAATTCCCAAGTCTAAAAGGAAACCTTTTTACTAGAGTAAAATAAATATTTTTCTTACGTAATTCGGTTTCAATCTGCGTAGGTCGCGCTCTGATCTCGTTGACTCAGTTTTAAAATTAACGCTGAAATGAATTAGAATAATGAGTACATAATTATTTTGTGGAAGAAAACATTCAACTGTTTTTATTAAATGTAGGAAATGTTGACTGAGGAAGTACGTGAATAGAGAAATTAATCACGCCTATTTGATTCTGATAGCGCAGAACAGCGATTAACTAAACATCGGTCTACAGTCGGCGAAAGTAGGATGTACAATATATACGAGTAGTAGGTACCCATATTGCGTCTCTGCAGTTCTCCATCATCATGTATTATCATTTTCCATAGGTCCCTTTTATCGCCAATCTACTAAGACCAAAAATTTCTAAAGTATATTATACAAGTGGGCAGCCTGTCTCTTCTAATAGTTTTTTTCTTACTAGGTGTAAGCTTGCAGTATGAATGCCGTCCCTAATATTATAAATACGAAATTATGTTTATTTGTGTTTCTTTTTTTCACATTTTTAACCTATAAAAATATATTTGAATGTATAAATGAAAGAGCGTGCCATTTTTAAAACAATGCGAACGAAACTGTTAAAAAATCGAAGCTACAATTTTCACCAGCAAAAGTTTTGAAACAATAAAATTGTAAATTAATGTACAACTGTGGGACTTATTGTTTACACTACCGACCGCGCTGCATTCATAATGCAAAGTTTTCATGTAAAGCTGTGATTTAGTACAAAGTTACAACTGCAGACACTAAGCTGAATGCCTCGTGGAATTATTAATAGCTGCATTTTGAACGCTATTTATTGTTAAGTCAGTTATGTAGCTTATTGGCTTAGGTGGCGTGGTTTATAGGTTATTAATTAGGTGGTTTTGGCTTTGATTGCCAGATAGGGCAATCTAGTTTGTGTGATTTTCGACAAAGATTATAAGAGACATATCACAATTCGCATCCTATTATATGCTATAATATAGTAATATATAATATAGTACATACATACATACATAAACACACGCCTTTTTCCCAGAAGGGGTAGGCAGAAGTGCTACTAGAACACCCACGTTTCGCCTTGTATATTCCGTCCCACGATGTGATAGGGGGCGAGCCTATCGCCATATCGGGCACAAATTCCTGACTCCGGGCTAATAATGAATAGAAAAATCCAATATCACTGCCCGACCCGGGATTCGAACCCGAGACCTCAGCATTGCAATCATACCGTAGTACCACTACGCCACCGAGGCAGTATAATATAGTAATATATTAAAAACGAATAATGATCGGGCGAATAGACGGCAGATCACGAGGCAGGAACTCAAAGCGCTGGAAAGATCAGGATCGGTATTCACGTGTAATCTTTTTGCATACGACTGACGTACAGTTGACGCGCAGCACCCGCGCAGTTTACGCATAGCTTAGGTGCAGTTCACGCGCAGCTAAACAATTACAAGAATACCAATTTGGACTAAGACGTAAACTTCATTGCAACTGCACCGCAACTTGATCGGTGCGTCAAAAAATTACGTGAATTACCCTACAGATCCGCAACACTCAATGAATGTGAGTGAAGCGGTTCATATCGCCAAAAACTGGACCATATGGCACATAACATAACATAACCGCCATAGATTATCGTGTTCTGACAAATTTTCACACGATGCAACTTTTTTATATCCTTACGATAATCGTATCTTTGAGGCGAGAAACTCTCCGCGTGTAAATGGGGCAAAATTTAGATTGTATCGGTGACAACTCTGTTTATCCTCACGGGAAAAGACTTCTATTATAGATAGCATAGACAAGAAGTCTTCTTATGGATGTAATTTGGATAAAATTCATATTCCTATCAGTAGGGTAATTCACGTAATTAAATAAGTTCAGTTGCAGTGCAGTTGCAGTTAAGTTTCGATCAAAATAGACCTTTTCGTATTCTCGTAATTTTGACAACCGCTGTCAGATACACTCGCGTCAAGTCCGCGTCACGCGAGCGGTTTAGCGTATTCTACTGCTACGTGTTTATGTGCGTGATTCAGATCGCAACTTGATCGGTATTCAAGTGTAAGCTTCTTGCATACGACTGACGTACAGTTGACGCGCAGCACCCGCGCAGTTTACGCATAGCTTAGGTGCAGTTCACGCGCAGTTAAACAATTACAAGAATACCATTTTGCACTAAGGCGTAAACTTAATTGCAACTGCACCGCAACTTCATCGGCGCGTCAAAAAATTACGTGAATTGCCCTACAGGTAGTTTTATTAGGTTCGATCCCCATTCAAACCATATTTTCTACATGCATACGTTTTATACACAAGCTGTTTTTCACATAAAGCCCTAACTGCACAGACACTAAGCTGCAGCACTAACAATGCCTGGCAGAATAATTTATATCTTGCATTATCAACAGGATCTATAGCGGTAAAATTGAATAGCATTATTCGGTTGGTCTCGGCTTCGGCCGCTAACAACACGAGTCAATGGGATATTCGAAAATCCTAGTGGCTAATGCATCCATCCTACATATAGCACAATGGGCTTAACGGGGTTAATTAGATTGAGTAATATTGATAGCATTATCTCAATGCAGGGAGCAAACTAATGTAGTTTGTTGCCTGGGATTGCCCAGACATCAAACTACATATTTTAGACATGGGCCTAACATTAAAAAGTATATCGTGGTATATCTAACTGATCAGTGAGATACAACATACATATATTAAGATGGCATATCGAGGGTTCTAATCCAATATTACAGCAGTAACTTTTCAGTTTCTGTGTCTGTTGTTATTGAAAAAAGTGAACAATGCCATGGAAGCAATACATGCATACGATAAATATCTCCATAAGAATTTCCTCAAGATATTTTTCTACGCAATCCATAAACCGCACTATAAATATATTCCCGTCCGATACTATCCATAAAACCACACTCTGAAGTTTCATAATACGAAGTACTCATAAAGTATAACAAGCTAGCTTGTAATTTACAAGCGTGTAGTTTAAGCATGCACATAAACTATTAGGCTTTATTTTATGTCTGGCTTTATGTAGCAGAAAAATTGCCGTTAATTTGGGCTGTTATCAAACGGGACCAGACGTGACAGGTCGGAAAACTTGGCTGCAAGGATCGGTTATTATTTAGAGTTATTAAGTTATAGCCAATAATGTGTTGAGTGTATATAAGTTATTCTTGTCTGGAGGGATTTTATATAGCCGTATAATGTTCTGTATTGAGATCAAGTCATGGTGTTGGAAAAACACACTTAAACTAAATTTGAAACAGTGCACAAATGGTGATTCAACATTAAAGTAAATCAGTTAAGTACGTCTCCTAACCAAATAGAAAACACGTTACTAAAAACTTCCGAAACCCTAGTATCTAGATATCTAATTAGGCCGAAGCGGAAACAAAATGTAAAAAGTAAATATTATTGACCTTATCCATAGACAGTTTTAAAACTTATTTTAACTATCGAATGTTTTGTCCCTTTCGAACGACTTTTAAACTCAGTTTGAGCGAAGAAGACAAAACATTCGATCGCTAAAATAGGTTTTAAGACTATGAATAAGCCTGTATAATATACGAATAATCTTGAAACGCCATGACAATCCGAGAAGCTAACTCGACAGCCCTATTCAATTAACATCGCTTTCAAAAACGTCTCGGCAAGTTCTAAAGTGGATTGTGCGAGTACGTCCTGAGATATCCAACTTGGAGCATCGCCTTCACTAGCCTTACAGGGACGGAGTAAGATTAAGACGAATGAATATTTAAATAATGAAATATATGCACATTGTAACGTAAAATACTATGACCGTGCTATAAGGTCTGTATCTGTATCTGTGTCGGCCCATATACGTCCCACTGCAGTGCATGGCCTCCTCTACAATCGAGAGCATGATTGAGAGGTGTTAGGTAATATAGTCCACCACGCTGGCCTAGAGCGGGTTCGCGGACTTTACATACCGTAGGATTTTTTTTTACTCGCTACGGTATGCAGGTTTCCTCACCTACGGTATGCAGGTTCCTTCACCATCATAGCGCGTGGTGGTTGACTATTAATACACAAATAACTCCGAAAAGTCAGAGGTGTGCCTTGGGATTCGAACCTGCGAACACTGTGAGCATGAAGTTACTATAGTGGTTCTCAGTAGAGTATCCCGCCACCGATGAGTAATGTTCCATAGTAATTTGTACGACGAATAATATTTGCTTGATTAGTTCATAGCAAGTCGAGGTATGCTGCTTTGTAGTAGGCAGACGCTCTTACAATGTGATATTTAATTTGATAAACTGAGCTATTTATCCAAAACATTAATCAAAGACTGAACATCGCGGTTCACATAGTCTGTGTAGGGTTTATGCTGACAATAGAGTATTAACGCGAAAAGACAATAGGGGCATATCAAACAATTCCAAAACGGATTCAACTAAATCCAATTTTATTCGCGCGTGGTGGCCTGTTGGTAAACGGACTAGACGCGGCTGCCAACATGTTCACGGTGGTCGGGGGTTCAAATCCCAGGGCACACCTCTGACTTTCGGAGTCATGTGTGTATTGATACTCAATCATCACGCACTCTAACGGTGAAGGAAAACATCGTGAGGAAATCTGCATCCTATAGCGATTTGCAAGAATTTCTAAGCCACGTAAAAGTCTACCAACCCGCACTAGCCCAGCATGGTGGACTATATGGCCTAATTCCTCTCAATGGTACTCTCGATTGTAGAGAAGGCTCTTATCCTGCAGTGGGACGTATCTGGGGTGATACAGTACAGTACAATTTTATTCGAACTGAACACTTAAATATATTTTGATTGCCAGGTATAATTACTGAGATAAGATTTGATGCGGTAGTAGGCAGTACCATTATACAGAGACATGTGGAAGAAATGATATATAATCTAATCCAATCCATCAACCAAAGGAAGTCCACTGCTCAACATAGGCCTCTCCCAATCATTTCCACAGTGACCTGTTGGAGGCAGCCTGCATCCAGCGACATCCCGCCACCTTTACCAGGTCGTCTGACCACCTAGTGGGTGGACGTCCCACGCTGCGCTTTCAATGGCATATAGCCGATAGGTTATTGTTTAAAGTATTTTGTATCATCCATAACTTGGCCACTGCCAAACACGAGACTCCTCTACGACCGAGAGTACCATTGAAAGGACTTATCCCGTAGTTGAGTACGCCGAACTATTGCGGGTTGGCGGACTTCACATACCATGGGAAATTTGGTTGCTTTCTGGTATGCAGTCTTAATTACATTAACGTACTTATATGTCATTCTTAAAAACTTAGCATTAAAAAATTAAAATGAAAAAAATATTCTTATAAAAACCTCAGTACGTCCCAACTGCCGTCTCAACTTCTTTCCTTCAAACTACTAAATCAGTTTTTTGCAGCATTCCCAGGCTTCTCAGAGCTGCACCGAACAAAGGCTCAAATGAAATAACTTGACACTGTCACAAGCTTAATGGAATTATAACTCAAGTGTGGTACAAAATAGTCTTCTTTTTACTGCGATGAATGGCGAGACGAGCATGCCATTCGCCTGATGGTAAGCGGTACGACCGCTCATGGTCAGTAGCAAAACCAAACATTATTAATAACAAAGCAATGCTTGGCATTCCACTGCCTCGCCATCCTGAGACAAGAATTTAAGTCTCATTATCTGTACTAGTTAGTGTTAAGCTACCTACAATGTCCTTCAAACCCGGTTCTTTGTTTAGTTATACAGTAAAGTCTCGGTTTTTGATCCCACAATACGATTCAGAGAATATGTATTGAAAATCGGGTCCAGATCCGAAACGAACCCCTAAAAGTTTATGAAACGAAGGTCTCTCGATATTTCAGGTAAACACGACCTAAGACTTCGAACTATATTTTATATGAATGTTGGGTGTTCACCCAAATTTTTCGTGCTTTTATTTAATTTTACTTGTTTAACAATATATCCATTTAAAGTAGGTCGTAATATAAGACGCCCCCAATAATAATTTGGGCAATAACAGAACTCCACTTCCGAGCATGTATTCGAAATAACTAAGCTAATAAAAAATACCGCCTCTTTAAACTTCAAAGAATGAAATGCACTCTTACCAACGTTTTGTAAAACTTGGAATTATTCAAAAGAAAACGACTCCGGAATAAGGTAGTTTACTGCTTGAGACAGGAGAATATTTTTTAAAGCTTGATACTTTTATGTATTTTTGTAAGAAAGTTACAGTCTCTTAATCTTAGTTTTGTAAAAAAGGACGAAAAATTATAAGTTTAGTTTAACCAGCGCGGCAGAGACAATTCACTACGGGCAATTTGATTTAGGTATACATGGCTTAGCTTAGCTGAATTTTTTCATCTTTAGCCTCAAGAAGTCCACTGTCGAACATAGGCAACCAAGAATTTTCCATAGAAAACTGTTGGAAGCGACCTGCATCCACCGACTTTCTGCAACCTTTATTACGTGTTGAATTTGGTGTTATAATAGAATATTTAGGTGAAACTTTCGATACTCCAATTATGATTTAATATATGTAAATTCTGGATGCAGGGTGCCTCCAACAGGTCACTGTGGAAATCATTGGGAGAGGCCTATGTTCAGTAGTGGACTTCCTTTGGCTGATGGATTGGATTGATTGGACTGGTATGTAAATTCTTCGCTTAAATTAACCTTCAATCTTAATATGTAATTAACGCTCATCTAAGAATATATTTCTTTAATCACTAAACAATACTACGCATTTCGATACCAATTAAACCTGTCAAGGCTACATTTCGTAAATGTTTTTATTGTTCTAACATCATAAGAAAGTTGTGTAATTAATGAAAGTGCTTTGTAGTACGACAAATAAGTTGGGAGACGACAAATTACGGAATTTGGAAAATATTTTTTTTTAATACTTTTATTACCTTACTGTTTGTTGGTATGACGTGTGTATCGAACGAAACAACAATAGGAAAATAAACAACATTTAAAACGTCGTTTTTTTTGGATAAAAAATTTAAAACAGACATATTTTAGAGAGTCGTATTTTAAATCATTCAAAATGAAAAAGAAAAGGATTATATTAAAAAAGGTTTACAGCAACAAAATAAAAGGTACAGTACAACCATAGAATGAAATCACACCCGCGGGGGATATTTATCAATTGTTACTTACCGGACTTTCTCACACATTTGCTGTCATCAATTTACCTCTACTGAGACTGAAAAATGTAGTCCCTGGTGCGAGTCTAGAAATTCTTATTTACTGCGCAGTTAGGGCTTGGCAATTTATTCGTTGAACTTCGGTAATGAGGGCTTCATTTGCAGTAATGAGCATAAGTATAACCCTTGATTGACATAAGTTTGGCGTAACTTTTGAATTGGTTCCAACTCAATCTAGTCTAACAAACCCAAGAGTGAGAAGCCATATAACGGGTAAACCGCTGAAATGGACCTCTTTGTCAGTTTGAAAATTCTTCTATGAATGTAATTTATATTGGGGTGGTGCGGCAGAAATTGCGAAAGTGGTTGTTTGTTAATTTAAAGCGCACTACATACATTACACTTATTGCAAGTAGGAAATCTTTGTCAGAGGCATGTCGGCGGCTGGAAATGACGGTTTTTTGTGGCTTTGTTGAGTGTGACAAACGGAACGCTTGCGTCGCTGACATGACTCCAACATCTCGGCAGGCAACACGTGCGGTGCTTGTTGCCGACATAATTCTTTTCTTATAGGCCGCCGCGTTGTCGGCGGGCTGAGTCGCTGAGCGGCTTTGGTGTGTAGTCCGCCATAGTGGGGCGAGATAAACAGTTGAACATACTGCTATAATTCTTTCATAGTGCTAAAGAAGTCAGTTTGATGCTCTGTCTAGTCTGCAATGCGAGCAAAAATAGGTAAGTAACTTTTTTATCTTTATTTGGCCACCCACAGTAGCCGTGACGTTTCGAGTTAAACTTTAACTATTAAAAAGGAAAGTTAAAACGACGCGTGCACCTGAGTTAGAAGATCGTTAGCTTGAAATTTACTTAGGTATGATATACCGGGCCACTTCTAAGTGTATCCAAGTAGGTCTTTACCTAAAATATACTTATTGTATATATGCTGCTGCTATTTATTACTGATTACGATTCCTACCACTGGATATCCATTGAGGAATATAGGCACACAATATTTCCGAACTACTTCTTTATGTTATAATTTATACATTACAAACAATGTTGTTTTGCCAGATATGATTTGAAACGGACAAAATTGATTTCAATTTTTTTGTATTATCACAATAAAGAAATACTTAACACGCTACCAATTGATTTCTAGTCAAAATTGATATTATGTGTAATGATTTTTTTAAACATAATAAAGGAAAATAATAGGGCACACATAGGGAATGTGTTATAAACAAAAATAACTACAAAGTCAAAAGTGTGAATTCGTCTGTTCACGCATTGTATATTCAACGCAGAATTTCCACAGAACCATCCGGGTGTTAGAGTGCTAAAACCAAAATTGCATTTATTTCTCGCAAGTACGACGGCACAAAAATCCACCGGCTAGTCCTTTGTTTTTGAGTTTCAAAGCGACGGACCGTGCGAATAGCGGGAACATTTCAGTGGCAACTGACTTTCATTGGAAATTTCGATAGCTTTCACAATTCAGGCTTTGGGCGGATGGCGGACTAATGTTGACAAAGTGAACGATAATAGAACGAGAGGTTAGCGATTCTATTTTTTATTTGAAGTGTAAATTATCTGAGGTTTTTTTAATGCATTTTTTGTCTTCTATCTGCTAGTAACGTACTCTTAGAATTGTGTTGAAGTAATGTATTCGTGCCACAAAATTATGTTTGTAAAATTATTGATTTCTTTATTTTTGACCTTCAAGGTCATCGTAGAATGGTTTTATAATGCAATTTTCAGAAGGATCTTGTAATTTAACATTTGTTGTTAGTAACCACCCTTAGGAAAACATAGAAATACATATATTTGGCATCAGATGTTTTGAAACGTGCGCGTGTTTGGTTAACCTTCACAATATAATATGACTTTATGGGCGATTTTAATTATATAATTAATTAAACTCGATAAAGCATTAAAATTATTTTATTATATTTTTTTAACGCTCAGCTCCTTTTTTGTTGGCATTTGGCATACATATACTTATAACATATTATTTCTTTTTAGTTTTGTGTGTATGCAAAATTAAATCAACTTTGACTCTTGTCATAGTAAAATTAGCTCGAAAATAAATAGCCTTACAAATGCTATAAACTGTAAATCATTTAAGAATGGAATTTTCCGAAATATTTTACAGCCGTCATAAGCTGTGCGTTACTATAATTAAAACAATTAGTATTATACTCGACGCCTAACGTTTATTCCACGCAATATTAAATGGCGCCAAATGTAAAATCATTGTATTTAATGGTACCGTAAAGCATTATTTACTCCGCGGTGCTTTCGGCAAAGAATAAATTAAAGTTGTGGGCGTTATCTAACGCTTACTAATGGTGTTAGCTTACGTATTTGAAGTTGCTGACATTAATGAGTAATGCATAATTTAGATTCACGATCTTATAACTTGCTATAGACAAGTTTATTTTAATTTATATGACTGCAGTAATAACGCCTTGGAAAGAGCAAAATGCATTTTTAAGAGGGAGATTTCCATTTTGGCTTTACGCTCTGGTAATAAATTAATCCTAAAACATCCCACTGCAGGGTATGGGCCGTGCAGTGGGTTGTGGGAGTGGGAGGTCCATACCTCCATTACGGCTGACAGGACTAAAGCGCCATTTACACGGGGATAGTTTCTCGCGGCGAGAATCTTATGCGATTATCGCATGACATAACCGCCATAGAATATCGTTTTCTGACAAACGCGTACACGATGCAACTTTTTTATATCCTTACGATAATCATGTACATCATCGAGGCGAGAAACTGTCCTAGTGTAAATAGGGCTTAAGGCCATAGTTCAGTTCATATGCGATATGAACTTTTGTAAAAATATCTATAGTATGCAGATTTTCTGACTATGTGTTCCTTCGGTATCGTGCATAATTGTCTATCTATAAATAAAACTCTAAAAATAAGAAGACTGTACACTGAGTTTCAAATCCCTAACCACCATATCGGCAGTGTGCACGCACAATCTTCGATGATGTATCGATCATTTTCTTCATTCGCAACAAAATTACTACCACTTATAAAAAATGATTAAAGTAAATATTAATTCAATACATTATATTCTACGATACACAACAAACTCGCTCGACTAATGCGAATGTAAAACACGCGTGGATGCATGAATGCACGGCTGAGTCGAGAAGCGGACATGAACATGTTGTATTTTCTTATCGTGTCTGTACATGTAATATATTCCAGCGAGATGTTTTATCGAACCAAATATATACATATACATATAATATATTCTAACTTACATATTTGAAAATTTTGTTCTGAAAATTGCTGGAATTATGGTATTTTGTAATAAATATGTATTACGTAAATATATTTTCACTTACATACATACATTTTCGTTTAAAGTAATCCATTAAGCACTTTCCGTAATTATAAGGCGGCAGTCATATCTTTAACTATTATATAATTTGAAATAAAATGTATTATGTTTGAAATATTTTTCCGGGATGCTATATTACTACTATAACACCAAAAATAAACATGACACCGTATTGCAAAAATGGACTATAATGCGTAAATAACGATGAAAGAAAATTAAAGCAACAGATGAACAAACACATTCAAACCCAACTTTTCTAACCATATTTGTGGAATAAATAAATGCTTATTTATCGCAACCCTCCAACTAATATTATAAACACAGCTTTACCCCATCAAATCACATTCGATAGTCGAATCCTAAAATCCAAATGTAAATGACTATTCAAACTTACTGTCCAACTAATACGAGCACATCAAACTGAGAGCACTTGAAATAATTGAATTCAGTGAATGCAAGAACGAAAGAAAAGCGCTTTGTCAAAGTTATTGGACGAAATACGATAGAAAGAAATATGACAAGATCTGTTCGGAATTTTATTGAATTCCTTTTGATATATTTCGTTCCGTTGCATCTGGCGATAGAAAGAACTTTTGTTCAACGCTCCCAAAGGATTAAAACCGCGCTTATGATTTGAAAAACTTCATCGACACTTTTAAATGGAACTCTGCAGTATTTAAAACCGTCCGTTTTATGATACCGAGTATCCACTTTCTATAAAATTCAATAACTTTCGTTTTCAATACTGCTAGATCTTTTTGATATTCCTAATACATCTTTTGTATCGCGAATTAAAGGCGCTAAAGGCGCTATTTACGAGTATATTTTATTTGTAAAATGAAATATACTCGTATCTGTAATTACACTTTATATTGTACTTTGATTACATCGCGATCATTTTAATTGTTGTATTATATGGAATACTTAAGATAAGCTAAAGTTTTACAGTGCTACTGACTTTTAAGACAAAACTAATAACCTAAGTTATTGATCAAAACAAATGTATAATTTTATGTTCATTTTTCCAGTTATGATTAAGGATTAAATTAATAAAATGATTCAATGATATTAAATTATAGCAGGAGGCTTTATAATCGATCAAACATCAGAATTATTTTTAGAAAAAATAACACCGGGATTTTTCCCAAGGCAGCGGTCAATACTAAGCGATCATCGCTACATATCTTCCACAATAAAATGTATACGTCTCCTGAGAAGAATATCTAGAACTAGGATAGACTTTACAGCCAGGTTCATTCACTTTCCTTACCGCCCAGAACATAGTCAAATGAATTCATAATAACAAATACACCCATAGTCAGCCAACCAGCTGCACCCTCAGGTCAACAGTCATTTACACAGTCTTGTCCCGACAGTAAATCAGAAAAACAGAGAAACTACTGCCTACTTTTTTTGATCTCTCAACATCCAGACTCGAAACTAATATATTCGGTATATATCATACCGAGAATAGAACCCGGTTCGTCTTGTATAATAGCTGGCGTCTTAACCAAGCGCACCGAAAAGGCGGGAAAAATCCCTATTCATCTTCTTGTTTTACAATAATTCGAAGAAGCATCTCAGCAGGCCAAGTAATTGTATCGAATGGCATGGGACCACCGTCTGATTCCATTCTACACTCTGTCTGGACAGCATTTGCGCTTACCATCAGGTGTGGTATTAAAAAAAATCGATAGTGAAAAATCCCATAAATAAAAAATAAAGTCCCAGCTTGTTTTACAAGTAGCACAAGTTGATTAATTGCTTGCCGGCATCTCTTATCGTTGTTTTGGCATTGCAACTTGGCATCACACAGTATCTCGTTGTGCCAGACCAAAAGCCTCCTTCGTAAAGCTGGGAATTTCGCTTCCCAGATGTGAAGAGCTGTTATGCTTTTATTAAGCTCAACGAGTTTTGGTAGTGAATGAATTTTGCTTACAACAGAGAAATTTTGGCTTTGAAATTGTGTACGGCGTGTAAGAGGAACAATTGTGATGATAATAGTACCGGAATGTACTGCGTTAAAAAAGAAGGGAATGCATATTCATTGACACATTTCGTATTATTTCAGTAACACGATTAGTTGCCATTCACTAATTATAAAATAATGCGTTTACAGCAAGCAACGTTTATAGTTATTAATAAAATGAAAAATCATTAATTTAATAACCAATACAAAGTTATAAAGCTATTTTCTCCAAATGTTATAGTTGGCAAAGAAATTATCGCTGTCGATTACACATACATTTCAGAAACAAAACAAAGTCAATAAACAAAACACATTCAGATCACAATTTTCTATTTTCTATTTAACGTATTTATTTTGTTAATAACCTTCTTACTTAAATATTCAAGCGATGCAATCCTCAACCAGTCTAAACAGAAACATTGCGAAATGAAAAATCCCTCACAGCAACAAGACGGTGCATAATATTCTCTGTTTACGGTGCATAAACATGAATATTAAATAAAGTGTCAAAAGGAGCGGACTGTGTAAATGCACTATTCTCTTAATACTTCATCATAGCTCGCAGCGTGAAGATCTCTCGCGACGCTGCATTTCATCGTGATTTCGCTCTATTTTAACTAAATACGAGTGTTGGGCTCTGTCCAAGTTATAGGGTGTGAGCGTTTTGATCAATTACGTTGTTTTTTATAATACTTAGAAGCGTTTTCCTATAGTATAGGAAGTCTACCAACCCGCACAAAGACAGCGTGATGGCCTAACCCGTCTCAATCAAATTCGCGGTTGTAAAGGATTCTTGTGCTCAACAGTAGTATAGGCGATTATGGTATGATAAGTTACAGTACAGTTTTTTTTTATTGCGATGTATCGCGAGACGAGCATGCCATTCGCCTGATGGTACGTGATACGATCGTTCGTGAACAGTAGCAAAATCAAACAACATAATGAATTATAAAGCAATGCACGGCATTGCACTGCTTTCGCCATACAGAGACATAAGATGTTAAGTCTCAATATTTCCAGTAGTTACTCTGGCTACAATGCCCATCGAACCGCAACACAACAGTGCATTTACACTGCTGTTTGGCGGAAGAAATAGACATTGCGGTGGATGCATAATATCTTGATTAATTGTCATATCAAACTTACACAATTTTCATTTTTTTCATCATAGCCTTTTACATCAGTTAACAGTATAAATTGATCAATATCAATAATTATTTATTAAATCTTGGAATACTTATAAAAAAACAAACATATACAACTGCTCTAGGTAAAGTTTTTGTGGAGTTTTCTACTTTAAATACTTACCCTGGGGCTGGGGCGGAAAATAGCTATTGTTTCTTCCTCTTTTTAAAAAATAAACAGACTTTTTCTGTTATTTCCTACATGATTAAATGATTTCGCCAATCGCTTCAAACTTAAACCAAAAGTGAGTTGAGCTTAATTTTTATGAAACTCTGGTTGCTTATAAACAGATTATCAAATTAAGTCGAGTCAGGTGTAAAAAATCTCCGCTATTCATTAGTTCTTAATGCTTATTTGATCTCTTTTTAATTTATAAATTTATGCTGCTTTACATTTGTGTAATGCTTTTAAAATTTAACTACATTTTTGCTTGTTTGTTACAATGTCCCTTCATTGGATGGACCCGTTTTTTTTTTTTTTATTGTATCGGCCCATATACAGCTGGGTACGGGCCTACTCTACAATTAAGAGTGGTTAGGCCATATAGTCCATCACCCTGGCCTAGTGCGAGATAATTAAGTATCGTATCTGTTGCTAGTCGTTACAATTATGTCGGCACACAAGAAATCATATAAATGCACAGGTTTAAAGACAACGTGGTTGCATGGTATATTATGTATGGTGGTCGCTATCCGGACGTGTAGTATAAATGTCCTATGACCACGAAGGATGAACTTATTAAATCTTGAGAATTTATAGTAAACAATCCTTTTATTTCCTTACGTAAGTGCATATAGGTACTATGCTAGTTCACACAAACATGCGGAATATAGAGATCGCAGTTTCCATTAGTCTTATATTAAATTATACGATGTCGCGATTTTTATAAATCTCTTGTTTGTTGTTCTAAATGATTACAGTAAACATTTTATATTCGTAATAATACAATACAGTGACGTCACCTAATGGCTATTAGCAACTGGCGCTTGTTACATTCAAGACAGAGTACTTTCTTTAAGGTAGGCAGCGACTTTGTTGTGCTGGACCCCTAGCACTGCGGAGGTCTATGGGCAGCGGTAGCCGCTTTCCATCAGGCGGGCCGCTAGCTCGTCTGCCTATAAAGGCTTAAAAAAAAAATCCCGTCACAATACGCTGACAATTTACCTTTGTTATGTCTAGCACAAATTGTTTTTTTAACTGATTATTTTTAAGGTTCTTGCAAAGGAAAAATAAAATTAACTTTTCTTTCTTTCACTAAATCAATATTTAGTGATGATTTTTTTCAATCCGCAAAACTCAGGTAAAATTGAGTTCCTGACCTGGTACATGAAACGGCTCATGAAATATATCCTGTCATTACACAAATGAGTCAATAACAAGGCTTTTCGTTGATTTTCTGTATCTGTATCAGCCCATATGCGTCCCACTGCAGAGCAATGGCCTTCTCTACAATCGAGAGTACGATTAAGAAAGATTAGGGGTGATTTTTTTAATATTCCCATAAAGTACAACAAAAATTAATCTACAATACGTAAAAGCACCTTAATTGCACCTTTATAATATAGCACACCAGAACGAAATACAAAATGGAACTTGGCAATTAAAGAGCGTATTGTGACTTTTTCTATGAGCGTTTTTCCACTCGGGCTATTTAAATTTTCCTTTGATAGGCAAATGCGGGTGCAACGCAAAAACCCACCAGCGCGGTTAATTAAAGGCTGCTATTTTAATAGCTGAGTTCAACGGCATTTAAATTTCAAAATGTCTAGAGATGTGTAAGGGGATTGCGGTTTTAAAATCTTCTCGTTTATTTTTGTCCCCGATGTGTTGAGGTCGTTTGTTGACTGCGTTTGTTTGTTTATGCTTTTGGACTCGATTTTGATTTTAAATTAACATCACGGTGAGCAATTCTAGGATATACAAGTCTATTTGCCGGCTGTGAAACGAGAGACCGCCGGTTCGATCCCCGTACCGAGACAAATGTGTGAACCACAAGTATTTGTTTCGGGTCTGTGTGTTTGTGAGACCGAAAAGTCTCTCGTGGTTTCTGATACCCGCGACACAAAACTTGATTTTAGTGTAGTCTTAGTAGGGCCAGAATGATGTACGTGATTGTTGGGTGTATTTATTTTATTTATACAGGACAAAAGTGTCTCAATGCAGATTATCCTGAAAACATGTGACAGAACGTATAAGCTTTTAGGCATTTCGTTTTTCAGGTTTTATCAATATAAAAAATATAAGTAAAATTAACAAAATCCTCATAAGTATTAATTAGGGTAAGTAATGCCCAATACCTCTTTCCTCTTTCCATCCTTTGTCCTTCCCGCTCCCCTCCCAATTGGGCCGGCAACATCCATGATCCAGCGTTATGGATGTTCATGGGCGGTAGTGATCACTTACCACCAGATGACCTGTTTGCCCGTTTGTCGGACCTATGCAGTAAAAAAATGACATAACCCAACATTCCATTTCACTTCATTTCACTTCTAACAAGCAACATAAAATATAAAAATATCCTTGACTTTCCCATCGAGTTATTTTGTAAGCTAACGATTAACGCGCGAGTAGAAACGTTTCATTTCTACATCCATTCAACAGATTATTCTTACTCGAACGGCATTGTATTGATCAGTAAATATTTCCAGTACAATACGTGCATTGTGTTCAGTACATATTTTTATTTTGCGAAATTTAATTGTAGGCGTGCCTGTGTTTTTTTTTTTGCAATGTATGGCGAGACGAGCATTCATTCACCTGATGGTAAGCGATACGACCTCATAGACAGTAGCAAAACCAAACAACGCCACGAATTACAAAGCAATGCTTGGCATTCCGCTGCGTTCGCCATCCTGAGACATAAGTTGTTAAGTTCCATTATGTCAACAAGTTACGCTGGCTGCAATGTACTTCAAACCGGAACACAACAATTCGTTTACACTGCGCTGTATGCTACCGATCTCTCTCTCTACAGTCGGTCTCTCATGACTGAGAATAGTGGTCATCGTTGGATGTACCGCATTTAGAGTAGATTATTTGTCTCCAGCGGTTTCTGTTCATTCTTTCACTAGTTTGTGGAACCAGGTGGCAGACGAGTCCTCAATCTAGTCTGTTCATCGGGTTGGCATTTGGCATGCTATGGATAAATGATATGCAATACAATACATCTGCATTTGTGGTGTATAATTTATCATTATAAGCCAATACGAGTACTAGTCTACAATAGCAAATGGCGTGTATTCAGACAGTTTTTGCCATTTTTGCTTGGTCATTTGTCCGATTGTATGACATTTGATGCATAGTTTCCCAGTAGGTTATTGGCCCCATCGGCAATCAGCGTGCTCTGTGCACGCCCAGTGCTGCTTTGACTTAATAATTCTTTGGGCTATGTCGGTCTAAAAGTGTCATTAGCAGAAAAATTATAAACAATGCCATGATTATCTCTGTTCTGTGTAGGAAATAATCAATTTACATAAATTATACATTTACGGTTTAACTATGTGTGTGCTCGAATTTGTTTGAACTGGTGCGATCCTTACGTAATTATCAACTCTGATGACGTCATAAAAACGCCAGTGGCGAAGCCAGCATGTATGCTAAATGTTATTTGCATATTGTTTACTAAAATTTAAAATTCCCACGACATTTTATAATTCTAAACATACTATATGCATTTTCCTATTTATAATTCACTCGAATTATCTTATTTTAAGAAACCTTTTTTTTCTGTGTGAATAGTTTAACATTAGTTGCCAAATCATATTTATATATTATTATTGACATCTTTGTTGATTATTAATTTGAGCTATATTGTATAAAACGGAGTCGCTTCCCGCTATCTGTCTGTCCATAATGCTTAGATCTTTAAAACTACACAATGGATTTTTGTAAGATTTTTTTATATAGATAGAATAATTCTATAGGAAGACTTATTTGTATAACACATATACAGGCTGTCCCACAGCGATGCCTCATGGAGGAGCAGTCTCTTAAATATAGTAGATAGACAATTTTACTGAAAGAAAACATCATTTTAATTTAGAAATGAATTAAATAATAAATAAATACATCCAACAGTCACATATATAGTCCTAACTCCGCACTAAGTTCGAGTCTTGTGTCGTGGTTATCAGACGCTACGAGCGACTTTTCGGTCTCACAAACTCCCAGACCCGACACACATATTTGAAGGCCAACACAAATATTTTTTATATAGATTGTAGAACAGACAAAAAGCCACAATCAGCCATCATTATTTTACGAACTAATCAATTGAATGTGCATCGTTCGATTCTGCACAAAGCGTAAATATTAATGTATATAAACCTAAAATTAATTATTTTATGAATATATTGCGGTAGAATAAATCCACGATTAATTATATGAATATCTCATAACGGTTAGCCTCGTCACGCATGACCGCACGCGGGTGGATTAAAAGCGTGCAAATGATACATAATGTTTTATTTATAAATAGCTGGATTATGGATTGATTGGTAGGGTTTGTAGCGTGAAGTCCCAGGTTTGATTACCAGGTTAGATATAGATTTGAAGTTGTACCTGTCTTTTGTAATCTTTGGAGGGCAATAAGTTCGATGAACTATAGGTGGCATTAGTGGTACTGCCTACCCATTAGAGGATATAGGCTTAAGTTTATGTTTCTAGCGACCCAGGCCGGCTCTAACCCAGTAAAACTACGCTCGCATAAAAAAATGGATTTTAGTGCTGCTGGTAAAATGAATACCCTTTCTCCATACAAAATGCAACAGTCTATTGCACCACAGACTCCCATTGTAGACTGATCGTCCTATATCAGAAACTTTCGCGGATATGTACATAACAATTCACCAACGTGTAATCGCAATCAGATGAACGATACAGGCTCACATAGGAGACAAACAAACACACATTACATGTATGTAATGTATACGTATATAGGTAGGTATGTTCTACTCCCGCCAGCCTTTACCCTACTTTTACATACAGTTCGCGCAACTTGAATAGTTCAGTTACACGGTGACTTACATACATAAATATCACGCCTTCCCAGAACGGATAGGCAGAGGTGCAATCAGAACACCCACGTTTCGCTTTGTGTGTTCTGTCCCATCATCATCTGGCATCAATAGAAAAATCTAATATCACTTTTACCTGACCCGGGATTCGAATCCGAAACTTCAGCTTTGTAATCGTACCGTAGTAAAACTACGCCAACTGGCATCTATTGGGAAGGAGAACTTTATTTAATCTATTACAGCAACCTAGGAGGTTACTACGAAACACGATATTAGATATATCATCCCCCTAATACGGTTGGTAGGGTTCGAAATAATTATTGTACTTATGCACCGTAGCATACGTAGAGGGCTTACCCTTGCTACGACTCGTAGTACTGCTACAGGATTAAAATCCTGTTTTATACTTCGACCGTTATTTTTCCCATGAGTCATCAAATATAGAAGTTTAGCTTCAAACTTCGTAACTGATTTATAGAAAACTTCCTAATACTTTGCACGTAATCGATTAGGCACTAATTTGGCTTGGACCGACGCCAAACCATTGTACGCGATAGAGCCAGATGTTTGCTGTCGTTGCCAAATATTAAGCCATGAATTACAGCGAAAGGATTTCATTTCGTTTTTCTTATTACGTAATCATTTCGTTTCTCTCTATGAGGTTTTTACATGACGTCACATTCCATGGCTGCTGAATGACGTCAATACAACCCTTTTGAAGTTAACCCTTTTAAATTACTTTCTTTTAAAATTGTGTTGAAACCTCATTACTCAATGAAGCCTCCTAATTCACATTTGAATAAAGAATTCAATTATGATATCCTGAAACAAACGTAAGTGATTCGAGGTTATAATTTACAAAATTACTCTGAGCACATAGCTGAAATTATTTTGCCGGTAAAATTATATTTAAAGAGGAACCGCGCTATTATTGGCGTGTTTATTTTTGTTTGACTCCGGACTGTTTTCATTTCATGAGACGTAATAAAATTTATTCATAAATGAGGCGTTATTTAAGTGTTTTTGTTTGTATTTGTCTGTTGAATATAAGTCATATTTATTCTTAATTGTGTCTCAAATATTATGTTTCATTTTACGTACACCATGGTTATGTATAATTTTATGCTTAAGTGCGTGGTGGCCTGTTGGTAAACGGACCAGACGCGGTTGCCTACATGTTCACGGTGGTCGCGGGTTCAAATCCCAGGGCACACCTCTGACTTTTCGGGGTCATGTGTGTATTGATAGTCAATCACCACGCACTATAACGGTGAAGGAAAACATCGTGAGGAAACCTGCATACCATAGCGATGTGTATAAATTTCTATGGTATGTAAAAGTCCGCCAACCCGCATTAGGCCAGCGTGGTGGACTATATGGCCTAACCACTCTCAATCGTACTCGCGATTGTAGAGGAGGCTCGTGCCCTGCAGTGGGTCGTATATGGGCTGATATAATATAATACAATTATGCTTCAGAAATTAGTAATAAGATATGTCATAGGCAATTAAATGAAACAGAAACCCGTTAAACTACTTTTGTAGTTTTTACTTCATAATTTTGCATCAGTTATATCTCTCTCTTAATCATTCTCTCTCCCTCTCTCTCTCTCTATCTCTCTCTCTACCTCCTCAAAGGTCACAGGTATAATCACGACCCCCCACTAAGTAACTGCTTACTAGCTGCAGGCTCTACATCATACAGACTTTTCAGACCCAAAACAAAACTGGTGATTAATCCAACTGCGCCAAGGAAATTTGTATTTCATAAATAATTCTGTAACATTATAAAAGAAACATTGTTAATGCTAAGCGAAGCATGCGCGAAGTATTGTCACACAAAATATTCCTCCAAGATATTATTACTACTATTAAATATTATGGTCGGAATAAGCGAAAGATATTTGTCTTGCGCGCGTATTTTTTTCCACATTATGAGATTTCGTCAGGAATGTTAGTTATTCTTGGTGATTTCGGCTGGTATTTTTGTTTATTTGATAAACGTATGGCTACTTAGCAGCCCACATAGCCATGACATAAATAGATGCCACTGATTCTGCTTTGAATAATTCCGAATACAGGATTTATCCTTCGGTAAATCAATGGGTTTTGTTTTTTAAATATAGCTTTGAGCAATTAAAAAATACATTAATCACTTCAGCCCATATTATTAGTCCATAGGAGCCACTACTAGACTTTAACTACTTAACCAATTATCATGACTATTGCTTAATAAATTGCCAGGAGAACAGAAAAAAACACAAGATTTTTTAGTTTTTCTATCTGGCTGGAACAGATAGAAAAATATCCTTTTGTTTTTAAATTAACGACTTCTGAGTCAACTTTAATTAATTGAGAAGACCCAAGTTAAAGCGAGGAAACCCGCTAGCTAAATATAGCAAAAAATATTTAAACATATTTTTCCGCCGCTACTAGCAAATCGTGGTAAAAACTAATTCCGGTGACGTGCGGATGTAATATATCCTGAGGATTTTTTAAACTCCCCCCTACCTTCCCCCTCCGCCCCCCTCCCCCATTCATTCCTGAATCACGTCGCCGTATTTAAATGTGTTCCGTTCGCCTGACATGCGACATTAAACTTTTTCGCTTCGAGCAGGTTATCTTTACAATAATATTATGTGCATAATAAAATGCCTAACAGTCGTGCTAGATTTCACTGAAGATGTATATAAGTTTGTCTAATTTAATTACGATACTTCAGTTGAGTTTTTGATGATATATCGATTTAACGTGGATAGCAGTCGCCATTCATAGGATCTCAAACACATCTCAGAGATTCACACAATTGCTTTACGTTTTGGGATAAACTTAGAGACTTGGGTGTCGACCGTTCCGAAACCCAAACAAATAATTATCTGGTTACTTAAATTTATTCATTTATTATGTTGACAAAGGTGCCAACATAATAAAGAAACACACGCTAAAAGGGTTGGAAGTAATGTATGAAATAAACAGATTTAAAATATTGAACACTCAAAAGGTTGCCTCTAAAAGGGTCCAAAATGTCGTTTCTAAAATACATCTACTATAAAATATAAACGTAAAGTTAACTACCGTAACAAATTATGTGCTCAATTATTTGCCTCGGCACATAAAGAGAAAAATATAACCCTTTTTGCTACAAAACGTCGTAAATACAAATAGCCCTCACATCTGCTGCTTTTTGTTTATTATGTAAGAATTTATGTAGAAATCTTCAGGGCTGTGAACTGCGAGTTCGTTGATATATTTGTTACGTTGAAAGATGTTACGTGAAACCCACTTGCGAAACAGTTATATCTAACAACGACACATCAACCTACACCCAAAGAGAAACATAAGTTCTATGTTAAAAAAATGTTAAAATTAGGGCTTTCTATGACTGAAGGCAGTTTACACTTTAACGCTAGACGACGAAGACGATAGAATCATAAATTATAAACAAAAAACGAATACAATGATAATAATACTTTATTTGATATTGATCACAAAAAAAAACAAGTACAAAGTAAACAAATAAGTCGTTAAAATAATAAGCAAGATCATCTTAACTATTATTTTCAACTAAAATATTAGAGTTTATGCTCTTTGATGATGAAATCAGCAGCTTTCTCTCCTATCATAACAATTGTACCATAAGGGTTACTACTAACCGAACTTGGCATAACGCTTGCATCTGCGACACGCAGTCTCTGCACTCCACGGACGCGTAAATTGCTATCTAACACAGGACCCATAGCACAAGAACTTGAGAAATGATTCATACCACTCAGCATACAAGAAGCATAACATTTCCAATATTCTAAGCTGTCTTGGACTAGCTCACCGCATTTCAAGGAACTGGGAATCCCGAAGTTCGCATCAACACTTCTGAAGTAAGTTGTATTCATTATAGGAGCAAAATGTAAAAGATAACGTGCCAAGTCTTCCAAATCCTCTGGATTGTCGAGGTACCCGGGATCGACCAGCGGTGGATCGGCGGGATCTGCGCTACGTAACATGACATTCCCTCTTGATTTTGGATTCACTTTCATAACTTGATTGAACACCTGCCGCCTTCCCGTACCGGAATCATAAAATTCATCGCATATTTCATACTTGTATAGTAGCAGAAATGAGCAAAAGGCGCGAATAACCTGGGGCTCAGTTACATATGAAAACATTTGATAATCTCGGACGCCTTCAGATTTATCCAGAGATACGAAACCGCCGATGCCTATTGGTAGATATTTATGAGGATTAATCGGCGGGAATGGTTTCTTCAATACTTCCATATTGTGTGTTACTGGTACACAGACTTGATCTTGTAAGTTGTTACCGACTGGTAGATCAGATATTACATCTATTTTCATTTTTTCCAAATGATCTTTAGGTCCGATTCCCGATAGCATCAAAAGTTTGGGAGAATTTATAGCCCCTGCGGATACAATAATCTCCTTTGTAGCTTTCAGTGTTAGTTTTTGTCCGTCTTTGTTCACAACTTCTACACCAACAGCAGTTTTCTTTTCGTCAAATAAAATTTTAGTAACAGTGCTGTGTTTTAGAACTTTTAAATTCTCCCTGTCATTGATAGGGGACAAAAACGATGTTGCGGAACTTTGTCGCTGATCATCCGCCACAGTTAACCTTAACATATAGTATGTGTTAGTTGCGTCATCGCTTTGGTCTTCTACTTTGTATCCAAGTTCGGTATAAGCTTTAAAGAAACCGTCAACGTCACCAGCTCCTTTAACGTATCTCATGTAGTCTTTCATTTCTTTACTGGTTGTTAAGTTATTGGGATCTTCAAGTTTAGCACTTTTTTCATAGTAAGGAACAACGTTTTCCCAACTCCAAGTGGAGTCATTAACTGCTTCAGCCCAGGGTTTGAAATCATTGGGTGTTCCACGCCCATATATCATATAATTGAGACCGCTTGTGCCACCCAGCATTTTTCCAAGAGTCATATCGAAATATTGATCCTGATGACACTGTCCAAAATGTTCATCTGGTTCTGCATGATAGTTCCAATCATGTATGGAATTTTTTAAAAGATAAATTGGACCAGGTAACTGAAAGTAAAAGAAATGTTTTGAGTCAAGACGTGAAACAACTTTTTTCTCCGTCCGTCCTTATTTTTTACCTTTAATTATTTTTTTCTTATTTTGAAACTGTAGCAAAGCATTTACAATTGAAATATTGTAAAAGCGTCTAGATTCGTTCGCTATCGCCCGACGCAGAACCATTACTGATCCACGGCAACTATGCGCAGGGGGGCCCATTTGGCCTCGACCTCTCATCGTTTGCTCGATTGTGACGACCATTGTTAATATAATGAAGTTCAACAGCATCATCATTAGTCCAACGTAGACCAATACTGGACATAGTCGCCACCGATTATCAAGTCGAACAGAGAAAAATTAAAAAAAACAGTGTATGAAAATAATATTAACACTGACATCAGATTCAAGCGGTGCGTCTCCACCGGCTTCCACTAGAAGCACGCTGATGGCTGGGTTCCTGCTAAGTCGATTTGCAACGACACTGCCGGCCGTGCCCGCGCCCACCACGATAAAGTCAAAAGTCTCGCCATCTGTACAAAATTATAATAGGTATATATTTTTAATAAGGTTGTATTCAAGATATTCTAAATAATTTTCAAGTTCATCATGATTAGTGTAATGGTTTATGCATAGCATAAATTGCAATAAAGAATACTTAAACTATGCTAGTACTCTATAATGACATACCTACTAAGATAATAATATGATTCACTTAAGATTTTCTCACTAAGCAGATAATATTACGTTATCTTACGATGTTAGTTGCTATGGTTGACGCTATAAAATGTTCTAAAATCTTGATAAAGTAATAAACTTATTAAAACCATATAATAATCGTCGCATAGTGCAAATATATCTGTCAAAAGTCAACCACTATCCCATTAATCAGACGAAATATAGTAAAATTAATTTTGATTCAGAATTTTTGTCATGCCGTAAATCATAATTAATCAATTCATTGTTTTTATTTAAACAATATTCGTTATTAACTTTATTGTATTTTTACGATAATGTGTTGTAATTTCACGCAAAGTCTATTATTTTACTATAACATTTTTTGTCTACATTAGTTTTTACATAAATTATAATTGAAGAATCACTTAAAATAGCTATACAATTTTGAAGCAATTTTTCTTTGTCTCTATCTTAACATACTTAAAATACATGCATAAACTTGCGCCTTTTTCCCAGAAGGGGTAGGCAGTGGTGCTACCAGGACACCTTTGTTTCGCCTTGTCTATTCCGTCCCACGATTTGATATGGGGCGAGCCTGTCGCCATACCGGGCAAAAATTCCTGACTCCGGACTGATAATGAATAGAACCATCCAATATCACTTTGCCTGATCTGGGATTCAGACCCGAGACCTTAGTGTTGTAACCGTATCGTAGTACAACTATACCACCGAGGCAATCTCTATCTAAGCCGAAAAAGAGAAAAGATGAATATAAAACAGCGATGGATTATATTTACCCATACATCTACTCACCATTTACTACAGCATTCAGAGGGAACAAATAAGCCGTGAATTGCAATGTAGCTACCACTTGCAATGCTTTCTGCACCTGCTTGAAGAACGCCGTCACTTCGGCCGAACCCATTGTAACCTGCTGACATACGGTAGTACATTTAGATACAGAGATATACGCAAAGACAAATGGATATTTTTTGTTTTGTATTGTATTGTATCAGCCCATATACGTCCCGCTGCAGAGCACAGGCCTACTCTACAATCGAGGGAATCAAATAAGAGTGGTAAGGCCATATAGTCCATCACGCTCGCCTAGTGCGGATTGACCGACTTACATACTATGGAAATTCTTACAAATCGCTATGGTATGCAGGTGTCCACACGATGTTTTCCTTCACCGTTATAGTGCGTGGTGATCAATGCACACATGACTTCAAAAAGTCAGAGGTTATCCTGGGATTTGAAACCGCGACCAACGTGAACAGACAAAAATTAATCCTTGTTACGAGTTAAAATTACTTTCACTTTATCTAATTCCATGGCTTAGAAGGGCTAAGAGGAAGATGGGCACACCACCCTCTGGATGGATGAATTACATCGTTGAGATTCAAGGGATGCTGTGGGTGAGACATTCACACGACTGGGAGGAGTGGTGTTATAGAGAAAAAGCCTACGTCCAGCAGTGGATGAATGTGGGTTGATAATATGATAATGATTTCCTTCCGAGAAATGCACGGTATAACTCTTCTTCTTCTTCCGCCTGGCGCTATCCCGGCCGCTGCCAGGGTCCGCCTTCCGGCTAAATCTCTTCCATTTCGCCCGATTTTTGGCATCCTCCATAGTAAGACCGTTGACCCTCATATCTTCCTTAACGACATCCAGCCAGCGCTTCTTTGGTCTACCCCTTGGTCGAGGCCGGGAATATTGAGGCTCAAATGGACGGTATAACTATCTTTATATATATTTTAAATGTCGCTTAAACCCTTTTTAGAGACTGTCGCGCCCCCACACCCACCACTGCAACTCCTGTTAGCCAGGATCAACAGTGGCACGCATTTTATGACACCGAGCATTGAAGCTCAGCGCGTCTCCAGGAATGTCTAACGCGTCTTTAACCCGCAACGAAGTTAATCATAAAGTTAAATTAAAATTAAATCCTTGGATGAAAATGGTGATGAATGATGATAATATTTTACTGGATGATCGAAATAATACTTACATTAAGTTTTGTGCAGTGTCAAAAACCACTTAATAAAAATACACAATAACTGAAACTATTAATTAGTACAACATTCGTGTCTGCGGTCGACTCTTTTATATGTACACATACGGAGTAAGTCGTTTTCTTTATACTCATTCCTGTCAATTATATGCAAAACTATTTTCTTTTATTTAGAAAGATATAATCTTAATTTTACAATGGGTTTTAAAAATTTAATTCTTAAAATGTTTGTCATTTATGTGGCAAATAAAATGTACCGGTCTTTTATGATAAAACAACTGAAGGTTACAAATTTACAAAACAAAAATTACAAATTACAAATTACTAATTCAAATTCAAATTCGTTACAAATTCTGGTCTAGATCTTATTATAGTGAACAAGTCGACTTACCTTTATTTGAATAACCTTTTACCTTTATTCCAGGATATTAGAGATTGATATGACTTAATTATTCACGAGATATTAGTCACTCATTACCCAAAATACGTTTACGTCAAAATGACAATTAGCCTAATATTAATAATCCAATATACTCAATGCTCATTCAGCCACAATCAGATTATTTTCGCAATGAAAGCAAATGAATGAAGAGGACAATGGACAAGGCTTAGCCTTATTAAATATGTGTTGTGAGGTGTTTCTTAACTGGGGTATTTCTCGCCCTGGGATGTCTGGGTGGCAAGCCAGTTACACCGATATACCCACAGGGCATACACCTTTCGGCCTCCCCCAGGATACTAAAACTCCTATTATTTTAACAATTCTGAGACCATATTCTTACTTTTAAAGAACAAGTAATTTAAATAAATACATAGGTAACACTTTAATTTGTTCCATAACTAAATTTACCAAATAGGCTATGTCAAAAACAATTTTACGTGGAAGGCAAAAACGCAGACCATTGTTAATTTCAAATATTCTTTAAGACTTTCACGTGTTGCTCAAGTAAAAAAAAACTATGTTAAACTGGAATTTGAATGCAACACGTGTGTTTAGAGATAATAATCTGCAGTTTATACTGTGTTTATGGTCTTTGGGAATTCTTTAAAAATTCATCGTGCATTTACTACGATTTATTATTTACTTAGATAAGTTTTTCTGTTGTTCTCATGTAAGTTATATTATGGCTAGCGCAGACCGGGACGCCATGGCAACGGATTTTGCCACTGCCTAGCCGCTGACATACTTTGGCATTCCGGCAGCATATCAAGGCATCCCGCGAGGAGACAAAGTATGCATCGGCACTCGGCAGCATCTGCATGTACCACTGCTTATCACGGCGTCATTCGGCATGCCGTGGCATACCGCAGGTCGCCGCGGCATCCCGCCGGGGGATCGTTTAGCGCGCTCCCCGATGCCGTGTCCAGAAATCCCTTTCGATGCCACGGAATCAATTTTAAACATTGTAATTTATGTCATATTCCTACCAGATAAGTTTGAAAATCCTTTTTGAAAAACAAAATCCCTTGCCTTCCTGTGTTGGTGGGCGCAGGACATTTTTTATCTTTTAAGAATACATTTCTTAAATTTAATTTTAATTCTTAAATTGTAAAAAGAATTAACCTTTTTAATGCGAATTGTTAGATGTCACATTAGCTTTTATTGAGAAACTTTAATTGTATTCGCTAAATATGTATGCTGTTGGAGAATTTTAATAAATAAATCAAATTCATGACTTCGTATAATAATATATATGATTATATACATGACAATTATGTCGCTAACAAATGTAATACAGTATAGTAAATAAAAAGTGACATAGTAAACTTGCGTAAAAGAAGTTTTGAAGCAGGTTAAACAGTGTTACACGAGTTAGCAGTCAAGTTGAAAATAAAACAATACTATTTATTTAACCATTAACTTATTCCAAATATTTTTAGAAGTATTAAATTTAATAAAACACAACAAATAAAATTCCTGCAAAGGAAACAGAAAATTCTGGCAATTGCTAGAAAATTATTCAATATACCATATGTAGCCCAACGAAACAGTTCACATTACACAAATAACACACATCTATAACTTATGCTCTTGGATGATAAAATCAGCAACTTTCTCTCCGATCATGACGACAGTGCCGTAAGGATTGCCACTAACTGCTGCAGGCATGACGCTAGCATCCGCCACACGTAGATTCTGAACACCAAGAACACGTCGCTTGCTATCCACCACAGACCACATGGCACAAGAACTCGAAAAGTAGCTCAAACCAGTCACCATACAAGAAGCATAACATTTCCAATATCCTATGCTGTCTGGGACAAGCTCTCCGCATTTTACGTTTTGCGGAATTCCAAATGTCGCCTCGACGCTTTTGTAAGCAGAAGTATTCATTACATGAGCCAAGTGTGCGAGATAACGTGCTAAGTCTTCTAAATCCTCAGGATTCTCAAAATATCCAGGGTATATCAGTGGTGCATCGACAGGATCAGCACTCCGTAAAATTACAATCCCTTTTGATTTTG
Organism: Theretra japonica; assembly: GCA_033459515.1. Classification (NCBI taxonomy): domain Eukaryota; kingdom Metazoa; phylum Arthropoda; class Insecta; order Lepidoptera; family Sphingidae; genus Theretra; species Theretra japonica. The sequence goes on from CM065928.1 coordinate 5,515,513, forward strand.
GGTGAAGGTTGATAATTTGGTTTAAGATCTGCCGTCTTCCTAATCCAGAATCGTAGACGTCATCGCATATTTCATACTTGTATAATGAAACTAATACGCAAAATGCGCGGACTGCTCTGCTATGAGCTACAAACGACAAGGTTTGATAGTCTCGATGTCCCTTGGATTGATCTAGAGCCAAGAAACCTCCGACACCCATGGATGGATATTTCTCAGGGTTAAATGGCGGTATCGGTTTGTCTAACTTTTCCATATTGTGTACGACAGAGACACTCACTTGATCTTGTAAGTTAGTTCCGACTGGCAGATCGGATATTACGTCTATTTTCATCTCCGCTAGGTGTTCTTTAGGGCCAATTCCTGATAACATAAGCAGTTTTGGGGAATTTATAGCTCCGGCTGATACAATAATCTCTTTTTTAACATTTAATGTTATTTTTTTCCCGTCTTTTGTCTCTACTTCTATTCCGATAGCATTTTTCTTGTCGTCGAACAAAATCTTGTTAACGAGCGTGTTTTTTAAGACTTTCAAATTCTCTCGGTCATTGATAGGTGTTAAAAACGACGTGGCGGAACTTTGACGTTCACTTTCTGCTATCGTTAATCTTAGCTTATAGAATGTGTTGACTGCGCCATCAGCTTGATCTTCTATTTTATTTCCAAGTTCGGTGTAAGCTTTAAAGAGATTGCTTGCATCGCCTTCACTTATAACGTATCTTAAATATTCCTTTTTCTCATCAGAAGCTGTGCATACTCATAATAACACATTATTACTAGGATCTTCAAATTTAGCACTTTTTTTATTCCCATTTCCAAGTGGGATCATTAACCGCTTCGGCCCACGAGTTGAAATCATTAGATGTTCCACGCTCGTATATAAAGTAGTTTAGCAAGCATTTTTCGGAGCGTCATATCGAAATAGGGGTGTTGATGACACTGCTCAAAATATTTATCAGGTTCTGAGTGGTAGTTCCAATCATGAATAGATCTCTTCAAAAGATAAATCGGTCCGGGTAACTGAAAAAAAAATAATCATTGAAACTTAAATAGTTAAGTATAACATTTTCAATACATTCTGTCTGTATCACAGAGAGAAAAGAAGAGAATCACAGGCAGTTCAATAGTAAATACCGAATACATTGTCTTATGTTATATAACCAGGGAAATATTACCAGTCGATTAATATTCCTATTTAGAGACTACTTTGTTTACCAACAGCTAAAATGTCGCTACTTTACCACTCAAAATACCAGAGAATTTTAATATTCAACAATGTCAATATTGTTATTTTTACATACATCGGATTCAAGTGGTGCGTCTTCGCCAGCTTCCACCAGAAACACGTTGACGGCTGGATTGCGGCTGAGTCTGTTGGCAACCACACTGCCGGCCGTGCCCGCGCCCACCACGACGAAGTCGAAACTGTCGCCATCTGTAACATACAAATTCACGCTTTCTTTTACCCAACAGTTACATAGTCCTGACACCACATTAAAACCAAGTAAGAGTTGTGTAGTGGGTATCCGAAACTGTACGGCATTGTATCAGCTCATATACATATGTATGTTCCACTGCAGGGCACGGGCCTCCTATACAATTAAGAGTACGATGGAAAGAGATTAGGCCATATAGTCCACCATGCTGGCCTGTTGCGGGTTGGCGGACTTTTACATACGATATAAATTTATACAAATCGCTATGGTATGCAGATTTCCTCACGATGTTTTCCTTCACCGTTATAGTGAGTGGTGAACAAATATCAATACACGCGTGACTCCAAAAAGTCAGAGGTGTGCCCTGGGATTTGAACCCGCGACCACTGTGATCATTTAAGCAGCCGCATCTGGTCCGTTACCAGCAAGCCACACTTTTCTCTCTTCTTTCGCCTCGCCCACTTGCGTCCTTTGACTCGCGTCCGAAACAGACACAAAACGGAGCAACAGCAAGACGATGCGAGGGAAGACGAGGCAAGGCGAGCGCACCGTCCTCACTTTCACTCTCGCGTTCCCTCGTGTAGCCTCGTGGAGAGTCTGGGTCGGGCATAAAATAAAATAAAAAACTTTTTACGGATTTTATTTAATATAAACTCCCCGACGTTTCCAACACTTTATTTGTTTTTTTACACTTCATACGATTACCTTGTATAGGAGGACATTCTCACAGTCGAAACTAAGGTGATGCAGAGATCAGAAGTAGATGCGTTACAGCTTTTATGGAAAGGTAGTGTTACAGAATTTTTATTTCATAATATTTTTACTAAGAAGATATTTCAATATTGTTTTTGGGGTCTGGATTTCGTTTGTAAGTTATTTAATGCACTATAATCGATGTGAACATATTATATTTCCATTTTTTTCAGTAATTATACACAATGTAATAAAATTCATGTAGAATCTGAGAAGTTAGAAAGCAATAAATAATACCGAAATTATTGTTTTAATTTGACTAATGTTTGTAATTAAGTTTATTTCAAATTTACGATGTAATAATCTGCGTCGCTTCTAAAATACTTGTGAACAAGCCATGCGATCCGTTTGTTAATTTTTTTTGTGGGAACCTATATAAAAATATAACGATTTATATTTCAATAAGTTAATTATATTGTTTTTGATCATATCACAATGGCCAATTATAATATTACCAAATAATATTCAAATATAATAATTATTATTTATTACACAGCAATAGACATAATTAGGTACATTTATATACTTTAATTATACGGCAATCGCCAATTACAATAATACAGAATAATATCAAGTTACTCATGAAGAAATAAGCAACATATACATTAAATTAAATTAGTCACAAAACTTGCTAATCCTGGAACTGCTCACTCTCAGAACTTCTGCTCTACGAGACGACTCACGAACAAATATGTCTCATCGGGAGACTTATTTATACCAATCCGAATGTTAAAACAATTCCTATGGTATGTAAAGTCCGCCAACCCGCATTATCCCAGCGTGGTAAACTACATAGCCTAACCTCTCTCAGTCTTACTCTCGATTGTAGAGTAAGCCCGTACCTCGCAGTGGGACGTATATGGTCTGATAAAGATACACACACAATACAGATAATTACGGTCGAATTTCGACCCCTGGGCGATCCCTAGTATAACATTATTTATGCGTTAATATTATAGTTAAATAAATATGGGTTTTAAAGCTTACCGTTTACTACAGCTTTGAGTGGATATAAATGCGCAGTGAATTGCAGAGCAGTCAGCACTTGGAGTGCATTCTGCATTTGCTTCACGAATCCCCATAATTCAGCCGAACGCATTGCACGGTGTGGACATAAAAATATTATCATTAGACATATTTTAGTAGTGAAGTTGTAATACGGTACGATTACAACGCTGAAGTCTCTGGTTTGCACCCCGGGTCGGGCAAAGTGTTATTGTTTTTTTTAAATACGTCCAACTGCAGGACACGGGCCTCCTCTACTATCGGGAGTGCGGTTAATAGGGGTTAGGCCGTATATTCCACCACGCTGGCCTAGTGCGAGTTGGCGGACTTTTACATACCAACCTGCCAAACTGTATATCATAGAAATTCTCCGAATCGCTATAGTATACTGACTTACTCACAATATTTTCCTTCACCGTTATAGTGCATGGTAATTGACTATCAATACACACATTACTCCGAAAAGTCAGTACGCCCTGGGATTTGAACCCGCGACCACCATAAAACATGTTGGCAGTCGCGATTGGGGAGTTACTTTATGATCCGAAACGGAACTCTGTTGTTCAGACGTTCGACGTCTGCAGTACGTTTTTAAATTTCCACTTCTAAAAATCAACACTATTCTCTATGATACCTACTTATCATTAATTCCGAACTAAGTCTGTAGTTAGGACGTACGATAGAGGATTGGAACTTTTTGTGGAGAACATAGGCACAGTCGTACAGTTTTATGTGCGACGTCCGAAGTTTCGAGTTTCGTTTCCGATCATAGAGTAACCCCCTTGTCTGTTAGCAACAGGCCACCAGGCACTAAAATGTTACCTACAATAAAAAATATCTATTACATTTTTCGACGTTAATAATGAAAATACTCACATATATTCAGCGATATTAAAATTCACTAATAAATCTACATCAAATAAAACTAGAAGCGTCCGTTGAGAAGCCGATCGACGCTTGTATAACAAGTCTGCGCAAAATATCCTGTTTTATGTTCATTAATCGTATACAGTACAAAAACCCTCTATGTCGCTTAATTACATACATACATACATAAACACACGCCTTTTTCCCAGAAGGGGTAGGCAGAGGTGCTACCAGTAGGGTAATTCACGTAGTTTTTTGACGCGCCGATCAAGTTGCGGTGCAGTTGCAATTAAGTTTACGTCTTAGTGCAACATGGTATTCTTGTAATTGTTTAGCTGCGCGTGAACTGCACCTAAGCTATGCGTAAACTGCGCGGGTGCTGCGCGTCAACTATACGTCAGTCGTATGCAAGAAGCTTACACGTGAATACCGATCAAGTTGCGATCTGAATCACGCACATAAAACACGCAGCAGTAGAATACGCTAAACCGCTCGCGTGACGCGGACTTGACGCGAGCGTATCTGACAGCGGTTGTCAAAATTACGAGAATACGAAAAGGTCTGTTTTGATCGAAACTTAACTGCAACTGCACTGCAACTGAACTTATTTAATTACGTGAATTACCCTACAGAACACCCACGTTTCGCCTTGTATATTCCGCCCCACGATGTGGCAGGGAGCGAACCTATCTCCATATCGGGCACAAATTCCTGACTCCGGGCTGATAATGAATAGAAAAATCCAATATCACTTTGCCTGACCCGGGATTCGAACCCGATACCTCAGCTTTGCAATCGTACCGTAGTACCACTACGTCACCGAGGCAGTCACCGAGGCTTACTTAATTATATAATCTTAATGAAAAACAATGGCATTTAGTTGCATTTACGAGTATTACACTTACTGTGGTTGTCATCAAAAAGTTGTCTTGTTGTTGTCAAAAAGGCGTGTGTTTATGTATGTATGTGGTTGTCATTTTTATTGTTACCATACGTATATAAAAAGTATAAAACAAGTGTCTACGTGGATGTTAGACACTTGTTTTACTGTAGGTCTCTTATATATGAGAAGCCGCCTTATGCCCTTCAAACCAGAACACAAAAATGCGTTTACATTGCTGTTTCGCGGGAGAAATAATATTTCTAGCAAAATGACATTCTAGAGAAACTGGAGAGTTTGACTGAAAATATCATATACTCGTATTTCAGCGGAAGCGAGCAAACGAAATATGTGACTTCAAAATATAATATGAAATACGTCCTCGGCCAACACTCTGGAATGTTGCGCATTTCTGACATGGACAATATGAATAGAAATTTAATATTAATACTTCATATCACAGGGCACGACAATGCTTTTAATATTATTAATTCTTGGGAACAAGGATTTAATTTAATATTGTATCATTTTATATAAAACCCGCGGCCTAGACTGACTAGCGGGCGACCCGGTTTCGCCCGGGTGCAAACATTTTTTGAGGCCAGTTCATATCATACACATATTATTTCGCGTACTCTTTTATGTTTACACTGAACGTGACTGACGTTCCCATTCCGTTACACCCCATCCCGTCCAGTCTCAATCTGTTCTATGAGTCAAAGCATGAAATCCTGTCTTCTTGCATCCCATTTCATCCGCCCTATATTCTATTTACAATCATACCATTGCGTTTGAAAGAGTAGCAAATATACAATTTTTAATTCCCAGGTCATCCCACGGGAACACCATTTTTTTTGGAATGAAAAGTAGCCCATGTATTAATCTAGGCTATCAGCTACCTCCATACCAAATCTTAGGAAAAAGGATGGGAAGAGGAAAGGTGTATCGGGCATCCCGTAATCTCACTCACCAAACGAAACGTGACAACAGGGATGTCGGTTCACGTCGATTTCCTGTGAGACAGTGGTACCATCCTGGGCGAGCCTGCCCATTCATGCTGAGTCATGACTGACTACAGCGTGGCTACCACATATCTATCTCCAAACGTCGTGAGCAGGTTACTTCACGCTGTATCCCTTTACCATCAAACTGCGTGGTAATCGACTATCGAGACGCACATGGTTCCGAAATGACATATAGATTTTTAATACATCTATATTATAACATTAGCTTCTGCCCGCAATTCCGTTAGCGTGGTTATCTTTATAAAAAAAATCCCATCGCGTTCCATCCCGTTATATCCCGTCTTGTCTCGTCTCATTCTCGCTGAATATATGTAATCCAAACCTATCCCATCCATTTGAGTACAAAAAAGTAACAAATATATCGGAATTCCTCCCTCATCCCACGGGCACACTACATTTATCGGGATAAAAAGTAGCCTAAGTGCCAACCCAGGGTGTCAGCTAACCCCATACCTAATTTCATCGAAATCTATTAAGGCGTTTTTAAGTTCATCGCGCACAACCGCACAAACAAACAGACAAAATTGTAAAAATCATTGTTTTGGGTTCTAATAAGTTAATATAGTCCCCACATATTATTGTTACTCGTTTATCTTCCATGTACAGACATCGATCGGTTACTTCATTATTATATGTATAGATGTGATGTTCGCAACAAATTAGTTATAATTAAACTGACTCCAGTGCATAATAAAACAAATAATAAAGTATAACGCAAGAAAAACTCAGTAAAAATAATTAGTACTGTGAAAATTTCGCGTGCAACAATAACAATTATGATTACAAAAGATAATACTCGTATTGTGTGTAATGGGTAGGTTATATTTTTAATTACTTCTACACCAAAAACTCATTAGAAAAATCACAACATAGGTAATTAATCATTACACTGTTCCCACCAATATCAAAAGAATTGTGATTACCGATAATTAAATTTACCATTTGCTTTAGTAACTATTGTAAAATAAAATTTATATATCTAATGAATTTAAAATAATACAATTTAATTATCTACAAATTTGCATATGATAAATAATTATTCAAAGTAAAATGTGTGTATTCGTTAATGATCGTTGAAATACCTACATTTAACACAACTTTTGAATCGTTGCAATAGTACTTAAAGATTTAATAAGCATCTCGATATTTGCTTTGATATTTACTCATAGGACCTAATAATATTTACCGATTACTGACTTTTTTATTTATTACTTGCCTAATTGTCGTTATAAAGAACTCAACTTTATTTCAATTGTAGAGGAGGCGCATATTCGACGTATTTTTTATTATGATAATTTTCAAATATTATGAGTTTGTAAGAAACCCGCTGTGGAAAGTAGACCACAGGTTCGATCGCCTCACCGAGATAAATGTTTGTATGAGCCGCAAGTATAGTCTCTGATACCCAAGACGCATGAATGATCTTAATGTGAGGTGTAGTCTGTCTCGCCCTCACCATCGCCACTGCACCTTCTGTGAGCCAGGATCAATAGTGGCACAGGTATCATGACAGCGAGTATTGAAGCCCAGCCAGTCTCGGATAATGTTTAACTTGTCTTTAACACGCAGGAATTAATCATAAAGTTAAATAATTGGGAGTTAGATTTTTTTTTGAGGCTCAGACGCACTGTATCTGTATCAGCTCATATACGTCCCACTGCAGGGCACGGGCCTCCTATACTATCGAGAGTACGAAAGAGAGGGATTAGGCCGTATATTCGAAATACACCCAACAGTCGCATACACAGTCCTGACCCTACACTAAGATCGAGTCTTGAGTCGTGGGTATCAAGAGCTACGAGAGACGTGTCGGTCCCACAAACACCCAGACTCGAAACAAATACTTGTAGTTTACACAATTGTTTCGATGCGTGGATCGAACCCGCGGCCTCACGTTTCACACGCGGCGTCATACCAACTGCGCCAAGGAGGCTGTCATTGTCAATTGCTATTAAAATACGGTAAACATACCAATTTCGTTTCGTTTAGCTCATGCATAGGTACGGGAATTTATTTCAGCAAATGTAGATTAATTTCTTACATATTTGCATTGCTAAATGTATTCGCATTCCGAGATCTCTGTCACATGCAAATAGGATAAGCGAATTGTTAGTTTTCGCTACGATGGATTCCGCACGTGTCTAAATTATTTTCCACCGTCACTCGAAATTGAAATTCGTGTTTCCCTGTCCTTGTTTATTTATTTGTAATTTATACATTTAAATTAATGTTGAAGTAGTGTGTATTTTTTTATTCTGGGTGTTTAAGAGACCGAAAAAATATCTCGTAGTTTGCGATACCCACGACACAGGACTTGTATTTTTTTGTATTTCTTAAGGAGTCAGGGCTAGGTTGTATGTATGTGACTGTTGGGTGTAATTATTTATTATATGGTTTAGTGATATGCATTGTTGGTATGATGCGTCAGTCACTGGCTATTCTATTCGTCGTAAATGTAAGGTAAGGTTTCGCAGCAATTTGTATCAGTACTATCCTTAGTAATAAGAAGTGCCAATATGTATGTTCTATACAGGGTATATCCAGATGACGATAAAAAACGAAGGCATGTGGTAGTTTCAGTGACTTCAGACATAATGGACAAAGACGTTTTTTTTGCAATTTTTTCCTTTCGTCGTATCGGGTATACATATATTTGGTATACATGGTTTTTCCAAAAATAATAATGTAGAACATTTTATTTATAAAATGCTATGGTGCGCAAGGGTTTAAATTATTATTTTAGCAACATTAGCACCTTGATATTTAAAACATTAGGAAAAATATCGTCGGGTTTTACTTTTGCAAAATTTTAGTTGCATTGTGTCTGTAGTTATTAAAATAACACCCGGCTTCGTTTTCGGTCGCAGTCGGGATATACCCCGTATTTTCTAATAAAATGATCCTTCTGCTTTTTCTTTACATAATATAAGGAAGATAAACAAAGTGACTATCACCGAGGCAGCATTTACACAACATTTTCAAACACCTTTATCTTATTCTTGAATTAGAACAAAGAACACCTCCAACTTTTATTACTTATTTCAGAGTCTGAAATACGAGTACAGAGTAACCTTCTCAGAGTACGTGTGTAGAAAGCACGTAAAAGTATAAAAAGCCGCGCGTACCCACGTTTTTTCTTTACTACGTAACTCGGTAGACTTGGCCTGGTAATAAAACGCTCTTTCGTTTGGTACTAAGTAAACAAGGTACTAAGTAAGTACAAAGAACTTATTTAGGCTGTAAAAACTGTGAAGGTTTTTCACATCTGAGTGTTTTATTGGTGACGACACTATCCCTTATGGTAGCTATCAACAGCACTCACCTTATAAACAGAGAATGTACAGTTTAGATATCGTTTATCTAAACAGTCACAATCATGTCAGGAGGTCAATTTATGTGGCTCAAAAAGATATTCCTTCCGATACCTGGTTATAGATATTTGTTTGTAATGCCGTCACTAAGCAGCATCAGAAATCCATTTGATTAAAGTTGAAACATCGCAATAATTAGAAATATGTTATTTTACCAATGTTATACTATAAAAGCTGAATACTAAATATGTTTTTAAAGCAACTATCAAATGGTGTTTTCTTGGCAGCCACACACTTTGATGCTTGTTTCATCTCGCCAGACACATTAAAGCTGATAACTTCGAAAGCTACCACGACTGGAACTTCATAATCGCTGCTAGTGTGCCTATGTTAGAGACATGCGCAGAAAAACTTTCAGCTTTTATGAAATGACGAAGTTCTGGCGGCCACGGGCTCTTGGTCTATTACTTTAGTAACATAAATTTTCTCCTTGAGATGATCACAGACTCACATCCGTCACAGTTTTATGGTTAATGATGTGAACATTGTAATAGGTAGCTAATTGTCCACTTTATGTAAATAATGTCCAATGCTAATCTCATTGTGATTACAAAAGGAAATAAGGAATTAAATACGTGTGGCAACAGTAAGCCTGTCACGTGGTTGGTGGCCTGCTGTTAACGGACCAGACTCGGTAACCAATCAATGAACAATAGTCAATCACCACGTACTATAACGGTAAATTAAATTATCGTGAGGAAACCTGCATACAATAGCGATTTGTAAAAAAAAATCTATGGTATGTAAAGTCCGCCAAACCGCACTAGACCAGCGTGGTAGACTATATGGCTTAACCCCTCACAATCATGCTCTCGATTGTAATGAAGGCTCGTGCCCTGCAGTGAGACGTAAATGGGCTGATACAGATACAGAAGCCAGTCTCATCAATTGAGTCATATTGATACCTGCCATAATAATAAAATTTCATGAAGTACTATTATAATTAATAGTATTGATATCGAGGTTAATTTGGTGAGTGTGATTTTGTATTACCCATTGGTAAGAAAATAATATATTCAGCGAAGTGATCAGTTTATTCTAAACATGTTTTTTTTTTAGTTTGATAAGGTCAAAGTTACTCAGTATTTCAATGATACCTAAAACTAAAAACTATAACTTAGGTAATATTTCACAAAACACCTTACAACTTATGTTCTTTAATGATGAAATCAGAAACTTTCTCCCCGATCATGACTATAGTTCCGTAAGGATTGCCACTAATCCCAGCTGGCATGACGCTGGCATCCGCCACACGCAGTCTCTGCACTCCACGGACGCGTAAATTGCTATCTAACACAGGACCCATAGCGCAAGAACTAGTAAAATAGCTCAAACCAGTCAACATACAAGAAGCATAACATTTCCAGTATTCTATACTGTATGGGGCCAGCTCACCACATTTCAAAGTACTTGGAATTACGTAACTCGCTTCGACGTCTTTATAATAAGTCGTGTTCATGATATGTGCAAAATGTGCAACGTAGCGAGCCAAATTTTCTAAATCGTCAGGATTTTCGAAATATCCGGGATAGATTAGCGGTGGATCGTTTGGATTAGCGCTACGTAACATTACTTTTCCTCTTGATTTTGGATTGAGTAAAATTACTTGGTTGAATGCCTGCCGTCTTCCCGTACTTGAATCATAAATAGCATCACAAACATCAAAATTATATAGTAAAGCCAGTGAAGAAAAGGCACGAACCACGTTACTCTCGGTCACAAATGTCATCGTTTGATAGTCACGATTCTCTTGTGATTTGTCTAGAGTAACGAAACCTCCAAAAGCCGCGGAAGGATACGTATGAGGATTTAATGGTGATGATTCTAACTTTTCCATATTGTGAATGACTGATGCACTCACTTGATCTTGCAAATTACTTCCAACTGGCAGATCGGATATAACATTTATACCCAGGCTTTTTAAATGTTCCTTAGGGCCAATTCCTGACAGCATTAGTAGTTTAGGAGAATTCATAGCTCCAGCTGATACAATAATCTCCTTTGTAGATTTCAATGTAAGTTTTTTTCCTTCATTTGTCACCGCTTCTATACCGATAGCATTTTTGTTATTGTCGAATAGTATTTTATTAACGACAGTGTTTTTTAATACTTTTAAATTCTTTCGAGTTTTTATAGGAGTTAAATATGACGTGGCGGAACTTTCACGCTCACCATTTATTAGAGTTAGTTTTAATCTATAATATGTGTTAACTCCACCCTCGAGTTCATTTTCTATTTTGTTTCCAAGTTCGGTGTAAGATTTAAGGAAATTGCCCGTATCACCGTCCAATCTAACATATCTTAAATAGTCCTTTGTTTCATTAGTAATTTTTAGATTATAAGGATCTTCAATTTTGGCACTTTTTTCATAATAAGGAACAACGTTTTCCCATTTCCAAGTGGCGTCATCGACAGCTTCGGCCCACGAGTTGAAATCTTTAGGTGTTCCACGCTCATATATCATATAATTAAGGCTGCTAGTACCTCCCAGCATTTTCCCGGTAGCCATTTCAAAATATGGGTTTTGGTGACATTGTCCAAAATATTTGTCTGGTTCTCCATGGTAGTTCCACTCATGAATGGATTTCTTTAAAAGATAAATTGGTCCAGGTAGCTAAAAAAGAAGAATTTTAATAAGAATTGTAGAATGTTTGACATGTGCAGGCAAAAAATAAAAATAAATGTCGTAGACTGTATAGCACTCACATCAGATTCAAGAGGTGCATCTCCACCGGCTTCTACTAGAAGCACGTTGATGGCTGGATTGCTGCTCAATCTGTTGGCGACCACACTGCCGGCCGTGCCCGCACCCACCACTATGAAGTCAAAAGTGGCGCCATCTGCAAACATGTTCAATATTTCTTAAAATATTATATTACTGAAATCAAGTGAAATGTATCGGTTATTCCTATAAATGTTGTAAAGGTTCTATTAACCTGAATGGATTTTGGCCGAAATTTACATATTATGAGAGCAACTGAAATCTTATAATTTCTTTTTTCTTCTTAATCTACCAAAGAAGTCCACTGCTGAACATAGCTCTGTCCCAATACCAGTTCTTAATATTTTATATAAAGATAATATTTCAATTGTAGCCCATCTCAAGCTCTTACCATTAATTTCTAATGTATATAATTTATTTATTATTTTTACACAAACAAAATCGTGCCAATCAATGTGATCCAATTCGTCTTATTTATGCTTACCATTTACTAAAGCGTTAGGTGGGTACAGATACGCCGTGAGTTGAAGAGCAGTCAGCATTTGCAGGGCCTTCTGCATCTGGCCCATAAAGGCTACTACTTCAGCCGTACCCATTGTACTCGTAATCTGTTGGAATACAATTAAATAAACAAGGAGTCATCTTGCCGTTAGATGTTTTAAGCTGACATTCTTTGAGCGTTATATTAGTACCAGTGATTTAAGTTTGTTTTCTCGCATTCTCCACAAGTACTGTAAATTTTTAATGCAATTTCTATTGTTGTGATACTAACATTAGTTCATAATTTATTATTATTATTTTACTAACACTATGGATCTATGTTGTCTGCAATAAATAATTTATTAATAATAAGCGAATTCTAACTGATCTTCTTTTTATTCAAACTATTAATGGCTCGAAGTTTTTGTAAGGTCCAATATAAAATAAACAAAATGAAGTTTCCCACAACGACTTAAAGGGACGAACCTACATTCTAATTAATTAAAACTTTTTAAAATCATTTGCTACAATTTATTGAAATTAAAATAAATACTCGAAAACAATACTTACAGTGTCTAGTTCATATAATAACAGTAGCTTCTTATACCGTAAAATCGATTTGATCAAAACTATCAGTATGGGTCAGTTGAACAGCGAATGACGTGGTTATGTCAACCTAAGGTAAATAGGATCTTATTTATATTTATTCTCATCAATTGTATGTTAAAGAAAAAAATCTGGCCTTATAAGTGATAACATCTCAATCTCATCAAACTTAAGTTTTATGGGTTCATTCAATATTAAGGTTGTCATCTACAGAATTAATGTTAACTGTCCAACAAAAATTATAGACACATTTTCGATATATTTCATCCTTCAGGTCTTAAATTATAGGATATAATATGTGCTCGAGATATTGATGGATATAGATCTAAAAAGGCCTTTAAGTCAAATATCGTTTGCTTCATATCATTAGTCAAATAATAGCGGATAGCCAATCGCTGTTCGCAGGTCGTCTCGCTGTTCACTACAATAAAAAAAATATTAATGTTTCTCACGCGAATTTGGATAATTTTATCAGATTATCAATATTATAATTGTGAATTATTATCTTTATACAGTAAACAGTTTCATCACTTCAGTATCAAACCCTGATGGTTTATTTTTTATTAATATTAATTTAAAAAAAATATTTACCCGTTTTAAACGTGCAACCCTAGTAATTGTTTGACGTTTTTTAAAATTAATCTATGTGAGATCTTGTGATATTATTTATAATGAACCATTGTTTTTTTTTTGCGGCTTTAATCTGAGAATCGACCCTTCCCGCTACAAAGGGCGTAAAGACTATTTTGGCAAAATTTGAGGCAAAAAATGAAATATGGTATGCAATTATGTCATACGATACTCGCTTTAATATTTACGTCTGCTACGACTGCCTACACCGCAGAATATTTTGTAAGGAGATTATTGCTTACAAGTTCGCGACTCGTCTACGAGTAAACGCGGTCTCGTGTGATATTTTTCCTTGTTCATTCCAGTATGGTACAAATCGGGCTTAACTTATTTTCAGTCACGTATTAGTGTCCATACGATACAAAAACAATATAAATGTGGTAGTTCCAATAACATTTAGTGAATTTATTTTAATAAAAATTACGATATATCATAATGACAACATTGGCGTAATTCCTAAAATAAAAATTTTGCATATCGAAATAGAAGCAGTACAGCTATTGTGACATTTTAAATAGATTTTTTAACCCACAATATTTTTTCTTTTTTCGTCTAATAAATTATTGTCTAAGAGCTGCGATAATTAAAACACCTTTAAGCCCCATTTGCACGGGGAGAGTTTCTCGCCTCGAAGATACGATCATCGTAAAGATATAAAAAAGTTGCATCGTATCACGACAACATTGTCAGAACACGATTATCTATGATGGTTATGTCATGCGATGAATTACTAGGTACTACAAGTAATTGACTGCTTTTACATGTTTTATGTTTTAATTATAAATAATTTAACTCCAAAATCTAAGAATTTTCTTAGTACTCCATTTTCTAATTATGAAAACAAGAAGTAATTTACGCTTTCGTTTAAATTTTTTTTGTCTTTTACTCGTTACCAAAAGTTTGAAAAGTGCAGTTACGTCTGTTGTAGCGGAAAGGGTTGATATGTCTGACGTACCTACATGCATGAATCGTGACGCTTTTAATTAGTCTTTCGTTTAACTTTACATCTTGTTTAATTACTACATTTATGCCCAATACCCCTTTCCCCTTCCCATCCTTTCTTCTTCCCCGCTCCCTTCCCAATTGGGCCTGTAACACACCCGTGATCCAGCGTTGTGGATGTTCATGGGCGACAGTGATCACTTACCATCAGATGACCTGTTTGCTCGTTTTCGGGACCTATGCAATAAAATATATATACAAAGGTCATAAAGGAACGATTCATAATTTAATTAATCATATTATTATTGTTATGTTGTATATTTCAACTCTCGAAATATATACATAATATGTGGTTTTAATTATGCCCATGGTCCTAGTAGACCAAGGTCGAATCATATTAAGAAGGAATATTTGTGTCTTATTGTAAAAAAATCGTACAATCCGACAAGTATTAAGTATATAACTACTTAAGGTTTCTGCATAATTCTACCGGGTATATACAATAAAAGTGCGTGGTGGCCTGTTGGTAAACGGACCAGACGCGGCTGCCTACATGTTCACGGTGGTCGCGGGTTCAAATCCCAGGGCACACCTCTGACCTTTCGGAGTCATGTGTGTATTGATAGTCAATCACCACGCACTATAACGGTGAAGGAAAACATCGTGAGGAAACCTGCATACCATAGCGATTTGTATAAATTTCTATGGTATGTAAAAGTCCGCCAATCCGCACTAGGCCAGCGTGGTGGACTATATGGCGTAACCACTCTCAATCGTACTCTCGATTGTAGAGGAGGCCCGTGCCCTGCAGTGGGTCGTATATGGGCTGATACAATACAATACAATACAATATACAGATTGCGACCGAAAATGAATCCAGGTGATAGTTTTAGTGACTACAAACACAGTGCAACTATAAATTTCGCAAAAAATTAGGCCATTTTTTTGTATTCTTCTAACTATCAAGATGTTTGGATGGTAAATACATAGTTTTTGCTCAAATAATAATTTAAACCATAGGGTCTTTAAAAATAAAACGGTATTAATTATTATTTTAGGACAAACTAACTACATAAAATATCGTCGCTTTTTTTGCAAAATTTTTAGTTGTATTGTGTCTGGAGTTACTAAAATTATCCACTGGCTTCGTTTTTGGTTGCATTCTGGATATAACCATATTAAAAGTTTTCTGCCATATCAATATTATTCTGTGATAATGATGAAGACATTTCGGTATCACACCGGTGCTGGAGAGCAAGAGCGGGATAACGCATACACACAATATTTCCAGATTCGTATTATTTCTTCTTTTTCTTCATATGATTATCATTGTATTATGAATTATCATTATTATCAGAACAAGTACATCGACCTACGACTATAATATTTCATAATATAATATGTCATTTGGTTTTCTATATTAAGACTAATATTTTGTTCACATGAGTCATGAAAGAATTAACCGAAGTCTCTAAGGGTCATTTTAAAGATGGCTTGAAAATGGCTAGAAGGATCCCAAGCTACTTCAACATATTTATCTTATATATTTTTCTGAATAGTACCCGGCTGTGGTTAGCCTGCACTCACAAGTAGGGGTATAAATTATGTAGTTAGAGGCCTGCTAAAAGCAGCTTAAATATGGTTTCAATTAGCAAAATTCGCAGTGAGCTGCCAGCGTCCGACTGCCATTTCACTGATTAGCTATAGTTTTGTTTATACGTTTAATGCCTGCGTTAATTACTAACAAATGACACAGTATCAGTTACAATGAGTAGGCCAAGTCTTACTCGTATAATGGACAATGATTTTACATTAATAGTTTATCTATTATAATATTAACAAAAAAAAATGTGTAGGTAATGATATCCGTGCCAATAATTATTTGAATGATTTGATTAAATTACAATTAACTTTGTAGTAAATTGCCTACAAATTATTTTAAGTACTCATTCTTAAACAACACAGGAAGATAAGCATTAAGCATTATTCAATCTCCGAACAAAATCAGGATCATCTTTTGGGGGCGTGTTGGTTTGTATTACATTTTTTTTTAAGATTCAACCACGTAGATATTACAATTGTAAAACGTCTCAAAATTTATACCCGAAAAACAGCATACCATCATCAGCCTGATTCTGTCCACTTCTAGACTTAGGTCTCCTAGAATTTACGCTATTTTACCCTGTCTTTGACTTGATGCATCCAGCACCTACCATTGATCTTTCGGAAATCGTCACTCAAACTGGAATATACCTTTTGTTGTATTCTCCACTGTGGCAGTTATTCCGAGACCGACACATTTTCGCATTAGCTCTGGCCGAATAAACGTCCGCTGTATCGCTGTCCAATTGCATGGTAATAAGGCTGAGTGCAAACAACTTATTAATGTGTGGAGGTACAGAATCCACTGTTTACCACCAAATATCTTTGTAATTAATTCCTATTTCGTGTTTACCGCAGCCTAAATTAGATTATTTGATAACGCTGTTGTTTAATTACTTCTAAGCTTATTAGTAATTTAAATGCGACTACTTTAGAGTATACTATAGAGCTCTATGTAGAGTATGAGAAGATAATATAAAAGGTAATTAAGATAGATGATTAGAAAAAATCAAAACACCACTTCTAAATAGAAATGACTGCGTAGTCTTCTCATAGGTATTAATGGAAGATGTTTTGTCCTGCATTTTTCGCTTTCTAAATAATTACATCCTTGGTAGGATATTCTCAAGGCATATAATAGTTTTAAAAAGCCTTTGATGAAAGACATATGAAACCGATTTCCTTAATGACTCGGCAGATATCAGTTTGCTTCACATCACATCTATGATCCAAGTGTAGAGGATGCTCATAGACAGCAGTGATAATTTGCTATCAGGTGACCTGCTTGCACATTTGTCGAACCTATGCTATAAAAAAAATAAACAAGCGTTATGGAAAACCTGACAAAGAGTCAATGTTTTCTTTCCTAACAGGTTGCCAGTGGACACTCCCGTACAAAAGTAAATTGAAACGGCTAAAAATGTTGCCAATAATAGTATCAAAATCCAAAATATAAAAACAGAAATCACAGCAAATACAATCCCGAATCACTATCAGCTAATAGCAATATTTATCGGAAACAGTACTCTCAAATTACGATCGAACGGAATAATGAATTGAGCAATGCATGCACGTATTCCATTTTAATCGGTCGAAGTAAGACCATTAAGCAATTAGCAGCAAGTTCGTCGCGCAGACCGCAAGCTTCGCCTCCATGCCGGTGAACCGAATTCAATTTCACTCATTTTGTCAGAGCATTGCTTATTAATTATTTAAACTGACCGAGTAACTCGACCACACACTGATATTTTTTTTTGAGGAGTAAATAAACATAGGCCAGCGTGGTGGACTATATGGCCTAACCACTCTCAATCGTACTCTCAATTGTAGAGGAGGCCCGTGCCCTGCAGTGGGTCGTATATGGGCTGATACAATACAAAAAAAATGATAAGAGGGTATAGTAGCTGATTTAATCATTAACGGAAGAAGTATCACCGCACCCATGGCGACAATTAACATTATTAGGTTAAGGAAGCTGTTGTGGGAAAAAAAAAGGTAAAGAAATGAAGTTCTTCCACAACCCAATTTACCAAACATACAATAATTTAAAATTTCATTATTACCAATACATTAATTACCCGTAAAGAATAAAAATAAAGTTATAGACAGAATAACAGAAACATAAACAGATAGATTGCAGAAGGGATATTAATTAAATGTTCTTCTTCTACCACAGGATTTCGACCGCTGTGTTTATTTATATTTAAGTATATTTAAATAAAACGTAGCAATTATCTATAGTTTTGCGGCACAGTAAACTATGTAAGATTGAAATTCAAATGAACGTAGGTCAAATTCTCTTAGTATGCATGACCCGTCTGCATATTTTTGTTGAATCAAAGTCAGCTTTGCGTTTTTAAGAGCTTGTTACGATTCAGTATGTGGTTTGGAGCGACTAAGCCACTTTAAATTGCCTTTGTGATGTGAAGTGGTTGTAGGGTATTGAAATGCAAAAGTTTTCTCCTTATTCCGAGGGAATACGAGTATACGATGTATTTCGAAGCACTTTCTGTTCTAGGTTTAATAGAATCACTTTCCTTCACTGGTTCAGTGTTATTTTCATTAGAGTATTCAAATATTGACACGAAGTTCAAAACCATGATTATAGCCTATTAGAAAAATCAAATATATTTTAACCTTCTAAATATTCCACATAATTTTTATCCTCACAAAACAAAATACTTGTTGTTTGTAGTACTCGTGTCAAGGTTGTCTGGAAGAAATCACCTAGAGCGATAAGACCGCCATTTATAGTATTACTATGATTTCTGAATGTTGTTATGTCCTTTTACTGTATGTACAATTTAAAAAAAAGTAAATAAATACTTAGCCAATATGCACGACCACAGTAACCCCAATAAATATGACCGGCGACCGTGCTTATTGCAGCTTTACTACGCAGATGTAGGTATAATTTGAACATTGATTAGAATATTATAGAATAGAATTAAATGAATTATTATGCTTATTATGTGTCAATTTTAATATTTTCCACCATGTGTTCTATCAGTATTATTATTCTCAAGAGTTCAATACAAAAATGTGCAGACTTTTCAAAATAACCCTGCAAATAAGGATACATGAGGATTTAATCTATTGATAACATTATTTTTTTTCTACTCATGCATAGCGGTGATTTTAATACGCACAATGAGGCAGTTTATTAGATCAAGTAATTAAGACAAAGTTCGCTCTACGTGACGAGTTTTTTTGGAATAAATATTTTTAAAATTCCCTGCGCTCTGGGTTAGTGTAAACTGCACTACAACATATTGTATAGTATTAGTATTAGTACAATATGGAAGCAATAGGGTATCTGTATCAGCCTATATATATTATATGTACGTCCAACTATTTGGTACGGGCCTCCTCTACGACCGAGAGTTGCTGGCTGGCTGGCTGCGGACTTTACATACCGTACAATTTTTTTTTAAATCACTACTGTATACAGGTTTACTCACTATGTTTTTCTTCACCGTTATAGTGCGTGGTGATTGACTAACAATACTCAAATTCGCGACCACCGCAAACTTGTTGGCAGTTGCGTCTGGTTCTTTACCAACAAGCCACCACGCACTTACACCAATGACCAAGAAATAGAGTAAATAAATTACTATAACCTGTTTAAATAAGTCGCTATATTTTACTTTTCCAAAGGAACGATCATTCCCAAAATACCTACACAAACGGATTTATTGAATGAAAAACTTGAACAAATAAAAGGTCAGCAAGTTATAATTATAACTTAATGATTAGTAGAAACTTCATTCAAACTTTGTACAGACTTGTCAAGTTTCTGTTGTAGGCAGGTTTGGTCGTTTCTTGCTTCAGGTTGTTTGAAATATTTGATTTAAATGTTAATTTCTTAATTGAAATGGTTTGAGTGTTGGAATATTATTTGTTGCTATGTCTGTATACTGTATGAAGGAGCAATTAAACCGAACCAATCACCATGCATTGTAACAGTGAAGACATCGTGGGTACACCTGCATATCGTAACGATTTGTAAGAATTTCTATAGGATGTAAAGTCCGCCAACCTGCACTAGGCCAGGGTGGTGGACTATATGGCCTAACCCCTCTCAATTGTCTTTTCGATGGTGGACGAGACCCGTACCCTGCAGTGGGATCTATATGTACACGTTACAAACTTGAAAAGGGGGTCATCTATGGTGGTAATTAATTTATAGTTTGTTGAAATAAAACTGTTTTTTACGGATTTTTCGCGAATTTTGTAAAAAAAAACATATTTTAACTTCCAGATATTTCAATCACTTTGCAACTTTCGTGGTCACGTTTTATTTCAATGTGTAAGATTCACGTACATCTAAGAAATCATCATGTTTGTTACCTACCTTACTAATTCATACATATGTTACACCATCATATCAATAGCTGAAATCACACTAAACTCCTCAGTATGATTGCGACACGTAACAAACAACTAATCACAAGTCATCAAGTAACTTCGACTTAAAGAGAACTCGACACACATAACTCAGCTAATAGGTTAACTCGCGACCTAGCTCCACTGGTAAAAGGAACTCGACTGCGAAGTTTAATGAAATAACCGTCAAAACTTGTCCGCAATACGATCGTCAAATTACCGCATAGTATTGGTGCGATACCGCTGCGCTGGTACGGAAAGTTTTAAACCAGCTTTCTGGGCTGCCTTTTCACTGATAACTCTTTACTGTTACACAACTACCTTAGGTACTCGACGTCCCGACCGCTGTTAGTGGTTTGTCAATATATTTTTTTATAGCGGCTACGGGCTAGCCGCCCGCCTGATGGTAAGCGGCTACTGCTGCCCATAGACCTTCACAGTGCCAGGGGTCCAGCACAACAAAGTCGCTGGCTGCCTTTGTGACGTCATTTTTTTTTAAATATACCCATTTATACTTAAATTAAAGCTGTCATTACATTGACATTGACAGTCAAAATATACCCTATTAAAACTGACATTTAGTTGAGATTACATTGACAAACCACTAGCATTGATTGCATTGACACTAAGCGGTCGGGACGTTAGACTAGCAGTGGAGTTGTTTTGAAAAGCAACGAATTAAAAGGGACGTAGGATTTTTCAAAACGTTTTAAACGTTCGAGTGAGTAGTTATATCTTGTAAGTAACTTTTATTGTACCTACCGTCCTACGCATGCGAAGACAAAACAAAAGTAGATTAATAAAGTTCCTTGAGTAACAATATGATAACGCTATAACGGCCTCATTCATAGACAGATTTAAAACCTTTGTTAGCTATCGAATATTTTGTCCCTTTCGAACGCCTTCAGAATTCAGTTTGAGCGAAGAAGACAAAACATTCGATAGCTAGAATAGGTTTTAAATCTGTCTATGAGGCCGTAAGAGTACATTTTATATTATACGTGTTGACTGCGCGACGACACGATAATCATTTACACCAAAAAACGACGATAGATTAAAACTTAAGAAATTCTTTGGACTCATGAAGGAAAGTTACAATGGAAGTCGTATAATGGAGGCCTATAGCCAACAATGGCCTTCCTGTAATTTTAAAGATTATGATAAAACAGCAAAAGGTCTATTGTATTGTATTGTATTGTATTGTATCAGCCCATATACGACCTACTGCAGGGCACGGGCAACCCGCATTAGGCCAGCGTGGTGGACTATATGGCCTAATCACTCTCAATCGTACTCTCGATAGTAGAGGAGGCCCTTGCCCTGCAGTGGGTCGTATATGGGCTGAAAAGGTCTATAAATAAAACAAAAAGTTATTTTACCTGAAGAACTGCCTATACAATTTTCACAGTATGCTACAAAAATAAATTGAATACAACTATTCTCGGAAAGCTAGTTCCTGCTTAAAGGTATCTATTATTTCTCAAAGTGTCTCCATTATTGCTTTCAGATAACAGGAACTTTTACGGTAAATTGGATCGGGACATCTATTGCGTCCATTGTATTTAAGAGAAATTGTTTTTGCAACATAAGTATTTCCATTTTATTTCTTTCATTTAAGTGTTTGAAATATGTTTTACGTTGTGAAAAATATCAGTGTCAAATGCGTTGTGATTGTGAAATTAAGAACACATATTTTTTGACATCATGCTTACAACACAGGGCTATCCTATTCTGAGCCCAGCAATATTTAATTACAATTGTTACTTAGCGTAAGCACTAATTGGTATGTGAAATTTTGAATTAGGTTGTGGATTTAAAAAAAAAATGTTAATCTGTTTTCACAAGGATCTTAGTAGAACAAGTATTAGTTAGTCATAAATTGGAAAGAATTTTCAACCGAAAAATTTAAAATGCTTTTTACTCCTATTACTGTTGTCTTTCTTTATCTATTTCTTTTAGTAATCATAGTCTAAAATAAGAGGAATTAAATATCCATAATTTTCTTCTAAAGTTGTGCTTACACTTATTTGACATAACTTCTTCACAGATTACAGGTCTTTACAAAAAAATCCCCACTTATCAATTGATAATTCACTTTTTCCTCAAACAAAAACATTTCGGTTTCTTTCACATTCCAATCTCAACACTACAGTATCTGTTAATCTTCAAAGCATTTCAAAAGCCTGTTTCAGGATAACATTGCCCACCGGAACCCTTAGGGATGAGCGCTTGACCCAGTCCTGTCATCCCAAAGGCTATTCAATTAGGTAATCTTATTGGCTAAATAAACTTACGATGTAACATCTCGGACCTTTCAAGGGACGGAGATCATCCACATTCGAAACAAATTTTAGAGTTCTACCGGCCTACCCGATTTAAATTTTACGATTAGAATCGAAAATTTGTTTTGAAAATATTGAACGTTGCAGGAGAGTACGCATCACGTAGTAACAATTTTATGGATTCAATTTTATTTATTAAGTATTTGATCTAAGTTCATGATTTTCATCCTCAATATCCGATGAACAGCCTCCAAAAAAGTGAAATAAGGAAATTATACACGGGTGTGCTACGGAGCAATATCACATTTTTTTATAAATGCTATGCTGCTACGCTATTAGCAATATCATCAATGAACGCAGCAGTAGTGATTTTATAATATTTGGATGAACGATGAAGCGACGGTGAAATTGATTTTCAACGTTGGAACTAGGCCGACCGGTGTATCGATGAATATTCGTATACCCTACAGAATACACATATCACCCTGATCTGAGTGATAGTGCAAAAAAAATCAGAAATGAAAATGTAACCCTCCATTTTACAATATAAATTGCGTGAACAATAAAATAAATTTTATAACTTATGAAATAAAATCATTATAATTAGCAACGGAACCAATAATTTCAGTATGATACACGCTCGAAATATTTCTAAAATAAATTGGCACCAAAGCTAAATCCCACGCGAGTAGCTAACTCTCAAGATATGTGATCTTTATTTACTGCGCTTTGGGATTTACGAGGCATACTATCAAAGAACTCGTAAGCTTTCACGTAAATACTACATATGTTTATTTGTCCAAGATTGTGTTAAGCCAGTTTGAGTGTTACTTTTATCTGTTATTTGTAATTTAGCTAATATAAATTTCAAAATATATAATTACAAACCTACCTCACATTTTATGTAGGTACATACATACATAAACATCACGCCTTTACCCTAGCAGGGGTAGGCAGAGGTGCAACCATGACACCCACATTACGCCTTATATGTTGCGTCCTACGATGTGATAGGTGGCGAGCCAATCGCCATATCTACACATATATTCTATAATGTTCCGGATTATGGTTAATTATTGCAGTCGTTACTAAACAGTAAGGGCCTTTGCACACGGCATATTTTAGCACGCCTACGCCGTGCGTTTTACGAACGCGCGCTCTCGGTGTTGTAGATGTCCAAAAAACACGTGTGCAAAGGTTTACTCACTACGTCTGAATTGCCTCTAAAGCGCGCAACTTCTGCAGGTCTTCGGCGCGTTAAAAATACGCCGTGTGCAAAGGCGCTACCATCGTGCTAGACATAAATAAAAAATATTATGGAATGGACGGAATAATAGACGTTGTATATTCTATACTATCCTTATATATATTTTTTTATAAGAAGAACATAATAAAATAAAAGATTGCTAAAATATTTATTATTGTCAGTTGATATTATTTGTCGATTGTTTGCTTGCTCCCTGCTTGGACCATTGCAAAAATAAACATCAACAACCGAAAAAAAAAACAAATCAATTGAGCGTACCAACTTTGTATTACCTTGTAATGTACAGATCATGTACATACTCGTATAGGACAGGCCGTGCTTCTATAAACACTTACGAGTTAGTTCCACTCGACATATTTTCCGTTTATACCGACGAGCGAGGTAATTTCTCGACTCAGGAAATTATCTGGCGCTGCCGCCGTTTTCTAGTAAAGTTGGTTATAGCGTTGCAACTTCAATCTGCATTTTATTGTATCATCTTTAGGTTCTGTATGTAGCAGTAGTCTTGCTGTGAGTTTCTTACGAAGTACATACATATTACATACATACATAAACACACGCCTTTTTCCCAGAAGGGGTAGGCAGAGGTGCTACCAGAACACCCACGTTTCGCCTTGTATTCCGTCCCACGATGTGATAGGGGGCGAGCCTATCGCCATATCGGGCACAAATTCCTAACTCCGGACTGATAATGAATAGAAAAATCCAATATCAATTTGCCCGACCCGGGATTCGAACCCGAGCCCTCAGCTTTGCAATCGTACCATAGTACCACTACGCCACCGACGCAGTCATAAGAAAATTCATACGAAGTAAGACAAGTTATTAAAAGATACACATGGTGTATGTAATTGTATGAAGTTTAATAAAGTAATAAATAGGTGCATTGCTGTCAGCGATAACAGATAGAAGATATGAGAAAGTAAAAATTATCGGGTTCCAATTACTACCTCCTGCTATGTTTACAGATCGAACAAAATACCTCATTAAAGCTGTTTGAATCGTGTTTTACGAAGCCTACTAAGCCGGCCTTTTCAATCTGCAGAGCAATAGTACAAAAAATACATCAATTTAGAGAGACTGACGTAGATCACACGAGAGCATAGACTGTTAAACTATTGCAACAAGGCACTCTGGAATTCTTCAAAGAAGAACTGTTAGCAGTGGACCTCATGTCCAAAGATGAAATAAATAAATATATAAAATTAATTAATGTACAGAATTACGTTAATGAATCGTCGTCCTGAAAACATGATACACAAAATCATCATCAAGTCCTAGGAGGCCCAAAGCTGAACATATGCGTCACTCAATATTTTCTACCGCCTTCTTTTGGTACAAGTCTGCATTCAAAGACTAGTTTTCATGCATCACGCACCATACTTCACACTTTAATCGCAGAAATAATTTTCATTAACAAAACACTTCTCACTGCAACCGGAGAAATAATAGTGAATAACACACCGATGATTCGATTTCATAAAATACTTGTATCAGTACACTAGTATTCAGAGATTGGCATAAAAACATTAAATTGATCTACTTAAACCATCATTTACAAGGCGCAATTCACCCGATGCGGAATCAATGGAAAATTGCGCTACCATCTCACATCCACTACTTCAACCGAGTTGTTTTAATTGCTCTCAAGTATCGCTGGCGCGCGTCTAGCTCATGTTTCATATAAAAAAATATATTAGCAGAGTTATTGCTTTTTATCTTATAGCTCTTTTTTTCTTCTGTTTAAAGTTGTTGGATTTCCTATTGTACTGTACTGTAACAGCCAATATTTTGGAATGAATAGCAGTTTTTTTTCGACTAGTAAGTCAATGTGAATTGACGGACCTCAACGGAATTCACTGCCTCCGTGGCCTAGTTGGCTAGACACCTACTGTGAAACTAAAAGCGCTGGTTCGATCCCCTTACCGAGATAAGTTTCTGTGTGAACCACAAGTAATTGTGTCGGGTCTGGGTGTTTGTGGGACAAGTCTCTCGTAGTTTCTGATACCCACGACACAAAATTCGATCTTAGTGTGGGATCAGGACTATGTGTATGACTGTTGGATGTTTTTATTTATTTAAAAAGCACATTGATTTGTTGTTCAATTGCTACTTTCAGAAGGAAAAGCTAATATTTTACATTACTAATTCTACAGTGAAATTCTCGCAAAATAAATCATAAAGCAAATAGAGAAAATGAAATTTCAATATTCGCAATTTGGTGCAGCTTGTTCGCTTATTACAAGTCTAGGCGTGAGAATGACTCGGTATAATATTTCACTCCAACTATATCCCAAGAGCCGTGTTATGTTCTAATGTACGTAGTAATAAATTTTAAAGTTGAACGCATGAATTTCACATTTCAAATAACTTTATTGTATTTGTTTTTTTCGCTTTGGCGATTTGTAACTGAGCTCGTAGGAGCTAAATAAGTTGTAACACTGCGATAAAGTGCTGTGATTTTTAATTTAATAGTAAGCAAGTAGCAACCACCTTTGGTAGCGAAAAACGGCTATATTTATTTGTGGTTAGCACATAACATTCGGTAGATTTTTTACCATTTTTTACCGTTGTTTACATTTGGCTGTAGCAGCAAGTATTACGCGTAAGAATTCCCCAACATATTTTCATTTCTACAAATTACAATTCATAAGTCCATAACACCGACTGACTGACTGACAACAGCGTGGCTCTACCACATTAATAAACACAATTTTCGTCCAGCTAGCGTATGCTGATCAATAATGTTAAGAAAACCAGTGTCCAAAAATGAAAATTCATGGAATTATTATAATTTTGTATTTCATTATATTTCGATTTTTGAATGTTTATTTGTGACAATAATATGCACTTAATACAAATCGAACAAGAAAGGGGATCTTTGTGTGTGTGCAGATGTTACTTCTGCACACAATTTTTATTCTTCTACATAATGCCATAAATCATTATGCTATACCACTTTCCACAACTGTTATACCACTATCTGAGTTATTCGCTATTCCTCACCATAATTGCGGGTTATAAATTCCACTGCAGTTAAAAAGCAACGGCTTAAAATATTACCAAGTCGAGGCTTAAATTATAACTTTAAATACACTGTTGGAAATACAACGAGAATATTATTAAAATGTCTCGGTGACGCGGTTGTGCTACGGTAGGCTTACAAAGCTGAGGTCTCGGGTTCGAATCTCTGTGTCAGGAATTTGTGCCCGATGTGGCGTATAGCCCCATGTGTACGGGGAGATTTTCTCGCGTCGAAGATACGATTGTCGTAAGGATAAAAAAATGTTTTATCGTGTAAACATTTGTCAGAACAAGATAAATCTATCGCGGTTATATCATGCGATAATGGTATATGATTCTCGCCGCGAGAAACTCTCCTCGTGTAAATGGCGCTTTAGGCTCGTCCCCTACCACATCGTGGGACGGAACACATAAATTATGACGAAACATGATTGTTCTGGCAACACCTCGGCCTACCCCTTCTGGGAAAAGGCACAATTTTTGTATGTATGTAGAATACCTAGTCATCATCTTCTTCAGCCGTACAAAGTACACCGCTGAACATTGACCACCGTAAAGAACATAAAATCCGTCGCAATGAAAATGAGCAAATACGTACTATCCTATACTCCATTATTTATTGTTCCTGCAATGTACATTACGCTATCCATCCATCCATGAGCCAAAGGAAGTCCACTGCTGAACATAGGCCTCTCCTAATGATTTCCACAGTGACCTGTTGGAGGCAGCCTGCATCCAGCGACGTCCCGCGACCCTTACCAGGTCGTCTGACCACCTAGTGTGTGGACGTCCCACGCTGCGCTTTCCGCTTCATTACACTATAATTGTATTATATTATATAGGTATTATTGTCGAATACATTAATTATTATAACTTTGCCTAAAGGTTTCCAAAAGTTTTAACGTCATCAGAAAATATTTGCTACATTAATAAAATGCGTTGTAATGGTTGTAAGCAATAAAATTAAATGAGTTTATAACCGGTATAAAAATACTTGTAACCTTAGATTGTTTTATGAAGCATTGTTCATTTTTTATATCTAAGTAAAATATTATCTTGTTTACATTTTTAATCAAAATACAATAAATATAAAATAATTTACCTTTCTTGTATCGTTGTTTATTCACAAAATACCTAATAAGCAGCACTAAGTGATTGTAAGATTAGCCCTCTAAACATCTTACACAGATTTTTTAGTAAAATATCATTGAATTATAATTCTTTTGTTAACACAATCTTGCGATACCCATTGTTGATCTCCACGGCAACCAACCAGACCGTCGACCTACAATCTTGATCAGGTCATATTCCTTCATATAGGTAGACTTCCAACACTACACTTTTCTGAACGTGAGGACTCGAAAACTTTGCAATCCCATCGACAGTCAGACATCATTCGGTTCTCCCTCCTGTGAACTCTGGCCAGTACAATTTAATCTTATTACGCTAATCTGTGTAATTTTTCTTCTTTTTCCTCCTTTTCTACTAACACTCTCTTATAATTTTCCTTATTCCACAAAATATGCATTCATAAAATTAACACAATCCGTTCAAAATTATACACAAAATCTCTAAATACTTCATTATAATAGTAATTTAAAGCTACACAGACGAATTTGCATTTCACGTTGCAGATGTAAATCAAGTCATAATGCCAGTTACACACTGAAAGTATTATTGCAATTTTTAGCAATTAATTTCATGTGTAATATTTTTTATTGTTTATCTTTAATTGATCTAAATTCTATTACAGTTTGGCGAAATTTACAACTACAAGTAAAATTTTGAACATTATCTATTTAATGCATTGTTTGAGATATATTTTCATAATATAAACAACGGCCATTTATACTCGTAATCTTATTGTGTAAACATGTCCAATGTAACAAAATGTGAAGAGAGAAAAACTGTTCCTAATATTTTGACAACAGCATGACAACAACGCATTCAGGCGGCAAAAGATCGCAGACAATCTATACTTATGTATGTCAGCATGTAAATGCGATTATTGTGCGCGATACGACTTGACGATTCATATGTTAATAGACATATATATGTATATCTGGCATATCCAAGCTACATGTGTTTTCTTTGAAGGATAATACACGATTTAATTGAAACTTATGGATCCATGCTGTCACAAAAATCACTTCAGTCCTTTGTAAAAATAGGCAAGCTCAACAGTCTATAAAAAACCAACGAGAATCCACCGTTTCGTTGTAATATTTCGTATTCTTTTATTTCCCTTATTATTTCCCTTTCCCCTCCCTAATTTGATAAGTCTACACACACCTACGATTCAAATGTTCAAGAGCGACGGTAATCATTTACCAATAAGCTCAAATACAGGTCCCACTAAAAAATATATAAAAAAGGTACGTTTGTGTAACAGTACCTTTAAAGCAAAATGTTCAGAGCAATGGCAGCTATTGCTTTGTTGATGAGATTTCCCGCCGCTGCGCCGCTCCGGATTGCACTTTCTCCTTTGTATAAATCTTATTTTTATTGCGCATTATTTCTTTGCTTTGAACTTTTAATTAAATTTTCTAAGTGATAAAGACTTCGATAAAGATAAAGACTGGATTGATCGTATCTCAACAATAGTTTTGCTGTTCTTCCGATGAAATTATCGCAATCCTATTAATGTACTCTTATAAATGAAACTGCCGCAATGGCGTAGTTGTACTACGGTACGACTGCAAAGCTGAGGTCTCGGGTTCGAATTCCGGGTCGAGCAAAGTGGTATTGGATTTTTCTATTCATTATCAGCCCGGAGTCAGGAATTTGTGCACGTTATGGCGATAGGCTCGCTCCCTATCACATCGTGGGATGGAATATACAAGGCGAAAGGTGTTCTGGTAGCACCTCTGCCTACCCCTTCTGGGAAAAGGCGTATGTTTACGTATAAATGAGACAATATTCTTGCCACCGATCATTCTCTGCCCTAGAAGATCGGCAAATTGTATCCCATTGCAAATATATTTACTCATAACATTTAATTTAAGTATAAAAAACTCCAAAACTTAAAATGTAAGATTTCATGCTGTTCATTTTTGTTAAGTGATCAATTACTATTCAATGTAACCTATTTTATAACACACTTATCGTGGGTATTATTGCCCTTTAAGTTAACCTTACCCTTACCAAAAAGGATCACCAAAAACGGTCCCCGATACAAAAAAAAAGGTTCGACCAATAACAGCCTAATAAGGCCCGCTGCAAAGGAATGCAAATAGGCAATTCCATTTATATTCAATTTGATATGAACAACAAGCTTTATTTGCTGGCCGATTTAGAAAATTCCAAATGAGATTTCGAATACGGCGAAACGAAGTCATATTTTATTTGAAATAGGCTGCTGCTCGTGCCGTCATTTATTGTTTTCTATTTATATTTGATACCTAAGAATTTTTATTAAGATAACTTTTCTTTAACTTAACTTCTTAAAGGCAGAGCTCTCTTCGAGAAAATTCGAAGGAAATTAGTCGCTTTATTCACCGCGGCAGCATTTATACTTCGAAGATAGGGTAAGATACACTGTCCCTGTAGATGTGGAAACTAACAAACCACCGCAAGAAATTCAAAGATATTATGTGAAGCCCACCAACTGCATTAAGCCAGCGTGGCACACTGAAAAAACTTCCGAAAATGAGGCATCTTAGTGGTGGTAGGTCTCTCATATGTGAGAGGCCGCCTGAGTTCCTAGGTACCGCCGCAATGTCTATTTCTTCCGCCAAACAGCCGTGTAAACGCATTGTTGTATTCCGGTTTGCAGAACATTGTAGCGTAACTACTGAACGTAATGCGACTTAACACCTTAATCCCCAGTTGGCGAGCGCAGTGGAATGGCAAACATTGCTGTTTAATTCATGGTGTTGTTTGGTTTTGTTTTGTATAAGCGGTCGTATTGCATACCATCAAGCGAATGGCACGCTCGTCTCGCCATTCATTACAATAAAAAAAAGACAGTAAAATTATAAGATAGTTAATTCTGCAACATGGCTGAACACGAAGGGATAAGAACAGGCAAAAGATTGCACCTGGAAATGGAATATAATATTAACGCTACCATAAACTCATAAATATACAACGCAATACCGGATATCTAAAACATAAAAGCAAAAGAGAAATAATGGATTCTACAGGGAAATCATTTAGTTGCAAAAATCAAACAATTCTTTGTAAAATGAGAGGTGTCTTTCAGTATTGTATGTTTGAAGTTTTTTGTCGATCACTTTCAAAGAAAACCAGTTTGTTGGCTGGCTTTATTTTTTTTTTATTTTATTGAAAATACATACTACATACCCCTTCTCTATTGGGACGAAGACAACTATATATAGCCCATACGTCGCACATCCTCTTAAAAATAGGTCATAAATAAGAAAGAACTTGAATTTTTGTTTTACTTAATTAATGTTGCTCTACTTCCATTTTATCATTTCAAAGAGTCTATCTTTTGCATTACGTTTTTCTTATAAGCATAGTTGATGAATTTTAAAACTGTAATTATAAGTAGTTTTGTCAATTATGAATCCTTTTACATCATTAATACAGCTTATTTACAACTATTAAATTGCAGCTATTTAACAACTTCAAAGTTTAACAGTACGAAAATTTTATCCACAGATTCTGAGGTAACTTTAAACTGCAATTTATAAATCTTGACTTAAATCAATCAAAACTTTGAATTGAACGTCGGTTTGTGCGAATAAAGATCATTTCACTTTACTCGGATTAACAGTTTGAACAAATTTCACGACTTGTCGAGAGGCGAGGTCCGTTCACAGGCAACGAGACTGGTGCAGTGGGTATAGTAGAATATTAAATGCCTACAGCTTCCATTTTTTGTGTATTGATAGTCAATCACCATGCACTATAACGGTGAAGGAAAACATCGTGAGGAAACCTGCATACCATAGCGATTTGTATAAATTTCTATGGCGTGTAAAAGTCCGCCAACCCGCACTGGGCCAGCGTGGTGGACTATATGGCCTAACCACTCTCAATCGTACTCTCGATTGTAGAGGAGGCTCGTGCCCTGCAGTGGGTTGTGTATGGGCTGATACAGTACAGTACAGTACAGCTTCCGTGGCACATTACTCGTATTAGAAAATACGAATCCAAAAATATATTTAATACTATGTTGTTCAGTTTATGCTAAACGTATTTCTTACATTCATACATCCATTATCTCACGCTTTTTTCCCAGAAGGGGAGTAGGCAGAGGTGCTATGAGGACACCCATATTTCACCTTGTGAGTTCCGTCCCACAATGTAATAGGGGGCGAGCCCATGGCCGTATCGGGCACAAATTCCTGACTCCGGGCTAATTATGAACAAAAAAATCCAATATCACTGCCCGATCCGGGACTCGAACCTCAGCTTTATAATCCCACCGTAGTACAACTACGCCACCGGGGCAGTCAATATTTCCTACAAGGATGCGATTCCCTCCTAAACCTAAACTCCTTACTGCGTATTAGATTCCCGTGAGGACTCGGAATTCTTAAAGACAAAATATAAATTATTATTACAAAGCATCGCTATTTTCATTCTACAGTATTGTACTATACTATACTCTAATCAGTCAAGATCTCTCGAATATGCGTTTCATCATAATGTTTTCCTACTCCCGATAGGCTTGGCACCTATCGCATCTTGGGTTGGAAATAAGCCAAGCGAAATTTGAGTGCTTCTACACCAGAAGCTATATTTTTTTTTATTAAAAAGGTCCGGCAAACGAGCAAACAGATTACCTAGTGGTTCATAATTACTTCACCTATGAGCATCCACAACTTTTGTATCATATGTGTGTTGCCGAGCCATCAAATCGGGAGAGGAGCGGGAAGGAAAAAGGATGGGAAGAGGAAATATGTATTTGGAATACGGAAGTGTTCACTATCGCTATCGCTTCGATGACACAGGTGCGAGTATATGTGTTTATGTGCGCGTCTAAAGAAGTTTTCATTAAATACATAGATACGTTTTCTCGTTGAATACAAACGAACCTTTTGATTGTCACTCGCAAGAGACGGCCCCACTCTTGTCTTAAACTTGCCAACTTGCCTCCTTGACATTTAATCTATGGCCCCCGACCAGGGACGTGCAGTGTCGATTCACTATATTTATCAACATTTCGTTGAATGGATGTTGACGATTATATCGTTATTCAGAGCATCCAACCATCTGTCAAATTACTTTTGCAGAGATCAGTTAATTAATAAGTACTCTATCAACGGTTATGTAATTGACAAATTAGTGTAAAGAACTAGAGATAGGCTCGCCATCGATGACTTTTTCTTATCTTCCATTTTGGAGGATCCAGGCATGGGTGTATTATATGGAAAGAATATCTAATTTAATTAATAGAGACGGTAATACCAGACGGTAGGTATTGCATTTGCCATCTGGCATAAACCCTAGGTATAGTCATTACACCGTGCCAATGGAAAAATATTATGTGTAAATCATTATTTAAAGTAAAAAAAACGTTTAGATGGGTCGTAGACATTACCGTAGACTTTTTCAATGACGACTATCATTAGGAGAAACGATCTGGTAACACATATTTTATATTAACGGACAACACGGTCAATAAATATCCAAAATAATCTGCTGGTACAATACTAAGTTTCTATCGATAAATGCCAAAAGCGCACAGTGCACCACTGAAGCGGTGTCGCTTGCTAGTTGGAATTAATTACCAACTCGTTTTTAATAAAGATTTAACTAGGCTTGCTAACTAAACCCGCGCCATTTTGATTAATGTAGCTTATTGCAAATAAATTCATAATTCGTTTTATGAAAGTGGAAAAATATTAATAAGAAACCGCAATTTCATTTTTGAAATAAATGTTTTCTACATTTTACAATTTGTAAGGCGATCCCACTAACGAGGATAAGTAGAACCTGCCAGCTAATTAAATAGGGAAATCTTACGTGAACACTCCAAGCTTCAGAACCATCTGTCGTCGGAAGTAACTTTACATGAATTCCACTGCACTTCTAAACTAATATCTATTAAAAAGATGAAACATTTTGTTTGTTTGCATTGAATAGGCTCTGAACCTACTGGATCGGCTTGAAAAATTATTTCACCATTAGAATCCTACATTATCCCTGATGAACATAGGCGATAGAATATTTTCAAAAAAGTGTACCTACCTATCTGCACCCGTGCGGAACCGGGCCGGGCCGCTAGTATAACATAAAATGCATCATAGTGGTAGTGTATACAAATGTGATCGTAATCCTGATAGAAAATCGTTAATATAATCAAATTTAACTTTTCAAGGAAAGCATCGAGATGATCATACAATCTTGTGGAAGATACCGGCCAGTGAAAAGCGATGGATCCAAAGAAAACAGTAGGTCTTTTTGTAATTTTCCCTGAGCATGCTTAACACATTGGGAGAGTGTGTTAACACAGAACAAATATCTAATTTCCGACAGCAAACAATGGAATGGGGAAGCCTGTCACTGAATTTGTTTGCCTTCGCAAGGATTTTAGCCTCAAAATGTTAAAAAACACGAGAATGAAAAAAACTTTACTTATTTGATTTTTATTTTATTTTGGTATAATAAACTTTGTATAGAGATATATAATTATAAATGGAAGAGACAACTTCGAGTTCGTAGTACGATAATCGTATCTTCGAAGTGAGAAACACTCCCAGTGTAAATAGGGCTTTAGAGTCCCATAAGAGAATATGAAGGATTGTTCCACCTCGTTCAGGTTCGAATGGAATATGTATGTATTACAAAACGCAAACAACATAATTTAAAAAAAAGAATTATATGCATTACGGAACAAAATTGGTCAAAATTTCATTTTTTACGTATTTTTTTGCGCAACGGAGCTTATTAAATTTAGGCAGACTTTATAAAAATATTTTTCGTATCGGAATTTTCTAAAATTCACCTTTTTATTATGGAAATTCACACAGAGCGCATTTTATTAAAAAACATATTTATTTGGGTTAAAAAATATGGATATAAAAATAAAAGTTTTGTTGAACAACTCTTTATTATCAGTAGGCCACATATCTCATTTATTTAATTTAAAAATACACTCATTATATAAACGATACATTTACTTTACAGGTAGTTAAACGAATCTATAAAATTTATACATACATAATCTAGATGACTCATTAATTCTATAATTATAATGAAAATGAATGGCAAGTAATTGGAATAATAACTATGTGAAATTATATGCGTATACCATATACTAATACTATACATACATAAACTGTATGGAGATCAAGAATGTATATGTAACATTA
The DNA here is from genome assembly GCA_033459515.1 of Theretra japonica. Lineage (NCBI taxonomy): Eukaryota > Metazoa > Arthropoda > Insecta > Lepidoptera > Sphingidae > Theretra > Theretra japonica. Next base: position 5,551,076 of record CM065928.1, read on the forward strand.
CCTACATATTTTATAAGTTACATAATATATCGATTATCTTTTACTCGATTATGACAAGTAAGGAAAAATTATGTTACAAGTTACACGCAAATTATTTGCAATATTAGTGGAGTTATGCAAACATGGAATGAAAAGACAGTTAAACCATTTCCCTGTAGTCTTACTATTCTGTGAACATGATTTTTATTTACCATCAATACTGATCAGTTTTTTAAATCTCTAATAAATTAGGCGTAACGTGGGTGTCCTAGTTGCATCTCTGCCTTCCTCTTCTGGGAAAAAGGCGCTATGTTTATGTATGTATGTTCAATACATTGCGTTACATTGACGTCCTACTTTACATATGGTACTACCCAATAGTAATAATCGTACCAGAGGATTTAAGATATGAGTCGTAATCTCAACATCGTGAACCTCAAGTTTTTAGAGTTATAAATTCCTTTAATAAATTAACTCGTAAAACGGTAAAACCCTACTTGTTTCCATTATTCTGCGTAGGTTATAATTCCATACTTACTATTTTAAAATAAAAAGTTATTATTGAATTAAGATTTATGTTTATATTAGTAATTTTTAGCAATAATTTATTTTCTTTTCAACCGACTTCAAATAAAGGAAGAGGTCCTCAAGACGACTGTATGTTTTTGTTCCTTATCTTCGTTGTCGATTATGAGACGCTTTTATCATTTTGATTTATTTTCAGAATTTTACATATCTTATAGCATTTTACGAGTAATACTTAATCAACGAGTATTTATTTAATTTTAAAGTAATACTATCGCCAATATTCCCTAAATCTGAATCTCGACAGGAGCAAAACCTAGTGGATTATTTGCTTAGCATTACATTTGTTCCATACCGTGTTTGAGGGGGTGTTCTACTAATTATAATCCAGAGAGAGAGGACCTCCCTCTGATGATTTCCTGAACGACCTGCCGAATCAGCTTTGCATCCTAAGACTTTTGCAACTTTTATTAGGTATTCTGCCCACCATGTGGGTGGACATTCCATTCATATTTTTCCCATTTACAAGCTGCATACTCGGTATAAATCATCCTTACGAAAATATATCATTTCACACTATCCATAGTTGTATAAAACGTTTAGATAACTCTTCGCATTACTACTAAACTATTGATATATAAAGTTCGAACATCCTAGAAACATTTGAAAACCACAAACACAATCAACATTATTTATTTAAAAACAATCACTGGATTCAACAGGAAATTTAAAACATTTTTTGTTGACACCACACAGTCGTTCACAACTGTCTTGAATAATTCTGAGAATTTCGACAAAGCTGGAGTTTTAGACGTCATAGTACCTCTCGCTTCCTTACATTCTAGACAAATTATTTCATGTCCTTTTATATTTAGGTCCTTAGCACCGATGTTGTAAGGTCGATTTTCGTTTGTCAGTATGCCTTTGAATCTGATTTTGTCGTCTGCTCTTAGTAACCGGGTGAAATTGGTGAAGAAATCGTTAAATACTATCGATATTTCGGCATGCCGCTTCAGCAAACCTCCACTTGCTTCCATCATTAGCTTCACTTCATATGTGTATCTGAAATTAAATATAATTTATTAAAGAATAATTATCGAATGTTGAATATCACAAATCAGATTGATGTACTACTGAAACTCGATGCTATTATTCAGTTTTAAGTCATGGTAATTATTGGCATTATGTAGTTGACCATAACTGAATAGATCACTAAGTAGATCGAACCCCGTCATAAAAAATATTTGGGAAATTACAGCAAAACAAGTACTCACTCATTGAAATAAAACGATTTTTACGAATGTAAAAATTAAATTAAATTCGCGATAAAATCTGTTAAAAATCGTTTTATTTGAATGTGTAACATTCGCGTAAATCCAAGAAACCATTAATTACTCACTCATTCAGGTTATCCAAATGGCAACTCTTTCCGCTTTGTCTAGCAACACTCCTCATGAACTCGCATTCATCACCCGACTGTAAGCTCTCTGCGTTACGGCATAAAGTCGAGTATTCCTCGCCGTAGAAACACTTAAAGTACTCCTGCAAAAAGCCGGGTAGCCACGACGCAAAATCATTCCATTTATTCCTCACATTGACCAAGTTGACCTCTTTGACATAACCCTCCCAATTTACGTTGGCACCTTCAAGAACCGAACATTTGATTTGCGTGGCGGCCATGTTGAAATCAGTCCAGGCTGGGTTATTGCAATGCGTGTAGTAATCATCCCAATTGATATGGTAGGTATTGTCTTCGTAGTCCGCCATGAATTCGTTTTTGAGAAGGTTCTTTATACTTGATTTTTCTTCGCCGATAAGCTCTATTAAACCTGACGGTAGACCATCATCTTGTATATTCACTATAAACTGGTTTCCGAAGTAGACGAGCGTTACTAGGCCCACTGCAAGCTGTTGGACAGTTAAATTCAAATTAATTTATTATCGTTACAATATTGTACCAATGTTTATAAAATAGGCATGTGTCTACAAAAAAGTCGATAACCCCTTTTGAAAATTAGCGCGGATAATAGTTTTGTGCCCGTCGATAGTCTTTTATCGATAAATTTGTATCTTTCATATACAATACAAAAGTATGGCTATACATATATAGGATAACAATTATTTTTAAAGTCACTAAATAATTATAATAATTATCATCGAGCCCATACGTCCCACTGCAAGGCCACAGGCTTCCACTTAAAATCACTTAAAACTAAAAACGTTTATATTCAATGTACAAAAAAAATCCACTTACTTGGAAAGGCGTGACAAACTTCTTCGTGGTTTCAGACTTAGCTAGCAAACACGTCACTGCCAAACTAGACCCTAGTCCTATCACCACAGACGCTGTATAAATCAGTTTCGGTAACGTGATATATTGTAGAAAAGCAAATATTGGCAACGTCACTGTCGCAACACCTATCAATGGAAGAAACAGGAATGAACATACGAGAGCTAAAGTGCCTCGTATTAACCCATATGTAGTACACCCGTGGGAACATAATATAAACATCTGTAGCCAACTCAATGTAACACAATGTGGTAGAACGTGCTTGAAGAAACCTTGCCACTCGCTACGACGAGCCATTGGTATCAATATCATTGGAATTAGGAGAGTAAAGAGCGCCCGAGCATTCAAGCAAAACTCGATGCTATTCCCAAGTATATAAGACGGATAATTCGATATGTGAAGGTCGAGGAATCGCCAACCTTGGTGGACTACAGTATCTTTTTCATAAGGATATTTCGCTAAAACATTAATTCCAAAAGATACGAGAGCCAACACATCCGGATAAGGATTGCCATTAGTACCAAAAGAGAACAGAGTCAAAAACATCAAAAAGAACGATAAAACACAGAATTCAGAGAATGGAACCCACTGCGTGGCAATGAAAGGGTAAAGAAACAAATTAACGAACAAAGCCAAGAAGAACTGTAAGAACGGCCCCAGATTATTCCGGACAAACAAATTCTCCGATTCGTCCGGTTGCAGATTCCCATCACTATACCTCAGGAAGAGACCTGACCACTTCCTAAAGTCGATAAACTGCCGTTTGGCGTGTAACATTTTGAAAGTGCATATAATCATGACGACGAAACTGACGTAGTATAAAACTAGAGGTACTAAGTGGTAAAGACTGTCCGCACTGACGAACAAGTAAGCGATGAGAACCAAGCATAGCTCGATATGTGATAGTCGAAAAGAGAACGACCCGAAATAATAGAGTAATTTGAAGTATAGGATTTGTATGAAGACTAGGGGATGTATGAAGGCCCTTTGGAACAGAGGAATGTGGTCTAAGGCCTTGACACTGGGGTCTGTTAGAGTTAGCTCGTAGCTGACTAGTGGGAGTTCGCCTTGGCAGTAATCTACTGCGGCAGAGACTAAATTATCGACTGTTAGATTCCGTATATCGTCGCTTGGACCGCAGCGGTCCGGGTATTCTGAAAATAATCAAAAAATTCAATTTGTATTTGTTGAAATACAGGTTCTAAACTTTTAACGGAAAAGGCAGTTAGCGATGTATCATTAATTACCAGTAAAACGAATATAAAGTAGATTTTCTGTAATAAATAACGATTTGAAAGGCCACCAAATATTTCCAGAGAACCCGTATCTAATGACCTCTAGTATCCTGCGTCACATCACTTTCCTAAATCTCTTTCTTTTAATGTTATTACTTCCACAACAATTTTTTCCTACATACTCAACACTGCAACCCTTAATTATTATTATTATTATTCCCAGAACTGGGCAAAATCCGCTTTCCATCACATTTCGTGTCACAAAATAATTCTAGGCCACTAATTTATTAATACTAAATAATATTAAAGCTAATTTATAATGTTTACCTTCGTCTGGCGTTGGCGACGCTCGTATAGTGCCGTTGCTGTGAATCTGATCTCCGGCTTGTAATGACGGCTCTAACGCATGAGGACCATTTAGTACATTCTCTTCTTCTGCAAACAAATTGTTGAAAGTTTGATTCAGACCTTTCGTACTGAGGGTATTTTAAAGAATGCAATGTTCTAGTTATAAAATAAATATGGCGGAAGTAAAGTACATCATTACTGTGTCAACAGTGCAGTGTTTTCAATTCAAAGGTACTATCACGAACTTCAAACAGCTCTTACATACTAATACATTCAATATAAATGTATTATTGAACCCTCGGAAACTTCTGCACAACCCAATGAAATGTCCCATCTATCCCTCATGTTCCGTCGTATGATGGGTGGTAAGAAGAGTCCTAAGCTAAATTCAATTCCTTATACAATAACCTGGTGAGTCATCGTCGGGCGAGTCACTATCATCTGCCTCCTTGCGAAGCGTGGTGGTGCATATCTCCCTGATGCGACGCTCCAGTTGCGCCGTAGTTATGTATTGTTCACCGTTTGATAAGCTGTATCAAATAGGCGAAGATTAGAATCTTGGTAATCTAAGGATCAGTTGCATCAATATTGATCATGCCTCTAAGTTTGATAATATCAACGTCATACAATTAGGACCAATTACACAAACTAACTTTGCCCATAACTTTGACTTTGAAAATTTCAATCCCATTAGCAATGTCAAATACGTCAGAAATGTGTGGCAACATTGTAAAACTAAGGTTATGGTCAAAGTTAGTTTATGCAACTGCGCCTTAACATCTAAAATAAATGGCGATGGTGTGGTTAAGCTAGTTGATGCAACTAGGCCCAAAGGAATTCAATACTTTATGGAATCTAGTAGGAAACGACAAAATACACACAGTGATGTAAAATCCCAAAATCAAATCGATTTATTTGACCCTGTTAAAAGTTGGAGGGGGAATAACACTATGTATGCTTTTCTTCTAACTACGTATTGAATCTTAATATTACACCCTATGGATACAACTGTCGGTTGTACAAGAATTATCAACAGTGGGTTATTCTGAAACGGTTTTCTTTTTTTTAATTGAAAATGTTACCCCCTCGCAATCGAACTTGTAGAGTCGCGTGCTGAACGGTAGGCTGTTGCTCTGGTACAGTACAAGGAAATACCTGGCAAAGAGATCCCTGGCCGCCTTCCTGGCGACGATCTCCTGACGGCTGGCAGCGAGGCACGACTTGGCACGAACTATCGCTGCGCTGTCCTCGTCGATCACACCGCTTCTGATACACCTGTGAACAGAGATCATCTTGAATGGTGAATTATAAAGCAAAAGATGTCTGTTGCTGATGTAAAGCTTTCTAGATCTCCAGAGAACCCAACAGGATGGTACGTTGTTTCCAGTGATGGTTAATATAAATCTGTTAACACATACATGATGAAGATTTAAACATTAGGATTAAACATCAATTTAACTAAGTGTCGTTGTTAGTTTGATAAAGAGCATTGAAATTCTAAAATATGTTAAGGAGTTGCTCTGGGTATTTTTTAAAAATATTACAAGTCGGAACAGTACAAAACCCAAGACTAATTTACTCACATGAATATTCCAAGAAAAGTCGTGTCAATCTTCAAGTAACTCGAAAAAGATAGTAACCAAAACGGTTCATACCATTCTGTACGTTTACCTAGGCAAGTGTGTCGCGTTTCGGTTTCAAACTGTGCATAACCGATTTCGTACATGCTAGTTTATTAGTTTCGACCATCGAGAACTAAGTATCTCTCATCTGGGCATATTCTATTTGGATAAGACTACACTTACCATCAGCATAAAGTCACTTGGCCATGTCCATAAAGACAATTAAAAAAATCCCTTACATAGACTTCCGAAGCTCATTGTGCACTCTATCCCACCTTATCCTCCAAGCAACGAAATCATTTGCGTTCCCATTCATTTATGAATATCACTAGAACATTCGCACTGAGCAGCGGTGATCACTTGAGTCGATCTGGATATTTATGTTTACAGAGCCCGGCATGTGAGTAATTCAACACAATTACCTCATTTCATTGTGCCGTTGTTGCGACGCTTCAATTCACCGAATGATAAAATTAGTATTGATTTTTAATAAACAGATGTAGATGACTTTCTAAATGACGAATGTTTTGTTTTTCTATCTATCAAATTGCTCAGATATATGACAATACGTAATCAGGTTGCCTTGAAAGGAGATACCATTACTGAATAATGCATCGAATGAAATCAAATCTGTTTAACCTACTTGGTATATTATATCAATAAGAATAGCAAATATTATTCAAAATTATCTAGAACTATCTGAAAAAAGTAAATAAAAAGTACCAACCGTCTCAACATTTTTCTGGCTTCAGGATGAGCTTGTTCCGTAGCGCATATCAACCATTCTAAGGCTTGTTTAAAATTCGATATTTTGTCGGCCTCTAATTCTAGAACAAAAAAATGCATTATTAAAATTTGTTCCAGTTGCGAGCTATTAAATAGGTTAAGGCCGAATGTCTTTGAAAAATCTATTAAATTAAAAGGACACCGAATTATTCTTGTACATTTTGTTTGAGTCCATGACTACCGAGATTTACGAAATTTATGTCATCACACTTAACTGATGCCATCGTCATGTCGTTTCATTACGTGAAATACAGTAAACCTCTTGTTATGTTTTATTTTCGTCGAATGTCTACCGGTTCCAACTTCCATAAAGCCGCGAATACAAATAAAGTCTCTTAGATGTTTTAATTAATGAAGACTTTATAATTTCCTCCTTCAATAAAACTAACAAAGTTCTATAAAAAAATGTTCATCCATCTGGAAGAGCAGTCATGTAGTCTCTCACTTCCGCTGCAGAAATCAATTTCACAAGTAATTGAAGTAAAAATGTGCGCCTTCATTTCCGCGATATGAAATAAGACATAATTTCTAGCTTAAAAATAAAGATAATACATCAAGACGCCGTCATTTTAAAGTACTTGTAATTTGTCTTACATCGTTTACTGGATTTAATATATCTGGGTTATCAAATACCAAACAAAAAAAATAAGGCGGAAAGAACTGGATGACTTCAGAAAGGATTTAACATTCCAAAACAGGGCGAGATTTAGTTTACGTATTGGTAAGCATTTGCTAGAAAATTGCTTTTAAAAGAAACAATAGTAATAAAACTTCAATTCATAATTCTTTCTTTACACGACACACACAAAGGCTATTCAATGTCGATGAAAGTTTAGTCAGTCGAAACGGAAACATTACATTTTGAAGTAGATCTTAGTTGATCAAACAACCTACTTCGTAATTTAGGATGGCTAGTGTATTCTGAAATTACGGTACGCATCTGTGTCCACAGACCACAGTATGTATAAATATACACGCCGTCGATCTTCACTAAGTAATGCATTCAGAACCTTGCATATGATTAGTACCATTCTTTCTTCAAGCATTGAGTATGTAGTTCCGTTATAATCTTTATGCATCAATATTGAATACATTTATCATGCATGATGCGTTTTATTGTTACATTAGACTTTAATTAGCTTGCAGAAAAAGTGAGCTCCTTTTGCATAAAGATTTTTTAAGCTGTGCTGATTCTAGCTTAGAGTAAAACAGTAGCGCGTATATCGTAATACACAATTATATACATTTAATTTCTTGTATCGGACTATAGGAATTAGAGTTGCGCTATGGTACCAGAGGCGAAAATATAGCGGTGCGAGTGGCGCTCAGGCACAGGGTGCAGTCACAGGGCGCAGTCCCCGATGGGACGCAGAAATTACTAGACCAGACTAAGATTTGGTTGATTAGGGTCTATTATATAAGTTCGCACCGGGCGTATATAAGACTAATAACGCTACTGCATGGTACAGTAAAAGTTTAGGCCAGAGATCAAAATATGGTGACGCTACCAACTTTGATGCACGTCCCTTTTCTTTTACTCCTACAATATGAAAAAGAACATAACATGCTTGTTCTAATTGAATTTACAAGATCCTTTTTTGCTAGTTTTCCGACAATGCAACGATGTACATATAAAACAACAATAAAATTTAGTCAAGTACCCTATTAACTTGAGTATTGAACACATTAACAGCGGCGCCATAACAATTGATAAATAACATATTCAAACACGAATTGCTCACAAAAAAAATCTGTGTGCACCGCAGTCAATATGTGAAACTTGATTAAAATTCAGTAATATAATTGCAAACCACATTTTTCTTCCAACAGTTGCTTGGCAAGAACCACTTGTGACTCGGCACAGCCGTCCTCCGCAAGTTGATTACGCAGGCGACGCAGAGAGCCTTGTGGTCCATCTGAAGCAAATATATTTTTAAAAAGTATACAATAAGTTTAATTTCACTGGTGGTAGGGCTCTCATATGTGAGAGGCTGCCTGGATAGGTACCACCACATTGTCTATTTTCTTCTGCCAAACAGTAGTGTAAACGCATTGTTGTGTTCTGGTTTGAAGGACATCATAGCCAACATAACTACTGGACATAATGAGACTTAACACCTTATGTCTCAGGATGGCAAGTGCAGTGGAATGCTAAGCATTGCTTTGTGATTCATGTTGTAGTTCAGTTTTGCTACTGTCTATGAGCAGTTGTATAGTTTACGATCAGGCGAATGACATGCTCATCTCGTCATTCATTGCAACAAAAAAACAATAAAGGAAAATGCTACCTGTGACTAGTCAGTTTCCTGTGTTGGGGTCCATGTTGATGCATTTTACAAACACTTTTTCTAAATCATGATGTACATTATAATTAAGTGTTGAATTATTATTTTTAATTTGCCTGTTCTAGTGTCTACCATCTAATAGTTAGCCATACAGGCACAGATTTTCACTTTGGTAATATTTCAAATCACTTTTACACTTACATTTGATTTCATTTTCACTGCACAGTAGTGGGCAATAAATGTAACGATGATTTAATGATCAATTGTATTTAACCAGGCATAAAACAGGTATATTTTGGCCTATTTTTGCCATACACTAGCAATTCGTAGCTGTCACTCGTGGCTGATTGGTAGATTTGTCAGGTATATCCATATGCAACTGGCTAGCTATTAACTACAACATTTATCACAAGATTTATTAAGATTTATCACAAATATATATCAATTAAAATAATTGATCTTAAATCAATTCTAGCTGCCTTTAGGACTTTTAACATTTTTAACAATGTTTTACTACAAAATTATGCTCTCTTATAACTCAACAGGTGAAAACACACATCCTCTACAAATGAAAGGGATTTAAACTCAGATCCATGATGTTGAACAAGTGCATGCTGGTGCACTTCATTTCACAACCTTTGAAATTATCTGGAGAAATCAGAATAGTGAGGTTTCCTTATACTTCTTCCTTTACAATGGTGCATTGTAAGACACAAAATAAACCAATTTTTTTTTTCAAATCAAACAATTGATCAAGAACAAGGCATTGAAAAGGTATAGACTCAACAAATAACAATGATGCTATGGTATATAAATATGCGAAATCTATGCAATATTTCCTGACCATTTCAACATTTCCATTTATGGTCATATATCAGTCACAAAAATGGAAGCCTGTGATAAAGTCTCTAGTTACTGTACTAGAGACCTATAAAGACTTCACAAATCTCCCAAACTTTATTCTAAATGCACATGTGAAAGTACTAGTCATTTATACGTATATAACCCATGGAACTAACGATATAATAAAGTTATTAAGCTCAACCTGTCATTTAGTCAAGGTCAGTTATTTAATAAAACCTGCCTCGGATTTTGCAGTATATAGAATGTATATCATAGATTTTCGCGCCACTACATATTCTTAATCGTACTACACAAATGAAATGTAATTAGGACTTGGGAAGCCGATAAAAAGTTGTGTGCACTTACCATGAAGATTCCAACGTTTTCTGCCGATGGGCATTTCAAAATAAAAATAAAAATTATAAATGCACAATATAATATAAAAGCAACGGTCACATTCGGTTTAATTGAACTTTTACAAACATAATAGAAATGTTTATTTGTTTTGATTGAACGTTCTGGCGATTTGCAAGTTTTTTTTATTTAATCAATGTGTCAGTGTCAACAACATTGACATCCAAACATTGCGAATATAAATTACAAAACGCAAATATTATTTTCCACGCAAATAATTTTACTTATTCGATTAATATTAATAAAAATATTGCATGGTTACGTAGGACCGGACAAACTAGTAGCACCAAAGAAAGCGAACAGTCAACTATTCATTTTACACCTACGCTATCTGCCCACGAAGTTTAAATCTTTACTTGTGTCCAAAATAGAACAATTTTATACAATAGTAGTGTTTGTTTCTATTTTTGGGGATATGCTCGCACCCCCTACAACGGTGTTTTTTTCTTTTCGTTTACTGCCCTATCCCTTTCCGGAAAAAGATCCAAGGTTTAAAAATAAAAAGCATGTTTTGCTTTGATAATAACAAAACGCAGCATGGGATGGTACAGCAATAATAAAACTTTAATTTTAAATCGACTAACTGCGTATGATAAACTAATTATTTTCAAGTTATTTGGAACGTGTGATAGTTTTGGTATTGATACTGATTATTTAGGACATGACGTTACGCTCTAGTGACTTGTGCTCAATAATATTGTTTAATCAAATTGAATTTTATCAGTCTTCTTCATTTCATTCCATTCCATTTCATTTCAATTCAAAAGTAAATTTAGTTATTATCCGTCTAATACGAGTTTGAGTAGAATTAAATAGTCCTAAACGTAAAACTTTTTATTTTTCAAATAATTCATGCATGTTGAACAACGTGCCAATGTGAGCCAATAGGAGGATATGAAAGGTAGATCGGCACCACCATTTTTATTTACGTTATTGAAGTATATTAAAAATATACGCTCCCTCTATATTAAACATATTTTAAGGGTATTAGACAGAATGGTGTATATATAAATGTTATTTATCACTGTAAGCACACAAATACAACAATAAACATCACCAACAACTAGTTGTTTATGCTATAACAAATAATAAAAGATGAAAATATGGTTATCTTAAAGATATTCAAATATTTTTACGTGTGAAGATTATGTTAATATTTAACATTCTATATTTATTATACATAATTGTAACTAAACAGATTGTAACAACTAAAAATTATAAATTGCTGAGCTATTGGCTCGTACACTTGAGTCCACATTTCAATGTGTACTTTTGAGTTTCAACTCAAAAGCAAAATATATGCCATCAGTCATAAAATTTATTAGATGCAGAAAATTGTTTCATAACATCTCAAAGATCGAATTTATTACAAAGATAACACAAATCATAAAACTAAAATGACTTGAATAAGCTATTTTTACTTGTGTTTCACGTGGCGAGAGTCGCAATCAATCTTAAGGTATTCTCATCACTGACAAAATTTCAAGTTTTTTCATATTTATTTCGTGTTTTTTTGCAACAAATAAACAACTAAGAATCGACTTACATTGTCAACTATCAATCAAATATCGATACAATTTCTTAAACTGGAACATCCTTATTCCTCACTTGAAATAGTGCCTTCTTTCTTGATAACACCAGTGTTTTTTCTTTTTAGCGTCGCGTGGTTTGATAATTATTAATGTTTTAAATTATTATAAATTATCATCAAATCGCCAAAATGTTGACTCCACGTTTTAAATTAACACAAGATAGCAATCGCATTTTCATAAATGTTCATGCACCATACACAAATATTGGTGATACTGAGATCGACGTTGAAGGAGAGAACTTCCTTTTTGTTTCAAGCCCATATTTCTTGAGATTGCGGCTACCAGGAAAGATCGTCGATAATGATAGCTCAAAAGGTTCGTACATATGCGATTCCGGTGATTTCAACCTTACATTCGATAAGGAAACGCCAGGAGAACACTTCGAAAACTTAGACATGATCACAAGTTTGTTAGCACCACGAGATATACCAGATATTAACCCTAGTTTAGTAGAAATGCTGGAGGAGGATGGTATAACGCTGGAAAATGAGTCTGAATCCGATAGCGCCAGTTCTTTCACATATGGCTTTGCGAATAAAGTTACTACTGAATTTAGTAATATTGGTTCGGAATTTCCGCAAATTTTTGAATTAAAAGTGCCTGAGAGCGTACCAATAAGCGATCGGCATCACCTTAGGATAAAGCATGAGAATGATAAATTTTCTTCAGACCATTATTTGGCCGATTTGTTTGATGATGAGTTAATAGCCCCATATTTATCTTCTGGTCCATTCTGGGAGAATACGGAAGCCAAAAAAGATGTTGAATTCACAGATGAAGAAGTATCCATACTCAAGGAGCTGCCAAACAAACATTATTTGTTGAGTAAGAATGAATACCGGCAAGTTTTACTAGGACTTGTTGATATATTGTATGGGTACTGTTATGATAAAAGAACTACATTGAATGAAAGTACAGTTGAGTCCAGCTGGACCGTCAACAAGCTGTCAGCAACACTCAGCTGGTTTTGTGTATTCAAAGACATGAGGGAAGTTTTGATCGCATGCTACAGAAGAGCTTTAATATACCCTATATTTAGAAATTTTGAACTGTGCAAAAAGGTGAAAAATGATGTAGTATCACTTTTCCGCAAGGGTAAGAAATTTGTGATCAAAAGTATTATTGAAATTCACCAAATGTTTAACACAAGTAATGATGCAAGGTACATTCTAAATCAGCTATACATCAAAGATTACTTAGTATTTTTGCAAAAATGCCGAAGTGAAGAACTCAATGAATTATGTAACAACATAGCCAATATTGAATTAACCAAAGCTGACCTACATTTAGAATTGGAAGAATTAGAAACGGCAGCTGATATGGTCAAACAAGAAGAAACGGAGATAATGGAAAATGAAATGGCAGTTCAAATGGCTTCCATGTCACTTTTACCAGGACTGAAAAAGAATAATGGGGTTTACATTGACGAAAGTGATGATGATAGTGACACCTCTGATTCTAGTGACTCATCATCTGACGAGTCATCGGACGAGCTGGACTCTGATGATGATCCATGAAAGTTCCGGAACATTTAAGAATGTTGTATCCAAGTGCTATACTCGGGTACTGTTTGAATATGTAGGACAATTGATGGAAAAGTGAGACATTGGTTATACTAAGTATTGCAAAAGACAATTTGAAAGAAACATCTCATGGAAATAAATATGTACTGGGTTGTTGAGAGTTTTAAATTAAATAAATAATTTTAGAATAGTTAAAAGTTAAGTTCACACAATATAGAATTAAAAAAAAAAGATTGGCTTATGAGAGGGACTTACTAATTTGGCCCACTGCCAACATTTAAATTGGGTTATACATAAATCAATAAACAGAATCTGGGTTAAGAGGGCATTTGAACTCATGAGTGATCTATTTATATAGGGCATGGAACATTTTACAATGAAATTAATCACTTAAAAGATTTCCTCATTACTTAGTATTACTGCCTTCATATTATCTTACAGTAAGTACTTAATGAAATCATACAGTGGTAATTTTATTTTTCATTTGTGGCTAATTATACAGCACCTTGTTTCATAAAAAATATCATTCAATGTGATACTTCACACATAAAGAATCTGAAAAATTGTTGAATGGAAAAAATCAAAGCCATGTTGTGCCACATGTCTATTTTTTAAATATTTTAATTCCAGTTTTACATGATTTAATATGCTATATATTATTTAGTATATACAGATTTTTCTTCAATAACTGTACAGCCCAGTACAGAACTATTTTCTGAGCTTGTTTATGTTGTGAAGACTGAATAGTTTACATAAATTACTAAAGATGTTATTGTGATGTACTCCTAGGTATATAGAAATGTATAATGTACATTGTACATAGTATGTTGTGCATTGACAGTGACTACTGCACCACTTGTATGTTTTCCTATTCTATCCAATAAGTGATAGCCTTTAACCAACTTTACATTTTACTGGCTGGTTTTTAGATCATTTGAAATTCATTCCTATTAAGTAGGAATTAATTTCAGTCTAGGACAAAAAAGAAAAATTTAGTTTATTTTTATGTTACCAACAACAAACTGTCAGTGTTGCATTGAAGTACAAAATTGAATGAAACAAAATGATCAGATGCTTCAGGGAATGATTGACAACTGCATTCAATTTTCTACTTAAACTCAAGGCTTATAGAAATGTTAGTTGAGTGACAAAATGTTATAGCATTTTTCTATTAAGTCTAAACTAAACAATCTTTATATTTTATTCAATAGAGAGTATTGAATAAAATATGGTCAGTAGCTGTATAATTGCTGATATTTTAATATACATATATTTCCCTTACCTCGAGTTTATCTATAGGAGTCTAACTAAATCTTGTAACCCCTTGAATGAATGCACTTGATCGTTTCTAAAACAATTTATATATAAAAAATGTAAATGACACAATGTAAAACTAGAAGCAATATATTTAAATGTAATTAACTACTAGAAATAAAAAAGGAGATTTTGGTATGTATACTATGATTACTTAAAACAATGTTTAAGCTTTGAAAATCATGTTGAATGTATACTCATAATAAATGTGTGTGTTATAAATATTAGAAATGTGCATGTGTATATCTAATATCCTTATATATTAATATAATTATAGTTGTTCCTAGAATAATTACACATTATATCAATAATGCAAACAATATATATAGATTTGTGGCATTAGATAAACATAAAGATACTGAATATACTTATGTATAATATTGTTTTAAATCATATTATATTGATCATTATTCATAATCATGTTATGTGTTGCAAACATTTTTATTATACAATATTAAATTTCATTAAGCATATTGCACAACTGTGTCTATTTACAAGTAAACATCACTTCTCAACCAGAAATGTAACAACGTAGGTTATAGAGTATAGACCATATTATTGGTATTTTTCACGAATTTGGCAACTAATAATTAAAAGTACCTATTTGTTTCTAAGAATAAAATATGTTTTATATTCGAACCAATGGTTATGTCTGAATTTGCTCTTTATGTTTTATTACTTCTGCACATTTCTATTAACTTGGTGAAGTTCTGTTTCAAAATATATAATATACAAAGAACATGTAAATTGGACACATGGTTCAAGTAGTGAAAAGTCTATGGATAGTTGAATCCAATTTAGTGTAACGTTTTATTCACTTAATTAATTAAAAAATATTAAAGTATTCCTTTTTTTATAATTCTTGATCACACTATACTCCATATTGTACAATTATGGCGGGTCTGATGCAAATATTATATATATACAAATATAATTATATTAATGAGGCCTACTTAAGATTTTTTAATCCAATTCAGTTGCCCAGTCATTGTAAACAATGTGAATGTTGTAAACTGAAGGTTGAAATATACATATAATTATTACCAAATTATACAAAGTTAATTATTTATTAAGGAGGTACATGTTGCACTCAGTGATAATAAAAGAGATGAAACCATAACATGAGATTAATATGTTTACTGTGCACATTGAAAAATTATATATACCTATACATATAAGTTACACATATCATGCACTAATTGACCGAGTTTAAAAGTTTTAAATACCTAAACAAAGACATATTTAGACATATTAGCCTCTTCTGTGATGTAGTTGTACTAAGGTATGATTACAAAACTGAGGTCTCGGGTTCGAATCCCGGGTCGTGCAAAGTGATATTGGATTTTTCTATTCATTATCAGCCCAGAGTCAGGAATTTGTGCCCGATATGGCGATAGGCTCGCCCCCTATCAGATCCTGGGATGAAATAGACTAGGCGAATGTGGGTGCCAGGTTACTACCGAGAGAACTTCGGCTTACCCCTTCTGGGAAAAAGGCGTGAGTTTATGTATGTATGTAGAAACAATTACTCATAACTGTCCCCACATAATTGTCTATAATTTAGACTGAGCAAGGCGTTTAGGCGAGCGCCAAGGTACTAGGGCGTTAAAAATTAAGGTGCACCGACCTCAAAAAAATGTTGTAATATTTGGGTTTTTAAGATTTATTAAATATTAGTTTTATTTCTCTCTTTTTATTCCATTTTTTAAGTCGGTATAAATTATTTTTTATTTCTTAATTTTTTAAATATATAGCAGTAATTAAAACTAATTTCTTACCATTTTTTTTGATAAGATTACTATCTACACATTTTTCTTGGTGAATTTTACAATCTTTACTCTTTATCTCACGGTGTCCTAAAGTGTGTGCCCTGGTGCGCCGCGCCATAGAAATTAGAGGAAGGCGCCGTGAAGAAATTCTCTCTCTAAATTTTAAGTTTTGTGCTTATTTACCTAATTAATACCATATCACTTTCAACCAGTTATATGGATTACGGCGCCGCGACAAAATAGTAAACATGTATGCGCTTCGCGGACTGAAAAAGGTTGGTCCTTCCTGCTCTATCTCAAAAACGACTAAGCCGACTTCTATGACACTTACACAACTCCTAAGTTGGAGTAAACCTAATTCAACTCAAAAAAAATTTAGAAATCCGACATGCTTTTTGAGATATGCGTAGACAAACATACATACATTTATTAAATTTTGCACACGTGTTCAGACGCTTGTATAGACCAACATATCCAAAAATCGTGCAATTCTGACAAAATTACGTACATAAAAATTGAATTGATAATCACCTTTTTTTTAGTCGATTAAAAATTAAACCGACTCCATAAGTTGTAGTAAAAAGAGAGAAATAAAACTAATCTTTTATTAACTGAAATATCATCTATGCCCCGCGGGTTTACCCGCATAGTTCGTAGCTTAATATTAAACTTATAGTCGGCCAGCTGGCACCGACCTCCAAATTTGGCATATTCAGGTATTTCAGATTTATTTAAAGATTAGTTTTATTTATCTCTTTTTACTACACTTTTGAAGTCGGTTATTTTTATTTTTATTATTTTATAGTTATTACCTTTATGTCACACTTCGTTAATTCCGAGGCCAAATGTATTGCACGAGTATATAACAAAGAAAAATTTAATTACGAACATTATTGGATTGGGTCTTGGTCAATAATGTTTATATTATCTTTTGTGCTAGTATGTGTGTTGTGTGTTCTGGTTTGGAAGGAAGTGAAAAGGAAAAGAGAATCAAACTTGCCTCCAATGTATCCTGGGGCATGGCCAATAATCGGACATGCCCATATACTTGGTTTTTGGAATAAAGATACTTCACGTAAGTTTCCTTGGAGCAATAAAATAGAATTGGTATTACCGCGACTTATTATTTGTAGCAGCTACACAGGTATTTTGTGCCTAACTATTGTGAGACCGAAAATTCAATGATAGTGTTGCTGGATGCAGGTCGCTTCCAACATGTCGATGTGGAGATCCTTCGGGGAGGCGTATGTTCAGCAGTGGACTTCTCGTGGCTGAAGAGAGAGTGTTTCACATCCCCTATAAAAACAATGACTGATAATACAATAGTTATGCGAAAATAACAAATATTCGTTGTTAATATAAGTTCAGCGACTCTCGTAATTACCGATAACTGAACTCTAGTGCTACTTGCATTCATCAGTAAAGTAGAAGAGACTTTTCATGAACCTCTTGATAACGATTATTTCTTTAAAAATTGGCTTCAATGGTTGCACCAGGTAACTCGAAAATGCCTCTCACAGCGAGTTATATGTCTTCCTTATCGTGATTTTTTCCTTAGCATCTACATTGCTAATATCCAAACACCACACGATGTTTGTCTTTCCAAGGGGCTTGGCAAGAGGTACCACTAGTGCCTCTTTCACTTATCTGAGTTAGTATCCATCCCAGTATCAAATCAGCGGCTAGCTTATGACCATGCCAAATATAAATTCTATTCTGAGCACCTGATATGAGAGCTTAAACAGAAAAGTCAAACTAGCCCACTGCGACAACTTATCTTATATAAATCCGGTAGAAGAATTCCAATATTTTTTAATTATATTAAATAGAAAAAATAATAATTCCTAAGGAATATTTGAAATAATCTATTATCTAAGTTTTTTGTAGATTTATGGCACGTGGCGCAAGATTTGTCTGCGGGTGTCGCAAAGCTTGGAGGAGTGGTGCGTATGTCGCTTGGACTCATTGATTATTTCGGTAATTAAAAAAAATATTTATATCACTCACATTGCTTACAACCGCAGTTGGATAGATGCTAGATGTGAAACACGAAGCCGCGGGTTTAATCCCCACATCAAGTCTGTGCCCTCGACTAGTATTCGTATCGGGTCTGAGTATTTGTAAGACTGAAAAATCTCTAATAGTGATCCATGTAACAAGATTTGAATCTTAATGAGTATTAGGTATTAAAGGTATCAAAACCGTGTATGTGACTGTTGGTTGTATTTATTATTACCATCCTGCAGTAGGCAAATACGTTGCTGGAAAATGACAAAGGTTACACAAATATGGAAAACATCCGCATGCCGAGTGCAATTTTATACCTACGTGTATATCTACGAGTATTTAAAAAACATTATGCGTTATGCAATATATCTTTTTTTATAATTCCAGTAATCACAGATCCGGATGATATTATTACTGCAGGGAACGCGTGCTTGGATAAGAATTATTGTTACAACTTCGGCAAATGTTGGCTGGGAGACGGTTTGCTCACTGGGGATGGTAATGTATTAACGAAACATTTTACTTACCTAATTCTTCTACACTAAAGCCCCATTTACACGGAGAAAGTTTCTCGCCTGGAAGATACGATTATTGTAAGGATATAAAAAAGTTGCATCGTATCATCGTATACATTTGTCAGAACACAGTAATCTTACGGCGGCTATGTCATGTGATCATGTCATGAAATTCTCGCCGCGCGAAACTTTCCCCGTGTAAATGGCGCTTATGTCGCGGCATACACGATTTTTACGAATCGAACTCCTCAATTGCTCTATTTTTATTTTAAAGTAGTTTACGCTTTACTATTACCCTGGCCTACAACAGCTACCGTTCAAGGTGTCTGAAATATAGGAACGCCTCAGGCTTAGCTATGTTGTTTATTTACCTACTGTTTTTGCTTTAGGTACTGTAGAGAAAGCAGGAAACCTTCCATTAACACTTCCAGGGGCGCCTTAGCAATCACGCTAAGGGTAGTTCTTCAACTGGGAATGAGGACTCATTTGCCTGATAATACTTCATAATTCGTCGGGCTAAACAATACCATATCATAATGACTTGGGCAAGCTAAATATGAATTCTTGACCTCACGGTCCACAAACCACGTACATCACCTCTACAATAAGGAAATGGTCTTATCATAAATTAACTTGTAAAGGGCACGGGCGAAAGGACTATAATATCGGGAAGATCATTCTAATTTACATATCCGCTTTGCAGCTACAGTATGGAAACGACACCGTAAACTTGTAAATCCAGCATTCAACCAGCAGATTCTCGACAGTTTTATGAGCATCTTCAATATCCAAGCGAAGACATTGGCTGATGAACTTAAAGTACACGTGGGCAAGGGATATTTCCAACATTCGCCGTATTTAGACCACACTGCTTTAGAAACTATTTATCGTAAGTTTAAGCAATACAATCTGACTCAATTAAATTTTAGTAACGTGTGTTGTAGTAGCTACTGTTTCACGACTTGTTTTCATAGGTATCAATTCTTTGTAACTTAGATAATATAAATCAATTCAAATTAAGTGAAGTGCGTGATGGCCTGTTAGACCAGACGCGGCTGTCAACATGTTCACGGTGGTCGCGGGTTGAAATCCCAAGGCACACCTCTGACTTTTCGGAGTTAAGTGCAGTATAGATAGTCACCACACACTATAACGACAAAGGACTACGTCGTGAGAAAACCTGCAAACCATAGACAATTGTTAGAATTTCTATGGTAGGTATGTAAAGTCCCCCAACCCGCACTATTTCAGTGTTGTTGACTATATGGCCTTATCCGTCTCAATCGTACTCTCGATTGTTGAGGAGGCGCTCTGCAGTGGGACTGGGGACGTATATGGGCTGGTACAGAATTAAATTGTATCAATCACATTTACAACTCTTATTCCAGAAACAGCAATCGGTATTAACGCTGAAGATGAAAAAGCACTAGATAAAAAAGCTTTTACTGACGCTGAGAATGTAATGCTCAATATAATAGCACAGAGATTCCAAACAGTCTGGATGCATGTGGATTTTTTGTTCAAGTATTCTAGTTTGAAAAAGAAACAGGACAAAGCTCTTAAAGTCATTAACGACACGTACAAAGTAGTAAGTATTACTCCTAAACAATAGCCAATACGGTTTTAACATTTTGCACATATCAATTAGCAAATGCTTATTGACAGAGATGTAATTATTAGGAATGAATTGATCATTGAATATTGTATTAAGAATATATGATCATTGAATACTTTATTATTCATTTCAGGTAATGGATATTAAAAAGTCAGCGCGTAAACAAGAACAACCAGGTAAGTTGGATCTTTCATGGAAACAAGTAAAAGTCGCTTGAAGATTTCTTCATATGAGTTCTTACATTAAATTAGCAATAATACACGCGTTTTTGGATTTTGTGATTTAAGGACACGAGATTGCGGCTAATGATTTGCGTCTTAATGTTTCAAATGTGTTATTTTTGTAGGGAAAAAATTCAACACATTCTTAGATCTGCTATTAGAACAAACAGCTGATGGATCTTTAACAAAAAAGGAAGTGTGGGAGGAAGTTAACACCATCATAGTAGCTGGTCATGACACTGTTGCGTCCGCATTGACGTTTTTGCTTATATTATTGGGATCGTACCCTGATGTACAAGAGAAAGTTATTCAAGAGTGAGTACCTTTTCTTATTTTTTTATTTAATATTTTTTTCGGTACTTGCCAACATGAGAATAATACAATAGTTGTATCATTTCCAATAAATGTGCACTATTTTTAAGCAAACACTTGAAAGTGTCCACGAAGAGAATACCAAAAATGATGTACAAAGATTCACATAATCGAAATACTTTTGCATTTATTTATTTTGAAAATATGAAGAAGTCATTAGGAATAGATACCTGTGACGAAAATAAATGTTTACGAAGATTTAGACTACGACTTAAAATGACCCACAAAATAGCATGATTTTGTTAATTACAGATTAAAAGGAGTGTTCGATGACAAATACAGAGAAGTAAAAAAAAGTGATTTACCAAGACTAGTGTATTTAGAAGCGGTCATAAAGGAATCTATACGAATGTACCCTCTCGGAGTGGCTGGAATAAGATACGCAGCTCAAGATGTCAAATTAAGTGAGTATATTACAGCGTAAAGTTAAACATATTTTACAAAGTACCTAATTAGAAGACAAGGACATCATATTATTACTCCTGAAACAAGAAAATTGCGCTTGATAATTACTGTTTGTTAATGAGTTTTATTTTATTAGAATAGGCCGGTGTGGTATGGCCTAGCCCCTTTCAATCTAACTCGGTTATAGGGAGTTTCATACTAAGCAGTGGGCGATGATGGGCTGATACATTAATGTTTTATTAATGGTCTATTTACTACATTCTAATTCATTCCTTTCTCTTTCCTGTATACGAATCCAGAAAACTACACAATCCCAGCTGGTTCCAGCTGTGTCTTGATGATGTACGGAGTCCATCGACATCCTGTGTGGGGAGAGGACAGAGATAAATTCAACCCGGAGCGGTGGCTTGGCAGCTCGTCTGACATGAACCATGCCTTTGCTGGTTTTGGAGTCGGAAAACGTAATTGTTTGGGTAATGAATTATTTGTAGCAGTATTGAGAATATACAATGTGTCCTACAAATTCTTCATCTTTACGTTTTGGAATTTCAATTTTTACAATTGCTTTAGAATAAGCCATTGGCTATACCCAAATATGTTTGATCCTTATGCACCTTCTTTGTTTGGTGTAACCGGTGTAAAACAATTTGGAAGGGCTATAGTTTGGTCTACCACGGTGCTGGGATAAAGAACTATGACATTATACATAATTCTAGCAAAGTGGAACTGACCTCTAGAATTATACCACCTTGGAAATTGGACCCCAAAGGAAATAGGTAAACAAAATGTGTAACTTATACATAAATACACAATTATTTGGTTCCCAGGCAAGACCTACGCGATGATGTTCCTGAAGGCAACAGTAGCACACGTGCTTCGACGGTATCAAATCTCTTCAGACATCAGCCAGCTGAAGATGAAACTCGACGTCCTACTGAAACCCGCCTCCGAAGATGTCATTGCTATTGAAGAAAGAAATTATTAGGAATGAAATAGCTCTCTATTTACTGATTACGGCTTAATTTTATTGACATGTTTTAAATATTGATGACAAAAACAATTTAATAAAAATTTGAAAAAATGTTGACTAATTAGAAATGAAACATGTGTGTAACAGAAAAAAAATCTTAAATAAAGTAACATAACTTTTAACATAAAAATGAAGTGCATAGAGGTGCATGCAGAGGTTAATCGTCGGTATGTATTGTTTTTTATTTTTTAATATTTATTTAAAAATATACATGTGTGTATATGAATGAAAATAATATATGGTGGTGAAGGATAGGCCATTGTAATAATTCGTGATAAAAATGACTTTTACCTAAAAAAAAGACTGTAACTTCTTACGTGTGTAATTATTGTATAAAATTGTATATTTTTTTTTATAAAATTGCAAAAAAGATCGGCAATACCCGATCTTATATTTGTAATTTTGTTAGCAACCTATGACCTTATTCATAGACAGATTTAAAACCTATTTTATTTATCGAATGTTTATCCCTTTCGAACCACGTTAGAATACAGTATGACCGATGAAGACAAAACATTTGATAGGTAAAATAGCTTTTTAACCTGTCTATGAATGATTAGCGGCCTCAATCATTTATTAATTGAACCTATTCCAAAAAGTACTGAAGTTGGCTGTACTGAAACTGAAATATAGATGCGCCGTCTGATAAATAAGGCACTACCTACTTACAACGTTTATAGTTAATTTCATTGCTTGAACAGGTGTTTCATCAACGAAAAATAAACGATCCAAAACAAACATTTTGGCTTTAATTAAAACAAAACTATATAAGTGCATGGAAAACAGATTGTCTATTCATTTGTGCGTATATGTGTTACGTGATTTAATGGTAATTTTGTTTTTCCTATACAAGTAAAAGTGCGCTAAGTTGTAATATTAAGAGAGTAGTATTCCTTCTTATAACATCAACCTAATACCTATACTGTATTTGATGGTAAGAGAATTATCTTCCAGAATATTATCCAGATTAGCGGTTTTCACTAGACACAATCTCATACCCCTTTCCTCTTCCCATCCTTTTTCCTTCTCGCTCCCCTCCCAATTAGGCCGGCAACACAACCATGATCCAGCGTTGTGGATGTTCATGGGCGGCAGTGATCACTTACCATCAGGTGACCTGCTTGCTCGTTTGCCGGGCCGATGCTACAAATTAAGGTCACTGAAACTAGATTATGTAAAAGTGTTTCTTGTTTGTGTATTTAAATTACTTACTTACAAGTATGGGCGCTATCGCATAGGTACATAATATTGTTAATCACGTGTATGACGTTTTACTGTATTGTATAACAATGAAAATTACTAAAATCTATTTATAATTCATTATCATATTCTGGCGGCCGGCCTGTTTGTTTACAAAGTTTTTATTAATTACGTGCTAATTTAAATAACTAATTAATATTATTGTAAGTATTAGCTCCATAATATACAGACATATGTCCCATTGCATGACACGGGCCTCCTCTACAATCGAGTACGATTGAGGGGGATTAGGCGATATAGTCCATGACGTTGGCCTAATGCGGTTGGCGGACTTTACATACCGTAGAAATTCTTATACATCGCTATGGTGTGCGGGTCTCCTCACGATGTTTTCCTGACGATATTGGCAGGCACGTCTAGTTCGTTGCCAACAGGCCAACACACACTTTTACTATTGCATTAAAATTAAGCTATGTAAAAAAACTCATAAACTCACGCCTTTTTTCCCAAAGGGGTTAGGCAGAGGTTCTCCTGCCAGTAAACAGGTCACCCACGTTTCTCCTTGTCTGTTCCGTCCCAGGATGTGATAGGGGGCGAGCCAATCGCCATATCAGGTACAAATATCTGACTCCGGGCTGATCAATAATAGAAAACTCCAACATCACTTTTCCCGACCCGGGATTCGAACCCGAGCTCTCGGCATTGTAACCGGACCGTAGTACAACTACGCCGTCGATGCTCATTAAGCTATGTGCCTTTAAATGTAGATATTATAATAATTTAATACGAATTCACCGGTGTGAATTCGTATTAATTTGTGTGACGCAATGGTTTGCGTAACGCAAATTAATTACCTTCACACTGTTAATGATAGAGGTAATTATGAAATGGCGATACATAAACAAAATAATTAGTTTTTAGTTTAAGGATGGGAATTTGATAATATGTTACATTGCGGTATTCTATATTTCTTATTATACGAGTATAAACAGGAACTGCGTGGTGGCCTGTTGGTAAACGGACCAGGCGCGGCTGCCTACATGTTCACGGTGGTCGCGAGTTCAAATCCCAGGGCACACCTCTGACTTTTCGGAGTCATGTGTATATTGATCGTCAATCACCACGCACTATAACGGTGAAGGAAAACATCGTGAGGAAACCTGCATACCATAGCGATTTGTATAAATTTCTATGGTATGTAAAAGTCCGCCAACCCGCATTAGGCCAACGTCATGGACTATATGGCCTAACCACTCTCAATCGTACTCTCGATTGTAGAGGAGGCCCGTGCCCTGCAGTGGTATATGGGCTGATACAATACAACAATAAACAGGAAGTCCATTAAACTTTTAGCTGGTGGTAGAATTTTTATATTCCTTAGGAGAGCGACAATACCCAATGACGTCATAGCTACGTAAGGTGATCTGATTACCCGGTGACTTTTTTAATTGCGATTAATGGCGAGACGAGCATGCCATTTATCTGATAGTAATCGATACGACCGATCATGGACAGTAGCAAAACCAAACACCATTAATTACAAAGCAATGGTTGGCATTCCATTACCAGTTAAACATCTTTCATGGTACTTCGAGGGATATCGAACGGCGTACACCGGTGTAGTAAGTCAGAACTACGTCGATGTTACAGGCAGGTGTATTATAAAAACTTATAGCAGCATACCTTTCGTCACGCTTACCATAAAAATACAAATAATTAATTAAATACATACATCTAACAACCACATAAATACATAGTCCCGACCCCACACTAAGATCGAGTTTTGTGTCGTGTGAATCAGTAACTACGAGAGACTTTTCGGTCTCACGTAGACCAGAAACAAATACTTGTGGTTCACGCAAATGTTTGTCTCGGTGCGGGGATCGAACTGGCGGCCTCTCGTTTCACAGTCGGCGTCTAACCAATTGCGCCAAGGAGGCTGCCTGAGCCGATGAATTCCGACGTTATAGGCAAGGTGAGCTATAAACCAAGTAACCCAATTAACCTTGGTCATTTATATTTAAAAAAAGAAGCTTGAATCCAAGATATAACGCGTTAATAATAGCTCATATCATAACGAAAATGAAATTGAAAATAATTTATTGAATCCATTAAAATGTTCAACATTATTTAGATTCAGTCATTTGTTGATCTACCACCCGGTTCGGAAAGCGGTTTTAACCAGAGAAGAACGGGCAAGAAACTCTAGTTATTACAAAAGTAACAAGTTGGTTTAAATCGGAGCAGTTCATTTATAATTTATGATAATTTGCAAGTGACATATATTTTTTATATACCGAAGAACTGTCTGCGTATCCAGAGGTTAGTCGCCGCTAGGTCTAAGAACATGACATAAAGTTTTCAATTCGCTTCTTTAGATTGGCAATGTGGCTATACCATTTTAATGAGTTGTTAAGAAATCCATGGAATATTTTTTCAACTGTTTTAAGCCTTACGTGATGAGGTCATTCTAATGGTTTTTTACTTACTTAATTAATATTAAATACTAGATTTTGTCCGCAACTCTGTCTGCGCGATTTACTTTATTTGAAATTACTTTGTACGAACAATTTTCCTTATACCAACTTACAACCTGTAAAAAAAGGAAATCCTTATAATTCATACAATTACATACATACATATATAAACACACGCCTTTTTCCCAGAAGGGGTAGGCAAAGGTGCTACCAGAACACCCACGTTTCGCCTTGTATATTCCGTCCAACGATGTGATAGGGGGCGAGCCTATCGCCATATCAGGCACAAATCCCTGACTCCGGGCTGATAATGAATAGAAAAATCCAATATCACTGCCCGACCCGGGATTCGAACCCGAGACCTCAGCTTTGCAATCATACCGTAGTACCACTACGCCACCGAGGCAGTCCTTGTAATCCGTCATAATTAATGTAACTACTTTAAGTAAATACGATTTTTATTAAGTCGCTACTAAAAGTCGGCACTTCCGTACAAATCCCCTCCACCAACAAAATGTAAAATTTCAAATCCATGAACCAGTTACAATATCCTTCCTATTCCTACTAATATTATAAAGAGGAATGTTTATGTGTTTTTTACTTCTTCACGCTGAAACGGCTGGACCGATTTTGATGAAATTTGCTCAATATGGGGGCTACTTTTTATCCCGAAAATGTAGTTTTCCCGTGAAATGTGATAAGAATTGAAATGTGTATATTTGCTCCACATTCAAACTCAAAGGGATGGTTTGGTATAGAATATAGGGAGGAAGAAATGAGATATAAGTGGACAGGATTTCATGCCTTGAGTCATGGAACAGGTTGAGACGGGACAGGACGGGACGTAATGGGACGGAACGGGAAAACCAATATAAAAGACGGCAGTCTCGTTGAGTTTAAATATATAATAATTAGTAAGCGAAATGATGTGTTTGTTATGTGGACTGGACTAAAAAAGTGTAAAAAAGTGCACTCGGGCGAAGCCGGGTTGGGCCGCTAGTTTATTTATAATCATTACTTGCGTCGGACCCTATGTAATTTTCAAATGAAAATTCGCATAAAAAAGCTATAAAAATATCTAAGTTCTTTTTAGATAATTTATAACACACACCGTCATAAAAATGTGGATATCCAGTTGAATTAAAGTACCCTGGATGAGCCGTTCTGGAGATTAGCGACAACAAACAGACCAACAGACAAAATTGTATTTATATGTATATATGTTTAGATTACTAGGTAATCCTGGGAAAATACGACACGTATAAAAACAAGCGTTGAAGAAAATATGATACAATTATCTATTTGCCGGCGACAGAATTTTAGTGGAATATTTTTATAGAAAAGGTAATGTATGAATCTAGTATAACACTTACATTTTTATCAGCCCTTTTACATGCTCCAAGTACTTACGTATTCTTACTAAGGCACGAGCTTGCTCTACGATTAGAATGATTCCAATACTTTATTCGCATTTTTTTTTGACGCGGGTAATCCGAATTACCGCTATCGTCCCACCTTGGAGGAAAGTGGAGCGATTATCTTGGGTTCACCGGTCTACGGCATACCAACCAAAACCCCGCGTGGCCCTCTTCGGCACAAATGGAACGGCCCCGGGGACCCGAAGCAAGAGCGCCTCAGCTTCACAACTAAGTAACAAGCTAATTGCCCCATGGCTCGATAGACACTAGACGGATAGATCCCAATTAAAGCGATCCGTGTGAATAACTACCGCATATTGTTAGATGGTTGAATTTCAAAAATGTAATCATTATAATGCCTCGGCACCGAATCTACATAGTAATTTGCCGTGTGAACAGACCTCAGGGTTATACACCTTTGGTTTTCCGAAATTACGCGTGTAATCTAATAACTAAATAAACTTATTGAATGATAAAAAAACAACTATAATTCGTGTAACTAAAGCTCCGTTTACACGGGGAGAGTTTCTCGCAGCGAGAACCGTATGCGATTATCGCATGACATTACCGTCATAGATTATCGTTTTCTGACAAATGTTTACACGATGCAACTTTTGTATATCCTTACGATAATTGTATCTTCGAGGTGAGATACTCTCCCCGTGTAAATGAGGATTTATAGTTTAAAACACGTTATCAATGACTTTTTGTAGTTTTTATCCAATTCTATCAAATAACCTAGCTACACTGAATTTGTCAACTTTTCTAAGTATTTCTCATAAAATCACAGATGGAGATGAGGTTTTATGAAATCAGCAACGTTATCATGTTAACTTTTGTTACTCAGGTACCCAGTATAACAGAAAATGATCCTGATATTGTTGGTTTCCTCATTCATCTGCTATACTGTGTGGACGATGGTAAGACAAAGGAAAAGGATGAAAGTACTGGACCCGCCCGAACTGCCCGGGAGAGTACCCCTGTTGGGTCATGGATATTTAATCTGTGGAAATAATAAACGTAAGTAATCAATTCTTGTTTTTATAGTTTGAATCATTCTACAACTTCACGGGTCGATTAAACAATGTGGCTAATAACTACCTAACATGCGCCTGATGTTAAACCTTTCGGGAAAAACATAATTAATTTATTATTGTTTCGCAAATAATAAAGTAACTACCTATAAAAAGTAAAAATCATTTGCAGTTAGTGGCGGAATAATTTTAAGATTAGAGAGACATTGTTAGCTTGTTCATAATACTGTGCCAATGACCCACTGAAATCAGAGTGAGGCAATAGTTTTGTCTTGTATTTTTCTCGGATCCTAATATACTAAAACTTCCGTTGCTCTCGACCTCCTTTCATAAACGCCTGTGAAGTGCCCTGACTTGCCCAAATTATGTGCATGTTTATTGTTTGTGTTGGCCGTATACCTTCAGGAAAGCTTATTGATAATTAAGTAATTACATTAAGTTGTTAAATATAGACTATTCAAATTTAAAACATATAACAAATACGTACCTATTTGTATAGCCTTATTGCTTTCTTGCGCTTAGAATGGAATTTCATAGAAAACATTTTCATCAAATATTGGAGACAAACATTTGGTTAAACACAGCTGTGAAATAATAAAACATGCTGGTTTATGGACCACTATGCTATTCAAACTTATTAAAACAATTAAAATATGTCCAATTAATGTAAAATCCTCACACGCACTCTTACGTATTTTATCTTATTGTTAAATACCTAAGCATTTCATTACAACTGCTTGGATCTTTTCACCTCTGAATACGAAAATTGTTGAAAAAATCGCAAGTATTTTGTTCGATCTTACGACGATCATTACTCTGCATCCCTTCTCTTAGTTCACTTGTTGGTACAGCACTATTTTCCACAAGGATGTGAATAATTTAGATATTTCTATATAATTACGCGGCAGGTTCATACACAATCACGTGGGAATTTTGATCGTATGGTTGTAGTGTTCTAAAAATAAGATTGAAAGAAAATAATACAAATGAACTAATTTAATTATAATTGAAGATTTAATTAATTCCTCTTTTATTTTCAGACACATGGAATATTCTGAGGTGGGTATCACGGGAGTGTCTTGCTAAAGGCGGCGTAATAACGATGAAGATAGGACCTCGATTGATTTACGGTAAATATTTATATTTTTTTATATATTAGATATTTACAAGTTATCTTCTTCTTCTCTTCAGTCCTGCTAAACATAGGCTTCCCCCATAGATTACCACATAGACCTGTTGGAAGCGGCCTGCATCCAGCGACTTCCTACGGCCTTAACCAAGTCGACCGTCCCCCTTGTGGGTGGGCGTCCGACACTCGGCTTGCTTGTACGTGGCCTTCACTCTAGAACCAATCGACTCCAGCGGCCCATCGTAATCCATGCTAATCCTAAGGGCTATGTCGATAACCTTTGTTCTTCTACGGATCTCCTCATTTTTTATTTGATCGCGTAGGAAAATACCGAGCATAATCATAGCGGGAGGCCACGTTTCGGTGCCCCATGTCATCACTGGTAACAAACAACAAGTAAAGACTTTCGTCTTTAGGCACTGACGAATTTTGGAGGAGAATGAGACTTATTAGTGCATGTGTGTATACTATATTTCCAGTTTGCATTATTTCTTTTACTGCTTGGCCGTCGGTTATCGTTGCAACATGAACTTCGGATATATGGTGGATTTGATTGGTAACTATAGGTTAGTGCCTAGTTATCAATCAATAGTTATTAATACCAGTTAGGTATTTTATCATCTATACATATAATAATATTTCAAAATATTTTGAAGAGACAACTGTTTGCTCAATATTCTAAATGTGGTTTTAATTACGGACTGTTACAGTACAATACAGTATAATATCAGTGTATTGATGATGTGTCTTTTTTCAGCGATTACTGATCCAGACGATTGTTACACAGTAGCGAACGCGTGTTTGATAAAGGACTACTTGTACAGTTTTGCTAAACCTTGGCTTGGAAACGGATTATTCAGCGGCAGTGGTATGTACATGTCTTTATTACAATTATATTTTGTCTATGTTTATTGTAGGTATTTATATTATGTTCCTCTTTTTATGCTGGCACGTCAAATTACGTATGTGTTTTTATAATGTGATTTAATAACACGCGAACATTGTGTCTTGTCCTTAATAGAGACAATAAGAATAGTGTTATTGTACATATTCTTAATCATAGTCTCTTTAGACGTTTAGGTTAAATTTAAATAGCTTCTGAGTCATACGGCTAGATCGTTATACGATGTATTACAGCTTAGTACATCATAAAAAATACCTATTAATGCAATTAATTGCACTTGATAATTGCTTGATAAAAGAAGCTAATTATTTACAGCAACCTGTAGTCTGTACGGTGATTTTATCTTAATATCCTTTGTTAACAGGACCGCAATGGAAAAGGCACCGAAAATTGCTGAATCCTTCTTTCAACCAACATGTTCTAGACGGGTACATGGGTAATTTAAACAACCAAGCGAGGCGGCTGGTGGGCCAACTCTTCTCTCAAGTGGGAAAAGGACCCTTCCACCACTTAAAATATGTGTCTGTGAACACTTTGGAAACAGTTTTTCGTGAGTATTTAGAAACGGTTTGGCGAAAAGCAATTTCTAATTTTGATTTCATGAATACCCCAGTCACACATATGTCCGATCCCACTATTACTGTGGGGCAGTTGGTTAAGGATCCGCTTTGAATCTTAAGACTACAAGTTTGATCCCCGTGCTGAGACATAAATATATGTTTGTGGTTCACACATATATATATGTTTAGAGTTTGGGTGTTAAAGCGAAAGACTGTCGTAGTTTTTGATTGGTACTAACAATACATGAATGTGTTTGTTGACCGTTTATTTATTTATTGACCGTAGCTTATTTTTAAAATTTTCAGAAACAGTGTTCGGTGTCAATGAAAAATATGAAGGGATAGTCGAGTATCTAAATGGTATAAACCAGATCCACAGTATATTCACGGAAAGGTTCCAGAAGTTTTGGCTACATCCTGACGTCATATTCAACATGACCAAAATGAAGGCAAGACAAGACAAACTAGTCAAGTTGTTGCACAAACTCTCGAACAAGGTTCGATTCGATTCACTTCGATTCTGAAGATTTAGTAAATAGAATCATCTTCCATATCACACATAACGTAATGTGTATTTGAATACATTTTAGGTTATCCAAGACAGAAAATTACAAATGAGCACAAAAGAATTCACTAACGGGGATTATCAAAATGCCAATGAAGGTCAGCATTTTTGTGTTATAGTATTACAATAATTTGCAGAAACAAAAATTTCCTGACTAATAAAAAAATAACACTATAAGCTGATACCTACAACAACAAAAAAACATTTCGCGAATACTAAATAACACTGCTATATGACACGTTGAATCTATGTTGTAAGATAACAATAATTATTGAATATTCCAACATACTTTTAGGAAAGTATAAGCCGTTCCTAAATTTACTTCTGGAACTTTCTAACGGCGAAGAAGTGATCACCGACCAAGAGGTTCGGGAAGAAGTGGACACTTTTATGATCGCCGGCTACGACACGTCATCTTACGTGCTCATGTACACTATGCTTCTTATAGGATCTTATCCCAAAGTGCAAGAAAATATTTATAACGAGTAAGTTACTCTTCACTTGTATTAGTCACACATGATATAGTCCCGACCCCATACTAAGATAAAGTTTCGTGTCATGAGTATCAGAACTATAGAAGACTTTTCGTTCTCACAAACACCATGGACTTCTCACAAAATATCATGATCTATCAACACTTTTTCTTTTGTTGCTGACCTATGCTGGCAAAACAAATGTCATTTTCGTTTTTAATTTATTTCTTTTTTCATAATCATCTTCGTTTCCCAGGTTGCTGGATGTGGTTGGCAATTCAGGAAGAGATGTCACTAAGTATGATCTAAAAAGGTTAATTTACTTGGACGCTGTTATAAAAGAAAGCATTAGGCTGTACCCGATAGCGCCGATTATTGCAAGATATGCTGATACCCAAGTGAAACTTAGTGAGTTGATTTTTTTGTATTTAGCCTTTCTCAGCAAACTCTCGATTGGGACAATCGGGGCAAAGCAGTGGACGATTAAAGTCTAATACGGTTTAGAACAATGCAGTAGATTTTGAGTACCAAGTTCGATTTGTCGGGTTAGTAATAACGGCGCTTATAATTTCAGAGTTTTAAGTCCTCTGAAGTATATCTAAAGCTGTTCATTGGGTACAGACATTTATTGTTTGCACAACCTTATCCTTCGACTAGTAAAGACCATTTCGTATACTGGTTCACTTCGTAGTCATCACCGTGTGGGCTCGAACAAGTTCGCTATTTCCTTATTAATTTGGCGATGACACGAAGCTGTGGAACTTGTCGATCAGTTGTCTCTATTGAGTTTTAAGGATTTTGGTCTTTAATTATATTTAGATCATTTAAGCAAACTTTGAAGGGATAATAACATATATATATATATATATATATATATATATATATATATATACTTACTTACTACTTACTACTTACGTCTTACTTATATATACTTTTGGCTATGTCTAGTCTAAGTTTTTTAAGTCATAAACAATTAATATATTCGTAGTACTGACCTTTTAGTCTCAGAAACAACAGTAATTACCAACTAATTAGTCTTTTAAAACAACATGTAATCACTTATTATCAAATATCATAGCATGAGTTTTAATTTAATTAATTATTATGACGCAAACATAAGTAATTGTTTTTTATTGTGAAAAAAAAACAATATATTGTTTTTTGTTGTTGTAAAATAATGAACGAAACAAAAATAAACTTCTGGGAAAAAACATTTGTTGCGTATGTTGATATACAATGTACATATAATTATGATTTTTGCGACAATTAGAGGCCCAATTAAGTAATTTATTTTACAAATAAAAGCAATTATTAATTATGTCTCAGTCTGATTTACATAAAAATAAGTTCGTCATTGAAGACCAAGTTTTGCAGTTGGTTTTCATTTTCTGAATAATATTTTAGATAAAATGTTATCCCGCATTCCATTTTATTTGCCTCCGTGGTATTGAATGATCCCAATGGACTTTCTTCACTGCTCATTGCGCCCGTAGAGCTAACCAACGAAGCTCTGAATTCCAACCTATAGCGGTATTACCACCGCCGATTTAGCCTAGTAAAACGCTAAGTTGATTATGAGCATTAGCGTCAAAGCATCGCGCAAATGAAGTTGCCTTAGGGCCATGATGTGTTGATTAGTATCCCTTGGTGTAGTGAACTGTTCAAACCATTCTGAAATTATCTATTATAGAAAACTATACGATTCCTGCCGGATCCAGTGTTTACTTGCTGTACTGGGGCATGCATCGTCACGCACTATGGGGCCCTGACGCAGAAGATTTCAAGCCAGAACGATGGCTGAACCCAGCCACATTGCCAGGCAACCCAAATGTTTTTGCCGGTTTTAGCGTAGGGAAAAGAAATTGCATAGGTAAGTACGGAATCGCTGCTCAGTCAAATGTCACTTTAAAGATTATGAGCCGTAGTTCCATATGTTAAAGGCATATCGCCTAAATGGGATATCAAAACCCTTAGACTTTAGAGTTTAGAGCATCGTTGAGAGACATTATAATCGCATGCGATGCCAAGGTTTAAGGCTAGTTTAGGCTAGCCCACGGTAGAACCGAAATAATGAGTATTCATCTTGTAATGGTGCCTTTTAAACACAAGTGCCTAGGAATATTTATTTTTTCCGCCAGTATTTGGTGACTGTTTGATATACGACCTCTCACAACGTTAAACTTATATTTGGAATATATTTTTTGTTTTATTTTTCAGGGAAAACCTTCGCCATGATGTCAATGAAGACTACACTAACACATTTATTAAGTCACTATAAAATCCACGCTGATATTTCCAAAATGACTTTAAAAATCGATGTTATGCTAAAGCCAGATCAGGGAAATGTCATAAGTTTAGATTTACGACGTCCACAGAACAATATAATGTGTGTATGTAATGATTGAAAAAAAACAATAATAAAAAAATAATGCAAGTTTCTCTATTTTTATTCTATTAAAGTAGATACCTAGGTGGTTGGGTGCGTAACTACCTACTTTTTTAAATTCCTAATTCAAGCTCAGAATTATGCGCTGTTATTGGGTTAAAGTGTTTCTGGAGCGACCCATGTGCTAATTCAAAAATAATAATTATTTTCAGCTACAGGATGTTTCCTAAAGGTTATATAGCGGCTTGCATCCAGAGACTTCCGACAATATATTTGTAAAGCAAAGTAATTTAAGTCACTTAACATGTTATATGGGGAAAGGCAAGCAGTTTAATATAGTTACCACTAGGCACTAGCTAGTAGCTTGTCCCTCTGCTGAGAAGTTGCCTCTATTTCAGCTCGAATGAATCTAACTCATCTCATCACGCCCGTTGGGTCTAACGTATTTTCTGCGGACATTCGTTTCATTTAGTCTATAGCTAGCTTGACACATTATTCAATATTGCATATTCTTGCTTTATCACAAAACAGATTAAATAAATAAATACATACATAATATACATATAGATCACAAAAATATCAAACACAAATATTTGATTCCGGGTTAATAATGAATAGAAAAATCGAATATCACTTTGCCCGTCCAGGACTCGAACCTAAAACCTCAGCGTGGGAAAAAAGCGTGAGATTATGAATGTATATACGTAAAATAAAACAGTATCGTTGAAATACATGTTTAATTAAAAATACATACTTACCTACAAACATATTTAATTTGCAATTTAATAAGTTAGTAAATATTAATTAATGCTGGTCTCAATTTAAAATTAAAATCATCTGAGTAGGCCTACGTCCAGCAGTGAACATTTTGTGGCAGAAGAGAGTGGTGTTCCTACTCACGGATTGACAATTGTATTTATTACATTATTCTTCTGGCTTCATGTTCAGTACATTATGATGCTTACAAACAAATTAAATGGTTTTGGCTGGTTTAATAAAATAATTTGTAATTACACCATTTGTTATGCGATAAGTATTAATTTAATACAGAAAATGTACGACAGGAAATAAAAAACACAACAGGCATTGAATATTAAAAACTGGGTCAATGTTTCTCTAGTTGACAGCATGTCGCTTGCGAAATCATTGTATACGAATAGAAAATTCGTACTCCTATAATCGACTAATAACGGGTTGCGGTGTTCCATCACTAGCTGTCATCCATTTAACATTTCACATTGACGGACGTCACTGTTGATTTTATCGAAATAACTCTCGAATCGGAGGCTTGTTTATCGCGAACGATATGTTAAAACTATGATACATTCGTAACATACACATTCCCGTAGAATTAATTTATGTGTGTGTAGTTATTGTGGGTGAAAAATGGCGAATAACAGAATACCTTCTGGCCCTAACACTCCAGGCAGCCAACAGACCCCAACACAGCAAGGCATAAAGATATTTATACAGAGGGACTATTCTGAAGGGACGGCGGTAAAGTTCCAGTCGAGATTTCCACCGGAACTCGAAGATAGGGTAGGTGAAAGTGTGATAATGTTATAGATCAGAGCATTGTTAAAGTTGTGAGAACTCTTATCTCAGTAAATTATACGCATAGTGCAGGGCAAGGACGTGTTGTTTTTATGTGTCTATTCAATTTTGTAATACAGCATTAAGTGCATAATTGTCAACAGTCTGATGTCCCTGACATTTGCACACTTAGTAATTGTTCAATGATGACCTATTGACTCATAATTGACACTTACTATAATCTTTGTAACATTGTCTCATTTATTAAATTGTCTATAGTGTACATCCATACAGCCTAATCACACATGGCTTAGTTTTACACTTACTTTGAATGAAGGTGTGGCAAATGTCAAAATGCTTTGATACAAGGATTTGTGTATTCATTTATGTGACATTACTTTAGAGCTTATTTACATCCAACTGCAGAGAAACCAGCCCTGCTATTTTATCACTGTTACTTCAGACAGTTTCAATAATATTATTGGTGATATTTCTATTCACCCCAATTATAACCACAGTAAATAAACCCTGATACCAATAGTGAACAAAACAATGAGTCATGTTCTTGAATTAACCACAGTATGTTTAATTTTAACCAGATAGGTTTAATTATGAGATAATTATATCCATCCAGTTATTAATCTCTCTTGAACCAACTGCTGTTACTATTTTGCTATGTTCTATAGTTACTTAGCTCTCCATTATTATCTTCATCAAGGCAACTCCACAGTTTTAAGCTTTGTTTATGGATTAAGTTATCACCACATTTGAGGCTTATTTTAATCGGTTATTAAATTTGTTCAAGGATTAGTTTGTCGGAACATCACAAATGTGTGGCAACAACGAATAAGTCATAAACAATAACTTTCAACAACTAGATCTATATACAGCTTGGCCTGAGGGGATGTGGGAACTATCATGAGCAATACAGAATAAAAAGTATAAAATAATAATAGTTTAGTATAAAAAACAAGCCAGATCAACTAATGAATATGACCCTTTTCTGTTTGTATCTAATGCATATATTCTAAATTAAATATGAATTTAAAATTTTTAACAAAAACAACTCAATCTAACATCAAAATTTACTCTAATACTTATCTCTTATTCTTATTTATAGAATGTTTGCATTATTACCAATGAAGCGACGTAAGGGATATTTTTCTTTATGAAACAATTACTGACTCATATGCAACCTTAATTTGCAGATAGACAGACAAACATTTGAATACACAATGGAAAGATTGAATGAACACTTTGAAATGGCGGAGACAGCGGACTGCAGCACATATTGTGAGGGCTGTCTGGCGTGTTTGACGGCATATTTCATTTATATATGTACAGAGACGCATTACGAGAAGGTATGTTTCTTTACATTAACAAAAATGGCAGTCTAAACTAGTAGAAAAAAGATTACATACATTTGTATTGGGCCTGTATAGTCGGTGCATTTACATATACATTTTTCACATGCATAAATACACTAAATATCCATAGGCTATACAAATATTGTTTTGTAGTAGAAATTATGCCTGGGCAAGTGTAGTGTAGGTGTAGGTGTAGTAATTCTGATTTAATATAAATTTCAGCTGGATAATTCGGTTTTATTTTAAATATGCAGAACAATTGCAAAAGTAGCCAGTAATTAACTCAGTTGGTCGTTATTGTTATGTCTACGGATTATGAGAATAAGAACAGCAGTATTCTCAGACATTACATAAAATATCATTTCTACAAGGTAAGTATAAGGATAAAGAGGACAGAAATTGATATTAGCAAATGTTATTTCATATTTTGTGTATACTTGAATCACTCTCTGACTGACTGCCTCGGTGGCGTAGTTGTACTATGGTATGACAGCAAAGCTGAGGTCTCGGGTTCGATTCCCGCGTCCGGCAAAGTGATAAATGGATTTTTCAATTCATTGTCAGCCCAGAGCCAGGAATTTTGTGCCCAATATGGCGATAGGATTGCCCCTTATCACATCTTGAGATAGAACATATAAGGCTATACGTGGATGTCGTGGTGGCGCCTTTGCCTACCCCTTCTGGGAAAAAGGCGTGAGTTTATGTATGTTCCTGAATCACTTCACGCAAAAATGATCACATACAGGTCGTTTTTATGTAAAAACCTATATTCATTGGTCTGCATTGATACAGTAGACAAGTAATAACTTGTTTATCGACGAAATCAAAATAATATATGAATATGTATTCGTGATATGAGCAGATATTGCATCCGAAATATTCAGAAGACCAAGGCTTAAGCTCAGATTAGATTAAACATAGATAATTTCACGCGATTATTGTGTGTAGCTGTAGTAATAGACAATATCATTTCCATATAATATATTACGTAATATCGTTATTAAATCGTGCTTTATAACTTCAATAGTTTTTAGCCGCGATTTCGCTCATGTCCATTACATTTTCATATAATGTTGTCTATGACATTCTGAAAATATTAAGCGGTTACTATATTGTAGAAAAACTGTGATCTTTTATTGCCATATAACTGCAAGACAGACAAATATTCTTTCAATTTTGAATTACTATCGGCTTTATTCATAGACACTTTTAAAACCTATTTCAGTTATAGAATGTTTTGTCTTCTTCGCTCAAACTGAATTCTAAAGTCGTTCGAAAGGGATAAAACATTTGTTAACTATAATAGGTTTTAGAACTGTCTGCATAAGGTTTTTCGTGTCTAGTAAAGGTGAATCACTAAAACATACATAAAAATGTTATGAAGATTCTTAATAAAAGATAAATATTGAAAAATACGTAATTATATAATATGAAATGTCTTATCTAATATTGATAAGGGCGCATACGTGTTAAATAATTTTAATGTTAAGGTCGTTGTGTATTTAAACAGTTTTATAATTTGAATTATCAAGTAAGTTTAGATATTACATGTAATTAAGTAACATAGGTTTATTTACCAATGTTAATTTATATAATTAATTAGCATCTATTGTTGTATTCATGAGGTTTTAAATATGCTCCGAAGCTAAATAAGTGACCTACAAACATATTTAGCATATTTTATGCTCCCAATTCTTATAAAAAATCCATTTTCTTAAATCTATACATATAATATATTTAAATAAGTCGTATTTATTATACTTTCATGAAATAAACTGAAATGAACGTCAATTATTACGGTTGGTGTATATTTTATAACAATACGCATTTGGCTAGTTACCATCTGTGAAACTGAAAAGCGCGGATTCGATCCCTGCGCCAAGACAAATCTTTGTGCGATCCACAAGTATTTGTTGCGGGTCTGGATGTTGTGAGATCGTAAAGTCTCTCGTAGTTTGTGATAGCCCTAACACAAGACTTATTTCAAGCGCCATTTACACGGGGAGAGTTTCTCGCGGCGAGAACCGTAGGCCCTTACCACATGACATAGCCGCCGCAACATTATCGTGTTCTGACAAATGTTTACACGATGCAATTTTTTTACAACTTACGACGATCGTACGATAATGGTAGCTTACAGTTTACGATAATCATATCTTGGAGGCGAGAAACTCTCCGTGTAAACGAGGCTTTAGTGTATGGTTACTACTACGTGTGGTTGTTGGATCAATTCATTATTTATTTGTCAAACAATAATGTTGATAATGTTATTTCATCTTTTCCAGCACCTAAGAAAAGTGTCGAAATTCATAGCAACGCAGAACGAACGAGTATACAACCCAAGGGGCATACACATAACAGACCCCATACTAAGAGGACTTCGTGTGATAGAGATCACGGTCATAGACGTCCCCAACTGCCAGAGTCCGACGGGCAACTCAACGAACACACAGCTAAGGCACACTTGACCACCACAAGAAAACAGGGAGTTTTTCATGTAACGCTATTGGTTCTGATTTGTTTTCGGTGAAATTTGGTGCTTGGTCACAATGCAGCCATGCGGGACAAATCAGAATATATATGACCCTATATGACAATTTGTGAAGTTGGTTTGTTGGTGTATGTGTTTTTCTCTTCAAGGTTGGTAGAATTGGTTGTTGGTAGGTGTATAGCAACTAAGTGTAGACGGTTACTTAGAACATCCTTGTGTAAATGTTGCCAGGTTATTAAGTTTTAAATGGAAAGGTAAATTATTAGTTCTATTTTAATTTGAGCTTAAGGTACGATATTTATATTCCATATTTTCCACTATACATCTGGCAACATTGCTGAAAATCTGGATATATTATAGCGTATAACGTTATCACGCTTATTATGCCTTCATCTAGGTGACCTAAATATCGCAACTACACATATACCTACATTACATTAAGATTTTGTTGAGATCTCAAATCGACAAACATTGACATTTCAAGCGACCTTCGTTCACGTGTCCCACCATTGCAAATTCAAATTATGGCTTGCCCTTCCCAGCTTTGCTGCAAGCACCGAATTTCAAAACTAGACTGTTTCTTCTTTACATACATTTCCACTGTGTAGATTCATTTTAAACTTAAGATTATTTTTTATTTTGTTGCATGGCAACACCTTTTGCGGACTAATCGGAAAATGCCTATCCTCAGCTAATACATGTTTGGGAAACAACTTTAATCTTTTTAAACCAGCCTATTATAACCAGGCGGGTACTGAGTACTATTATGTAACTTTCTACACTTATTTTCAAGTGCTGCATAGTTACTTACCAATATTCGAATCACGTATCGACGCTAAAAGCGATAATAATCAATTCTTCTCCTAACGTTTGGGCGAAGAAAATACCAATGATGTTGTTTCATAAACATTTTTAATTCCTAAAGGCAAATTTCTAATTTACACAAGAGGAAGTATTGTAACAATTTTGATTTGCTCTGTCAAGGAGACCCTACGGGTTTGGTTATTCATTTTGAGATAAAGCAGAGCACTTATTTACTTTGCTGATCCTTATTGGAAAACTTTAAGGTGCGCTTTCAACGTCTAATTCCAAACTGTAAGGTGTCCTTGTAAGAGTGAAAGAGATAGAGCTGATAAGTATTTTCCGAAAGGTTGTTAGTGATGAGTACGACTGCCTCGTAGCATGAATCCATGTGAAATTACTTCCAGTATTGTTTTATTTTTTGTCACTTGTATGGGTGATCTATGATTGGGATACATTGAGGTGTCAAACTAGAACGGACATCATGATTAAAATCTGTTGGCGTGTATCAGTCATACTGGGAATCAGTAGCCCACTAAATTAGTTATAGATGAATGGACATACACTCACGCTTTTCTCCCAGAAGGGGCAGGCAGAGGCGCTACCAGGACACCCGCGTTTCGCGTCGTATTTTCCATCTCACGGTGTGATAGGCGACTAGCCTATCGCCATTTCGGGCACAAATTCTTGACTCCGGGCTTATAATGAATAGAAAAATCCAATATAACTTTGCCTGGCCCGGGATTCGAACCAGAGACGTCAGTTTTGTAAGCACACCTTAGTACAACTACGCCACCGTGGCAGTCAGTCTTGGTGTTCGCCTCAGTATAATATCTCCACGCTCGGATGTACTGGCACGGTAAAGTAACGAACTTGATAGTAGGTGCAATGTTCTCCAGATATATCACTTATGTTAATATTTTTAATAAGATCATTAAATACTTTTTTATTTAATAATCTTATTTCTGTTATATAGTTAGTAATGAAATGTGGGCGGAAAGGTGTTTTAATTATTTGTTGTTTGAAATAATGTCCACGCTAAGACCAGTATTGAATGTACTAACGTTCACGACACTTGAGCGTTCCAATTACCTTTATAAAAGTGACGAAAAATATATCAATACAATGTTTACTTTACTCAATATTTCTATTGACTGATATAATTTCTCTTTAATCAGAACTCCCTGCGCCAAAACGTTCTTCCATTGCTTATCGAGGGTTATACGCGTTGTTATATAAATAAATATATAAATAGATAGATATTAGGAGATATTTGAGTGATCAGGGTGGCTCCCTGTGTTTGAGATGTGTCTTTGCACAAAACAATGAATTGAATTCAAAAATATCGACACCAGTACTTCAAGAAAGTATTGCAAATATCCAGATAAATGTAATTTCTGGATTGTAAAATTTCGTTGACGTGTATGTGAAAAATGTATAAATTTGGAATTGTAATATATATTGCATGTTTACCTAGATTTATCGACGTCGATAAATAGGGAAGGAGAAAGCATGTGCTGGATTTCTGTGTAATATTTTTCCATTTTTTGAGCATTGCAACATTTTGTGTGTGGTTTTGTACAGGTGATCATAATTATGATGGTAATATTTTTATAAATAATCTATCGACATCGGTAAATCAATTCTTAGTAATGAAACATCACTAAACACGTTATTAACTAAAGAACAAAATATAGTGTAATATCTAAACAATAATTTTCTTATAAATACGTAAGAAAATGTATTGATTATTATATATTCGGCAGTTGTGAACACATTGTAAGTGTGAGCGTGTGAAAGAATAGGTTATTTAATATGTAGATTTATTTTTTTATACATTTGCACGGTGCCGTAGATAGAGGAAATTGTGTGGAATTGTAGGCACAGTGAGGTAACTTGCCTGGATTGTAAACTTGATAAAAGGCGGTGGAGGGGACGCTAAGACTAAATTAAAATGTGTTACACGTAGACGGCAAAGTACAGTACAGCCAACGAGTCATGGCCGCCGTGAACATAGCCACAGAACAATGTTTGCGCACGTAGACTCAGGAAGAAAATACTTACATACAAAAATTCACGAATAGAAATAGACTTGTTTAAAAGAAACAAATATGGTAAATGTTTTCATAAACTACTAAATTGTAATAGCGACAACGAAACGAAAGGAAATACATTTGCGCGAACTTCAGGCCGACCATACCTCTTCAGCCGTACTGTAGACTATACGTGCTTTGGATCAGAAATTTGCTTTTGATCTTTAGTCAGTAATTTATTTCGTACTTTTCTAAAAGCACATATAACATATTTTACAAAGTGGTTAGTTTTGTAAATACCTGAAGGTATAAAGGGATTTGCCACAATATGTCGATTTGGGTACATTCAACCCAAGATATGATACCTATTTGTTCCGGAATATCATTAATTACGATCCCAGGAAAATGAGCTAAAGCACTGCCCCCGCCACCTAGAAAGATTGCGAATATTGACTGTGTCGTTAGATCGATTGGTGATTTTAAATTATTGCGATTTGCAAGTCACACGCTAGTTGTAAAAATGGCGACTGATTATCGACATTGGTATGTAAGATAATAAGTTTGTTCTTTGTCATGTGACGTTAATATATTGAGTACATTAACGTCATTTCTGAGGGTGATGTTTCGATATTACGATGTCCTTTTCCTATGTGTAAATGAGGTTTGCATATAAATATTGCCTTCACAAATCCTTTTAGGCTAGAGTATTTTTTATAAGTTGTTCAGATCACACAAAATAAAAGCTAATTTTGGAGCGCGACAAACGTATTTTTTCATTATTTTATTAATAATTTGCAAACATGATCGGCTCCATTATCATTGTTAGCTTCGAAAAATATTCCCGAGTGATGTCACGAAGAACAATAATCCGCTTCTTGTATTAAAGTGTTCGCGATTATTATTCAATAAACAATAGTCGATTAGCGGGATATGGTGTGTTTGTCATTCAGAGGTGATTATTAAAATTAATCGATTCCGCATTCGATCAAAATAGTAGATAAAGTTTGTACTTGGTAGAGATGTCTTTGAGTTATCGACTAATAATATCGATAGGTATATGAAACATCATTCTCATAGATGACTGGGTACTCCATAATTAATTCATATCTCGTATTAGGACGGGATTGTGTGATCGTCGACAATCCTTTCTGGGCTTAGCATTTATTCGTATTATTTATAATGTTTATTATTATTAGT
The DNA here is from genome assembly GCA_033459515.1 of Theretra japonica. NCBI lineage: Eukaryota > Metazoa > Arthropoda > Insecta > Lepidoptera > Sphingidae > Theretra > Theretra japonica. The sequence continues at coordinate 5,595,334 of CM065928.1, forward strand.
TATAAACTTAACAACATAATATGGTTACTTAGTTTTAATTACTATTTTAAAGTCATTAATTTTTATTGATAAAGGATTCTACTGTTCAGCCAAGTTCCTCGTATAAAAAAAATACACCAAGCTTAAATCTTTGTTTTAAAAAATTAATGACTTTAAAATCCTCTTCATTATTATGTACAATGTAAAGAAATATATTTTTTTAAGTTATTAATTATTTTAACATAATTTCGTCACATTGTATATCCATGTTATAAAAGGTTTAGACAATTTTGTATTGCTAATTATTTAGTAGCATTTTTAAGTAATAATTGATTGAATATTGTGTGTGACGTTGGCTTTGTTAAAATCCCTATTTTCGACTTTATATTTGAGTCTTTTTAACAATGAGGATTATAAAACTTGTCTCATTTGAAATTTTCACCGATATACAAATGTTCTAATTTGTTTTGAGCAAAACAGTAAACCAAAGTGCTCATGTTTACTCCAGGTTGCATCTTTATCAAAATCTAGTTTTACAAATTAAAGAATACTGCATCGAAACACTATTAGGGTTATTCAAAATATTCGCGTATCAACTTAAATATTTTGGTCGAAATGAAAATATTTTTATGAAATCGGTAAAATATAGCGATTTTAACAAAGTCGGCATAACTGTAAAATGTGAATGAGTGTTATTCATAATGAAATATCACATGTATGCCATGCTTAGTGTAAACACATAAACAAATAATTTATGAAGCAAAATATATATCAATATTGTAAGTTAAATTAACGGGGAATGTATAAATGCACAGATTGGTTGGATGAATTGATATTAGATACATTGGTAATCCTAAATTATGATCCATCTGTACCTATTGTACTAATTTAAGATAAGGTATAGATTTATTATGACGTGTATTAAATAATTGAAATTATTTTGATGTTTTATTTTAATAAAAAATATAATATCTTCGACAAAAAAAAAATCGAATATGGTGTATTGCCTGTGGCTAGTTATTATAGGGGTTAAAACTTAAAACGAACGATTATAGTTTTAACAGGTTCGCTGTGCGTTTCGTTCGGTGAGTGATATTTCTGGATGCCTAATACCTCTTTCCACTTTATAGAGCTCTATATTGAAGCCAGTTCCCGACAGTAAAAAAGGGTCGGCTGGCAAATGGCAGTGTTTCCTTAAACTTAACCTATGCCATCCAGACAGCTTCCGTGACGCAGTTATTTAGACGCCGGTGTAAATCGCTATGTCGCGGGTTCGATCCCCCACCGACATTAAGGTTTGTGTCAACTGAGATCCACAAGTATTTATTTCGGGTCTAGATGTCTGTGAGACCCAAAGTGTCGTAGCTTCACGACGTAAAACTTGTAACCTACAGTGGAGTCAGGCCTGTGCATATGACTGTTGGGTGTGTTTATGTATTGTTATTTATTTACATCTATTACGTTCACTAGTACCCACCTACTTTAGTACATTTTTAGTAGATACATGTTTGATTGTGGAGTTTTAATTTATTAGTGGGATTAGAGCCTTATAAGTACTCCCAATCTCTCTAACTCCCAAAATACTTTATAGTTTATTTTTCCTATTTACTATAGACTTGACACGTTAACTACGACTCACGTCAGAAGTAGGTAAACATTTGACCTGACTTGTTTGTGTCGCCGATTTGACTGGTTAGGTCGACTCCTACAGAGTTTTCTATGCCTGGAAAAATCTTAGGTTAAATAAATATCCAAGAAAAAAATCTATGTACTTTAGAGCGGTTAAGCTACAGGAAATTAAGCACAAACGACTTTCAAATACATTAATATTTTAGCACCACTTGAAAATTTCCGTTCCCTTAAACATTTGACATTGTTTTATAAAACTTGAGCAAAACAATAATTACGCTTTGAACTCGACGAGGTCGGAACAAAGGGGCTCGTTTAATATGCATTAACAAAAACATTTTATCCCCGAGCCGTAACTAAGTTTCAATGTTGAATTGTAATATGTATAATTAAACGGTGCTAGTTTGTGATACGGGATAAATTAACTGCGGTCTTCGCCTCGGGGACGCAACTTTATGGTGTTCAAGTTTTTGGATTTTGTATATTATGACCAAAATTTATTCTAGTTTCATTGGTATTTAATGTTGGTGTAAAATACGGTTTTTTTATCCACACACGCTCGTGACAGTATAAATTACTTTTGACTCATACCTACACAGAGGCGGATTAAATGTTTAGAGCGCCCTGGCCCTTCAAAATGCCCCTCTAGAAGCCATATTGAAAAAACCATACTAACTTTGAAAGAACGAGAAATAAGTAATATAATTATAGCATTCAATGGTTTTGCATAGAAACGAGGATATCCGAAATCGTGCGCGCCCCCTCGCTACCTCGCGCCGCTAGGCACGTGCCTAGTTTGCCTTAAGGATATTCTGCCTCTGGTTCTACATACATAAGATCGTACATCTCCACAGAGCTAGGCAGAGGTCTCACTAATGCTATCCAGAAATCTGTCGAGTTTACTAAGTCCCAATATGTGATAGGCAATAAAAATGTATCTATTCTTAAAATAGGCGCAAAAGTATGTAAAAATACAGTTGCGCTCGTTGCATCTCGATCCACCCTTTGTGGGGCTAATACCTAGATAGCTGAAATATTTCGCAGCCACCAGTGCAGTATTGCGGAACAGTGAAACAAGAAGCCGTGTGTTCGATCGTTGGAACATCGAGACATAGATCTACATATTACTTATGTATTTCCTTTGAGTCTTGTTGTTGATGGATCACAAAGCCCCTCGTAGTTTTTGATAGTCACCAATCACCATACTAGCCATAGTCAACTGTAATTTCATATATTAACTTAATTATCGAGCTACACGGTGAAGGGTGAATTAACAATAATTCAAACATCAGCCCATTTCCAATGGTCAAAAATTTTTTTAACAGCTGTTAGCATATCTCAAACAAAAAGCACTACACCATGTAGCCCATTTTAACGCTGTCCCTCCCGAATCAAAAGGATTAACAACCAATGTCCTATAAAATACTCCGACATTCCGACAGCGACAAAATTAACACCGCTTTTACTGGCATTGTAAAATGAAGTTTGCTGACCGGAAAGCGTGCGGAAGATCCGTAATTGCCGGGGTTATAAAACAATTGAGTCGCGCGAGTTTACGAGACACTCGAATTTGATCTGAGCACGTAATTCTTTGCTAGAGCTCGTAAACATAACATTTTATGGTATCTAATTACATGACGTTATTACTATGGTAGGCAGCGGGGTGCTGCGGTGTCCAGTCTAAGTGACAGACGAAAGAGAATTTTGGTTGGGGCAACCTGATGTGAGCATTGTGTTTAAGGTTCTGCCGCGTTCTTCTTTCTAAATTTTAGAATGATATGTCTTAAAGAAGTGTAGTAATTAATAAATAATAATAACAAAAACACCCAAGAGTCACATATATAGTCCTGACCCCACACTATGATCAATTTAGTCTTGTGACGTGTGTATTAGACACTAGGAGTGACTTTTCGATGTCACAAACACTCAGACCCAAGGCAAATATTTGTAGGCCTCACAAACATTTGTCTCGGTGCGGGGATCGAACCCGCGGCCTCGTTTCACAGCTGACGTCTAACCAGCTGCGCCACAGAAGCTGTCATAAAGTAAAAACATTGATATCCATGTACTTGTAGATTTTGGAGACTGTGCCGCTTTCACACTCGCCACTGTAACTCCACTGTAAGCCAGGATCAACAGTGGCACGCATCTTTATGCCATCGAGTACTGAAGCTCAGGGAGTCTCTGGGAATGTCTATCTTGTCTTTAACTCTAACTACCACTAGGTTAGAAAAATAAGTCTACCTTTCATATTTTTTAGTTTTCTCTCTCCTTTTTTTTTCAGTGTAGCCCATGTTTTACCAATAGGTTGTGGCTACAGGTTAGACCTAAATGTAAGCCTGGCTAGAAGGTTGGAGAAACGATCATATATCTTACAACCATCCTCGGGACATGAGAAACGTGTATCAGATTATTAAAAAAAAATTGAGACGTAAATGATCCAACATGTAATAATAATTTGTTGTTAAATAACCCAATTCATTAGTTGTTATGTTTTTAATAAATTTACGTACTTTATTCCTATAACATTACACTCGCTTATGACTTACCATTAATCATGTTATTACTTAGACCATATTGTAGGCACCTTCATATATGCTAACATATACTGCCAAATTAAAAAGACCTCTCAGTCCTCCCTCTTTCCTTCAAAACAACACAACAAAAGGGGCAAGAAGCGACATACAAAGAGATCAATAAATACTGGTTGTGAGAATATTGCAAAGGAATAAACTTTGCAATTTACTTACTTCAGAAGCGAAAACTTGGCGCGGTTGTAACTAAATATGTTTGTATATTAGTCTACGGTTTTGTTTAAATTGAGTTCGTTGCGACTTGCGACTATCTTTTATGCTTTAATTAGTAGACCGGAGAAAACAACTAGCTACAAAACACGTGATAGTAGATGCAGTGCAAATATAACGGGCTTAAAATTCTGCGATACAAAGATGAGGTACTATGGGGGATTTTTCGATGGAAATCTTTTGTAAAGATTGGGAAGTTACAACTGCCAAATAAGGATAAATATTTCCGATACACGTAAAAATAAAGTGATCACTTACCGGTCTACGTTTACGTACAGGAGTTTACCAATGACATTTCATCTAAAAGGTGGTATTTCGATTACGACGCTACCTTTACGTATAAGTACTAAATAATCTTTATAAACATAGATCCCTTTTGATTTACATACATGATTTTATTTGAAGTGTCCGCGGTTTTACAATTCATTGTCTCTCTTTTTCCTTCTTATGGCTTACGCACATCAAGACGTAATGGCAAGGGATTCTGTTTTCGGGACAAAATCAAGGGGATATTTCGATACCGCGGCGTCAACTTAAAAGATTGAAATTTGTGTCGTATTTCTACCGAAGGATATTGATAAGTTATAATATTTTTTGGTAAAAAATTAAATCCCTTGCCATTCCGTCCTAGTCTGCGTAGGCCCTTAGTTTAAGCAAGTGATAATTAACGACTGCATCTGATTTTGCAAAAATTAAGGTACATACGCCTTGGGTTGTTGTAACTAACTAAAAAAAGTGACGTCATTATACCATCTAAGGCATTTGGCAAAAGCATAATATGGCCATGGGGCCTTTGCCTATTGTAAAAAGCGTGATGTTGTTCTCTCTCTAGTAAGTTTTGAATATTATATATTTGTTATTGCCATAGTAGGAGACGAGCTGGCGGTGCGCCTGATGGTAATCGGCTACTGCTACGCATGGACTCGATAATGCCCGGGGCCTAGACGAGCCGCTGCGCTATTAACTTATTTAAATTTAAATAATGTGTGCGTGTTTGGTCAATCACTTGTTATTTGAATTTATTGAAGTGCATACTTGAAAAAATCGAATTCTATTTATACTCGTAAGTGTTTATTTCATAGTAATTCTTCTTTCTGCGCTGCCAACCTCTTTGCCTGGGGCCGTTTTCAAGCTAAGGACCCCTGGAACTTTGAGCTCTCTCCATTTGGTCACGCCACTGGTCAGAAACAAAGTTTCAGTTTTTACAATAAAGTGTCATACACACGTCATACACTACTTAGTTCCCACCGTAAAAAATGTGGTATGAATTTCAACTCGCAAATACTGACAAACAGCTGCGTAAAATAACGTACGAAGTTAGCGAAACAAAACTAAAACGAGGGAGAATTTCTCATTTCTCATTACTCCGCCAGATTGCAGTAGACGTTTAAATAATCGTTTTTAAACTAAAAATGAGAATTGCAGAAACAGTTTCATTACTGCAAACGTTATGAAAAATTGAGGCACTGATTTTCGCTAAGTTTTTCTTAGGAGCCCTAGGCTGAGCTCAGTTTTCTTTTAATTTCCACTTGCGTTTTTTTCGTCTGCTTAAGGTCAAATTCGTTTTCATAATAACGTACATCTATTATACGTTTTCCGGTTTAAATATATTCGTGTCCATTCGTACGTATTTACGTACAGGATGGTGAAAAGTCTCGAGTTCAAGCTTTTAGTGAATTTACAATATATGGCTTCACGCAGGTCGGCATCATGTCCTTCGGTGTGAAATGCCACGTCTCGTACGCGAATAGTTAAGGACTCTGATTCTCGTAAGACAGCATTGGATTTCTGGCCTGTTCCAATATATAAGGGTTGAATCAAAAATCAAATTGCTATGATGGGTTTTTTAAAATTCCATATGGTGGTAACCAACCGTATGTATAAAATTTACTCGTCCATAAAGCATAATAAATATATATCCAGCAAAATAATTCCCAACAACTTTAATAAAGTCTCAAATACTAAGAAATCCATTCAAAACCACTTCAACAAAAGTCCATTGAGAATGTTAGGAATGATAATCTATTCGATACAAGGGCCTGGATTAGAGGCGCCGAATTAATTCGCATCGTATTGTCTTATTTCGTCCTTTGTAGTTGATTAATTCAATTCACTTCAATTTGTGTTTTCGACGACGTTCTCTTCATTGCTATAGTAATTTGTATCTATTCAGTTGAAGATAACTTCGAGATCATTAAAATGATAAATGGATTGTGATGTTATTTCTGAAGCTGAGAAATGGACGTGGATTAACTTTGACTGTTATTTCGTATATATATTTGAAATTAATGTTGCAAGTGGTTACTTCACTTAATCGTCTTATAAGCTCAGGTACTTGGGACTTGTGTTTTATACAGGGTATATCAAGACTGCTACCTAAAACGAAGCCAGGTGGTAGTTTTAGTGACTACAGAAACGAAGCAACTAAAAATTTTGCAAAAGAACGCGACGACTTTTTTAAATATAATTGTGTTTGGGTGGTAAATCTGTAGTTTTTGCTAAAATGATAATTGAAAGCTTTGCGTACTATAGCGTTTTTAAAAATAAAAGGGTGTACGTTTTTTTAGGAAATTGAATGTATTTACCACCCAAATACGATGTTTTTAAAAAAATCGTCTTTTTTGGCAAAGATTTTAGTTGCATTGTGTCTAAAGTCACTAAATCTACCGAAAACCCTTCCCCATCCCACGAGAACATTTTTCGGGAAGCGTAAAAAGAAGCGTAAGTGTTAATCCAGATCCAAATTTCATCGAAATCCATTAAGCCGTTTCTGAGTTCATCCCGCACAACCGCACAGACAAACAGGCTAAAATTCTAAAAATCATTGTTTTTGGGTTCTATTACGTTAATAGTATATACTACCCCTATATCACTTTTTCTCATGTATCTTCCATGTACAGAAATCGATCGGTTACAAATTTAATATATATATATATATATATGTATAGATAGATAATGACGCTCACGCAGGTCTTTCAAGGTGTACGCAAAGATGGCAATTGTCCCCCCCACATTGTGTCGCACAGCCTATTCTCGTTTCAAAGTGGCAATGATGATATTACCATGCCGAAGGCAAAATTTAACCTCAAATATTATATGATACCACCTGGTTTCGTTTTCGGCAGCAGTCTTGATATAAGTACCCTGTATTTACTTTTGATAAATCAGCATTTCTAAGAACAGCTTGTATACCACTGGTTCTTTTCTAAGCACTGGTCTCCTAAGACCTAAACGATCAAAAAGAGTTCAATGCGATCTAGTATGGTTTGACGGATTTGACATTAAAAACGCATTGGTTTCGAATCTGCGAAATAAATAAAATAACAATACACATAAAGGTCCATAATATAAATATAAAAAAAAATCTTGCTTCAAGCACCAATCCGTGGCAAAATTATTCAACACGATCACCAAAACGTACGCGGCTCGACTGAATATATTTCAAGCGCTCTAATACAACTCGGCAGCACATTCATACACATCGCATCTTATACGCAGCACTTTATTAAAGCTACCGCATAAAAGCACAATAAAGGAGCCACAATACGGGCAGTGTTATTTTTGCTCGGGTATACGAAATGAAAAGATTAGTTCTACCCGGGCACAGACTGTTAATGAAACCGGATAGAACGGACCCTAATAACCGGGTGGGCAGGATATGAGCCGCGCGCCGCCGTCGCTGTTAGGATTATGTGAGAAGGATTTTATTATATGTGCCATTAAAACAATAGTTTTGGTATTTCTCACTGGAATTTTTTGTGTTAGTAAATAATTTTAGTTGGAGAATTTACCGCCGTTTTGTAATCGACGCGATTATAAAGGGCTCCTTACATATATACATACACATTACGCCTTTTCTCAGAAGACCCAGGACCCCAAAACTGCCTACTCAGGCAGTTGTGCAACCAGGATACCCACGTTTCGCTTTGTGTGTTCCGTCCCATGATGTGATAGGGGGCGAGCCTATCGCCATATCGGGCACAAATTCCAGGCTGATAATGTATAGGAAAATATAACTTTGCCCGACCCAGGGTTCGAACCCGAGACCTCAGCTTTGTAATCGTACCGCAGTACAACTACGCCACCGAGGTACCACGAAGAAATTGAGAATAAAATAAACACAATACTTATAATGTTCATCTATTACTTAATACAGAAAATCTTAGACCAGAAAGAGCAGTTTTACCAAGGCCTTGTCCAATGTCCAGATAGAACTATCTATCCACATACAACAATAAACATAGGGGGACTATTTATAACGCCTTTGATCGCACATTAGCAATGTGGCACGCGTTGTGGGCGAGAATTGCACGCGCGGCTTGGCGTAGTAAGCCATCTTGGATTTATTTAACATCTCGTGAGTCGTTTATTGAATGCCTCTTAGCTCTGATATGTGAGACTGATTTGCACGTAGGAATAATTGAGCGGAATGGAGGGTGTTGTTTTATCTGCCGCCGCAATATACAGAGTATATTCAGATTGCGACCGAAAACGAAGCCAGGTGGTATTAGTGACTTCAGATACAATGTAACTAAAAATTTCGCAAAAAAGCGACAGTTTTTTTGTTGTAATTTTTTACTTATCGTCGTATTTGGGTAGAAAATACATCGTTTTACTAAAATAATAATGTAAACCTTTTTAATTTAAAGACACAGTGGTACGTAAGGGTTAAAATTATAATTTTAGCAAAAACTAGGGATTTACCATCAAAACACAATGATGATATTTAAAAAGATTGTCTCTTCTTTTGAGAAACTTTTAGTTGCATTGTGTCCGTAATCACTAAAACTGCCACCTGGCTTCGTTTTCGGTCGTAGTCTTGATATACCCTGTATAAAAAAAATTAAACGTGGACGAGTGAAACCTCTAGTGGCTTGAATTTTGAGTCAAGCCACAATGCTTTGGCATGCTTCACATGGTAAAGGATGGTTATTACTTGGTATTTTAATTTTTTACAACACTGCATGTTCACGCCGGCTGAGAAACGAGAGGCCGCCCCCGCAACGAGACAAATATTAGTGAGATCCACAGGTATTTGTTTCGGGTCTGGGTGTTCATGACACCTATAGTCTCTCATAGTTACTGATACCCTCAACACAAGACTCGATCTTAGTGTAGGGTCTGAACTACGTATGTGACTGTTGAGTGTATTTATTTATTTGGTAAAATTTTGGCCACTATTCCTGTGATAACTATTCGTTAACTTGTCTTTTTCTAGTGGCTGTAAAATTGTACCAAATAACGATGTCACGTGCTAAGTTTATTTGGAGGCTTAATATTCCCTTACGTTTTTTAGCTGCTTATTTCACAAGAACAATTCAGCAACGCATCTAAACCACAGAGATATAAAAGTTCAATCATGAATGAAAACACTGGGATCTATACGACAAGTTACGTATTCTCCGAAAAAAAAAATGTTAATTTTTCCTGAATTGTCAGTCCGCACAGATAGATAGTAATCTAATCTCTACCGGAATCACTCATAAGTTACTACTCATACGGTTCCGGTAGAAGCTGAGGTCCTCTTGCTTCGGGTCCCCGGGGCCGTTCCAATTGTGACGAAGAGGGCCATGTGGGGTTTTGGTTGGTATGCTGTAGGCAGGTGAACCTCACATAATCGGTCCACTTTCCCCCGAGGTTAGCGATAACTCGGTTTCCCCTTGGCAAAAAACAAAAAAGATTACTACTCATCACTACCTCAAAATCATCACAAAAAAACCTTTTACTGATATCCACAAGCTAAAATTAGATAACAATATAACAACCTCACATCGCTGACCCCAATCGCGAAAACGGTCGCAAGTCACAAAGAGCCGGAGGCGGTTACCTTAAATCGAAAGCGATAGAAACCGTTCAACATTGAGTGGAGCTCGCGTTAACAACGCGTGGTCAATAAGGGCTGAAACGACCCCACTCATGCTATCGACAATGACACGACTTTCGACCGAACCAACTAATCTTAAGTTCGGACTTTCAGGAGAGGTCCTTGGTTTAGAGGTTACATTTGGATTTTTTCGAGCTGACAAAATTCATACAGTAAAATTATTTAGAATTTTGTAATTTATGAAGTATTTCAGAAAATCAGATATAAAGATATACCCAGATATTATCGTGGCTTAAGGCACGAAAATCAGGTTAGTTATCATTTAATGATTATCAATGTCTATTCCTATAATACTATTTTGCGGTCAATTAGGCGTGCTATCTACACACGTTTACTTAACGTTACGAGAAATCAAATCAAATTCAGTTCACACTTATATTCCCCCCTCTCAATCATAGTCTCGATTGTAGAGGAGGCTCGTGCCCTGCAGTGGGACGTTTCTGGGCTGATACAGTACCGTACAGTTATATACCCTGAAGGCTGACCAGTCATACCACTCGCAGTGCCTCTCACAGTTTGTCTAGCAGATTTTCCGTCCCAAAATATGATAACGAGCAACGGCCATGTTTGCTACAGCGTAAGTACTTACATAAGTTGATGTTGAGTAATGGCATATGCACATATAACATGTCATACTTATCAGAGGAATTCCATAGCAGATTAAGAGCTCGAATCATATAAATTAACACTTAGTTATAGAATTGCTAACACAATATTGTTATATCCCAAAATATGTCAATAATATAATTATATAACAAACTTTGTGGAGGAACACTGTCGCTCAAAATACAGGCTACGCCTAGTTTGGATGCCAGGGGACCAAAACCTATCTTTGTATAAATTCTTTTGGGAAGTAAATAAATAAAAATTAAATATATATATACCTATATATATATATATATATATATATATAAATTTTTCTAATGGAATTACATAAAGTGGGTTGCTTTCCCTGGGATGTGAATCCTCGCCATTACGGTCCAAAGCCCACACACGGTACCACTAGCCTAGTAAACATTAATTGATTTTATTAATTAGTGCAAATGAACAAACAACCGCTTGCATATATACAAGAGATGCGAGTTCCAACGTATTCCAACCGCAGCAAATTATTGAGTTATTTTAAATGCGATTACCACATTGTTAATTTGGGATTTATTAAAATTGGAGACTTATAAAATTATATAAATGTTTAATTTTTGAACCGCGCAGTAGTCAGTTATATTAAAATTGCTTAGGCTCTCAATATCGCCCTGGTTATCTACTGATGTGAAGTTTAAGTAATTTTGTCGTATTTTAAAAACAACGGATTGTTAAAAAGGATAAAAAAAAAAACGGGAAAAAATCTCCAATTGGACTGTATGAGATTTGCACCGTCATATATGTAGGTATGGACGGATACAAGTGATAGAGCCTTTAAACAACATTAGCAATACCAAAAAAAAAATTGCCCATGTCCACTCGATTCGTGGTTTTGTTAAAACCAAGAAAAGATAGGCTCCGCACCCAAGGGACTTCGGACTCAATAAAAGGCTGCCCCTTAAGCCTGATATTATATTTGGTTGGTTGTTTTTGAGAAATTCCACTTCTGAAACGTTATTAAGTAGTTTTCTCGTTCGATTCATTCCCCTAGGGAAGGTGGGTTTTCTATTTTACCAAAGTTTTAGTACGTTTTAGTAATAGTGGTTTGTCGAAGAAATATAGAAATGGTGAGCTGTTAAGTCAGTGTAAGTTCAAAATGAAAGTGAAAATTATTTATTGAAACTACAATGATATTTAACATAATTTCGATTGAATAATGGTTTCTTGGATTTACTGATTTACGTGACCACGAAAACTGTAAAGTGATCGAAACATCGGGATATTAAAAAATGTAAATATTCAATCAAATTCACGATAAAATCCGTAAGAATTCATTTTATTTTAATATTTCAATAATTTCGATTGTATTATATTCCTTTATCACCCCGTTTGGAAGGCAGTTTTCACCAGAGAATAACAGGCAAGAAACTCTAATATTAGCATTTAAACAATCAGTTTACAATATACTGACTAAATATCTCAATATACTGTTTAAATCGCCACAGACTTCGACACGTACCTACCGTCCGTGTAAGAGTGATGGAACCGTTTAAAGAGGGTGGTACCGCTGTCTCACAGAAATCCGGCGAAGAGCCACCTCTTTCGTTTAATCACTTACAATCAGGTGAGTCATTTATACATTTCAGACACCTGTGGAATAAATAAAACCCATTTAAACTTTTTACTGGTGGTAGGTCTCTCATATGCGAAAGGCTGGCTGAGTAGGTACCACCGCAATGTTTATTTCTCCCACCAAAAAGCTGTGTAAATGCAGTGCTGTGTTCCGGTTTGAAGGACATTGTAGCCAGAGTAACTACTGGACTTGACTAGCTTGAAATTTCAAGCATTGCTATTCATGGTGTTTTTTTGGTTATGGTACTGTCCATGAATGGTCGTATCGCTTATCATCAGGCGAATGGCACGCTCGTCTCGCATTTGCAGGAATAAAAAAATAATTTGGAAAAATCTTTGAGAGAGATTTATTTATATTTACACTGGATATTGAGTAGCTGTAGCTGATATAAAATGATTTGGTTTATGCATTTATAACCCACAGCCAGTATGGCGTCTACCATCATGTATTTCATTCATTCATCAATTAACGCAATCTATTATCAACATGGTGACAATCTATTTTCAGCGACCACACATTGTGATGGTCTAAATGTGGCATTTTAATTGTTTCTTATTAGCTTTAATTAATTTTAAAGAATAAGATATAATAATTCACACTCCGGAAATATTCTTTTGGAATTGCATTTTAAAAATAATGATAACCATTTTAATAACTGTCTAAGGGTTTTGGCATTTTAGGGTTAAATGCCATGAGCTTCAAAAATAAATATTTACAATAAATATTTATTGTTTAATTATACTGAGACTTTCTCGTCCACATACCCACCACTGCAACTCCTGTCAGCCAGTATCAACAGAGGTTAGCAAATAATTGGTAACGAGCTCCGGAGCTCGGCGAGTCTCTCATGGACACTAGCTGGTCTAGTCTTTAGTGGACAAATTAATTATATCATTAATTGTAAATATTAGGACACATTTTCCAATGATCCTTTTATAAAATGACTTTTTTTTGTAGTAAAACTTAAAAAAATGTCTAAAGATCATTTTTGTATTACAAGTACGAATAAATAACAAACAACATATATAACCAAATTTTAATGATTTCATAGCACATTACTATTATTTTCATGTTATCTATTCAACAATATATTTGGGATCCAGTACATGTTAAGTAAAGCCATATTTCGCTCAAGAGCGTAGGGTTGCTATAAGCGGGGGTTGCTGTAATAACATTTTAGTTTATTGGTTTTACTGCTAAACCCGTCATCTCCATGAGAATATTTGCCGGGAAACACACGTTACAAGATTATCTTTGTAGACTGCGTGGTAATACGGTGTCCTTACACAATTGTCTTACAAAATTCAGATTATGAAGTTTTGTTTACAATTCTAGCCAGTTTTCAAGATAGTTTCCAAACAAAGGTTGGAAGAAAGCGCTGATGCGAGCGGTCTAAGCCTCTTATAGATTTCTTACGAAATACCTATTTCCCACAGATTGTAGAAACCCTTGGGCCAGGGAGAGGACTTCCTGCAACTGGAGCTGGGAGGCCGGTGACCCCGAATACCCTTCCTGCCCCTCCGCAGGGCTTGCGGGAAGGAAGCTATAATTCGTTTTTCTCTCGTAAAAAAAGGCTATAGGCCACCATGCTGCCTTAGGGTGGGCTAGTAAACTTGCATATCATAAAAATATCTATATACATCTCTATGGTATGCAGGTATTCCTTACGATGTATACCTTTACCGGGCTAGGTAATGGACCGTTGACTGCAAATACCGAAAAATAATACACAAAGGCGTAAAAAACATTTTACCAAAACCAAAGGCGACGGCCATTATTTTCGCTTTAACACCGTTAACAACGCTCGATCCTGGCTAATCGCGAGTGATAATGTATAGGCGAAGTTTTCAGTCGAAAACTTAGTAATGGCGTCGTTAAGACGCAAATTATCGTATGCGATGCCCGGGTTTGCGTGACCAGACAGTACTAGATATTGACAACTGTGCAATACGTACGTGCTTTGGATATATTGGTAAGTGAAAGACTCTATAAAGCTAATAATTGACGCTTAGAATACGTAGAACCTAAATAATGGGTAGGACTACAACATTTTGTATACAAATTATTTAGATGGATATAAACAACGGGTTTGAATGTAGAAATGAATTCTAAGGAGTATATTATAATATACGAAATAAAAGTTTGTATGAGAGGCATTTACATTTGATATTGGAATATTGTCAATTTTACAGGCTCAAAACTGGAGACACATAGATGAGACTCGAAACACAACTCATTCGCGTGGGTCACCATAACGGGCTTTCCACCGAGGAGTATGGTAGTTGCTATCTGAATGTATACCAATAAGCTACCAGTAGCGCATGAGACCCTAGACAATCTCACTTACCGAACTATAGCAGCATAGCTGTTACTTTGCGGCGGTTTTTAATAACACATTTAATTCAAAGATTTTTGGTAATTATTTCCTGAGTATTGTCTTGTCGTGTTGTAATTTTACGACGCTGTGTACCAGCCAGCCTGAATATTTATGTAGCAATTGTTTATAAAAACACTCTTTGTCTTATTCATAAGCTTTCTTTATATTCTTTGTATCACTTTCAACAGCGGTTCCTCTCGAAAAAATGATTAAAACATGACTATTTAAATTAACAACTTCCATTAAATTATACCCAAAAATGTTTTTAGTCAAATGAAGCAAATAATTTGGCCGCCATTTAAGACAACATCTTTGTTGGAAATTCGCCAGCAAAGCGTTCTATGTTAATACTTTGAATTCTTAATATCGCGTAGAACGGTAAGGTTTTTATTTGATAAGGTCCGGTGTTGATCTCAAGTTTCTTGGTATTAAGTTTGCTGCCGAGAAGGTAAGCGCAACTCCTTAGACTGTGGGCGTATTAAGGATAATAGGCACATTTGGCCCCTTCTGGAAAAAAGTAAGTACGTGAGATATTAAGATCAATAATAATTATGGAGATGAAGTTTTCCAATACTGCAATTGACGCTCGTCGCCACTTTCATGACATACTTATTTTAAACATGCAAATTAAAGGATATAAAATAATTAAGAAATACGAAAATCGTTCTAAATCCCTGGATCCTTCCGTCGTAAGGTGAACTCCTTCAGTTGTGAAGGTCGGCATGATTATGTCCAATGACAGGAGATAACAGTCTGTTGCCAATCGATGGTCTATCTGGACAAAACTTCGCTTACCACAAGATGCAGTACAAATAGTTACCCGAGTAAAGAAAAGAAAAAAAAGCAACATAATAGCAACTTTGTAATGAGCCTGATATTAAAAGTCTACAGCCAAGATACAACATAAATACTAATATGAATTCTGCAAAAAATGTTGAAGATATAGTATTTGATAGCCTAAACTCTATTTAGATCATACCCATCATAGCAACCGTCGCTCCACGAGTACGATTTTTGCTTCAGCAATAAAAATTGGTTGAGTTTTTACCGAGAATTTTTATTTCAACAAATCCCCAGAGTTCATCATACGGTTTACGAGATTTAGTAACATGTATTACATTTGTACGTATATTTTTCAGTGGTAAATGTGATTTAGGTACCCAATCAGCGGGGGTTTCGCCGCAAAGCTATCCTAATTTTCTTTGTGGAGTCCGATTTGGTACAAAGGTAATTACGGACGGCACACCGTGGGATTGTCCGTATTATTCTTCATCTTCAGTGTCCCGTGTTAAATAGGTTAAATAGATTTGTAACTGCCTCGGTGGTGCAGTTGTACTATGATATGATTGCAAAGCTGATGTCTCGGGCGCGAATCCCGGCCCGGGCAAAGTGATATTGGATTTGTATATTTATTATCGGCGCGGAGTCTGGAATTTGTGCCCGATATGGCGATAAGTTCGCCCCCTATCACATCGTGGGATGGAACACGCAAAGCGAAACGTGGGTGTCCTGGTAGCACCTCCTGGGAGAAAGGCGTAAGTTTATGTATGTATGTAAATATAATTATACTGAAATAAAATTGAACACTCTTTTGGGTAGTATGATAAACAGTTGACGTTGAGGTTAATTATATTAGTAATCAGTTAATGCTTTTACCATAACTAACGTATCATCAGCGTAACTGCATTCGGTTCATTACCAAGAGGCCCCACGCAATTTTCCAGAAACCAATGAGAAAACAACCAAAACCTCATGTCTAGATATTTTTATCCATAATTTCGGTCTCATTGTTCTCTTTCAGCGTATCAATAATGTAATTGATAGAAAACTATCTATAGTTCTTGAAGATGCAAATTTTTGCCTCACGCAGGAACCTAAAGTACACACGTGACTCCCTTGCACCGACCACTTTAGAACAGCGCGGTTGCGTAACTTTTTAAGAGAGTAAATTGTACGCCTTTTAGCGGAGAGCCATTGTTTATCTTTATTATTTGGTTTGAATCAACACATTAGTGACCATACTACTCCATTTGAAAAGTAGTTTTGGTACATTTTATTGTAAGCATTCACGTTGTTTTAGACTTCGATTTGAATTTGATTTTGCGTCCAAAGAATAATTCAGATAAATAAAAAAAAATTAATGTACGCCACTCTAGTAATTGTGAATGATATAAATTCATTAATCTATTTACCTTTATATTATAACTTCGCTTAATTAAATCAAAGGAAATCAATGACAAAATAGGATCAATATTAATTCACTGAACATCAAGCACGGTATCTTGATTAAAACGATTAAAGGTAAACATCGTAGCAAAACCAACGCCTCTAAAAGGGTAAATTCGCTTTTGATTTTCGAGGAAGGAGAATATTACAAATCAAGTATTTAGCTATCGCTACACCGATCCAAAGTAACAATAATTTTAATAGTTCTTGCAGTATCGCTGTAGATACAGTAATGAACTACGGCCGAGGCGACGCATTAAGCGCCAATGGCTCTACCTCTTATAATAAGTTAGTTATGATTATTATTACAAAAAAGGATTACTCTGATGTCAGTTGATATAATACTAAAGAGATGTATGTGCCCAATTCAGTAATTAATCGAAGCATTCTGTATAAAATTCATCATAGAGCACGCAATGCTTTAAAATCTCCTTTCGAAAAGATTTTCTTATGCCGTCTCTTCTTCAAAGCTATGCTATGTTTCAAAACAGTGTTAGCATTCATGAATTACTCCAACAACTTTGTAGGTATCTGACTAAAGAAAATGTTCATTACTTTTATTATTATTAATTATTATTAACCAGAATGCCACATGAGCAGTACGATGTAAGCCTCACGTCTGTAGACATGACAGATCGTCACTCAGAATTTATAAATTCTAAGCCACTATTTGATATTGGAATGTACTCTTTACTCCGAAACATTAGATTTTTTGAAAGTGATACGATGCGAAAATATGTATAGAGTAACATCGCCAATAGCGCCGACTGACGACAAGCTGAAAGTCTGACAATTTCCTTTTAATACTGTCCGCCTCGCCTACACAGTACCTACGTAATACAGTATAAACGATTCCGTGTTAATATCTGAACATTGCATGCACCACACAATAGAGTTTATAAAGGCCTTTCTTGAAAATAACCTCATAAAGCTAATTGTTCCATTAATGAAACATTCTTTCAGGTCTGTTCAAAAGCAGTTAGTTGCTAGACTATATAAATTGGTTATCGTGAATACTGGATATTACGGCCTCTAGTTTTATAGTGATCAGTCTATTGTAGTTAATGTTTTTAATGTTTTTAGTATGAGACACGAAAAATGCCTACAATTTTCGGCACAAAAACCAAGATATTCCTTGATATGTTGGGTGGAATGACCTATTGGAAATTTAGTAAATAAGACTAGGTATTAGCATAAATCGGTATATATTATATATGTATAAACAACAGCCCACACTTTTATTCCTTATAGGAAAGGTGCTACTATTGTCACCCACAGTTCGGCCAGCGTATCTTCATCCCAACATGGGATAGGGGGTGGGACTAGATCCACGTTGGGCTCAAATTCCGGTCCCGAGCAAAGTATAATAGATTTTTATCTAATAGAAAAATTCACATATATCCGATATAATTTTCGTGTGTTTCAAAACACTTTAATTTAATTCCTATAAAAGGAAATCCGGCCATGCATAGTAAAACTTACCTGAGCATAGCCGTAATAAATAAACCAATAATGCATTCTACTAGAACTCCCGCAATAGTAATTCATGTTTTATAGGTGACGTGAGGCATTGCCATAAACCATGCAGCCAGTATACCTATACCGCCTTAAACAAGAATTGAAGAATCGAAACCACGACCCATTACAAGAGTTTTGCTTCTAAGCTAATTGCTAAGAGCAGTAGGTATAATTATTATCCTTATGTAAGTGATTAATTAAAATACAATAATAATTGCGGTAATAAGAAAAATGAAGTATAAACAATGGGTATTATTATTAAATAGTTTCGATTAAATATGAACAATCAATGCTCAGTATATTTTACATTCATTTTTCATAATTCGTGAGGATAACTCTGATTTTTTTCTTGCCTATAAAAGATTATAAAGTTTTTTATTTATTAATATTTCTGTTGCTTTGTACTAGTTGCCATAAATGAATGCCTACACTATGGCGGTACTCAGCGTCGACTGTCGTGCAGGCAGACGCGTGCCTGGGCGGGCGGCAGGCGCGGGAGGTGCGAGGGACGGACGCGGGAGGGGGGCGGCGATTGGCCCGGCTTACCTCAAGCCTTCAGTCCGCGACCGACCGCAGGAGGGGGCACTCTACGTCCGTTCTCCGACCAAACCAACAACCGCGTGCTAAAATAACGTTTGCTAAATTAAATTGCTAGTGGAATAGTATTTCGCGACAGTGTTTTGTTGTTCCTTCGCCTGTGACGTCACCGCGCCAGGGTCTGGGCGCCACGAGCCGCCGACGTGACGCGGTCGCTCCGGGGTGAAATTTTCAGTAGTGGTAGGTACACAGTACACATTGTTTGACTGTAATTGATTGTATCAATTTATAATTTGTTGCCTTTGTGGACCGTTTAATCGGTTAATGGTGTTGAAAGAGCACTTATTATACGAAATAAGTGGTCACGTAGGACCTTTCGGTTTTGCGAGGTTGCAAATGTAATAATAACAAAGAGTGGTATGGATTTATGGAATCTTGGCTTTTTTTGTGCTTAAGGTTCCTATTAGAGGGCTGTGTTAAAAGGTTTAGTGTTTCTTATTATACTTTTGTCTAGGGATAATTAAGCAATATTGACCCTTATTGATGTTAGATGATATCTTAGCTATGTTATGTCATATCGACGAATCATAAACCAGTGCATAAAAGATAGTGTAAACAGGGTATAAATTAAGATAATTTAAAAGTCCACTTGGGGATTAAAAAATATCTATATTAATAAAGTATTTAATTTGATATTTATAAACCAAGACATTCTCATTCTTCATGAAGCCAAGAGTTTATCCATAACCGAAACAATGGTAATTAAAATATACGTTTATAAAACACTTAAAAAATATTATATTTTAAAATATGTTATTAGAATACACATAATATCAGCAAATAAGCTTATTCTTTATTTTTCGGCTCCTGGTTTACAAGAGCAAACCGACTGAATTTTTTGTGAAATAAAATTTGTTCAGTCCAAAATAAAACAGATGGTGACAAAAATACGGAATAGTTTAAAAATATATAATGAAGAAGTTAATTATTCAATATGTTCCAGAAGAAAAGAAAATGTTTTCTAAATACAAAAAGCGAGATATACGCACGTTCATGTGCGAAGATAAAACTCCATATTATCATTGTCTAACACAGACACAGTATAAGTAGCAACATACGCAAAGTTTAAGGAAAACATACCACGCTCATAGAGTAGCAGATAAGCAAACATGCGCCGACACCACAACAGAATAAGTCACCAAACCAACAATTTTGGCAATCACACGTTAAAGGTAGCTCGGCTGATATACTTTTTGACAAATCTTCCATGATACTAGTGGGAATGAGAGAGCAACTAAAGGCCAATATCTCATTTTTAATCCTACTTATTTTTATTTATTTTTTCTTATATTTTATTATAAGTTGTCGAGTTCGTTGCATTATGAGCACGGTAGCGGCGGTCAGCAACCCAAAGCATGGTTTGATAAATTCCGACTACACTCACCATTAATTTAAGAAGCCAATTTGAAAGAAATAAAGAAAGATTTGTGTACGAAACGGTGTTTCGAAAGGGTGATGAAGTGACACACGTCTACTCACACAATATACAGGAAAAACAACACCAAGCTACAGGTGCCAATAGATCAAATGCTAAAGATCTAATTATGATTTTAATGATTAGCTAACACAAATCACAGCCTAAATCAATGGGTCACGAAGCTTAACACTAGATTTACCAGCAATTTAAATATACCTATTTCTACCTTAACCAGTCAATATGACTGGTTATAAGAAAAAATGCTCATTGTAATTCTAGACTTTATTTACTTTCAAAAATTAGTAAAATGAGTTCAAAAATAAAATATTTTTTACACGAATGAATTTATGCATGTTGTCAAATAACAAAATAGTTAATTTTTTTTCAGTTTATCGCTCACAATTTCTACATATGTAGATTTTGCTACGTGTACACTTTCCGCATAGACTTTTTTTGCATTTATTGCAAATATTTGTAGTCTTATTGTTATTGCAGTATCCTATTTGACACCATTTGCGTACAGAAACCGTGCCATCTGTAGTTGGTATACATGCTTCATGTGGTTTTTGCCTTGAAGTCTGATATTCTGAAGCAAGTTCTTCTGCTAATCGAAACAAAAAATCTTTCCGTGAGATATTTTCTCCTGTTGTATTTTTGTATAATATCCAGCTATTTATTCCGGCTAAATCCAAAATATTGAAAAACACTTGAAGTGGCCACCTTCTTGAACCAGACTTCACCGTATATTTTCGTGCCATTTGATCAGTGACATCGACGCCAAATTTAGTTTTATTATAAAACGATACAGTTTCAGGTAATTTTATAGCAGCTTTATCAATTTTGATGTGTTTATGTTTCGTACTTAGTATAAGTACTTTTTTTTTGGGTTTGCTCTTATAAACAGTAAGTGTGCATCCATTAGATTGGTATAACAACGTTGAGAAACGTGCCATGTTGTCTTTTTTCAATTTGCAATTTTTCGGCAGTTCCCTCTTGTTTGCGCGTATTGTACCAACTAACGAAGTGTTTTTAGATCGTAATTTCAACGCCAAAGGAATACTTGTAAAAAAATTATCAGTTGTTACAGTTCTACCCTTCATTGTATAAGGTTCAAGAAGTTTCATTACGACAAATTCGCTTAGGGGAGTTGACGCATTTCGAGTCTCGTCTTTTCCTAAATATGGAAAGCCATTTACCACGTATTTTGTTTCTACATCAGAGGCCAGCCAAAATTTGATGCCAAATTTTTGGGGTTTGTTTGGCATATACTGAGTAAATCTGCATCTAGCCTTCGTTGGAAAAAGTTGCTCATCTACGGTAATATAAGCTCCCGGTTTGAAGCAATTTTGACTGTTTTCAATAAATTTATCCCAAACTGCTGAGACTAAAGCGAACTTGTCTGTTTGCAAACGTTGACTTCTCTGATTTCTTTTGTCGAACCGAATGTATCGTAAAATATCAGTAAAATCTCGTCTACTCATAGTGCTAGAAAAAAATGATGGTCCCCACTTGTTGTTCCACAAATATTGAAGTCTCAAAGTATTTCCTTCGTATGCCCCACGTGCATACAATATTGCAAGAAATGCCTTCAATTTTTCTTGCGTAATTGTCCAGGATTTCCCCGAAACTCGAAAGGCTTCTAACTCTGTACAAATTCGTATATGTTCCAAAATATGATTGTCAATCAATAATAGGAACGCACTACTTACATTTCCGTTCATAATGTTTCTTTTAGCATGTGCTGTTGGACCGTGTACGTCTTTGAAAGTACTATGAATTGGTAATCTACCAACAATACCTCCTTCTTCAATTCTCGTCCAAATAGTTCCGTCTGCAGCAATTTCAGTTTGCTGATTTGGTACTTTACTTTCACCTTCGTCTTCAGAACTGGAAGGGAATCGCATGCATCGTCTCGTACGTTTGTTTGGAATATTTTCCCAATCACTGTCACTTGACTGATCTATATTATGTTCATCAGAAACTTCCTCATCACTACTCAAGATAATAGAACTGTTTTCATCATTGCCTTGTGGATCAATTTGTGTATCTAATAATTCACCGTCACTATCAAATAATTCACTTTCCACATCTGAACAATCCTGAGGTATGCTGGTTGCATTTTCTAAATATGTAGAAACTTTATTTCGTTTTGACATTATCAGGGACTCACGATATGCAGGCTACTTTCTGAAGAATATATTATTGAAAATTTTCAAATACATGTGATGAATGATTACGTTTTGAGATCGCTTGCAATAAGTACTCATAAAAAATTCGAAGATCAAAGATAACGTAATCACCTAAATCGGCTCAATTACAATAAAGTAATGAACAAAAGACGCATGGGCACTATTAGTATTTCCACGGTCTCATGATTCTCCCGAAATCATACATTTCTTCATAGAAACATGCACCAGTCATTTTGACTGGTACTGGTATAAATAGAATTTAATATATATATATTTGTTAATGACATATATAAAGTAAAATTAAGTTCATAAAATATATTCTGTGCTTATAGCTACAAAAGTCATACCATTAATTTGGAAAGCAAATGTTTAATGTCTCTAGTAATTTTGAATTGAAGTTGCACGACCAGTCAAAATGACTGGTCTGGTAAATCTAGTGTTAATTGTTTGAAATACGAGGAACAACTTACGCTAGAAGTATGCAACCCGTGTGAGCCCAAAATATGATACACTAATTGAGTAAGAATGCTACGACTTGTCTTCCGTCGTCATATAATATACTAGCAGAACGTCCCAGCTTCGCCTGGGTGCAAATGTTTCTTGTTTCCACTCCACACCAGATACATGTTATTTTTCGTGTAAACTAGCATTCTGTATATGTATTATACATATAAACCTTTCCCTTGAATCACTCTATCTATTAAAAAAATCACATCGAAATCCGTTGCGCACTTTTAAAGATCTAAGCATACATACGGACAGATAGACAGACACATAGACAGCGGGAAGCGACATTGTTTTATACTATGTAGTGATTGTACAGTGATTGTTTTGTAACCACTATGAAGTTGCCACTGATCTCACTCACCTTACAAAATGCAACAGAAAAGTTGTCTACTATCTCGGATGAGCCAACCTAATAGTACCGTAGCTTTAAAAAGCCAGGCTTTATTACTTCCAACATAGGTGGGAAATAAGAAAATGTATTTCTATAAAACTCAAGGGATAAAAAGGGATAGGGGATCAATATAATGTAAATAGGTGTCAGGATTTCCAAAATTTCGTCAATATGGAATCCTATCGGGTGTTGGTATTAAACATTGTTAATGATTTTATTTACGTTTCACAAATTTATAGTACTAATAAATATTAATCAGGCATCTTTAGTAACAATTTGTATGGATAATACGTTTACATTGTGCTGAATCGCGGTTGTCATATTAAATGACGGTCTTTGGATATACACAAAGTGCATACTTTGTTGCATCTCTGTGAAACCTCATTCAGATTAACATATAAAAATAATTACACTTGGTATATTATAAATTTTTGGCTGATAATATAATATAAGATGTCCAGTCTTATTATGTCCAGTAGTTACGCTGGCTACAATGTTCTAAAAACCGGAACACAACCGTGCATTTACACTGCTGTTTGACGGTAGAAATTGACAAATTTCACATAATATCTTTGGAATTTTGGTTGAGAATCCACATGTATTGCAGTTTTTCTCGCGATATTTTCCTTCAACCTGAAAGTGACCGACGGTTTACTTTGAATATATACATAACTTCAAAACGTAAGTACCTTGGGGTCAATGCAAACTTTCTTTTACCAAATCGGTTCGCAGCGAATTACATTAGCACTCCATATCTTCCGAATTAGCGTCTCCATCTGTATAGTAGGCTTAAACAAAATCACATGCAAATTACGTTAATAGAAGAAATTCAATTTTGAAAGGCGCAAATTGGATCGCTCGGCCATGAACTTGGACACGGAGCCTTTATTATCACAACTTATCAATCCAAATTTTCTTCTTAAAGATTACGGATGCTCAATACCCCTTTGTTCTTCTCATCCTTTTTTCCTTCCCGCTCCTCTGTCAATTGGGCCGGCAACACATCCATGATCCAGCGTCGTGGATGTTTATGGGCGGCAGTCATCGCTTACCATCAGATGACCTGTTTGCTCGTTTGCCGGACCTATAAAATAAAAAAAGAGCTGTAAGATGAGAAGTGATAATCATAATATGGGGATAAAGACTGAGCTGTCAAGTCCTGGCTTCGATTTTATAAATGGATAATACAGTTTATGCGATTACCTGGCACTAGATTTCATTCTCTTAAGCTAGCATTGGGGGGCACTTAAATCAGAAGTCTTCAGTAGTATATCCTTAAATCGGGGAATACCTTTATAATCTTTTCCTGTGCTATTGAGAGAAGTTGACATTTTTGGAGGCTCAAACTTCTAATTCATTTTGTGCTGATGATATTGTCCGGATTGAAGAAGACATAGTGTTCCTAAGAAATTAGTCAAATTTGTTCACGGTGTTTTTTTTTGTAAGTCACTGTAGATCCTGACTGACTAAAGCTGCCCTAAATGGAATCAATTTGATCACATCATGTACACTGGGTTTCCAGAAATGTATTTTCCCATGCACACATGCACTCTCACTATTTCCGAATGTAATATAAATTATGTTAACTGCAACACGCATAACGTCGCGTTGACCCCGTTAAGGCGTGGGAAAAGTCTATGAATGAATTAAAAAGTATCTTGAAGATATTCCTCAAAGTTTCCGACATTTTTTAGATTCCATTCAACGTGCACTATTCTTCGACCCTGCCATTTCATGAGGCGATGTCTTATTTGGCGTCAATATTTATTTTCACTTGATGTGTATGTAGATACGCTTAGTGTTAATTTAATAGTCAGTTTATTGTATGCTAAATTGTGGTCGAGAAATTCAATGATTTCATAGTATGGGCTAAGTGGTCTGACGCAATGACTGCTTGTTATCTTGTTTACAGTTTAGACTAAAATATTATTTATTGCGTGGGTCCGGAAAAACAGCCTACTTGGTGGTAAATGATTAACAACCCATTAACACCTATACCTTAGGGATTGTTAGTGCATTGTCGGCCTTAAAAAATGTACGTTGAGCCTCCTGCAATCTCACTTACGGAAGCAAACACGACTGCCAAGCCGTCGCACTTGGTCTGTTTAAAATAAGAGAGTGCTAAGTACAATACGTTTAAACTGACTCATTCTTACAATAGTCCTTGGCAAGTACAGTGTGCTTTTCCCAATTTTATTTATTTATACCTTGGAATCAAATTAGGTGGAATTTGGTTTAGACGCTCGTTAAGGGTATGAGAGACCACGTGCTGTGTCATCCATCAAGCTTTTGCTATCAGTAAGACCGCATTTAATCACTGCCCTCGCAGTAATTTAGCCTTATATGACCCATGGATAGTGGGGACATTCTTATGCCCCCTAACCACGGGGCGGCAGCTATGAAACTTGTAAAAGGAGACGAAAATT
This sequence comes from Theretra japonica, assembly GCA_033459515.1. Lineage (NCBI taxonomy): Eukaryota > Metazoa > Arthropoda > Insecta > Lepidoptera > Sphingidae > Theretra > Theretra japonica. The sequence continues at coordinate 5,621,493 of CM065928.1, forward strand.
TAGGCTTGTCGATAAATGATCTTCACAATTATATCTTTTTCTGTCGGATATTCTGAACGGATATAGCCTATTTTACATTATTCAGATACAGAATTTGTTATATCCTCATCCTCACTAATAAACAAGGAAAATATACGATAATTGTAATTGTTTTTTTTGTGCAATAAAGTGTAAATAAATAATTGATAGCTAATTTATAGTTTACAAAAGCAATTGCTAGTCAAGGCTTTTAGAAATGTAAATACAATCAAAAATAATTCATAATCAAATGAAAAATAAATCTAAATTGTATGTTTAATTAATAATCAACACATAATTAAGCGTGTAATGTAACAAACACGTTGATAGCATCATAATTAGAACTTATCGATCAAATTGAGGAAATGATTATAATTATCCACAGGATGTAAGAATTATCAATACGATCGCAATTCGCCGCCCCTTCAAATATTATCGTAACCGCAAAATTTTAATTTTGCAGGAAGAAAAAAACTTTTTTTAGGTTATGTTTAACAGCGCGGCAACCCACGATGATGAATTACGAACCCGACGAAAGCTATTTTTTGCCCTTTATTCTTTATAAATGGAAATAAATTATCTATTACCAAAATAACGTTATTACTGAAAACATCTTAGACGTTCGCTTCTTGGTTTCTGAGAAAAAGATTTTCTGATATTGTTCGGGGAAAACTTAAATAGCGTTTTATGTAGTAATAACATAGTATTAAAACTAGCTTCTGCCCGCAACTCTGTTAGCGTGGTTATCTTTATAAAAAAACCCATCCCGTTATATCCCGCCTTGTCCCATCTTATTCTCACTCAAGATACGTAATCCAGTCCCATACCATCCATTTGAGTACAAAAAAGTAACAAATATATCGGATTTCCTCCCTCATCCCACGGATTTTTCGGAATAAAAAGTAGCCTCAGTGTTAATCCAGGGTGTCAGCTACCTCCATACCAAATTGCATCGAAACGCATTAAGCCTTTTCTGAGTTCTTCGCGCATTATTCTATTCTATAATATTACGTTAATATAGTCCCCCCATATCAGATTTTCTCATTTATCTTCCATGTACAGACATCGATCGCTTACAAATTTATTATATGTATAGGTATATATTATGTCATTATAATTATTTATATAATGAAAAAAGATGAAATAATATTTTGGTAATACCTGTTATATTTAAGAAAATTAAATTTGTTTGGATATCGTACCTATATTGTGGTGTATTACTTTGTATGGTTTTTTTTATTGCTAGGTTCAGCAACAGTTCACATGATGGTAAGTGATCACTGCCGCCTATAAAAATCCACAACATTGGATCATGAATGTGTTGCTGGCTCAATAAATTAGAAGGAAAGCGGGAAGGAAAAAAGATGGGACGAAGACAGGGGTATTGGGCATCCAACAATCCCACTCATCCAATGAAACGCGACATCGAAGCGAAGAATGACATGGTAAACAACCTTGTAAATCATAATGTAAATAAAAAAAAAGTCTAAGCTCTAAAGTATGATGCTTGTGAATTTTACAATACAAATTACTACGGATTTCACATTTGAACATCATATCGCAATTGTTGCGATTAAGGTTTTTCATTGAGAATTTCATTGAAATCGTGGTGGACTGTATAACCTAACCACTCTCAATCGTGCTCTCGATTGTAGAGGAGGCTCGTACCCTGCAGTGGGACATATATGAGCTGATACAGTATTGAAAAATCTACGTAATTACCTGTGAATTTTTACTCGAAGGTAATTTAATGGATCAATAGTGTTGGGTTCAATGGAATGAATGTCTTAATAATGCATTACGATATTTTTCGATGGAGCTTGCAAATGTTCACTTATAAATAAAAAAAAATTAGCTATGAAACGTAACAATAAGGCAGTTCTGATCCTTCAAGCGTGTACGACATGATATTTATGCTCATAATTTGCATTTACATGTAAAAATCCTTGATGCAGATCAAAATATCCGCAGTTATTGAGAAATAAAACTCATAAAAATTCATTGACTTTCAGTACGTTAGATTCTAAGATAAAATTCTTTCAGATAATGATGTGAAGTGTCAATAACAACCTAATTCTGCAGCCGTATCTTCATTGTGACGATGATATCGAAAAATATATTTCGATAGATCTGTGATAGCGGTCTGAGGACAACGGCCGAGGTTCAAACCGATGCCCAATTGCGTAAATCAATTATCATGGTTAATTACATCAATCTGATCTAGATTTATTAAATATATACGAGAATTATCACGTATTTTAGCACCTGTAATAATGCCAGGAGCCAAATTATTAATTACGTTTATATTGCCTTATCTATGTTCAATTAAACTATAATTTTGTTGTCTTTAAGTACTGACAACTTCTGTTTTAGAAGGTAAAATGCGTTGGCATCATTTCCAACATCGAGAAGATGCTATACGGTAATTAACCTTTGTTGAAATTCTTTATAGAGCTTTCAAATCTACATGATGTAGAGCAACACATTCAAACTAACTAGTCGTTTATCAGAAAAATACTACGTAATCGAAATCACAGAATTTTAAAAATGTAGGGATTAAAACTACGTACTCAACCATGCTGTTGATATTCTTATTCTAGATACGTCCAAGACCGTGATTTTCAGGTGCAATAAATATATTTATTTTTGATGTTGCGCCTTTCAAAACCCTTTCTCTAACATAGGAAAAAAAATTAAGCTCCCCTTCCGATTGGGCGAAGGAATATTATAGCGTCACTAACCTTCCAGACTCATTCCTTAATATCCTTAGAAGCGAGTGAGAAATGTCTGGACTTTAAACAAAAATAACATGGCAGATTCAATAACGCAGCATCAGATTTGCAAGTTAAATCGGGTTCATGAACTTCGTCCTGTTCGATGGACGTTTTATTTGAATTCAATAATGGCGAGACACTTCTATGATCTTTTATGTGCGGTTGTTATTAGAGATGTCGATATGAAGCGAACTGGGTGATTGGATCGTCATATTTTAGTTTAGCAATAAGTCCTTCGACATCCGTACTAACATAGGTTATTATAGCGAGATCGATATTTCATGTTCCCGTACTTTTATCATTCCTGTGTACATACAGGAAAATACAAAATACATTTCATTTCAGGTTTTCATTATTGTTGCGTGAGAAAAAAACAAATTAACAAACGCATTCTATCATTTATAATGCGGATTAGGACTTTATTACTGCATTCAAGTAATTGAACGCCAAAATTGAAGTCAATTTTTCAGTACGTTCTTTGATGGCTTAAGCTTCAGATATAGAGGCTCTATATCATATTATTGGAGTCGTCACGCGATCCTTATTCCCTCTGTCGAATGGTGTTCAACTTACAATTTTTCACCCAAATATTTTATATTCGTTGAAGCAAAAATATTAACAACACCTATTTTCCAATTATCTTTATTGGATCTGGTGTAATTGGATGCTCCCAACTATGAAAATATATGTACAACAAATTGTTTGCGTTGCTCTTTTCTCTTTTTACACTGAATATTGCATAGCACACCGCAGTTTTTCTGATACCTATAGTATATCTATATACTATATCTATCAGTCGGTCTACTTCAATTCTATCTAGAAAAATATTGAAAATATTTGTTTTTATTAAAATTGAGTTCGGAGATGAAATATCGTATTTTAAAAGCGAGCAATTATTGGTCGAACGGGCATCAACTGTGTGCTTTTGATTTATCATTTCAATGCAATTCGTTTTAATTTCGCCCAGTATTTTATTTTAAATAAATGTTAAAATAATTTAACCAGCATTTATTTGAAGTAAATTGAAGTGCGATTGTGAAATTTTCAATGTTTATATTTTACTTGTTAAGTTTAATAAATAAATAAAATAAATCACTGCCGCGGTGGCGTAGTTGTACTACGGTACGATTGCAAAGCTGAGGTCTTGGGCTCGAATCCCGGGTCAGACACAGCTATATGGATTTTCCAATTCATTATTGGCCCAGAGTCAGGAATTTGTGCCCGATATGGCGATAGGCTCTCCCCCTATCACATCGTGGGACGGAATATACAAGGCGAAATGTGGGTATCATGATGGCGCTTCTGCCTACCCCTTCTGAGAAAAAGACGTGAGGTTATATATGTGTGTTATTAAGTTTATTGTCATAGTAATTTCTGTTGCGCATATAAACAAATCTTATATTTGAAACTTGCAAAATATTGAGTTCACTTAAAATGACCATAAACGAGATTTTCTTAAAACGAAAAAAATATAACAATAAAGAAATCTTCCGGATCGATTGATACTTGACCTCTTTGAAGTCGTTCAAAAAGAAAACAACTACATAATCACGTGACAAAATATTTTTGCACAAGTAAATTCACTGAGGGAGTTTGGTGGGAATATAATAGAACTGACGTATATCTCTCGTTTCATTTTCATTAATTTGCTGCATTTTAGAGTTTTATTGCGTAAAGTAGAAGGCAATTATATAATTTAAGGCATAGTAGTATTCAATAAAATTCTGTAAAGGTGCACAAGTAAAGTGGAGGTTAAGCAAGAATGGTTTATGTGATTAATTAGATTTTTTTGCCGAGCTCTATCAAGAGTTTTAGTTAGGCCTTCTTCGCCTTACTAAAGCATGACTACGGACCAACTGACGGACAATGGCAGACTATATTGACCATTTTCGGTTATTTTCAAATTACGAATTAAATTTAAAATTACGATTATTTACTAAAATTCACTGTTTTTTTAATATATAAATGTAATAAAACCAGTGAATTTTAGTAAATAATCGTAATTTTAAATAAATTTCGGTTTCGGTTTCGGCTGAAAAACTAGTTTCGGTCGAATACTAAGTACTCGACGACTGGCTATAACAAACCGCGCGAAGCTATAACAGAGAAAAAAATCACTGAGCAACAGCATCGTCTAATCAATAGTGAAGTTGACAATCTTGTTAACAGAGCGATTAACCACCGTCGTGGAGTAGCAAGATCTCGGCAACACACGGCTCGGCTAATTTCGATTCGCGCTCTACTGATACCGGTACGGTCTTTGCATTTATATCTGTGTTTACTAAAGCGATTACTAAGGTCTGCTAGATCATGAAATTGCCTTGACATTTCTACGATATATTTTATAGTAGGTTTACGTATACATAATGATTTAATTAAAATGTGGATTGTTGTTAATTACATGCGAGAATTTTGTTTAATACACTTTCTAAAATTTATTTATGTAATGAACAATGTAAAGAAACTAGTTAAGTGTTGTATACGATATCTTTGAAGAGCTTTACTATAGGTTAATTCTCCTCGGAGTCTGTGTTTTTTTTTAAATTGAAATGAATGGCAAGACGAGAATGTCATTCACCTATGGTAAGCGATACGACCTTTCATAGACAGTATAAAAACCAAACAACACCATGAATTACAAAGCATTGCTTGGCAATCCTCTGGGCTCGCCGTCCTGAGACATAAGTTGCATTGTATCTGAAGTCACTAATACTACCACCTGGCTTCGTATTTGCTCGCAGTCTGTATATACCCTGTATAAAAATCGTCTATTTCAAAAGTGTTGATTTGCATCCTTTAGAAACAATTTTTTTTAAAAACATTTCTCCAATCATATAATGCTCTAGTAACTGTATTGTAAAGAAACCTTTTCACAATATTAAAGGAATAACTTAGAAGCCATCAATCGAAAGGATGACACCCACGTAAATAAAAAACTTTCGTATTCCTTGTTGTGTTGAGTAGTGTTTATGTCCATACACAGAATTCATAACTTGAAAAGTTTTTTCAATAAACTAATGCTGTTTGTGAAGAGGAAACGCGCTAAGCAACATTATTGTATTAACGGGGTATGACGTGATTTGTGGCAGGTACCTCAATTATATCACATTCAGAATATATCTTATTTATAAGCATAAAATATATATACAAGTATAAGGTGCTAAAATATTAATAATTAAATTAAATTAACCAAAAACAAAACTATAATATTTAAATTAGGTAAATACCTATATCACCATAATTGATCCGTGCTTAGTTCTGTCCATAATATTAACAGAATTCTTCTAACCTTAGGTACTTCTGTTGAGCTCCTTCACCACTTCTTCCTCTCCAAATGACGGTTATCACTTATCATCAGGTCAACCACTCGCGTTTGACTCCTAAGTACCTCATCATCATTGCGTATGGAATTCATCCTGCGTGGATCAAACTTCTATTTCCAGGTTTTTGCTGCAGTAGGAGTATATTTATGTTGCCCAACATTCTGCCGGGAAAATAGCGAAGTGGGCATTCGTTTGCCACATGGGACGGGGTCTGGTCAGGTCTTCCGCAGTCGCATTATGGTGACTCCCTTAAACCCCATTTACTCCTAAGTACCTGTACTTGTACCAGTCAGATCTGCAACTTAAACAACCGAAAGTCATTAATGGCAACGCACCTCAACCGATTTAACAATCGCACGAGCTGATTGGGTCATTTTGAAGGTAAAACGAGGTCTCAAAATATACACCGAGCTATCTCAGTGTGCGTTCGGCTTAATATTCGAAAATAATATTTACCTCATTTGGTATTCAGTTCAGGTGCCGAAACAAAAAGTACTTAGGTGGCGCCCCTTAATTTAAATTAGGACCTCGACGCGCAGGCTTGTGTTACTCATAATTTAGAATATGCGATTTAAATAATTCATATTTAGTATGATAAATGATAATACCAATGTTATAAAGGAGAGCACGCTGGGACGACGGAGACGGGAGAGCACGTTACGATATTGGTCTCGGTTGTTGGGATTTGGGTTTGGCAGTAATTGGTAAACAATAGGGATACGTGTCTTGAATAAAATCTCGACTGATTAATTACTGGTTTTATAACATATTATTTCGATTTATAAATTAGTGTTAAAGGACTATGTTGGCCTACAAGAGTTCACCGACCCCTATTTAATATAGGGAGATCTGTGCCCAACAGTAACATACACAATAAAATAACATACCTACCTACACAGTTATCACGAATGCCAATAAATCATCTGTCTGGATATTCTATTTTGACGACACTGCATCTCACCTTTATGTGTTAAGAATACATTCCCACCCAAGGCACAGGTACTTTCAATGAATGCTCATTGATCAACTTTTTCTTCACTCAAACCGGTTAGAACTGGCAGCTTACCTTGACCGTAGTAATTACGTCATTATCAAATCCTCCTTATCGTGTCGTTACGGTTAATCTGTTTTCACTGTAATTTACGTCGGTCTAACTCTTGTAGTTACCGTCGATTAAGTTGCCTTGTTAATATGTGTCGATTTATATAATTTTAATTGAGGTCAAAATATTTGGTTTGTTGTTGAAATTATTAATGTACGACCGTTTCATTCATGATGTGGGATTATCTCAAGATCTATTAATAGTATTTCGGTGTTCGGTGTGGTGTGCTGCTGTACATGAAGTGCAGGAATATTGTGAGGTATACTAAGTAAGGATAAGTATTTATATTCAAATAGCGGTCAGGCCCGGCTTCGTTCGGGTGCAGATAGTTTTTGAGTCCACTCCACATGAACTACATATTATTTCGCATACAGCCAAGACTACAGAGATAATTGTCAACTTGTCTTTGTATTTTTACATACATAAACTCACACCTTTTTTCCCAGAAGGGGTAGGCAGAGGTGCACCCAGGACACCCACATTTCGTCTTGTATGTTCCGTCCCACAATGTGATAGGGGGCGAGCCCATCGCCATATCGGGCACAAATTTCTGACTCCGGGCTGATAATGAATAGAAAAATTCAATAACACTTTGCCCGACCCGGGATTCAAACCCGAGACTTCAATTTGTAACCATACCGTAGTACAACTACGCCACCGAGGCAGTCTAAGCAATTTTTTTCCTCAATACAACATAAAGTAACAAAAATTCCGTGTAAAGCACAAAAAATCCTTACATAATGAAAAGCACAGCTATAATCCTTACATTCGATAACAGCCGGGATTGGGGCGTGAAATAATGCCAGATAATAAATTATGGATGTTACCGTCACCCATCCCGTCCCTCGGTGCCCACTGTATCTGATATACGGTCGGGACGCGGACTGTTTTATAGATTCAGCCTCTTAGTAATGCTGCGTGTAAGGACTAACCACGTATTAAATGTTAATGATATTGACAGCCTCCGTGGCGCAGTTGGTTCGACGCCTGCTGTGAAACGAGAGGCGGGCTCGATCCCCGCGCCGAGACAAATGTTTGTTGAACCACAAGTATTTGTTTCGGGTATGGGTGTTTGTCAGACTGAAAAGTCTCTCGTAGGTCCTGATACCCACGACACATGACTTGATCTTATTGTAGGGTCAGGACTATGTTTGTGAGTGTTGGGTGTAATTATTTATTTATATGGATCAGTGAGAAAGTATGTTAATTGCAAAATGACTAGTCTGAAAAATTAATATCGGTTAAGTAGTTTTGCGTTGACTGTACCCATTATGAAAATCTGAATTACAATATTGGTAACTACGAGTAATATTATGAATGCGAAACTGAATATTGTTTTGTCATTCTTTCCAAAGCATTGGATCAATACTTTACTCCAGATCAGTCACGCATTTTTCGGAGTAGTAAGAAAACCATGTCAGTCTTAGAAATTAAACTAAATTTATACATACCCTACAATAAAATCGACTGTAAAAGACTAACAAACATTTTTTTTATTTAAAAAATGAATCGGTTTGTACCTGTACGCAAGGTTAAGGCATTGCTTCCTACCTTTTCGGGGAAATCAGTCAAATTATTTAGCAACTTTGAATTTCAAAACATTTCTTGAGACAAAGTTTCTCATTTCAATATTACCTCGAAATTCGGCGAAATCTAATTGTAGCTCTATTTTGGGGCACCTGTATAAGGGACGATGTCTTAGAATATATTATCCTTTAATGACTAATTCGTTACTTGGGAGCGTTGCCTAGGAGATACCTCTGCTTGATATAGAATATTCCTTTGACCTTTGGATATTTATAGAAAACTAGTTGCCAGTGGTTTCGTTCGCTAGATCAAATGTATCCATACAGGAGGTGTATCTGGGGTAAGAAACATCACATGATTTTTCAATAAGATGGATGAGACGAAAACACTTGCCTGATGGTAAGCGTCACATTGCTAAGCACCACTTAGAACTTATAATTTAGTATAGCATAGCATTTACTTTTTTTTTGTTTTCGCTGGGAAAAAACGAATTATCGCTTCCACTATCTTGGAGGGAGAGCGGTGATGTCGAATTCACCACAACGCATTGGAGTGGCTCCGAGATCCTGAGGCAAAATGCCATTGCATCGCCGGAGCCGCTTTTGCGTGATGCAGCAGTACGGCCCACTTCACGTATTTAAACCTCTTAGTTGCTTTTGATGAGCGCTACGCAGACCCCGCTGCTTGCCCGCAACCATTGGCCCCATTAGTATGACACTTACTATGCTCATCTCAAGAAAATAGGGGAAAGTCTCTTAATTTATAATAATCATTGACTACGATGTTATTTAACGTGCACAAAAACAAGTTAAAAATATTTGATACTAATAAAACAGCTCTTGTACCTTTGATTCAGTAGTCTTAGAGTAAGCGATGTTTGTAACAACAAACTCTAAGATGAATGCAAAACAGACAATGTCAGTTATCTCAGTTTTATCGAGTCGATGGCCTTACCGTGAGATGTATTTATCGTGATAAAAATATATTGAGACAATTTTCCGTCTGATTGCTTTTGTATTGTGTATACATTGTTTTAACTGGATATAATGCAATGAGAAAGATTTTGACATTCTACGCCCTTTGAATGTCGTAGGTATTAAAGTTTTTATATTCATGCTCGGTGGTTGCACCTAGTCTTATATTTCCTGCTTGATATTATTAGTATATTTATGTACACAGCATTTCCTATGCTGTGGTCGCTATTTGGGTGAATATAATTAGTCTGTCACCTGTAGAAATATTGTTCATGATTGAAATAATTTGCTGCGAGAAGGTCGTTTTTCATCATGTCGTTTTTAATAATAATAAATAAATACATCCAATAGTCATACATAGTCCTGACTCCACACTAAGATCGAGTCTTGTGTCATAGATACCAGAAATTCCAGAGACTTTTCGTTTTCACAAGCACCCAGACCCGTAACAAACACCTGTGAATCACACAAACATTTGTTTCGGTTTTTGGAACCCGCGGATCTCCGTGTCACAGGCGGCGTCAAACCAACTGCGCCACAAAGGGTGTGTTTTTCGTCACCATTTCACTTCGGCCAGGGTGGAACCAGGAAATTCTATGACAGACAAACCTGTGGCGCCAGGAAGGCCAGCGTATGAATAAAGTACAGCTTATATCTAATCAGTGCATATTGATTGCATGACCGGATTATATCATAATCGCACTTACTACGAATGTGATGGAATTATTTTTTAAAAATCATGTTGCGATCGTTCATCATTATTGACGTGAGGCATGCGAAGGCTTTTTAGATTGAGAGATTCTGAAAAATCCGGTTCAAAGTACAATGACCGTTTGATTTTTGAAGTGGTTGTTTTAAATTAGCGGCAAGAGACATTACTTTGGTAATTAAGCGTCTGTTTTATCTATTTTACGAATAAATTTCATTAAAAGATTTTTATGACATGTGAAGTCCGTCCTCCTGCAATAAGCGCAATAGCCTAGAGAGCCTAGTTGATTATAGCTTAGGCTCTCAGTCGGACTTTCCATTGTAGAGTAGTTCCATCCGATTAGGGAATTATACATATTTCATATTATATATTATACATATTTCAATAAGCTTCATCATTTTTTTGTTTAATATCCCCATTTTTTTTTCGTATTGTTTCTAATGTTTGGGCAAAAACACTTTAAGCCGTCAGAATCGGAGCATTCACGAAAGCGCACTGCTAATAATTTTTTTTACTTAAAATGCATAATTTTTATCAAAATTCATGACGTGGAAATAGCTTAACTCGTGAGTTTAATAACCATGTGGTTTTCACAAACTTCCATTGCCGAACCGCATGCTAACCACAAGCATTTGAACGTATATTATTCAGTTAATGAAAACGTCATTATTGAACCCACAAAATATTTTGCTTATACATTTGTACGACAAAGTGATTGCAATTCACCTGAACCTGTTGGTAAGCGCAGTACAATCCAGATGGAATGTGACATTATTATTAGACACAATTATACCGGCTCAATTTCATCCCGATGTGCGATGGATGGATCCAAAACGCGAAACACTGACATGGTTCACTATCAAGGGTTCTCAACTCGTGTGTTTTTTATTGCATAGATCTGGCAAACGAGCAAATAGGTCACCTGATGGTAAGTGATCACTGCTGCTCATGAATATCCACAAACCTAGATATGGATGTGTTGCCGGCCCAATTGGGGGTAGAGTGGGAAGGAAAAAGGATGGGAAGAGGGTATTGGGCATCCGGTAATCTTACTCACTGAACGAAACACGACAGCTGAGTTTTCGCTTCACGTCGATTTCCTGAGAGACAGTGGTTTCGCCTCGGATAAGCCTGCCCATTCATGCTGAGACATGACTGACAACAGCGTGGCTCTAGTACTTCCTTCACTTATGTACGTTGGCCGCTATCCAGATGGATACGAACATATTACTACGAGGTTTTGGGTCGCCTATACGATAATTCCTCAAGGAATGAAAAGCAACAGCAAAGCTTGAACTTCATGTTGGTTTTTGTGAGACAGCGACACCACCCCAGTCGTGCCAATCCATTCGTACTGTAGCTTCATATGGAAATGAAAATGAAAATAATTTATGGAATCCATTAAAATGTTCAATATTATTTAGATTCAGTAATTTTTTGATCTACCACCCGGTTCAGAGCGGTTTTCACTAGAGAAGAACGGGCAAGAAACTCTAGTGTTGCTCTTTTCAAAACCAGTTTACAATATAGTGATTTTTACAAAAGTTACAAGTTGGTTTAAATCAGAGCATGCCTATAGCAAAGCCACCAGTTATAAATTATAGGCGTACACAAGGATATGGCAACAATTTTCATCCAAGCCACCAAACAACGCCGTATCAATTTACAAACACATGTCAATAGACACCGTGTCAATCATATTTGCATTGAAATCTTTTATCTTATCGTCCCTCTCGAAAACCCGATATCCGTAGAAAAGTTGTTTATCGACACTCATTTCGAGTTGTGTGTATTGTTTCTATTATCTCTTGTGTTCCGTATTAACGTGCTTATGTTAAATGTTATGAATTCACTGGAATCTGTTTGAGCACTCGTTCTTCAAATATTATGTACGTGGGTCGATGTTATTTAATAATTGACTGAATGCTTGTAAAATTGGCAGAGCATGTATTGTCAATAACATGTATGTTATATAAATATAGTTCCCTAAAAAGCAATCAACATTAAAGGCCCAAAGTAGTTTGACCGCTTCTCTCATCCAACACCGCTCAGCACTTCTACGAAGTTCTTAAAAAATACAGAGAACTAGTGGGAATATAACAAATTAATACGTTTCATTTCCTTGATTTCGACTATTTACATCAGTAAAGAACTTATGTAGTGATTATAGTGATCTGCGGCCACAAAAATCCGTAGTTGAACATGAAATTCCTCCAACAATTTCTGCAATTTATTCAAGCAGTTGCATCGAAATAGCTAACAAAATAAAATATAAAAGCCTTTTATTCCATGCACCAAATATTACATTGCTTTCAGTTTTGACTACCTCAGTGGCGTAGTTGTACTTCGGTAAGATTACAATGCTGAGGTTTCGGGTTGGGCAACGTGATATTGAATTTTTCTATTCATTATCATTCCGGAGTCAGAAATTTGTGCCTGATATGGCGATAGGCTCGCCCCCTATCACATCGTATGATGGAACAAACAAGGCGAACCGCGAGTGACCTGGTTACCTGGACCTTCTAGGAAAAAGACGTGAGCTTATGTATGTATGTTCAGTTTTGAATCAATATGTAAGAAATTAAAAAATATGAAATTAATTTTAACAAGCATAAATTACATTGCAGCCCCTTTCCAATCCATCAATCAATATTCTTTTATATCGGAATAACTTTATCCAACTAATCGCGTTTGAATTAACTACTACGCTTAAACACATTCCTAGATCTCATATTAACCCGTTTCATTCGCATAAAAGCCAATCTGTTCCCTTTGCATTTCTCACCACATTTGCCGCATGCATCCCCGTAATAGAAGCTAATTTCGTTCTAACCCGTCCAACAAGGTTACGCAATTGGTCCTTCAAGCCACTTACATTGGAAGTTCTAAAAGTGTATATGTAATGCTTAAAAATGGAATTTGTGCACGTAATTGTGGGTGGGTATTGTGTAGATTGTTTTCATTTAAATAAATTACGTATTTTTATTTGGAAGCGGTGAAATGACTGATTATTTCTGGGTTTAATTTTAAAATATTGAATGAATTTCGTGAAATTACTTGATACTAAGTTGAATCATTCTTCAATATATCATAGTGGCTTGTAATCATTGTTTAAAGTTTTACCTACAAGTACTTGATCCTTATTAAAAATACAACTGAGAATAGAAATTAAAAATATGATTAATAGTCCTTAGCCTTTTTTTTAGTTGCAGTAGAAAGCCTGCGTATGAGTTAAAAGCTCTTTATATAATAGAGCTTCTATTTATACATTCACTAGATATTTATATAGGGCGTAAACATTGTTTTTTAATTGTGTTGTTGTTGTTGTGTTTTTTTTATGGTCATCAGAACGAAAAAAAGAACATTATACTCGTATAGGTAATGAAACGAAATGAATGAAAATGAAATGAAAATATTTTTTGAACCCATAAAATGTCATACATTATTTAGATTCAATCACTTTCTCTTTCTTCATTACCACCCGGTTCACAAGTCTGTTTTCACCAGAGAAGAACGGGCAAGAAAGTGTAGCGTTGCTCTTTACAACCTAACGTAATCTTAAAAGTACAGCTTATTACAAATGAAGCACGTTTTAATACGTTATACTAGTAGGTATCGCGAGCACGTGAGAATACCACTCAGGTATACACAAAGGCGTGGAGACGCCAGACCACTTCGGACTACCTTTTGTGCACTCCAACTAAAAGTCACTTTTGTTATCACATATTTGTTCATTTTTAGACAATGTACTGTTTTCTTACTGCCGTTGTAAGCAGAAGAGCTAGTGGCCCGCCAGATGATAAGCGACTCATAGACTCAATGCCAAGGGCAAACTCAATCATCATTAATTTTTAATTAAGTTACAACTAAATCGGAGTTAATAGTCGCACACAAAGAATTACCACTTGTCACCAAAGTTTCGGCGAGTCTTTTGAGGACACTAGCTTGTCTTTAGCCCGTTTCAAAATTAATCAAATACACGCACTATAACGGTAAGGGAAAACATCGTGAGGAAACCTGCATACCATAGCGATTTGTATGTATTTCTATATTATGTAAAGTCCGCCAACCCGGACTAGGCCAGCGTGGTGGTCTATATGGCCTAACCACTCTTAATTGCATTCTCGGTTGTAGAGGAGGCCTGTGCCTTGCAGTGGGACGTATATGGGCTGATACAATACAATAAATAGGGTGAGTTGGGGATAAACTTCGACATTACAAATATGTGTGCAGTGTGATCGAATCTGAAAGCTCAATTCGACTATCGCTCATTCAACCGATTTATCTTTTCTTTCTTTCCTTTATTCCTTTAGCTTTATCCCGGCCGGTGCCCGGCTCCACTTTCCACTCAATCTTCGCCATTCCGTCCAATCTTTCCAATCCTCGGTTGTAAGACCAATATTATCTGTGAAAATAAAATAAATAAGCCGATATTTCCCGAGTGGCCGGACGACCGTAATGCGTGCCACCTTGCCGAAGGTTCCCTCTGTCGGCTTGTTGCAGACCGAATTATTATTCTCTCAACGTATGGTCTATATTCAAGATGAAGTAAACTAGGCTTAGTGTAGCAGCTATTGTAGATTTCGTAATGTTGAGTGTATCTTGAGATGTTTAAGGCAAGAACATTATTTAATTCATATGTTTGGTTGCAAAACTATTGAAAAAGCGATCGATATACTATGGAATATAAATTACTATTTTTGTGGGGTAACAAGTGTTTTCTAATTCATATTTAATTAAATCTTAAAAAGGTAAGGCCTCGTTTTCAATTAGGTATAGTAAACTGTTTTTGTTTAGGTCTATTGAACACGTAAAATTAACTTTAATTCTTAAAAATATGCGTTTATTTTTAATGTTGCCTGGCGGATATTCGTAAAGCCGAATGGTGATTTTTTCTATTGTATCGGCCTCGGCAGGCACGGGGCTCCTCTACAATCGAGAGTACGATTGAGAGTGTTAGGCCGTCTAGTCCACCACGCTGGCCTAACGCGGATTGGTGGACCTTTACATACCATAGAAATTTATACAAATGGCTGTGGTATGTAGGGTTCCTCACGATGTTTTCCTTCAATGTTATAGTGCGTGGTGATTGACTATCAATACATACATGACTCCGAAAAGCCAGAGGTGTGCCCTGGGATTTGAACCCACGACCATCATGTGAACATGTAGGCAGCCGCGTCTGGTCCGCTATCAACAGGCCACCACGAACTTCACGGACAATTGGACTTGCCTTTTTCCTAAGGACTGCTATAACTGGTGAAGACGATGAATATTTTTACTAAACATTTCGAACGGCGCGGATATGTCGGCGCAATGTATGGATTATCTTCGGCGTAAGATTAACTTCATTTGATAGTCGCGGCCTGTCGGCACTTGACATTGTTATCTAGATATTACTACGTCTAGATAATGTAAGGCGTATGTTGCGCATTCGATACAAGCCGACACATCTCGGCTTACACACCGCCTTATAATAAACCTAATGCACACCAGCTTAGCATCGTACAAGTATTTCTATTTATGATAACCTTTTGTCGTCCTTTTTTTCCTGCTGTGTACATCGTGCCTAATATTTCGTCTAGATATCTAAATGCTATCTTTCGTCAGGTACTTCTCGCTAATACATTTGCATATGTTCCTACAATATCACGGTGTGCACTCAGCCTATCACTGCTATCCACTGCTGGACGTAGGCCTCCCCAAGTAAAGCCATCCATCCCGGTCTTGACCGGCTCTCATCCATCCGCAACTCGCCGCCCTTTACAAGTCATCGGTCCATCGTGCAGCAGGGCGTCCTACACTACGTTTACCTTCAAAATGTAATTTGGGTATTTATTTGGCATCTTGAAGTAATATCCTCAAATAGATAACTTTTCATAATAAGTGTGAACGATTTGTAGATTATACTAAGAAAAAAAAACACATACAAAACGCCCACAATCCTTCTAGCGTTGTGGGTGTTTACACTTATCATGATTTCCTTACTCAAAAAATAAGACCCCTAAACCTCAAAATAATTTATTAAAGCGCGCAAGATTAGTGTATCCACCCACTGCGATTAATTTGCGAGTATGTTATTCTATGTATTATGTATGGCGGGCAGTATGCAAGTAATAATTTCAGCGGGCATCCGACACTTCGTGACCCATTTCCCGGAACGTTTCACCGAACTATAACACTTTAAAAAGCGATAGTTTAAAACATCCTAAGCAGTTTCTTACGATGTTATGTTTATTAGAGAAGTTTCTGACAGGTCTGCTATGAACAGAATACCTGAGGGGTTTGTAATGAATTAACTAGTTTTGGAAGTATACTAGCGGCTTTATAGTTTTAAACTACCTTATAAAGGGGATGCCTTGGAATGCCTCGGTGGCGTAGTGGTACTACGGTACGATTGCAAAGCTGAGGTCTCGGGTTCGAATTCCGGGTCGGGCAAAGTAAATTTTTCTATTCATTATCAGCCCGGAGTCAGGAATTTGTGCCCGATATGGCGATAGGCTCGCCCCCTATCGCATTTTGGGACGGAATATACAAGGCGAAACGTGGGTATTCTGGTAGCACCTCTGCCCACCCCTTCTGGGAAAAAGGCGTATGTTTGTGTATGCCTTTGAATGGTCAGTTGATAACGGCTCCGTACCGGCACCGGTCGCGGCTGCCGGTACGGTGGTTTTAAACTGCCATTGAAACGAGAGACCCTTAAGTGGCCCCTTGGTAATGGAATAGTCGCGGCTGCCGGTACGGTGGTCGCGGGTTCGAATCCTAGAGCACACCTCTGTGTTTTCGGAGTCATGTGTGTATTTATACACTTTAACGGTGAAGGAAAATATTAAGGGAAAACCCGCATACCATATAGAACTTAATTAGATTTTCTATGGTATGAGAAATCAGCGAACCCTCACTAGGCCAGCATCATGAACTATGGCCGGATGCCTCATAGTCTCTAAATTCGTTGGCTGTAGATAACTGCGGTGTTCAAATTTGGGCAATAGTAGACTAATATGGAATATAGAAAGTGCATACCAAGGAATGTACAAAGCTTTTCGAATAAAATTTGAACAGATGATTTACGTTTCGCCCGATAAGGCGATAGGCTCGCACATTGTGGGACGGAACATGCAAGGCGAAATGTACTGGTTGCACCTATGCCTACCCCTTCTGGGAACACACTATGTCGGCATAACCGAAATCGGAAAAATCTGAGCTAGGATTTGACCCTGCGACCAACATGGAACAATTCGCATCCAGTTCTTTACTAACAGGCAACCACACGCTCTTATTACTACTAAACAGCTTCAATTAAATTATACTACAAAAATAGCCAATCTACACAAATACCCATTCCAAACTTGCACAGTGACATAACACTTTTAAGTTTTCAATACAGACGACTCAGTCTTCACACGCGCACTGCAATGGCTTTAATTAAAGTCCATAAGACCATTATACAGGACTCGGCTTCAGTTGTTACCATTTTCAAAGTCTTGTGTTTGGCAAGTAATAGAAGTTTTGTGGACCAGTGACTTTGTCCTTCGTTTAATGATAGCCTCAGTGGCACAGTTAGACGCCGACTGTGATACTGGAGGCCGCGGGGTCAATCCCCCCATCGAGATAAATGTTTGTGTGATCGACAGGTATTCGTTTCGGGTATGGGTGTTTCTGAGACCGAAATCTCTCGTAGTTTATGACACCCACGACACAAGACTCGATCTTAGTGTGGTCAGGGCATTTTCGTCATTTCACCGAACCGGTATGAAAATATCCCACGGTTATTTCTTTCTCTCTCTCTTCAGCCACAGGAAGTCCACTGCTGAACATAGGCCTCAACTGGACGTAGGCCGCTTCCAAAAGGTCGATGTCAAGATCATTGGAGGAGGCCTATGTTCACAGATATTTAATTAGAAATTAAAATACCATACAAACAATGACACACGAAATAAGGGCTTGCCCTGGTTCCTGGTCATTAATTGTCATTCTGACCTGTCAGAAGAACCTTGAAGATTGATGAAAGGAGATGAAGCAAAAGTGATATACCAGGACCGAACAAAATATAAACAGCAGCCTAGTGTTTGCCTATCCCTATACAGGTGAGACAGTTAAGTTTGAAAAGATTTTATTAATTTCTATGAAGTAATACTAAACAAGAATTTGCTAAATACATAAACACACGCCTTTTTCCCGGAAGGGTTAGGCTAAGGCCAAAGCTGTCCGAGGACAAGCACATTTCGCCTTGTATTTTCCGGCCTACGATGTGATAGAGGGCGAGCCTAAAGTCATATTGGGCACAAATTCCTGACTCCGGGCATCAGCCCATTATCAAATGAATAGAAAAATCCAATGTCACTTTGCCCGACCCGGGATTCGGACCCGAGACCTCAGCTTTGTAATCATACCGTAGTACAACTACGTCGCTGAGGCAGTTGGCTAAATCTACAAGCCAAATTAAAAATGTGCTCGAGTTAATGACTCCGTTTATAAACGGGATTTAATTTTAGCACAATCGATAGCGGACAAACGAGTTCCTAGGGACGCCTTGACCCACTGATCTTGAAACCCTTACATCGACACCAGGAAACTGGAATACCGGACCGGATCTTTGACGCCTTCATTGAATAATTATTTTGAGAGACTATTTCGTGTAAGTTCTTGTGTAAATTGAGATACGCAAAAGTAAACATACACTGAGATACAAGAATGTTATGGGTATCTCTCTACAAGAGCATTTACGGTGAGTTTCTAGGTTTAAATATTGGGTTACCCTCTATGTAGTATGTACTACTCTATATGCTCATTTTGTTCGAGTTTAGCAGTAAAAAAATTCGTAATTGGAGTGCTTAGCGATATAATATGTACTTCGTGGATGAAAAAAAAAATCGCTATGTAAAAAATATTTAGTAATATACCTATATTTGTTCTACATTTACTGAGGTTATTGAAGTATGATTTTCATGCGCATAACCAAAAATATTCAGCCAATAACGATTTTACAAAATACCTAGTTACGGCCAAATAAATTTTTCGAATTGAAAATCGTACAAAAATTTTAAATCCGAACCCAAGTGCTCATGCTTGATTAGTCTCTGTACGGATCGCTTGTAAAAATAAAAAGATTTAATTGAAATATATTTTTCTCTAAAAAATCGAATATTAAAATAAATATTCTGGTTAGTAAAATACCGCAATACGTTTCCGCAATATTGTGCCGCAATAGTTTGAAACAGCAGTCGGCAACCCTAGCGAAACGTATGATGCTTTTTATGGCACTGTTATTACATGAATCTTGTTGACAATCCTTGTCGGGCTGCATATGTTGTAGGGTTGACACGCGTTCTACATCACGTTTTAGACGATATACTTCTCTGTTTATGTTTATGTTTTTTTAAAGAGGATGTGTGTTATATTTAATATACAATCTCTTTGGATTTTTTATTATTTTTATTATACTTACATTTATATCAATTCGTTTTCATGTTGCAATTGAGATAATTTCAATGTAGTATTAAATGAGGTTTATGGGAATCAACCTTCAAAAATATTTTAGCTATTCAAATCCAAAAAAAAAAATATAAGCTAGAAAAATATTGTATATTCGGCAATAATCAATAAAAAAATGCTGTTTTTGATAAACATTTAAAAAATAATAGAATCGAATGTTATCCCTTATTGTAAATGTGTGTTGTAAATTAATAAAGTCATTATAAACGAGGAAAATATCGTATAATTGATCGGTTTGTACCCGCCATGAAGCAGTATTATGCATCATGAGCAAACCCATTTCGTTGGCACAAGTCG
Organism: Theretra japonica; assembly: GCA_033459515.1. Taxonomy (NCBI): domain Eukaryota; kingdom Metazoa; phylum Arthropoda; class Insecta; order Lepidoptera; family Sphingidae; genus Theretra; species Theretra japonica. The sequence goes on from CM065928.1 coordinate 5,641,712, forward strand.
AGCCAGTCATGCTAAATTTATATTATTATTTCCACATTCAAATATTATTTCTAGCCATCACGTGCGTCCAATTATATACCGCTTTATATTTAAATACACAAACGTGAAATAAATATTGTGCACCAAAAATATCCTTTGAAATATTACCGGATCTAACTAGGGATATAAATAATAATTAATAATACGTACATCAATATCTCCATTATTACGAAAAATAGAAAGTGTTTATTTAATTCAATCACAACACATTCAGAAATAATCCTCCGTTCCCAAATTAAACAAACAACACGAATGTATTTCGAAACCCGTAAAATGGAGAACGTTTTATCAAATTATCTCGATCCGCGAATAATTATGCCAAAAACAATAATCCCTGTTTATCTGCGGCGCGTCAACCCTCCACAAGCCGCAGACTTGACCCAAAAACGATCACAACACGTTACACTAAACCGTCCCGATGACGTTTTAACCCTTTGATGTGCATTTTATTACGATATTAATGGAACGCACCACGCATTGCTATTTATTTTGCGATTCGCGAATATGAAATTAATTTTTGTTTTTGTTATTCCATTATTTAACGCTAATTGATTTATTCATTTATTTCATATATTGTTATTTTGTTCATTTATTATTGTTATTAGAATTAAGATATGCTCTCGCTTGAACTATCATGTGATGTGTGACTGCGATGAAATATTTCCGTTTGAATTCCTCTCGACGTTTAATATTTTGCGTGTCCTTTAAAGTTTAAACTATGCTTTTTTCATCATCTTAATCCTCAGTCTCGAAGTCCATTGCCCAACATAAGCCTCCCTAAGGTTTTCCACAGCTACCTTTAAGAACCAGCGTGCATTAAACGATTTCCTTCAAGTATTCTTAAAACCTTCAAAATATGCTGTTAAATTGTTCCTCTACCAGAAAGATATAATACTAAACATACATTTTCCAATACACATTTTTACAACATGTACTTGAAGAAAATAGATTAGAACTTATTCAAGTTGGTCTGAGCCCGATTTTATCCGGCCACCGCAGGGCTATGTACATGAAATTTCGCATTTTCAATTATCGAAGCCAATAGATTTGTGACGTTGTTCCACGTGCCGTATTTCGACGTCACAAAGGAGCCGGTTCCCTCTGGGATTTTGAACAGGGTGCTGTCGCCGGCGTGAATAGTGCGCTTTGTGCGAACTCTGAATGCTATTGAATTGCCGGAAACTGGAATAGATTGCTGCTGGTATTTTAGTTTTCTGCGTATCGATCGGTCTTCTGTTTTATGTGACGAGATTTTACGCTCTGCTTGCTTGCATTTTGTTTAATTATTTTGTAACTTTCGACAGTTTAACAAAAAGGGTTCCTGATAATATATTGATTTCAAAATCGTTTCAGTATATTCAGTGTTTCACACTTACAAAATTATATTATAGCTGTAAATCTATTTCTAAAATGTTGAAACAATTTTGCTAAAATAAGTGTATAACATAATTCATATTAACCTCAATTTAATTTTATAAATTACAAGACTTTCGTACTTCGATCATTAACAATTTCACATTAACAAATTAATCGTCACATAATTAAATATCTTTATCAATATATAATCTATATATATAAAAGAAAGTCGTGTTTGTTACACTATTTATAACTCAAGAACGGCTTTACTGATATGGCTGAAAATTGGTGAGGAGATAGCTTAGAGCCAGGAGACGGACATAGGCTACTTTGTTTTATGAAGAAAAGGCTTGAAGGGGTTGAAATAAGGGATGAACGTTTGTATGGACAAATCTAAACCGTTAAAGTTAAGATGTTAAACTTTGCACTTTAGTTACTCATTTAAAAATAAAAATATATAAATTAACCCTAAAGGGGTTAAAATAAGGGTTGGAATTTTATATGCAAAATCGAAACCGCTGAAGCTATTTCTATAAAAATATATATTTCAGCTCCTTATTACAAACAAAAAATAATGGCTTTCTCGCAGAAGGGGTAGGCAGAGGTGCTACCAGAACACCCACGTTTCGCCTTATATATTCCGTCCCACGATGTGATAGGGGGCGAGCCTATCGCCATATCGGGCACAAATTCCTGACTCCGGGCTGATAATGAATAGAAAAATCCAATATCACTTTGCCCGACCCGGGATTCGAACCCGTGACCTCAGCTTTGCAGTCGTACTGTAGTACCACTACGCCACCGAGGCAGTCAATAGGTAATGCATAGTCTTCTTTATTAGCCTAAAGCGACGAAAAGGGGTTTGTTTTGACGAACAGAAATCACCAAGAAGGGAAAAACGTTGTGACTATTGCATTGTTTACATTTGAGGAATAAGTAGTTTACTATACTTCAAAAAATCAATTTCGTAGTCAGAATTTTGGCTGAGCGGAAAGTTTTAGCAGGAATTTTGCAAAGTATTTGTGTTTGCATATTTTTTTAATGATATTCGTCGTATTTTCGTGTTTATATAAAACATATCTACAAAATAAAAGCAATTCCAAAAAATTGTCAACATGCCTACTTAGGCATTACGGGATGAAATGGGATAAAGTGGGACGAACGCGATGAGACCGGTCGGATCCGGATTGCATTCCATGGGAAATAATGGGACGGGATGTAACAGAAAGAAAAGGAGCCAGATGAGATGGGATGGGATACGATAGCAAAAGGGATAGTAGGTACTTAGGTTGAGTTTAGGAGTACAAAAGTTTTAACGGGAATAAGATATTTCTGGTGTGGAGTGGAGTCTAAACATCTAAGCACCCAGGCGAAGCTGGGCCGGGCCGCTAGTTATTATATATAATAATTAAATATCTAGTAGATAAGACGACGAAAATATAGAATGCTTTCAGAAGTTTATACGAAATGAAAACGCGAGAATTTGAAATGAAAAATCCCCTGTTTCCAGGTAAATAAATTGTTACAAAAGACAAAAACGACGCAACAATAAATCAAAGTACAACCGTAGAGAATTCTAGCAGGGACCGCAAATTGAAAAACTCTAACAAAATTAATAAAATCTGTTTACCTTTTCGTGTCTCTGCAAATAAAAATTGCTTTTGTGCGAAATTTCACGGTTCACGGTTTGTACGAACGTTTTGTAAATTTTGTACGACAAAAGAAAACACGTCGAATATTGCAATAAGTAAAAATGACACATTTAAACAAAAACAAAGAGCATGTAAATACTATTTTAAAATTGTACGAGGAAAATGGACAATTTTATCTGTTTGAACTATAAATTCCAGACAGGAGATAATTTATATAAAAATATAGAATAGAATGGCGCTTGAGATGGCGTGTTTTCATGTGAAAAAAAGGCAAAAAAAATATCACTGTACAACCCTATAACCGCACACTGTGGCATGCAGAAACTCCTTTATAATTGCGTTCGATTGAGATAGTTCAGGTCGTGCACCACCCTGGCTAATTGCGAATTAGTGCACTTCACATAGCATATAAATTTTCGTCAAGATCTCTAAAGTATGCTTGCTCCCGAAATATCATATTTTAACTTTTATTTCTTTTATTGCTATGAGAGAACGCTGATTATATTATTTAAAATATATATTTCTACAGCTTTCTAAAATTCACATTAAGTGTCAACTTTTAAAATGTCACAGTGAAGTGGGAGGGACGACTCACGTAGTCCCCTGGGAGGACTGAGTTCGTCTTGAAATTTGAGATAGCGAACCGAGGCTGCGCTACTCACTGAGGGAGACTCGTATTATTTAGTCAAATATGTAAAATCAATAATCTGTAGAATAATACGTGAGACATAAAATGTTATGTGTAGTCTATTCGTCTAAATCCGAAAGTTGGGAAATTCCGATAATCCCTAAATTGTTATTACTAAAACCCTTAAAGAATTCTGAGTCTAACTAGATTATCTACGACCTGGTTAAGGTGGCAGGAAGTCGCTGGATGCAGGCCGCTTCCAACAGGTCGATGTGGAGATCCTTGGGAAAGGCCTGTGTTCAGCAGTGGACTTCCCATGGCTAAAGAGAGAAAAATAGAGACAGAGAGTTATTATCGGAATGCCATGGCATTCGAAATTACCCGAATAGACCATATTTGGTGTTATGTTAGGTAACCGCTGAGTTAGCTTTTACAGCCTCCGATCTTACCTATAATAGTCTAAAGATCTCCAAAATAATAATCTAATATCAATTTTACCACAACAGCTTTATTTAGTAACAATTTTAGAGTAAGTACACATGTTCTAAAATCCATTAAAATTTCAATAACAAAATCGTATTCCAGCGGAATTTTTTTCTTCATTTTCGAGTCACCTAACCGCAGTAAGCTTTATCCTGTTACGGAATAGTAGTTAAATTAGTCGATTAATGAATCATTTTAGTTACATTTCGTGTTGCGATTCATTTAATCGCGAATTCTATGGTAAATTTTATACAGTTTATTATATATTCGTCATTGGATCGATAAGCCGTGTTATTGTGTCGAGTTCTGAGCAGTGCTATAGTTTTTGTATTAATCACAATGTAATTAAGATGGATTTTGAGCTGTTGTAACTTTTTGGAGCTTTAAATCCTTTGTTTTTTTCATTATATAGTCATTATTGTGCAAATTATTGGAATTTAATTGTATTGGTTATTTAATATGCTCTAAGGAAAAACATTGTCTTAGTTCAAAGGCCAAATACAAAGGAAAAATTATAAATTTCACGTTTGTATGGGTTTTATATAGGGACCGTTATTTTATCTAATCCCTTTCGAACGAATTTTGAATTCAGCTTGAGCGAAGAAGACAAAACATTTGATAGCTAAAATAGGCTTTGAAACATATATATATATATATATATATATATATATATATATATGTATAAGGCCACACAGTCTTTAGCCTCCACAAGTGAAAGGCCATTGAACACATTTTCTTTAACAAATAAAGCGAGCGCTTTATTTAAATCAAATAAATATAATAAGCGAATTAAAAAATAGGTTTCAGTAATTTATTGGTGAATATTTCATAAATTGTGCACAAGAAAAGACTAGTTTTCATATAAGATCTTTTGAGTCATCAAGTAGCATTGTGTAACTACTAGAATTGGCAATAGAATCTCGTAGTAAGATGCATTGCTTCGACCTGACCCTGCATTTCCCACTGCATAATTTCCACCTTCTAAATTGCATAACTCACCTTTCCACTGGCCCCTGCTTTTTCAGTTCTCTGTCTAGGCTTATGGCAGTGTGCCAGCCAAGTTCCAACTCGACCACATCATGTGCAGTTACTTGTCTTTTTATTTCATACCGTATTTCAAACTTTTCAATATTTTTTTGGTTTCATAAAATATTTATGTTGTGACACAAGATTGGTTTTTAAAGCGGTTGAGATTCGTTGTTGCTAGTTTACATTTTTACGAAAGGAAAATTGTTAAGCTGCTTTTCTAAGGCATTGAGGGAGGCTGAAAGGATATGGTAGCGTTACTTTTTTTTTTTTTTTTTTTTTTCTCGCGGGGAAAATCCATTTACGGACCATCCCACCCACAAAGGGGCGAGGGTGTGTCGGACTCACCGGCGCCTTCCGAGCCCAGCGAGATGTTGTGCCGCCCGTGGATATGGACGGGCGGCCGCTGGGTCGGGTCCCTACCATAAGCTACGCGCCGGAATACCGACTAAAAACCCCGCGTCGGCCATCATCGGTGCACTTGAGAGACGGCCCCGGGATACCGATGAACGGACGCGCCAGGACCGCCTCTTTGTGCACCGCCGCTTTAGCGACGCGGCGAATGACGCGTGTAGCGTCACGTCTCGGGGGCCACCAGGGTAGGGACGGCGGCCCCGCGTGGCCTCTGCGGCGCCGGGTTAGATGTTGTCCCGGCGCCTCCTACGTCTCCTGTGGCGACGAGCGGGATCGGTCTGCTCCCGATCCCGCTCAGCGCTCTCCTTCTGCGACATGACACGTTCGCAGAAGGAGAGCATGGCTCGCCACGAACTCCGGCTGCCGACCATGGCGGCGACCACGGCCGGCAGCGATAGATCGCTTCCCACGACCGCGATGAGAGCGCTGCGCTCCTCGTCCCAGGCTGGGCACTCCTCCAGCGTGTGCTGGGCCGTGTCCTCACGGCAGTTGCCACAATGGTGGCACACGGTGGACTCCTCCGCTCCGGCTATACGACACAGGTACGCACCGAAGCAGCCGTGCCCGGTGAGCACCTGCGTCAGCCGGTATGTCGGCGCACCGTGGCGCCTGTCCAGCCACTGTTCGAGGACAGGTCGCACTGCCGCGACGGTCCTCGCACCAGCACTAGGGTTCTCCAGCCTGGAACGCCACTCCTCCACAGCGGACCTGCGGAGGGAGGCCAACATGGCCTCGACCTCTCTGGGGACCAACCTCTGCCCACGCCCGGACGCCTCCTCTCGCCGGAAGAAAGCCAACGAGAGGGTCTTAGCGTCCAGCACCCAGGGCAGAGTTCCCGCCAATACGCAGGCCGCCTCGTGCGAGACCGTGCGGTAGCCCCTGATTATTCGCTGCGCCACCATGCGCTGCGGACGATGCAGCAGGCGGACGCAACGATCGCCCAGGGACTCGGCCCAAACGGGACACCCGTATAGGGCCATGGCCCGCACGACTCCAGCATACAGGTTTCGGCAAGGGATGCCAGGACCATCAGTGTTGGGCAGCAGGCGCCCCAGTGCGCCCGCCGCCCTCACCAGCTTCGGCGACAACTCCTCAAAGTGCGCGCGGAAATCCCATCGACTGTCGAGGACGAGACCGAGGTATTTCATCCTCGAGCCGACGGGAATCCGCACGCTCTCCACCGTGATGTGGGCCCCAGGCGGAGGCCCACACCGAGGACCGTGGAAACACACGGCCTCGGTCTTGTTGAGGGCCACCGTGAGGCCCAGTCGCCGAATCCTGCCCACCACCAGTCCAGTACCGAACGAGGCGAGCAGGGCGGACCTCTGGAACGCCGGATGCCGGCTCAGCCGCTGGCCGCTGCTGTGACCCGACTTTCGCCATCAGGTCCGCAATTATTTTGCCCTGGGTCGTGAGGGCCGCCTCCAGCGCCGTCACTTTCTGGCGGAGTTCGCGGTTCTCCGCCTCGACCCTGGCAAGCTCCGCAGGGGCCGGCTCTTGCGCCAACGCCAACAGCTCCGACACGCTCTCGTTGATGTCCCGAACGTATGTTCCCTTTAAGTTTCGGGACGTCCGGGACACGTGTTGGAGCCGCTTCGCCATTCGCGTGAGGGCCTCGCTGCGAGTGGCCGGTGGCGCATCTTTTGGAGCTGGCTTTGTCCTTGGATGCGCCTCCTTGGCCTTCCGCAGATCGGCCTCATCCGCCTCCATCGCCTCGGCCTCTGCGATGCACTCGCTTTCAAGCGCCGCCTCGTACGCCGCCTTCGCTCTTTCGACGGCGTTGTCTTCCGCACAGGAGCCCCGCGCTGGAGCCGGGGGCCTCCGTTTCAGCCTCTTCGTGGCAGCACGGGAGTCCGTCTCCACCGTACTGCCACCATCGCTTGCCCTCTGCCGCTTTCCAGCAGGACGTGTCCCTCGCTGCCTTGTGCGACTTTTATTCGCTCGCGATGAGTCGCTGCTCATCCCGGACTCCGAATCGAAGCCGCGGGAAGGCGCGTTCCCCATCGCAGGCGGTCCCATTAGGGAAGGTGCCCGACTGGACGCTTGTGAAGCGTCCGAATCAGGCAGCCTTTCCACTACCATGGAACATGGTTTTGTTTTTACGATATTTTCTTCCATTTTGTTCCCACGAGTATGGGGGAAAAGAAGGTCCGCCCAGGCAGTGCCCCGTGTACCTGGGTAAGCCTAGCGTAGCCCGCCAGAGGGTCGGCCGGTACTCTGGCGGGGGTCGCACTAGAGACTGAACTGCCCATCAGCCATGCATCCCCTCGCGGTGCGCCGCCGCTTGGGATTCGGGGTACTTTTTATAGAGGCATCCTCCCTCGCGGTCCGGGCGGTTAAGCCAAGACCCTCGGTCCGGCAGGAGTGCGAGACATGACCACAAACCTCACAATCGGATTACGATTTGCGACGGCGACCGTGGGAGGGACACTCCCACAGCCCGCCCGGCGGCGGGGTAAGCGCACACCGGGCCCGCCGATGCCTCCGGGACAGAACCGGAGGGTGGCCCTGAGATGGGCCCCACCTAAAAAACGACAGATGGAGGCGGCCGCCACAAAAGACAGCGACCGCCAAACCCCCTGCCCTCCCCGTCGGATATTCGCCGTCGGCCATAGTAGTTGCAGAACTGCAACTACGATGACCCACGTTGCCCAGGGTGCACCACGTGGAGGTTCCCGACATCGCACCCCATGGTAGCGTTACTGAACTAAGTCCGTCCAACCAGTTCATAGGCAAAACCTCTTGATGGCATCTAGGTGATAATCACAGGGATTACGGGCAACTTGATATTTATAGCTCAACCAACTCAATATTGTATTGGAGAAAGTAACTTCAGGTTGCTGTCGTGTTTTTTTTAACTACTCTTTTAAATTTAATAATTGTAAATTAAGGGTAGTTAAATTGTAACAGTCACTAAGCCGATGACTAATACATCAGTCCGCCCCGTGACCACGAAAGCTGTAAGATGATCGAAATGTCGGGAAGTTAAAAAATGTAAAAATTAAATCAAATTCGCGAGAAAAATCTTAAGAGTTCGTTTTATTTCAATGTGTAACATTCGCGTAAATCTAAGAAACCATTTTCAAATATATTCCGTGTTAGAAATTCTAGTATTCTACATTCGAGGCTTTGACTTGTCTGTTGTATGTTCGTACGTATATTCAGTTGTAGGATTTTTGAAGAGTAATTGATTAAGTTAACCAAACGAAGCGGCAAGCAGAAGTGGCAATGGGCAGGGCACATAGCGGAGAGAACTGATAGCCGATGTGACTGAATGCTATTGCAGTAATTCATAATCATTTATCAATAGCTCTGAATTCAACAAAGCTACGACTCCTGTATCACTGTAGTGTAAACTCGTTTTGAAAAGAGCAACGTTAGGGTTCCTTGCCCATTCTTCTCTGGTGAAAACAGCCTTGTGAACCGGGTGGTAGAGAAAAAAGTGACTGAATCTAAATATGTAATGTATACCATTTTAAACATTCAATAAAGCATTTTCATTTAATTTAATTTAATCAGACTACTTCCTTGCTGTGGATATCCTTGGAGAGGCCCTATGTTCAGCAGTATACTTTTTAAATATGAATGATGATAATGAATTAACTAACGATGAATAGGAACAGCCGAGAATCGTGCTCGGGCCGTGCATTTGTGGAGAAATTGATGATTGAATTTTAATCGTCGCCGAGTACTTCAGTAACAGTTTTCTTTTCCTTTTTAATGTAATGTGTACAAACAAATTACTTGTAAATGAATCACATGAGCGTGGTTCCCGTAACAAATGTAATCATCCGTTTATGACGCACTGACCGCACTACATGAGGAAAACAGATGACCCACTGCCAGCGGATATTGGCTTTTTAATGTTTACCAGCAATCGAGGCGAAGATACAACAGCTCCCGTGTGGTTCGACGTTGTTTGTAAACTTTGGTGAAGTGATTGCAAGCATACGTACATGTCTACAATTAATCACCAATTCAACTAAGATTTGGTCTCTACCAGGACTCTTCTTGTTTTAGGTAGTTAAATATACTGTACGCTAGGTTTAGCTCGATAGATTCGATTCCGCTGTCTCACAGATAATCGAAGTGAAGTAACAACTTCAGTGTTGTCTCTCGTATATACGTATTTCTTTCGTTCATTTCTTAATCTTTTCGCTGCTTCCCATCCCGGTGTTGTAGATGTTAATGAACGACGGTGAATTAGGATCAAGTGACCCGTTTGTTCGTTAGCTGGACTTATTCAAAATCAACCCTATAGTATTTTTGTTTAAGATTTGTAAAAGTAGAGTTATTAAAATTGATAATTCGCTCGCAATTATGAATATAAGTATGAATTTTAAATTATCCATATTTTAATAACCCAGAATGTTCTCACGTGATGACCCCGATATAGTAGTTACACAGCGTTCATCTTTCATCATCATCATCTATCAGCCAAAGGAAGTCCACTGCTGAACATAGGCCTCTCCTAATGATTTCCACAGTGACCTGTTGGAGGCAGCCTGCATCCAGCGACGTCCCGCGACCTTTACCAGGTCGTCTGATCACCTAGTGGGTTAATTTAAATTAATATCATACTTCAAAATCGAACGTAATCGCGCGCTCACAGTGGGACCACAACCCGTAGTTTATCAAAAGTCCATAGCTACATTTTATTCGCTTAACATTTAATATTCTTTAAGGAAATGTCATTAGCCTTTGTTTCAACGTTTATTGTATTGTAGTTTATATTGTTCAAACCATCAACTTTCCACATTGCATCTGAGAAATTAAGGTAAGGGAATTGTTTAACGTTGTTTGTCAAAAGGCATTTTAATATACTTACTACGTATCTTACCTGTAATTTTCTACCGGTATATTATACGAGTGTGTAAATTTAAAGGCAATTCCTATCAAATACATTGAAATATTTTTTTTATGCGATGAATGGCGCGACGAACATGCCATTCGCCTGATTGTAAGCGATAGGACCTCGACCACTCATTGACAGTAGCAAAACCAAATAACACGATGAATTACAAAGCAATGCTTGGCATTCCACTGCGCTCGCCATCCTTAGACATGCGATGCTAAGTCATATTATGTCTAGTAGTTACTCTAAATGTTCAGCAGTGGACTTCCTGTGGCTGAAGAGAGACAGAGAGACAGAGAGGGAGTTACTCTGAAGATATTTCCTGTTATTATATGAGGTTTTGTCTACCAAGCTAGTCTAGTGAGGATAGGCAGACAACTCGATTTTAAAAGATCAATTACTGATACTTAGGCATGTAACTTATCAAACTTTACAACTATTTCCATTCCTAATCAGGAATGTCAAGAACTGACTGTTTAACAAGCTCTACGCAGCAAAGAGAAAATTGAGCATTTTCTACAAAACATTTAACCCACGTCAATTCAATAACATAAAATTCAATCTTCAAGCCCTTCACTTTCAAATCCGGATTGAATTTAATAGCGAGAACTGTTCTTATCAATTGCTTGACATAAAATTAGATTTTTCATCTTGAAGCGAAGATTTGTCGGCATCAGACTAGACTTTATCTGATCGTCAGTCTAGTTGGAGGGCATTCATATTTCTTTGCTCAGTTCATTTCTTCGTAATTATATTGTCTTTGTCTTGTGATTTAGAGGTTGTCTGTCCTTATCGGATGCTTAAATAGAGAAGGGATAATCTCGTGTGTCAAGTTTTGATCCATACCAAGTAAAATGTTTAGATGACCAATAAACAATTATGACAAATACAAATGACTATCCTTAATAGGGTTTGAAGTTGGCTTATATCTAGTTGAAATAAAACGAATTCTTGCGGATTTTATCGCGAAATTGATTTAATTTGTACATTTTTTTATTTCCCGACGTTTCAATGACTTTACAGTTTTCATGGTCACAGGACGGACTGTAAAGTAATCGAAACGTCGGGAAATAAAAAAAAACTAGTATTCGCGATAAAATCCGTAAGAATTAGAAACCATTATAACTATTTGTTATTATTTACATAGTCCGACTTTAAATCATAATATTTTACACCAAAGATTTCCACAAAGCGTACTACACAAGTATTGATTCTATATAAGAAACTAGTAAAACATACCGCGGGCATTGTTAAAAAAAACTGAACGACATGACGCGATGTAAGGAACTTACACTCATCTCAATTTCTCTTAAAATCTTCACCTAACGAATCAGGCTAAAACTAGACGATGAGAATCCAGGCAATACAAATTCCGTTTGACCAGCCCAGTCCACTTAACAGGCACGATAGCTAAGCTACACTTAATTACCTGTTAGCTAAACGTTTAATTAAACGCAGTAAAATTTAAAGCACCGTTAAAATCCCCATCGCGATGAAAATTGCCCTTAGCAAAAGCCATTTGCGTTTGACCTAGTAAATAATCTTGTGGAGGAGACGGCTCTAATTAAATTCTATGAGATTACGCGCCCGTTGGATGCAAGTATAAACGCAGTTAAATAGTTTGCGCAACGTAAAATGTAACCATTTGGGGATGTATGTATATGGTTTTTGAAACCCATATTCTATTTATTCATATGACACATTAATTGTGTATGTGAGAGATGCTTTGGTGTAGCCAGTTTGGACCTTATGGTTGGGACGTGTTTAGGTATTTCCTTTTTTTGTTTTTTATTAGCCTCATGTATTTGTTAGACTGCCTCGGTGGCGTAGTGGTACTACGGTATGATTGCAAAGCTGAGGTCTCGGATTCGAATCCCGGGTCGGGCAAAGTGATATTGGATTTTTTTCTATTCATTATTAGCCCGGAGTCAGGAATTTGTGCCCGTTATGGCGATAGGCTCGCCCCCTATCACATCGTGGGACGGAATATACAAGGCGAAACGTGGGTGTTCTAGTAGCACCTCTGCCTACCCCTTCTGGGAAAAAGGCGTGTGGTTATGTATGTATGTATGAATTTGTTTCGGGTCTGGGTGTCTATGAGACTGAAAAGTCTCTCGTAGTTCGTGATAACCACGTTACACGACCAAATGTTAGTGTAGGGTCAGGGCTATGTTTGTGACTGTTGGGTCTATTTATTTATTCTAACTCAGCATAATGACTGCGCTGTATCTGCTGTTTCCGACAAGGCAAAATATACACTGACGATAGACAAATATTTTTACTTAACATTCAATATTAGGGCGGTGATTTACATAAATTGATTCTTCATGCAACGCTTAAAGCACCCGGGATTGTAGGAAAGTGGAAAAACGTGGGCCCACAATCTGTCTCAGAAAATGGAAGTAACAGTTTTTGTTGCATTTCGTTTGAGAGCATTGTTGAAAGCTTAATAATTCGTAAATTTACTCCGCAGTTGTCCCTCTCTATGCCCTTCAATCTTTTTACGATGTCTGCAATGTCGGTATATAACTAAGGTATATCGGGTAGTGGCATGGTAGTGGTAATTTATCTTCATCAGCCATAAGATGTCGATTTCTAAACATAGACATCTTTAAAAGATCTGCTGGCTAATTCACGTAATTTTTTGACGCGCCGATCAATTTGCGGTGCAGTTGCAATGAAATTTACGTCTTAGTGCAAAATGGTATTCTTGTAATTGTTTAGCTGCGCGTGAACTGCACCTAAGCTATGCGTAAACTGCGCGTGTGCTGCGCGTCAACTGTACGTCAGTCGTATGCAAGAAGCTTATCCGTGAATACCGATCAAGTTGCGATCTGAATCACGCACATAAAACACGCAGCAGTAGAATACACTAAACAGCTCGCGTGACGCGAACTTGACGCGAGCGTATCTGACAGTGCAGCGGTTGTCAAAATTACGAGAATACAAAAAGGTCTGTTTTGATCGAAACTTAACTGCAACTGCACTGCAACTAAACTTATTTAATTACGTGAATTACCCTACTGAAGCGACCTTTTAAAAGCTGTCTGCATTCATGTCATGTTGTCATAAAACATGTCCTGTTTGTCGGATCAAGCACAAAAATTCAACGCTAAAATCCACTTTACCACAGCACCGGTAGATTTCGCAGAAACGTTACACAAAGTTGCCACTCCGACCGCAATCCAACTTTTCGTGTAGTTTGTCACTAAACATCCTTAGAACCGTTTGCTTGTGTTTTGAATACGAAGCAAGTAACGATTTGTTTATAGGTCAACTACTTAAATGTACGGAAAAATATCTTGAGTCCTTTAAGAGTACCTGCATCTTCTCAGAGCACTTCGGCGCATCGATTATTCATAAAATAATGTATGGTCTGTGAAACTTGACGTCGTGTGTCCAACTCCCAGGCTCGGCTTTCCGCTCCGTGGGAGTTTTTCAGTTTCAGAAATCTCATAAGAGTTTTCTGGACTGAAATTGGTTTCCAATATAGCTATAGCTTCGCGGAATCATTCACTGTTTAATGTATTAGTCGCTAGTGATACCGGACTAGCCATACCAGACTAGCCACTACTCTAATAGAGTAAAAATACCCAGCAGTGTGTCGTAGAAAGACAGATGTAGAACCATAAAACAATATTAGGACAATATTGTTATACCATCAATTTGTACTAGTAGAGAAAGTTTCCTAAGGTATACTCGTATATCAGAGCCCAAGCCGCGAGCAATAACTGGCCGTATTTCACAATTCCTAACTCTCAACAAATACCTGGCAATATACTTCACTGTTATTGTTTTTCGATTTCTGCCTGTCTGCCTCCGTTCTGATGGATGCGGTTTTTTGCTTTTGTCAGATAAATTGGTGGCCATTGGTACATTTACACCGGTGTCGGTGGTTTTATGCCGTGGTGTTTTTGGTTATGTGTTTGGGGATCGATGAATGTAATGGAATAGTCTGGTAATTAGGTTGAAAACCTGTATATATGTAGTTTTTGTATGTTGGAAATATACCTTTACATACTACGAGTATATTGCGTCGATTTATTTAATGATATCTATATGATACCCTACTCGAGTCAACCTATTGGTACTGCAGGGTACTGTAATTTAAGATTTCCAGCTCTCGAGAGAACGAACCTCAGCATTATATTATCGGAAAGTTTTCGCCGTACTGCTTCCTGCATACAATCTAATTATTCGTTGATTGAAGCAGTTTTCAATATAATAACACAGATGATCAGATAAAAAAATGTTTTCTTACATTAATTACCATTATTTCCTATATATTTACGGTCGATAATCGCATTAATTCGCTTTCATCATCGCTAATTACAGTGCGTCATGCGTCCTGCATTGTCCGCAGAACTGGTTCCTCTGTTTCTAGAAATCTGACCGACGCGACGCTGTCTCATACTCTATGCACACAATATAATGGTATTTGTTCATTTATTGTTCATTAAAAGATGAGAAATTCCTAACTATGACTAATTAAGAAAATGTACTCGGATATTAGACGAATAGGAAGATTTAAATAAAGATAGCGACAAGTCAAAATATTTACCATCAAAAGTAGTTGCGTAAAATTCATAGTAGTAAAATGCGTAAAATTAATAGTAGTGAATTTTTTAAATAGTAATATACAAAAGTGTAAATAATTTTAAGACTATATATGTATGTTACTGCATATATTTCTATATACATATTACAAGCCCATCCTGTGAAAATTATCAATTCTCGACACGAAAACTTTTATCGTAGCACGTGTTCTCAGATAACACTGATGTACATGATATGTAGATGCGATAATTGCTTACATCCTACATCGGCCGGTTACCGCATCTAATCAACCCATCGAGGACTTATCGTAATTTACGCAATACTCCAGTTCTTCTTGTACTGACAGGCAAGGTGACTGCACTGAAGTTACACGTGTATAGTTGGTTCACCGTCATGGAAAACATATAAAAAAATCTGAGAATTCGTAAGAATTTCCATGGTATGTGAAATGTACCAACCGTATTAGGCACTTGTGGTAGACTGTAATGTTTACTCTAGTAAGGGTCTTCCTCCTTTCATCATAAAGCAGGCAGTCGGTCATAAAATTATGAAGCGAATTCTGCAACATGGGTAGAAACGATAATGATAGGCAGAAAAAAAAGGGAAGAATGACAGCACCGATCTTATTGTAAGTGCATCGATATCCAACACTAGTGTAGACTTTCGTGACTTTTTATTTACTCGATGTCGAGTAAGTTTCAAACATGCACACATACATATATAAAATCACGCTTATCTCCCAGAAGGGGTGGGCAGAGGCGCCACCCTTACACCCACATTTCGCCTTGGATGTTCCTTCCCACGGTGTGATAGGGGGCGAGCCTATCGCCACATCGGGCACAAATTCTTGACTCCGGACCGATAATTATGAATTGAAAAATCCATTATCACTGCCCGACCCGGGATTCTAACCCGAGACCTCAGCTTTGCAATCGTAGCGTAGCACATCTACGCCACCGAGGCAATCACTTTAAACATATTTTTATTTTAGTACATTTAACTGAAAGCGGTGCTCTTCAGATAAAGTATCGACGAGAGAGTCGACCGTCTCTAGACATGATTACACATTGACTTTAAAGTGTTGCAATATCCAAACCACTACCACTCTCAATCGTACTCTCGATTATAGAGGAGGCCCGTGCCCTGCAGTGGGTTGTATATGGGCTGATACAAAAAAAAAATATCCAAACTAACCTGGGGAAAGTTCCGCGATACTTCACTAATATTGTTGCTTTTTATTTTGAGCTATGCTTACTTGTACAAAGATTGAGTCTTCAACACAGCATACTCAGATCAATATGTTAAATGCCCAATAGGATGGCCAAAATTCATATGGATACGATAATACTTCGACTCATTGTTTCAGAATAACCTAAATATTGAAAACCTAAAATGAATATTTGCTGGAAACAGATTACTTGGGACGTCATCATATTTGTGTCCATCCCATGGGCATCTGCAAACAACGTCCCTGCTGAACCTGCAAAGGACCTAATATAAATATTTGGCATTTAGATAGCGTCCTACAAAAGCGACGAAATAATTTGCCGTAGAACATTTAGAACACAGGACTTGTTGACTTGGTCTGCAAATAGTCTTCTAAATCGAACCGTTTGAGAGATTTGGCGAAACTGCACTTAAGATTATATCTGGTATTTTGTTTTTGTATTCTATCAGCCCATATACGACCCACTGCAAGGCACGGGCCTCCTCTACAATCGAGAGTGCGATTGAGAGTGGTTAGGCCGTATAGTCCACCACGCTGGCCTAGTGCGGGTTGGCGGACTTTTACATACCATAGAAATTGCAGGTTTCCTCACAATGTTTTCCTCCAGCGTTATAGTGCGTGGTGATTGACCATCAATACACACATGACTCCGAAAAGTCAGAGGTGTGCCCTGGGATTTGAACCCGCGACCACCGTGAACATGTAGGCAGCCGCGTCTGGTCTGTTACCAACAGGCCACCACGCACTTCATATCTGGTATAATATACGCAAAAATAAGAAAGATAATATTATCACGCACTTCCTGCAGCTCTGATAATAACAGTTGGTAGGTATCTAATTTCTATTTGGTTAGATTAATTTGTAGGAGATGATTTTAATTGATTGATGTGCCGAGTGTGTGTAGAGTGCCTCGGTGGCACAGTTGTACTACTTGTGCTCGATATGGCGATAGGCGCGCCCCCTATCATATCGTGGGACGGAACACACAAGGCTTAACGTGGGCAATGTTTGCGCACGTAAACTCAGGAAGAAAAAAAATACATACAAAAATTGACGAATAATAATAGACTTGTTTAAAAGAACCAAATATGGTAAATGTTTTCATAAAATACTAAATTGTAATAGCGACAACGAAACGAAAGGAAATCTATTAGCGTGAACTTCAGGCCGACCATAACTCGTCGGCTGTGCTGTAAGTTCGTATGACATCGACAAGTTACTTACACATTATGTCACACCATACAATCAAATTACACTACATTGGATAAAATTTGCATTTTATACCCCAATGACGTCAAACCTAGAATTTGAGCGAAAATCAACGCTATACATCGAATTACACGTTTTAACAACGTGTTCTTAATTAATACGCCTAGCACGCAGTGTACAGCAAATATGCGATGTCACTATCCCTGTTGCAAACTCTGGCGGGCCTACGTACACTTTTACCCCTAATTAAGTTTGCTCAGTGGCGACGCGAATTTTAGGGGGACTTTGCTCGGTTATGTTTGGCTTACTTGTTAATGAAAACGTTGATGAGAGGATGATTTTAAATTTTAGGTATGGTAAAATTTAGATTTCAGTAGGAGTAGGTTTTTATATTTATTTTTTTATTTGGACGTATGGTGAGACGAGAATGCCATTCTCCTGATGGTAAGCGATACGATCGCTCATGAACAGTAGCAAAACTAAACAACACCATGAATTACAAAGCAATGCATTGTACTGCGCCCGCACTCCTAAGACATAAGGTGTTAAGTCTCATTATGTCCAGTAGTTACGCTGGCTACAAAGTCCTTCAAACCGGAACACAACAATGCTGTTTGGCGGAAGAAATAGACATTGCGGTAGTACCTACCTAGGCAGCCTCTTCCACATGAGTGACCTACCACCAGTAAACATAACATAACATAGTTTATATAATTAGTTGCTGATTACTAGGAACTTATCTCCTTAAAGACAGAGAAACTTGATCTTCGTTCAATCCACTTTATTGAGATAGTGCAATAAATCGGGTACAAATGTTTTCCCCAAAGAGGAAATGCTAACGAAACCAGTCCAATAAAAACAAAACGCTACGCATTCGAGTCAATGGAGCTTACCTGACAATATATCACTGTTTCAGGTTTTTCTATACAAATTACAAAGGGATATGTAGTTTTTGCAACGCTAAGTAAGGACGGTTATTCCTGTTATCTATTGCCTCCGATGTGAAATATTATGCGTAGAAAGGAAAAACATTTTTGTCCAGCATGGAGTTTGTGTAGCTTCAAAATATAAGCTTCTTAGAGCGTAGTATGACATGCAAATTGGGTGTAATAAACGTATTCAAACCAAGGAATTTAATGTATTGGCGCGAGGTGCACAAGCGGGTTGACTGACTTGCAAATTAAATTCAGAACTTCACAGTTGATAATCCATATGTGCTACCACAAGCATTTGGTTTATGATCAATATTGCGTCTTTATTAATAAATAAAATAATTGATAAGCTATGGGCTACGACACTTCAGTGTATGTGGTTTATGGCAGGACATCACTGTAGCACTAATAAACTGTACTTCACCAGCCCACATACGTCCCACAGCAGGGCACGAGCCTCCTTCATAGTCGAGAGTACGATTGAGAGGGGTTTAGGCCGTATAGTCCACCACCCTGGCCTAGTGTGGGTTGACGTACTTTTACATACCATTGAATTCTTTTACAAATCGCAATATGCAGGTTTCCTCATGAAACAAGAATTTAGTTAATGATAAATATTGCGTCTTTATGAAAAATCATTAGTAAACTGTGGGCTATTTATTACACTTCATTATCTATATACCACTGCGGTTAGACATCACAGATGCACTAACAAACAACCTCAACTAACTATCAAGACTATTTATTCCATGATAAATAAAACTAATTTACTATTCTCAAGATCTGCATCCAACTCAAAGAAACTTACATTCAGTTAATTTGTTAGCTGTTAAGTTTAAATGTGTTTTTGTTTTTCCGTTCATTCTTGACTTCTTTTACTGCCTGGGTAATGGAGTTGCCGTGGTTTTATGGTTCACCAGTTGCTTTATACGTATTTAAGATGTTCGTGATATCCTCAGGGAATGTGTTGTCGGAAGAAGGCTCTGTAATATTCATTATTTTTTTTATGATTGCGGCAAACGATGTAGGAGTTTATTGTTAGATTACCGCTGCCTGTAAATAATGAAGGGTTGAGGGTAATGGAATATAGGTCGCTTACTAGTTTATAGATAGAATGATCTGAGATAAAATTAATTATAAATATTTGGTACATAAAATAAAATTAACGGAGGACATATTTACACACGCGATAGTTCATGATTATACCTTATAAAAATACAGGCGTAATAACACTAATAAATAACGAAGCAAACCTTAAAAATTTTATCGCAAGGATCTCACAACGTGTGGATAACTTTGTGCTAGCGACTTATCGGCTTTACGTCACTGCGCGGGTCAATGACCTGTGCGTCCTGGCGCTTTGATATGCATAGCATAGTCAGCGGTCAGCGCATGCAACATAGGGAAAGACATTATTTTTGTGTAAAGAGGGAAGGTTATAAAAAAAATCAGTTATTTTGACCCGTGTGATGTCTTTGCATTTTTATTACAATAATTGCGTAAAAAAACGATGTCATATAATGTAAAATGTTAAATGGTGTCTATTCTTGTTTTATTGTCATGCGGCGTATGTCCGTAATTAAGCGTAGCGTAATTGATGTTCAATCTCTATCACTTCTTTTCCACACCGATTACCCAGATGTATGACGGGCGTACAGATGTTCGCAATGTCTGATCCGTGTAATACCTTAATGCTCAACCGTTCCAGTAATAACTCTCTTGTTTAACTTCCCACCACCATAATCTAACTGGCGATAACTTAATCAGGAAAGTGTCTTTGACATAGTATCAATTTACATACATACATAAAATCAAGCCTTTTCCCAGAAGGCGTATGCAAAGGTTCTGCTGGTAGTAACCAGGCCACCCACATTTCGCCTTGTCTGTTTCGTCCCAGAATGTGATAGGAGGAGAGCCTATCGCCATATGGGGCACAAATTCCTGACTCCAGGCTGATAATGAATTGAAAAATCCAATATCACTTCGACCCGGGTTTCGAACCCGAGACCTTAGTTTTGTAATCATACCTTCGTACAACTACGCCCCCGATGCAGTCATTATCAATTAACGCCATGGAGATTCTGAGATTCGGCGAAAAAAAAAGATCTCGATAGTCAGTAAAGTTTCGAATGCAGTATCGGGACATAACATGGAAACATTCTGAGATTCTGAGAAATTATGATCTGATATGAATCTTATCGTGAACATTTCGTAATAATAGTTATGATAAAACATTTACGGTCATTGTTGACGTACAATATCTTTTGTTGTTTGATCCGATAGGTATTACATTTTGTCCTCGCTTTTATCTGGTCACGCTATTTAATATAGTACATAGACAACAATTTTTCCTGTAATTAAAATATTGTAATACTAGTATATGTTTATAATCCTGGGTTACCATAAATTATCATAAATTATGGGGGAGGCCCTTTACCAGCTTTGACATAAAGTCTTATAAGCACGTTAATTTCACTTCGCATGGAATAGTCATTTTTTTTAACTGATACGTTCACAATATGATATTTTACATTCTGGTGGGTGAGACCCTTAGTCAAATATGTGTCTCCTGAGAGAACAATGATAAAGATAAGGCACAAGCAATATCTGATAATATTCAATGTATGTTTTTAAACTTATTTGTTTAAGAAATAATAAATGTACGTGGTGGCCTGTTGAAAAACGTACTAGACGCTACTGCCAACATATTGGTTACGGGTGCAAATCCCAGGGCACACCTCTGACTTTTCGCAGTCATGTGTTGATAGTCACTCATCACGCACTATAACGGTGAAGGAAAACTGCATCGTAAGGAAACCTGGGTACCGTAGCGATTTGTAATAATTTCTATGGTATTTAAAGTCCGCCAACCCGTATTAGGTCAGCGTGGTGAACTATTTGGACTGTAGAGGAGGCTTGTGCCCAGCAGTGGGACGTACATATACATATGTATGTGCTGATACAGTACATTAAGAAATAATCAGGGTGTTTTCTTGTTTCTTTGGAAAACCCGTCACTGCTCATGCGTGACCCTATATACCTATGTAAGTATATGAGTACGTAACTATATTAAACGATTGAATAACCGGTATCGTCGACAAGACGTGGATTACCGTTTTCTATATACTCGTAAAGGTAATAATAGGCGCGATTATCAGGAATAACTGATGGTAATCGGGGCACGATATTAAATAGATTGTGGTTAACGGTCAACCAATTAGGACGGCGCACTTTAACCTACTTCTGAGAACATTTTCGATATAAACGGGTAATATCCGATTGGCTATATTCATAAATCTTTGACTTATAATATATTTTATTTAATGATGTAAAAGGAAACCTGCATACCATAGCGATTTGTATAAATTTCTATGGTATGTAAAAGTCCGCCAACACGCACTAGGCCAGCGTGGTGGACTATATGGCCTAACCACTCTCAATCGGACTCTCGATTGTAGGCCCGTGCCCTGCAGTAGGTCTTATATGGGCTGATACAATACAAAACAATACAAATTATGTAAATATATAATTTTTGAAGAGATTTTACAATTGCACTATGTTTGCTCTAGGAACAATACAAAAATTGTTTCTATGTTAGACAATTCGCAAGGAATTACAACAACTAGTTGATGACCTATTTATGTAATATTTTTCTAGACAACTAACTCCCTGTTCGGAAAAAAAAATCACACAACAGTCACATATATGATTCTGACCCTGCACTCAGGTACAAGTATTGCATCGAGGAGTGTTTATGAGAAACGACGAAAATGTTTCAGTCTCACAAAGACCCAGCTCCTCAACCCGCACTTGTGATTATTTTCTTAGCAGTTAACCAACTGCACCTTAAAGGCTGTTCTCAACATATAAAACAGTTAATTGCACTATATAGTTCTTAGTCTCAATGCAGAAATCTTTTATGTTTGAAAAATTAAAAGTAAAACAACAAAAAGGCAGCAAGCTATTATAATAATGTTATGTATCCTCTTCCTACCCGAATCGAATCTTTTAAATATATCCAAAGGCATAAAATTGTTGTTCTTAGTCGCAATGCATAGTTTGTACGTCTGTTAGAACAAGAGGTCGAGAACACGTCGCGAGGCGGGGCGGGGGGCAGCGGCCGCGATATCCACTTTCCCTGTTAGCCGATCCTGGCGAGATTGCGTAACTATCCACTCGCCACAATTGCTTTATTGCCCGGTATACGCATGAACGTACGGTGATGCGTTGCGTCGAGCATGCTGGCGCTAAGGACTTATTCTTAGTTTAAGTTTTTGTATGTCTCTAGAATAAGGAAAGGAATTGGGAAATAATTTTGTCAATTATTGCAAAACAAGGCTATGTTGAATTATTGATAATAAATACTTTAATATATTTTTAAAAAGTAATGAGAAATTGTCGTGTTTTTTTTATACAAAATTTAATATTGGAGGGGTATCAACGTTATTACAATTTAAAAAAACATTCTGCTGCAAGTATAGATAACGATCATGTCTAATACAGTAAAGGTAAAATGAACAATATATTATACGAAGCATTAATATTTGCCAATCGACACTTGGACTCGTAGGCTTTATTACACTTGTCAGTAAAGTTTTTCTTAAAGGCAATATAAAATGACTCATAGAAGTTTGATTTGTGGACAGTCTGTTGGCAGATTTGCTTGACAGATCTTACTGCCGCGTTCCCACGGCCGCGTGTCACAGTGGACAATACACGATCGATGGCAGACGTGAATATTTTAACTACGATCTGTTTGGCAGCCGCGTGCAACTCAAGGATGCCACTTTATGTTTATGTACATGCAAATGTTGTTTGTACGAGTATTGTTCCACGCGTCCAATTGTTTCGATGTAATATGTTTAAGTGCTTAAGACCCAATTTCGTTTGCGCTAATTTATATGCGATTTATGTTTTATCACCGGAGCTAATTTAAATGAACATACATAATCTGGTGTTGTGTTATTTATTTTTTATATACATTTAATATGAATAAGGTAATGGATGCTGCAATGTTTTCCTTTTTAATCATTTGTTTTATTAATCCTGGAATTATACAAATATGTTAATTTTAGTGACAGGTGTAATTTATGAATAGGAGATTTGACGTCTAACGCAGTGCTATGATTGTAACAATAGTACGAGTAATTCATGCAAATGTACTTTTTGGCCTGATATATTCATTAAATAAATAAATAATCGTCATCGTAGGTAACATTTTGTAAGGTGGAGACCCAAAGCCTATATTTTAATGGATTTTACCAAATTATTTCTGCAAAATTAAATGCAAATATTAGACATTTAAATTATTTATTTATTTAATATTCACTTGTGTTAATTTACACATAATAAGGTTCGCATTCTTTGTAATTAATGTTAATAAAAAATATAGTATTGACGTACATTAAAATCCTACTTTGATAATGGTAATTAAAACATTGTACGCACGGTATATGATTGTGTTTTCCTGTAGTTAGTGCCTAGCAGTAAACCACAAAATATTAAAACCAGGACGAACGTAAAAATGTTGTCATCTCATACTAAGCAATGTAATAGGAAGAATTACGCTTACTTTTAAGATTTACGCCCAATTTTATCCATTTCCAAAGACCGCCTTAAAAATAAATAAATACGCAAAAATACACATAGTCAAGATTTTACACTAAAATACAAGTCTTGTGCCATGGGTTTCGTATGGCTTTGAATTTTTGTACAGAATATTTATCTCTGCTTTATTACTTATGATATTTGTCTTTACCATTTAAACTATTATTAATATATACACTCGCACCTTTAAAAAGTTCTTTAAACTTTAAAAATGTTGCTTTCCTAAGGCTTGAACCTGCGAATTTGGAAGAGTGTTGCGCAAATTCTTTGAACAATGAATTTTCCACCTTCGTGAACTATGGTAATTCTCACCTACCTCCTAGTAGTCGAAATATAGTAAAATTCCAAATAAGGAATACTCGTAACCGATAAACAGTAGAAATATATCTGGAAGGTGGTATGTAGCGCCCTCTAGTCTGTCTACCCCAACGAAATACAGCCCTGCCTGCACATACGCATATACTAATTAAAATCATAATAAAACCAGTATATCCAGAGCTCGTATGCTTGCACCAGCTTTCCGCGACCTTCATAGGTCATCGAGTAGGTCAAGGTGTTTTACAACGCGGCCGGTGCGTGGTCGCCATCCGATATCAATGGGTTGTATATCGATGAATGAATACATGTTTTGAGCATCCTGTAGCTATTGAATGCTCGAGTTGCTCAGGATTTTTACTCTCTAGGAACCGGTTCAATAATATCCTACATTTGGTACATAAAAAGTATTGTTATTAATGAAAATCTGCAGCTGACCGTATAAATAAATCAATTTCCACAATTATCTTAGATAAATACAATTTTACGAATTATATTCTCTCTCTTTCTTTTTAGACACAAGAAGTACACTGGTGAACATAGGCCACTCCCAAGGATCTTCACATTGACCTGTAATTCCTTCACATTGAATTTTATTGCAATGTATTTTTGGGGAACATTGGTTGTTGAAAGATCTCATTGTAGTTACTTCTCCGTCTCGATACTAGTATAAGTGTATATCTGAAATATATTATACGTATATTTACCTCCTTTATATCACAGTTAATGGCAATTTCAACTCATAAACCGGAATCAATCCATTGTTGATATTCATCGTGATAATGCACAAGTCGTGTCGTAAATATTATCAATGCACTGCGTTATGTGTTATGTAATTATGCCAGCTGTGTATGATAGTAATACTTGTTACGCAATGTACACCAAATATCAATTTCATGGATAAATGTTTGCTAGTTAGATTGCATGTTTGATATATGAGGGAATCTTGTAGTTACTACAGTGCATGGATAACTGTGGAATAATGGCAGCTTGCACTATACTATGGAATACCTCAACCCTATTTATAATGATTATTGGTAGAGTAAGTGGCGGAGAAATTAAAATTATGACTCTTTATTTTACCGGCACGACAGAGAAACTATAATGCTGTCGAGATTAAGTATGCATAAAGGCCGATTTATTGATCTAGCCTACACAAAACCGGATATTTCAATTACTTATTTTTATGGGTTTTATAGGTCGTGTGTAAATTTGTAATAAATAAACATATTTAAAAGAAGTTCCCTGCTGAACAAAAGCCTCCACCAAGTATTAATATTCGAAAATAATTGAAATACTTATTTAAAATTATCTAAGGACGTCCTTCACATAACATTGTATGAGTTTACTTCAGAGCCAGCTTTATACTGTCCTTTTATTTCCAATGGAAAAGATACACATATTGGCGGTAGTAAAGTAATTATGAACTTGTGCCGAGCACTCGCCGTACTTTTAGAATGTATTGGGTTCAGTTTTATGAGTTGGGTCGTTTTATTTATTTATGCATGAGGGTTGGTAAGAAAAATACAGTCTTCCGTCTCAGGTCCTCGCGTGTTGACTTACGAAGAAACTTTGTTGTCTTAGAACTCGGCAGTTTTTAAATGCATATGACCCGTGACCTGTTTTCTCGTTTACCGAACATATGCGATAAAAAAAATTATAGGTAAATTTATTCTAAGTTCAGTTTCAAAAATCAGTTTATCTGAAGATAAGTAAACATCTACAACGCTTGGGTTATAGATGCGTTGGTAGCCTCTCAAATCGGGAGGAGGAAGGGAAGAAATCGGACGAAAGGAGTCAAAGGGTATTGAGCCTCTTTTTTTCGGGCTTTAAAATAAACAATTAAGATAAACTTATCTGCTGCCAAAAGGCACCGTATCTGGACAGCATTAAACTGTCCATCGATGGCAGTGCAGCTACTTTGTCTAGATAGTACAAAAATAATCCTGCTTTTGGGTTGTGGCCCTTGCGAAGCTTGCGCATACTGGTCATGCTGACCAAGCTCATATAATTGTGCCGAATGTTGACAAGTAATTGACTTTAACTGTCAAAACTATCTTGCCGGCACAGCACTCTTAATGTTCATGTGCAGCCATTTCATCACTGTCAGGCCAATATCCACAAAATAAATTGGATCCAACACCACCCAACCTTGGTTGAAAATTTTATGCCAGCTATTGTAGATTAACAACAGTCCCTTACAAGGCCCGCTCTACTATTCCCAAATTACGCACTTCCCACTTCCCAGACAACGATTACGAGTTATCCCGAACTTCGTCTCATCAAAATGTGTTTAAGACGGAATAACTGTAATTTGTAAGGAATGGTAATGAGGAATGCTTTGCACCCCTACTATTTCATTTTCTTTTGAGGTGCTAGTTTACTTGATTACAGAGTCGCAATGTAATACATTATACAAATGCTTCTCCATCCTCAATGAATAGAACAGCAATGTTTGCTGAGACTATATATATTTATATATCGACACATGTATACCACTTTAAGGGAATTTAGGGGTATTCATAAAATTCATTTCAGGAATGTCGTGTTTTTGATTGAGGTATAACCGTTTTAATGTCAGATTGAAAACTATCGCAATAATCTCGATGCAGCTTAATACAAATATTTCTGATTATGGTCCAATGTTGGTATTGTAACTTGTGCATGTGTGAACTTAGCCTTAAGTTTATTCTAATCGTAATAACTTTTTAATATATCATTTGGCGGTTTTTTTATAATTTTGAGGCCACCCAAAGTGATATTTTATTTCACTTTAAAAATTCAATTCAAATACACATGTACTTTTTTCGACATGTTAAATTGCGTTATTCATTATAAAACACACCTACGAGATTTCGAATTCCACGTGCCTCCCGATCGCGTGTTTTTGTGTACTGTAGACCCGTACTACGGATCTTTATAGTTAACTATAGAATATCAAAAGTAAAAAAAAACAAGATATTTTATTCATTGTGATATAATTCAACAACTACTGTTTAGAATCTTATTTACGCCATAAGCCATCACCAGCAAAATCGATATATTAATGGGTTTTACAAAACGTTTTTAAAAACAAACTCTAATACGAGTATACAGCCTCAACCACCGATTACTAAAGCAAATAAAAATTGAATGATTATACTGTGATAACAAAACGTAGTTAAATTATTTTATATAATCTAAGATAAAAATCGCGTTACATTTTTATTTTACAATCCACTCTACTTCCCATTTAAAAATGCCTAAAGAGGTTACATTATTATCCATAGCATTGACACGTGCCATAGCGGCGGTTGAATACGTGACATTTAAACGTTCTTCTCATACTTTAAGCGATATAAAGAATATTTTACTGTGGCTTTTTGATATGTGTGCATATATTATGTGCATATAGGTAGTGAAAAAGTGGTAATTCGTTCGCTTGAGTCCCAATACGAGGCATTTCTTAGCACTTTTTGTTCTTCAAAACTGAAATAAGTTGTGATGCGTTGGTTGTTGATACTTCAAATAGCTCCGTATAAAACTTTTAACTAGTAAATGTGTACATACATACGTAAACTCATGCCTTTTTTTCAGAAAAGGTAGACCGAGGCGCCATAACACCCATATTTCGCTTTGTATGTTCCGTCCCACCATGTGATAGGGGGCGAGCCTATCGCCATATCGGGCACAAATTTCTGACTCCGGGCTGACTTTGCCCGATCCGGGATTCGAACCCGAGACCTCAGCTTTGCAATCGAGGCTGCCATTCAGATAAACATGTCATTTATTTCGTTACTGAAAAGGATCTCGTGATAAGTTTTGTAAAGATCCAAGAACACTAACATATTGCTCTGTAATAATAAATAGAAAGGGGTGAAAAAAAATACGTTTTGGAAATGATCTGTTAAATTAATGTTCCGCTAACTGCATTTTATTTCTTTAGTATTCAACATTCAGGTAAATAAAATAAAACCAAACTTAATTATGATCATTAAAGAAAAACTTTTAATAACCAGTACTACAAAAGTACGGCTGAAGCAAAAAGTTTTGCGTTCGAGCCTTATAGAAAACCTCTTACAATAGTAGGGGCCGTTAAAAGCGCGCTCGTTTAGTATTCATTAACAGCGTCGGCGCTCAAACATCGACGCCTGTTGATGACATTTTAATAGTGGCAAATGAGAGTGGACACCGAGCGATTGTTAGATTGTACCGCGGGGTTTTGTTTCCTCTCGCCTCTATTGTTAATTTGAGGGCATTATGGGACACTTGATGGTCTATTACTGAATTTCACGCTCCAATTTATAGGTGCAACAAAAATATATTTAATTTATTTGCATAATTTAAACATAATCAATGTGTCACAGGATGACACATGTCTGAGTTCTAGGAGGCTCATCTGTGTCCTTTCATTTTTACGTGTATACAGATTAACGCCACAGAGCCCGGTCTGCTGCTTTTGGCATCCAGTCGCTGTCGGCCCTCTTGTGAGAGTCGTCCCGTCAGAGGTCGTCCCACGCTCCGTTTGCCAAGGGCTCTGTGGCGTACCTTGGGAGAGGCCTATGTCCAGCAGTGAACTGAAACGGGCTGATGATGATGATAAAGATTAACGCTATAGTGGTGATGTAAAACATAATATGGAATTCAAAGGCAAACTTCTAAAAGCGACAAAGTTAGGAAGGCGCCTAGCTGAGAAATTGCATGAAAAAATATTCTAAATGTAGATAAAACATACAATAACTTAAACCCAAGTGTAGATATTAGAATAAGGGTCTGCAGAACAAGTGCCTGTTAAGAAGTCGTCAAACATGTAGGAGCTTAAATACCCTCCTACTTGAGCATAACTAATAACTGTTCATTAAATAGAGGGTTTCCATATTGGTCCCACGGGCATTATCTGATGTAAGACGGTCTCCGAAATTTCCACATAATAGCACGTCTTTAAGGGCAAATTCAGATTCCAGGTAGATAACTAAGTTAAACTAGAACTAAACTTCGATGTAGCGATCGAAATCAATTTAATATTTGGTTTGGTTGTTAATGGTTTCCGCACCGAGATGGTTATCTGAAGGCACTTCTGTTGGAACGGTAGCTAAAACTATCTTCTAAAATTTAGGTGCTAGTTGGATAGTTGCAATGTTAATTATATCATTACTTTTTATATTAGTTTAAATTGAATACTTAATTGACTGAAATAATTTCAGTTATAACTCATAAGGGCCAGTAGATCCACAACTACATGGTCTCTAACAGGCGTCTTTAAATCTCTGTCACGCCATCAGCGGTTGGGGCAGTTTACCTATTTTATAGTTGTATGACCATCAAGTGTTCTGTAGTTTTACGCATGGTTGCTTTAGTACGCAGTAGCGGTTCTAGCATAACGAGGACCTGGGCAAGATATCTACGGCGCCCTATAAGTGTTATACAAATTTAAACGGCACTGGCCCCCTAGGGCTCTCGCCTACCGCTGGTTCTGTCAGTACGGACCATCCCTCATTTCTTTAATTTATCGCACCCTATATTAAAAACTGATCTTAAAAGCGATAAATAAAAATAAGACTACACAAAACTATATATAGAAATGAAATCATCATATACCAGCGACAATTTCCCGGTAAGCAGTTATCTTCGATTGACTTTAATTCCAGGTGATCTGCTCGGACAACCCTACGAGCCAATCTGCGCTGTTATCAAGCGGAAATTACCGCTTAGTCATCTCAAAAACACGTAGCTCAGCTGCGTTCGTGCGCGGAATGCGACTGAATTTACTGCTGCCCTTTTATGGGTGGCAGATAAAGGTTTACCCCTCCGAGAAATTTCACGTTTGCAATCTTAATTCGTCTAGCACAATACAAGCAACATTCTAGGGATTTAATTTGAGGAGAATAAAAGTACGGTTTATTATTATTAGCTTTATTTCAGCTAATTTTTTTGTACTGATTTTTATAAGTGTGTAGTTGTATTCTTGTTTATGGAAATTATTATGGTTCCATAATTAACTAGATAGACAGCTTAGCTTAGGAAATATTGAAGAAAGGTTTAATTTCACCAGTTTTCCTGTAGACTATGATGATGCACCATAAAGCAATTACTGCTACTGAAGTCTACTGTTATAAAACTGACGAAAACCACGTCACGTGTTAATGAGTTTATACCACTGTCTTATACTAGTATAACAAACTTTACACGTAAACTACAATATATACCTAATACGATATACTGTAATTTTATAAAACTGCATTTAGATGTGCCTAGCAAATTAGGTTTCATGCAAGATTTCCCGGGGTATACAGAAAATAAAATTTATTAATTATTATTTCTTTCCATAAAATAGTAAATAAAATAAAAAATCAGCCCATACTCGCCACTGCCGAGCAATTATACCATAAATAAGAAAATATTATATTCGAAGGGTAAAAATGAATATTGTATTATTCAGAATAACTATAAGTAGCTCTGTAATACAGATAACATAAAAATATTGCCAAGATTCACATCTTATTAAAAATGAATTATTCAATCCCAAGATGGCAAAGAAATAACAGCAGAACAATTTAAATATTCAAATAACCGTAGGCGTAGAAGTTTCAGAAGACAAAGAACCAAAGAAATAACAAAGTTTGAAGAACCAATTATTATAAAGAAAAGCGCTCGTAGTTTATAATATATGAACAGTTATAATGAAAATTTAATTTCTAAATCATCTAATTTTTTTTGTTCGCAGATCACTGAATGCAACACGTACAAAGAAATGAGGAACACCAAAGAATATAGAAAACGTCCCACCGAATACTAGCATTAAAACTGCCATGACATCCGAGGAGCCAATAGATGTAGTTAAAAAACCAGATGAAAAGAAAACAGATGAGTGCGCAAACTTCGCCGGAGAAATACCGGACCACAAACAAACAGACAGACGCATGGAAGATCAGAGAACGTTACGCTCACACGAACTTATGAGGCTAGTCTACGAGTTACCAGAAGAAATAAAGAGACCTGAATTTATAGAAAACAATAACATGTTGAAGGAAAACCCGCCGATAACGATTGTCGAGATTACAGAACAAAATGGTTGTGAGACTGAAATTACGCAGCAAGATGACACATACTATAATTCCAGTCCGGATTTGGGCAATAAAGTCGTTTACGACGTTTTAACAACAAATGAATTGATAATGCAATGTGCGGAAGAGTTTAAAGAAGTGATAGAAAGGACTTCGCCTGATTGTTCCGATGAGGATCTTCAGGAACTCAAAAGACTTTTAGAAGGAAAGCCAAAGGTGTTAGAAAGGTATTTGAGGGAATGTGCGACGGCGGAAGAAGTGAATAGGATACACACTGTGACGTCAGGTGGGCCGTTGTCACCAAGGCCACATCACGAAGCTAGGAGTACTTCTGTAACGTCAGATTTGTTCCAGTTATGGTTATCATCGTCTCCCGTTAAGGTGAGTGTTAACAATTGTCTTATAACATTCAACATGGCATTTGATTGCCTACTTGGCCTTGAGTCAACATATTGAAATTATAATAATATTTTCATTCGCACATCTAGCAAGCACTCTAAAATTTTAATAACCAAGTGATTATATATTGCAGTTTTTAGGTTTAGCGTGTATGTTTTTTTACTGAACCATAAGCTCTATCTATTGCCTAAAATATGACATAAATATATGACAAATATGAAGGTGGCACTCCAAGTGGCATTGACTATTCTTATTAGTCCTATACCTACAAGAAACATGGACTAAGCAAATATCGCAAATATATTTAGGAAAATTGCTTAAGGAAGAGACCGACCCATTGCGCTCCTAATACGATATTAAGATTGCGCATTCTATGCTCTGTTGGCCTCCGTTCATATTGGCCTATATGTCGATGTAAGAAGCCAATACTTGGCAATAATGAATGGTAGTTTGTAATCAGTTTGGTTGACATTAAGTGTTGATACTAATGATCGTGAATCCTAAACGATTCCACTCGTAATCCGCGTCTTACTGCGCTCATATTGAGACGTGATTAATGGCCATCGTAAAAAAACAAAGCCATAAGTCAATATTCTTCAATCAATCAATTCATCAGCCAAAGGAAGTCCACTGCTGAACATAGGCCTCTCCCAATGATTTCCACAGTGACCTGTTGGAGACAGCCTGCATCCAGCGACGTCCCGCGGCCTTCACCAGGTCGTCCGACCATCTAGTGGGTGGACGTCCCACGCTGCGCTTTCCGCTTCGTATTATTACCGCTTATTCTTACCAAACTATAAAAGAAAATATTTCCCAACGCAAAATTCATAAAAATGTTGTATATGTTCCGAGACTGTCGCGTTGATAACGGTTATCATGGCACATCCATCCCGGTTATGATACTCGTGATATCGTATCGACACATTTTTAACCACTCAAGCCTAAAGATAAATTCGTTAAAAGCCTTTTCAAACGCTTAGTACTTAAATTGAATGTAGTTACTTTTTTATGTAAACAATGATTGCGTTTGTGTGAGTAACCTCTGACAATGTGCCTTTTAGCTTATAAGATAATATAAAATATGTTTTCGTAACTGACGATCATTGACTGATGTTGTGGATTTTTTGTTGCGAAAATCCTCTTGGATACACGACTCCGTCAGGTACATAGGGCATGCCGCTGCTACCGACTGAAAACTTTAGCATTGTCTCCATCTGCATTTTGGGAGGACTTCGAGACGTTATAATGAACACGCAAAAATGTCAAAGCTGATATTGTGGGGTTAGGCCAATTTAATTACATATTTAGTTTGACGAAAGACTTACAATCGGATGTGACAACGTGAGTCAAATCATTCTACTAAATGCAATAAAATATGTTTGTAAATTTTTGCTTAATCCATATTTATTATTTGGAGTAAGCCGTATAGCTCATTTAATTCACAAAATTATGCCCCAATCTTGCGTTTAAGCCTCCTTGGTTATGGATTCTGGGATGTTTTCATATGATTATCGTCATATATTAAGTTAATCGCTTTATAGTTAGCTATCTGGGTGCGTCGCAAGCAACTATGGACCCTTTTTTTAAATTTATTTAGGATAACAAACAGATACATAATACATATTAAATATTTAGGAATATAAATTACATGGTATGACTTAATGTGTAACCCACGCTGTTATCCACAACTTAACTATTAAAGGTATTTTTAATGTACACCACAAATTCGATATAACTAAATAAAAATAAGTAAATGTAGATTTTCTTTCTTTCTTTCTTAGATTAAAGTAACTAAGTCAAAGTAATTCTTTAGCTGTTTCTATTGCACGCTTTCCATACAGGCAAGGGTTTGAAGCAATTACATCTATATCGGAAAAATATTCATTATATGATTTCATCAAACGTCGCCAAGGTGCACGCTTAACAGAATTAGTCCGGCAGAATTTAGGATGGAATACATTAAAAAAAAATACATTATAATAATTAAAATAATTAGTCAGCATTCGATGAAACAATCACTGCTATATAATCCCATCAAAAAGTGCGGGAGCTCAAACCAGCTAAACTACAGGCGGCGGATTATTTGTAATATTTCGCCCATATCCCGATACTCTAAGTGATGTAACAGCGGTGTGAGAGATAAGATAGTTCGGCTAAATTGAATCCAATCCTGTCCACACGGTGTACTAATGGCGCACATGTGTTGCGTAATCATTTGTTCCGCAGAACAACCAATCAGATTAATTAGTCTTCATTATTTTAGGTTTGCGACTGTCGAAGATAATTCGGGATGGGATGTTTGCTTATTACATTAGGTCCTTTATTACAAAGGTTCTTCAAACGAGTACACAGCTCACACGTGGAAAGTGATTACTGCGTCTCATAAAAGTTACAATACTCAAATGTGCATCGCCGGCCCCAAAACTGGTGCTACCAACACACCCATGTTGCACCTTGTGTGTTCCGTCCCATGATGTGATAGGGGACGAGCCCTCCCCTTATCAAGCACAAATTCCTAGAAAGAGAAGGAAAAAGGACAGGGAGAGAAAAGAGGTATCGGGCTGCTGACAATCTCAGACACAGTAAAGCCCCATTTACACGGGGTGAGTTTCTCGCTTCGAAGATACGATTATCGTAAGGTTATAAAAAAGTTGCATCGTGTAAACTTTTGTCAGAACACAATTATCCATGGTGGTTATGTCAAGCGACTATGGCATACGATTCTCGCCGTGACAAATCTCTTCGTGTAAATGGGGCTTTAGAAACACAACAGCAAAGTTGCATAGGCTGTCTGTGAGAAAATACGAGTATAGTGTGTCTCAACCATTTTTGAACTTTAATGCGTATTGCTCGGGTTACGTGGTGTTGAATACTTGATGCTTTGGTAAACGAAAACAATAAATAAACCCAACAGTCAGATACATAGTCCTGACCCCTGTGCCTACGGCACATCAGTGTTGGTCAAATCTTTATATTGAATAGACGTGATCCAATTAATCGGTGTTTTATTACAATATGTAGCAAACCGCGTTCGCATTACCCGAGGACGGCTACCACGGCGATACGCCATATAATGAACGCAGCCGTGTGCGCTTCCGTCCCCGCTCCCGCACCTCACCTCACCTCTTCCTTCTTCCGTTCCTTCCGACCGACGCCGCGCCACGCTCTTACGCACTTTTAATAGTCATAGTCATAGATAATACTGAATAGTCATAGTTCATAGCCGAATGCACCCACGAAACTGGTGCTCAACGTGTGTTATGTAATAAATGGCACCCACGAAACTGGCGCTCAACGTGTGTTGTGGAAAAAAATGGCAGACTATTGGTAGTGATAAGTAAAGTGACCGGCAGTACTGTAATACGTTTACAGTTTGGAAGCAAAATTAACAATGCCTACTACAAGAAGTGCAATCGAAAACCAGCGCGCACTCCCCCGTGAAGATGATCGGACGCCGTCGCCGCCGCCATCGCAGGCCCACGTGCATGCGCTCGAATCGCCGCGTGCTCCGGATTTTACGTTTACGCAAGAAAGTTTTAGTGCTTTCCTGCGTTCGCAAACGGAAGCCTTCAGGGACGCGCTGCAGTGTGTCGTCGCGCAGCAACGATGCTCAACACCCGCAACAAGCGAAGGTACCTCTCCAGGCACCCTGGCACGATGCAAAAGCACCTTCGGGGGCCGTGCCAACGAAAGCGTGGATGCTTTTATAGACGCCGTGGAGAGCTACGCCGATTGCGCTCAGGTATCCGATTTAAATATTATACGCGGATT
Organism: Theretra japonica; assembly: GCA_033459515.1. Lineage (NCBI taxonomy): Eukaryota > Metazoa > Arthropoda > Insecta > Lepidoptera > Sphingidae > Theretra > Theretra japonica. The sequence goes on from CM065928.1 coordinate 5,677,226, forward strand.
ATCGATGTTATTAGTAGATGATGCAGCAACATGGTGGCAAGGCCTCAAAGACACCATATCTACCTGGCCGCAGGCCAAAGAGAATCTTATTAGTGCCTTTGGCGACCGCCGGCCCCCACACCGCATTTACTTAGAAATATTTTCATCGCCACACAAGTTAAACGAAAACACAGATTTATTTGTGGCGCGAATACGAGCCCTAATGTCTAGGCTACCTAAAGAAGACCTGTCTGAAAAAGCGAGACTAGACATGACATACGGCTTACTGAATACCCGTATTCGTCAACGTCTTCGACGAGATGACTTCAGTTCATTTACAGAACTTCTTCGACACGCTCGAAATATTGAAGATTCGCTAAATGAAAAAGAGTCGTGTCCTTCAAGCGAGCCGAGGCGCGCCCGCGCCGCGGCCGAGCCACTTCCTTTGATGAAGCCGCCCGCGCCGCCGCCACCGCCGCAGCGCCTAGCAACACATTCCGGCGCCGAACCTGCCACGTCACCCGCGTCGAGGGCGACGCGATCGAGCGTTCCCGCCCTTCATCACGCCGTGCTCAATCAGGACAACGATAGACCTGTTAGCAAGCGTCCAGTGTGTTCGTACTGTAAACGGTACGGACATTCGAAACAACAGTGCCGTAAGTTGTTATCGCGGAGTGAGCAAGGTTCGCATAGTTCATATACGCATAGTGCCGCGGATGCGTCTAATAAATTCAGTGAAGGATATTGTAGCATTAAATCTCATAGTGTGTCGAATACGCGATATTTGTCAAATAACAATTTGAAGGCCAAAATTAGGAACTGTAGTGCTAAAGTGCGTAACTACAAAAATGATAATTTTAAGAATGATTGTACAACTCATGATATTGTATTTTGTAATAATTGTTATGATTCTGAAAATGGTATATTGCGTGGTAGTCGACCGGGTACACCGAATGACCTTGGACATCGACGTCCAATATTAAAAATCGAGATTTTGGGTATTTCGGGTACTGCTTTAATTGATACAGCCGCCAAACACTGTATAGCCGGTCATACGTTATATGCTCTCCTTCAACGTAAGGGACACCCTCTCGTGCCCGCTACTAGGGTTGTGAAACTCGCGGATGGGATAGCTCGAGAGATGGAAGTACTGACCACGACGCTTAGTGTAAAGCTAGTACATACAATTATTACTATACCATTCTTAATTTTTCCACAAGCGACTGATAACGAAACTTTGTTAGGCATCGATTTTATTTACGCAGCGGGAATAGGTATCGACTTTCACAAAAGAAAATGGTATTTCAGTAGGAATGCTAAAGTCAAATATCGACTTCACTTCGAACCGATGTCTAATAATAATTTAGCTTGTGCTGCCACCGAAATTCTTCGGGATGACGAGGGCAGTCATCTACAGCCAGCTGAGCGTAAAGAACTGGCTGATACCCTCGTACGATATTCACATGTCTTCAGAGCAGGGGGAGGTCCTACGCCATTTGCAGAACACAGGATTGACACAGGTGAGCATCCTCCTATATCTGTACCCCCTTACCGCCTGAATCCCACAAAGAAAAATGTGAGGAAGAAAGAAATTGACAAAATGTTGCACGATGAAATCATCGAAGAGTGTGAATCCGCTTGGAGGTCACCGAAGCTACTCGTGCCGAAACCCAACGTAGGTATCCGCTGTTGCGTTGACTATAGACGCTTAAATGTAATAACAAAATCGGACATTTACCCGAAGTCCCTAGCAGCTGTTCGCGAACGTGTGGAGACTCAGCAAGACAAAAGTAAGGAGAGTGCCGATGCTTCACGCCGACCTGCAGACACTTTTCAGGTAGGTGACTTAGTCCTCCTAAAGTCTCACGTTCTAAGTAATACTTCTAAAGATCTTACGTCTAAATTTGTTCCACGGCGCGATGGCCCATACCGCATTACCGAAAAAGTAAGTCCAACGACTTTTAAACTTGCGCATGTCAGTTTTTCAAACGAACCTATTGGTAGGTATCACGTAGGAGACATCACTCGGTATCAGGGCAATAAAGAATCACCACCAGAACCGGTGATTCCCAAAAAGAAAAGAGGTCGTCCCGCTAGGGTTGTCAAATTACCAGTTCAGGAGCGAGGGCGTTCTCCTGAACTTGAGGGGGAGCATGTAGCAAACCGCGTTCGCATTACCCGAGGACGGCTACCACGGCGATACGCCATATAATGAACGCAGCCGTGTGCGCTTCCGTCCCCGCTCCCGCACCTCACCTCACCTCTTCCTTCTTCCGTTCCTTCCGACCGACGCCGCGCCACGCTCTTACGCACTTTTAATAGTCATAGTCATAGATAATACTGAATAGTCATAGTTCATAGCCGAATGCACCCACGAAACTGGTGCTCAACGTGTGTTATGTAATAAATGGCACCCACGAAAAATATCAATTAGTGCACATCAAATAAGGCACAGTGGTGACGCCGCAATCACCAATTACTAAGATTGATTCTTATATCGTGGATATCACTACGAGAGGCTTTTCAGTCTCACAAACATGCCAATCTGAAACAAATATACGATGCGGGGAGACGACCCCATGGCCTTTCGTTTTACAGCCGGCGTCCAACGAACTGCGCCACGGAGGCTATCTTGAATAACAGCTAAACAACACTTGTCCATGACCTTCGTCTTCTTGGCATAGCCTTTTATATAAAAATACCAACAGCTCACATATACATCTTGCGGTGGACGAAATAATACCAACAGTTGTGTGGATACGAATCGCCTGATGAAAACTGATTAGCATCGCCCCTGGACGTGGGTGTTAGTTTGTGGGTATAGTGGGTGGCAGGTGTTGGTAGCTTAAACAAAGGTTTTGTGGGCGCGTTGCTGGCGTTTAAGTTTAAACTATACGTGGATGGGAAGCGTGGCGGTGGAATATTATTAAACTTCCAGAAAGAAACAATGTACCTAAATAGTAGCTCTGATTATTGTCTAACTGCTTCTTGGTTGTGCGGCTTTAATAAATACACATAACAATCACCAGCGGCGTGCACAGGATTATGACACTGGGTATGCGGCGGAGTACTCGGTCACAAAAACTTTTTCTTTTATAGATGTTTAGCATAGCCACAGCCACGCGACAGATCTCTTAAGTCGGAAACCATGCCAACAGAACAACTACTATTCATACTACTATTCATTTACATCTTCTACGGCAACGCAGACAAAACAGCGATCGATCGTCGCGGCGGAAGAAATTCTAATAAGTAAAATTACTAGAAATTACACTGTACTAGAATTACTAAACAATATGCAAGGAAAACAATATAATATAATCGTGTGTACACAACCACACAGCCAGTTATACGTTTCATAACTTTTAACATGAAACTTTCGAGTTACATTCCCTTTTTGCTAGTTTAACACACCTACCTTTAGACACAATTTGAATCTTTTCACTAAATGACAATTGTGAGAACTTGTTATTTTAAATTTTTAATAAACACACATTTTCAACACAAACCTCACAATCAAATAACATTTAAAAAAAATCTACAAACGCACTAGTAAAAGCAAATTACTACAATTATTATAGAAACTCAGTAATAAACTGTTAAATGTACACACTTTCAAATGTTAAAATGAAATATTTCTTAAGAAAACTATAAATATAGGTACTGGTGCAAACAAAATAGTAAACAATGCTTATCACATGAAAAAAGGCAAAATGGCCCCCGCGAAACACAAAACATTTCTGCTATTTAAACAAATAAAACCTTACTAAACAAAAATGCATAATGCGCATACGTGATTCATTAGATTTCCGTCTATTATTTTTACTCGGATTATAGGACCCGAACATTTCCGATTACTCCCGACAACTGCCGAACGCCCGTAGCCTGCCGCTGGAGTCGCGGCTTTCGGATTCATGGGTGTGTGCGTTTACGCACTGTGCACGGACACTAAAATTACTACGCACACGCGAACAAATGTCCTGCGGAACGCGACGGCAGGAGTTGGTTGATTAGGCACATTATTTTTTGTTTGTGCTTGCAAATAATTGCTATTAATAAAATATTAGGCGTTTGTAAGTTATTATATTTTGTTTATCCATTTATTTACTATTAATTATAGTCATCTAAAACATACGAACGTTTTATTAAAATATCTGTAAATGGCAAGTAAAGCACTGCATTTCTGCCTACAAGGAGCGCACGCCCCTGACAATCACACACAGAGCCTCGTCTCCTCCTCCTTGCGTCGTATTCCTCCAGTATTGAGGGTTTGACCTCCCTTCTGTATCACTTTCTCTCCGAGGTTTCTCCATTTGGATCTGTCTCCGGCGGTGTGAAGGCCGCTATAAATTGCAGAGTTGAGAGTGGTGTGAGTGATCAAACCAACGTTTTGGGTTGGACCACGAAGCCTTTTCCCGTCCCGTCCTCATTATAATATAAATGTGTATTACATAGAAACTACATAAGATTTTTTCCTGCACAACAGTTTTTCCCCTCGATTTTGACTTAGCTTCCTGAACAACTGCACCATATTAACTGTCATGGCTGTTGATGTTAATGACCAAGATAGTACATAACACTATTCCTCAAGGAAGATGTTTCACACCACGAGCGGTTTCCTTGGCTGACCGCAGACGCCACAGGTCGTCGGAACTTGTATGTATGCTAATCTTGCGGATTTCATTAGGGAATTCTTGTTGTTGACTTTTCCTTTCACATGTGTACCGATACACAGGGATTTCCTTAGAGGAAATACCGTGGCGATTGGGGGATTGAACCTAACTTATGAAAGGGGCATTACGTGTGTACTACATAATTATTTTTAATAACTAAGTCATACTATTCAGACTCCACAGTAGTATAAAAGTCATATGTCGTGGGTATTACAATCTGTGAGAGACTTTCGGTTTTAAAACACAGAAATTTGGAACGAACATCATGAACGATATTCGTTGTGGGGATCTAAACCACAGCCTGCCATTATATATAAATATATACCTAAATAAATACATTTAAGGTCTAGAAGAAAAAGAAAGAAGGTTATGTTTCTTCTGTAAGTGTCGCTTCTGCTATTTCAAGAGGTCCGTATGTATGTAGGCTGTATGAAGTATACTAGAATGCTGATTTCGCTGCGTGTTGAATTTGTGACCACGAAATTCAACCTACCATAGTCATTCACATAAGGGTACCGCGTGCCAAAACAGCCAATGTGCGACACTTTGATTTGTTTTATATAATTCTTGACTAATCGAATTGAAATTGAAATTGAAAATTCGATTTATATTTTGGCTGAAAAGCACTGCACTTGCCATCAAAAGTAGCCACTGGTATGTTATCCCTTTTCGCAGACTTTTTGCAATAAGAAAAAAATTACATGAAAGTATTATGTAACGGACCACTTAACGTTGTTTATTTATTTGCCCAGTCTAAAAATATCTCGGATAACAAAGTATTTAATTAAGAGGTGATAAATCACTCAGCTCGCAGCCTTGAGAATGAAAAATGGCCGACACCTCGAAAACGCTTTGTTATCGTGCCCATAGGATTATTGCCGGGGAATGTGACGTTAATTTATGTTAAAATTAACCCTTGTTTGGCCGTGAATATCTGGCACCCGGTCTATTTTGGGAAACAAGGACGTAAACAGCACTACAAGGCCTGCGAAATCTGAGGAAAAACAAGTGACTCATTCATTCATCAGCGTTGAGCTTAGCATCTAACTTTCCGATATATTTTCCGTGACAAAGGTTGAATAGTTGTGTAATACCGATCACCGTATATAATTGGGAATGGTAAACGCACTCTTTTAAGTTTTGTATTGTTGATTCAAAATTAGAGTCATTGAAAAAAATGCTAATTTGTACGTTTGAGGAAAATGGCATAAGTTTATGAAACGGATTACGGAAAAGACGCTCAGAAAAATACTACAATACCTTTTTGTTAGTATTGCCTTTTGTTTTAACGATTTATCCTGTTTCGTAATGTGTAAGTTTGTTTACGTTTTGGCCTATTAGCAGTCTTTAGTCAAATACGCGACTAATGTTATGCATAGATTTTTGAAATTTACATTACTCGACTTGGAAGTTAAACCGAGAACCTCACGGTCTACAGCTTATACGTACTGCCTAAACCTAAATATATGTCAATTCCCTATTCCATGGTTTAGTTATTACCTATCAGTATGCATCCGGTAATCTTCTCTATTATGGAACTAATTTGTACGTATGATTATTGTATAGAAAAAGAAAAGAAAAGAAAATAATTTATTGAATCCATTAAAATGTTCAACATTATTTAGATTCAGTCATTTTTTTTTCTACCACCCGGTTCGGAAAGCGGTTTTCACTAGAGAAGAACGGGCAAGAAACTCTAGTGTTGCTCTTTTCAAAACCAGTTTACAATATCGTGATTATTACAAAAATTACAAGTTGGTCCAAATCAGAGCAGTTCATTAATAATTTGTTATAATTTGCAAGTGACATATATTTTTAATACAATATTGTTTATATTCTGTTTAATATGGCTGAGTGAAGTGAAGTAGCCCAGAACGAAGAATCAGTATGCCCTGTTTCACCAACGCAGTGAATACTCGTGAAAACCTTATGTAATCTATAAATGAGTTACAATGTAAGCAAATCGGACAGACCAGTCCACACAAGCAGCACCCGTTCACGAGTATGACGCATGTGCCAGCCATCGGCCTCCTCAACCATGCTACAGGGAAGTGACCGACCCGGGACACGACGCCGCCGCAAGCACAGACCTTTAAGCGAGCATGACATACCCAATCGCTTACAAAGTAAAAATACAATGTGTAAAGTTACTTAATATAAATTACAATATACAGAGCACACCGATACCTCCGCTCCGAAATACTATCTATATGTTTAATTTTATTCTATTCCCAAGCCTTATTATCATCTAGATATTCAGAAATTTTATAATAAGCTTTATTGCATAATTGTTTCTTGATAGTAGCTTTGAATTTTTTAATAGTTAAGGCTTTCATATGAGTGGGATCTTTGTTATAAAAGTGTATACAGTAACCCTTAAAAGATTTGCTGATCCTGTGGAGTCTGGTCTTATGACTAGCTAGATTGTTCTTATTCCTAGTATTTTTGTCGTGAATATCGCTAATTTTTCGAAAATTTTCTTTATTCTTATGGACATACATTAAATTTTCATAAATGTATTGTGACGCTACTGTCATTATATTTATTTCTTTAAATTTATCTCTAAGAGAACATCTGGACCCTAGCGAATAAATTGATCTTATAGCTCTCTTTTGGAGAACAAAGATAGTATTAATGTCAGCTGCGCCACCCCACAGTAAAATTCCATAACTCATCAGACTATGAAAGTAGGCAAAATAAACCAATCGAGCTGTATCTATATCAGTCAATTGGCGAATTTTACCCACCGCAAAGACTGCGGCGCTCAGCTTTTTAGCTAGAGCGACTAAATGAGGACCCCATTGAAGTTTGGGATCTAATGTAATTCCCAAGAACTTAGTTGAATCCACAAGGCTCAACTCATCCCCATTCAAAGAAATGTTAGCGTTAACATTTTTTACATTGGGTGTCACAAATCTTATACATTTAGTTTTTTGGCTATTTAATAGCAAATTGTTAACGCTAAACCAATACACTATTTTTGAGAGGGTGTGGTTTACATCGTCAATATCTGGTTGGCGTCGATTTAATTTAAATACTAATGAAGTATCATCAGCAAACAACACTACCTCACAGTTGTCCCTTATAAAAAAGGTAAGTCATTAATGTATATTAAAAAGAGAAAGGGTCCCAGAATTGAGCCCTGCGGCACTCCCATAGTAACAACAGACCCAGGAGATATTTTTCCATTGATGTCAACGCTTTGGATTCTATTATTTAAATATGACCTACATAATTCAAGAGCAACACCATTAATTCCATAGTGGCTCAATTTCCTGATAAGAATATCATGGTGAACACAATCAAATGCTTTGGATAGATCACAGAATACACCTAAGGCATCCTGAGACTTCTCCCAAGCATAAAATATGTTACTTATAAGCTCCACACCAGCATCAGTGGTGGAGTGACCCCGCGTGAAACCAAATTATTTACCATGAAGTATTAAATTTTTTGAAAAATAAGTTTGTAGCTGTAAGAGCATTAATTTTTCAAAAATTTTGCTTAATGAAGGTAGTACTGAGATAGGTCTATAATTAGAGGGGTCATCTGTACTACCAGATTTAAAAAGAGGTATAATTTTACTTAACTTCATTTTATCATTTATCGGTTTATACAAGCATTAAAAATTACTGCTAGTTGGGGAGCTAAGATAGGTATCACAGAATTTAATATTTTTGTCGAGATTCCCCAAAGGTCACATGTATTTTTAATATTAATTAATTTAAATGTTTTTATAATATCCATACTATCAACACAATGGAATTCAAATGAACTTCTGCCCCCAGTCACACTTTCTTTTACCAACTTTTCTGCTATGTTAGGAGATGAATTTAAACTTTTTGTTGCAGAAACTGGTACATCTGAGAAGAATTTCTCAAAGACCCTAGCTACTTCAATATTAGATGTGATTTTTAACATTTAAGCTAAACTCTATAATGTATACGCTTCGATTAAGATTTAATTACATACATCTCATCTCATATACGTTCCACTACTGGCAATGGGCCTCTTCTCAACGGGTTTGATCTTCGAAGTTCACTGATCTATCACACTAGCTTAGCACGAATTGGTCGACTTCACACCCGCCCGTCTCCAGCGAAGTATATTGCTGAATGTAGGTCTTCCCCATGAATTCCACACCAACCTGCATCCACGGACATCCTGCGAACATTACTTGGTTTATGGAGCGAAACTTTATAGGTGGACGTATGATGCTGCACTTGTTGCTACAAGCTCCCCACCTAAAACATTTTAAGACTCATCGGCCATAAGTTCTCTACGCTAGTTCTGATTAGTGATTTGAAAACAGTAGTTCTAGATGACATCACAGAATACTTTGTTGACTACGCGTTGCAAAAAGTTTGCTGTAACTTCCTTTGTTTTAAAACTGAACATACCAGGAGACTAATTGCGGTCAGTTTGTCACGTACCGAGAAGAAGAAATACCTATCCCCACAATTTGCAATTACTAACCGATTTTTCGACGCGAGGAAATTAGAACATTGCGGTTAGCTATTCATTGACATAAGTCAGACATCCTGTAGACATTTGTGTTAAGTGAAGAAGAATAAAATAAAATAAATATATAATTGCATTAATTGAATTACATTAAGATATATTTTTTGGCTGCTGCTACTTGTTTAATTTTTTTTCAACAATCGCCTATTTGTTTTTGTTTATGATTAATTTATATTTGAAAATAATTCTTCAAGATGTCTTGATAGCGTTACTACCTTAACATTGTGAGTAAAATTAATGATAAATAGAAATAAATACCCAAAGCTGGCTAAAAACCTGCACATAGAAGTTTGATCCACGCAGGATGAATACCACACGCAATGATGATGTATACCCAAAGTTGTTGAAAATAAAGCACAACTGTCATAATAAAAGTCCATGCAACAAACAAATTATACAATTCTCAATAAAATCGGTTCGAAAAATGCCTCAGAGCTACATACACATACATTACCTACCAACACCATTTGGCGATTTCAAAGGCATTGGCTTTCATCGTGGCTCGATTCAATTCGCTTTGACGCCACGTATACACAATCCAGATACGTCAATATACCAATACATGCGGTTTTACCTTAATGACGACACGAGGAAGGCAGTTTATCTTTTTCAGTGACATTATTATTAACATCAATTTTGTGGTTTTGGTATGTGTTGACATAAATTAGCGCAAGTGCATCGGCTCTGGAAATATTCTGTTTTCCACCGGTCGTGCCCGATAAAAAATCGTGTCGGATCTCCTTCGCGTAATTTTTTTGACCCTGTCAACATTTTTGTACCTCGGGCAGTAAGCTTGGTATAGAAATTCATACATTAGCTCTTGCATAAATAATTCGACATTCGACTAGTGTCATTAGATGGAACTATATTGGACGATACAGTGTAGTCCAGATAATGTCCATCGCCTAGGAATTTCTCTAGCCGCGTTGGTGGCGATAATGCAATCAATCGTACAAAACGCTACACACAGATTGAGCTCGAAACTTGAGTCGTTTACGAGGTTCATTAGTGATTTCCAATATTTCCTATATTCGCTGAAGAGGCTTACAGGAGTACCCTACCACCAACGCAAATTGATAACTACTCGCATATTTCTATATCTTTAAATACGTTTTCATTTTTTTAACAAGAGAAAAGCGCTTTAAGCCTTCCATCCGATTCCTCGGGGAAGGCCGGAAGGAGCATGTCGGGGTCTCCGACTTTGGCTGCAACATTCGCGCGCCAGGTTGGGAGATTACCGAAATCTAAGAAGATCCTTTGCCGGCATACCAACTAAAACCACTCGGTGGTTATTGCGCGAATTACGTACGGCAGGCGATGTGCAAGGGCGAATAATGCCCAGCTCTCCTTGGTCTATTTAAATACCTACCTCAATATATTTAAAGCTACGACCGTTTGTCAACAATACTGTTTTGCAAATTTACTTATCAAAACGTTTCTATCTCATATCTTGTATGTTTTGGCAACACCGAGCGAGTGAAACAGAAAATAAATTCACAGGTGCATATTTTTGTTTATGTAACAGCTATTTCGTTTAAACTGCATTATTGTGAGATACACGTATTTATCTCAGATAATGTTTTATATCTATTTTGCATCTGGTGATAAGTGAAGGACATAAATAGGCCATGCCCTGGCGAGCAATGATTGTCAATACATTTGATCCGACCAGGTCGAAGCTGTATGCATAAGCACAACTCGAAACAGTGCACACTTGATTTCTCTAGGCAGTTCTAAGGAACTAGTGTTTTCTGCGATCACGTACTCGTAATGTGGTCGATATCTATGCAAAAACGATTATTTTACCACTACTGCTTTTAGATTAGCAAAAACAAATCATTAAAAAAAACAAAAAACTCTCTTGTACTTTATGCATCCATCCGTAAAAGGAAGACCACTGCTGAACATAGGCCTCTCCCAATGATTTCCACAGTGACCTGACAGCAGCCTCTTATACTTAGTACCTATGTATAGGTATATATTAACTCGCATATCATTGTAAAAGTTCCATCAATTTAGCAATACTGAACTGCAGTATATGACAATAGCTATTTATGTAAAGCCAGCCATAAAGCAGGCAATGTGTAAACAATTTGCGAAGATATTGTAGTCATTATATTGGCCTACAACACAGTCGGTACAGAAGGCTTAACAACCCCCCGCTGTGATTTATGAGACCAAATGTTATTTAATACGGTTTACGAGGGTATTGCGTGAATTATACGGCTATTTTTTGTGTGTGAGGTCGACACGGTACAGATATAATAAGCGGATTTTATAGAGTAACGAGCAACTAGTTATTGAACAAGTGATCACATGCGAATATGTTTTGATAATTGGAGCAATTATTTTTGCCGTGATTAATACATAATTGCTGCAATTACTAATTCATTTACACATTCCATAATTCTATAAATAAAAAAAATAGTTTTTTTTTATTAATATTATTCATAATAAATACAGCTATAGATTATAATTATTTCTGTATCTCTACTACTCTACTTTTCCTTCTTGATTATTCGGGGCTTTGCAAAAAATACAACCGGGATTATCTCCTTATTTACGAAAAGAATTTTACAATAAATAAAATAAACATCTGCCTCAGCTGCCTCAGTGGCGCAGTTGTACTACGGTACTACTATAACGCTGAAGTCTTGGTTTCGAATCCCAGGTTGGACAAAGTGACATTGGATTTTACTATTCATTATCAAGTCAGAAATTTGTGCCCGATATGGCGATAGGTTCAGGACGGCGACACGTGGGCGTCCTGGTTGCACCTCTGCCTACTACTTCTGGGAAAAAGGCGTGAGTTTATGTATGTATGTAAAAATAAACAAATTCTTTAGAAAGACCTTCTCAAGCTACTTACTTGTGCAACATTGACGCGTGTCGCGACGGGGGGGCGCGGACCAAGCCAGCGCAAAATGGGGAGACGATATAAAATTTATGGGCCCTATTCCATGTTCCGTATTGGGTGGAATGATTGTGTTACAAAATACTATGGGGAAATTCGATTACTGCGTAAATGGCGGAGGTGCATGATGGAGTGTTTTAAGAGTTATTGTGAGCGTCGAACAATAGCGAGCCTTTCAACCGACGAACAACTAACAAGTTCGTTGAATTGAAAATGTGGATTTATTATTGTAACTTCGACGGCGTGTTTGAATGTTTTAAAAATTGTTGTTTGGTTACAATGAGAACGGAATTGGAGTTTTTTTTTATAAACAATTTTAAATTCGGAATACAAAATCATTTTTTTTAGCTTACGTAATGTTTATGTGGTTGAATTCTTTAAATCTTTATCCAATAGGTAACATAGATTGCAAGAACTCGCTGGATGTATGCCGCTTCCAAAATATTACAGAATTTGCGAATCAGGCTTTGTGTTCACCAACAGAATAAGTTTCATTATAACGATGAATTAGTTACTATTCTATATACTGACGTAATGTGGAAATAAAATAAATAAATAGACGCAACAGTCACATACATAGTCCTGGCTCTATACAAATATCGAGTCTTGAGTCGTGGGTATCAGGAACTACGTGAGACTTTTCGGTCTCTCAAACACTCAGACTCGAAACTAATACTTGTGGTTCACACAAACAATTGTCTCGGTGCGGGGATCGAAGAACTGGAAGTGGTAGAGCCACGCTATTGTCAGTAATGACTCAGCATGAATGAGCAAGCATGTCCAGGCCCATATCACTGTCTCACAGGAGACCAACGTGAAGCAACAGCATCGATGTCGCGTTTCGTTCGGTGAGTGAGAATTCCGTATGCCCAATATCCCTCTGCTCTTCCTATCCATATTTTTTTATTGTGATGAATGGCGAGACGAGCATGCCATTCACCTGATGGTAAGCGATACGACCGCTCATGGACAGTAGCAACACCATGAATTAAGAAGTAATGCATGGGATTCCACGGCGCTCGCCATTCTAAAACATAAGATGTTAAATCTCATTATGTCCAGTAGTTACTCTGGCTACAATGTCCTTCAAAACACAACAGTGCATTTACACTGCTGTTTGACGGGAGAAATGGACATTGCGGTGGTACATATCCAGGCGGCCTCTCACATATGAGAGACCTACCACCAGTTTCTTCCCCCTTTCCTCCCAATATGATGGGCCGGCAACACATCCATGATCCAGCTTTGTGGATGCTCAGGGGCAGCAGTGATCACTTACCATCACATGACCTGTTTGCTCGTTTGCCGGACCGATGCAATAAAAATAATCGAACCCGCGGCCTCTCGTTTCACACCTTGCGTATAACCATCAGCAGGACGGAGGCTCTCGACTATTCCAATCCAATCCATCAGCCAAAGGAAGTCCACTGAACATTGGCCTCTCCCAATGATTTCCACAGTGACCTGTGACCTGACCTCGACTATTAAATATTATTAATTAATGTATTAATAATGACCCTTGCCCAACTAACCGAATATGCGATCAACGGCAATATGCTGTAATTAGTAATATTACCAATAAGTTTGGTTGATAATGTTAATTGGGTATACGAGTAGTGGATCGATTGAGTGTAGTGGTACGAAGTTAATATACATACTAGACATACATAGTTTGAGGTTGAGGTTGTTATACAGGGTGACAGAGCACGCATTCAAACACACCAACACTAAAGATGGTGATGTTACAATTCCAAACTTTGCTAGATTTTAGTTCAATATTGATACTAAAATGTGTATTGTACATACATAAACTCACGCCTTTCTCCCACGATGTGATAGGGCGAGCCTATCGCCATATGGGCACAAATTCCTAACTCCGGGCTGATAATGTGTATTATAAGTTACGATAATTATATTATCCTTAATATATTTTTCCTAATTTTTTTTAATACTACAATTGAGATACCCAAATGTGCGTCTTGGATCGTACAGGGTGTGTTTTTCATACTGTATAAACTATAAATCATAACTCCTACACAGCCCGATCAATAGCTCCTCCTTATGGAAAGTGGTCATCATAAAGCGTCTTTGGAAATTGAGGTTGTGTTTTTCGGATTAAAAAACTGATGGGGAATTGAATAGAGAAAAATTATATAAATAAATTATGTGGTAGATTATTTTATCAGTAAGCTTAAAAACATTGACCTTTTAATTTTAATGAGACACCTAATTTGATTATTTTAAAGTACTTTGTTGGAACTAACGAACGTCTTGTATGGTAATGTCGTCATGTCTGCGCCACTCGACATAAAATCTTCAACAACTAGTTTTATGAGAGCGAAAAAACTCAATTAAAACTTATATTAATGCAAATTGCTTCGACATTAATTAAAACTTTAATCACAAGAGAGATTATACCAAGCGCTAAGTACGTGGGATTTGAGTGGGATTGTCGAATGATTTTCAGTTGACAGCGTTTATACCTTTTAATTTGGCCTGGACTGGCGAATTCACTGCGCGTCTGTCGGCCTGAACGATTAGATTTGTAAATATCGACTTTATCACGTACACTAAAGGTACAATTTGCTGTAGAGTGATAATAGACAAATCCATATGCATTGAGCCACCAGGTGCGCCACTAAGCCTTATCTCTAGCTCCTCTTATACTGATTAGATTCTTTCGCCACTGTATTATATTAATATGAATATTTTGAAATTCAAATTTTGCGAATATAAAGTTTGTTTAAACGTTTTGTTTCTTTTTTGTCGGGTTATAGATTTTTTACTATAAAAAGGCTTTTTTAAGAAGAATAAATTTACGTTTAAATGATTCATCATCATCATAATCTTCCACGTCTTGTAGGGTCCCACTGCTGGGTATAGACCTTTCTCATATTTGCCACTTTTCTTTGTCTTTTGTTAGACGCATCCAGATTCGACCTGCGACTTTAACAATGTAAATTATTATGTTTACATATTATATTGGCTTTAGTACTAATTTGTTTGAAGCGCTATTTAATTACGTTGTCAATTTTGCGTTATCGATCGTGGTTTATAAAAAATGCAATGAGGGTTTGAGGGTAGGGAAGTGTATTAGAAGTATTAATTTCCTAAATGACATATATCGAATTTTATTAAATAGTGATTTGGAAGACAAATGGTCGTATAAAGGACTATCGTCATTCCCGTGCTTACATTAACATAACTCATCATTCACGTACTAGTTACCAGGATTAAGGAGGCAACATATTTAAATATACATTGTGCGTCAAAATTAAATATTCATCATACGAAATTGATGTTAGAGTGTGTCGCGTAATTGGTTTCGCTCGGAATGCGGTGTCACGTATAACATTCGTTATGCATTTTAACAAAGGAATATATGTGGAAAAACATAATGAAAAGGGTTAAGTTATTAAGTATAAAAATACCTTTTTTGAATAAAAAATATGTTGTCAAGGGTTACTAAATACATATATGCATAATCGTCACGCCTGTATCTCACAGGGGTATGCAGGGACCCACACATATTTTTGCTTCAACCACTTTCACCAACCTTTTCATGCGTTCTCGTCGATTCAGGGTTTTATCGACCTAACCCTTGTTGAGGGTACCACCGATTTGACTTGTGTAATTTCGGTGTTCCGGTTGCTAAAAGTATAAATATTTAACATGGAGTAGATCATATGTTCTCCATTGAAAAACTTCAATCAAAGCTCGTGTCGAATTTCTGTCAAAGGCTTTTGTCAAGGAAATACGAGTCAAATGCTTTAGAAATCTACATATCCATTTCAAATTGGCACGACAAAGTAGCTATTATGCGGTTTATGTTAAGTGCAGTGGAGGTAGATTGTTCATTAGTAGAATTAATCATGTCTACGTGCTTGAAACTGGATATACATATAGTAAGCCCAAAAGAGGATGCATTTGCGTGTATTGATATGACGAATGTTTCACCATTATTTTGATAGTCAATTTTAAGTGGGCTGTCTGTATCGGTCAGTCGGCATACGTCCCACTGCAGGGCAAGGGCCATCTCTACTTGATTGAGAAGGGTTAAGCCATATAGTCCACCAAGCTGGTACGGGTTGGCAGACTTTACGCACCATAGAAATTCTTACAAATCGCCATGTTATACAGGTTTGCTTGCGATGTTTTCCGCCACTGTTATAGTGCGTGGTGATTGACCAAGAATACACATATAAATAAGAAAAATCAGAGGTGTGCCTTAGGAAATAAATCCGCGACCAACATGAAAATGTTAACAGTCGCATCTGATCCGTCACCAACAGGCCAATAGTTAAGCCAATAATTTTAGGTAGGTTATATTCATACATGGATGCATACGTACATACATAAACATCACGCCCTTTTCCCAGAAGGAGAAGGCAGAGGTGTAACCAGGACACCCACGTTTCACCTCGTTGTGTTCCTTCCCATAATGTGATAGGGGGCGAGCCTATCGCCATATCCAAATTCCTGATTCCGGACTAATAATGAATAGAAAAATCCTATATCACTTTGCACTACCCGGGATTCGAACCCGAGACCTAAACTTTGTAATCATACCGTAGTACAACTAAGCCGCCGAGGCAGTTGAGGCAGGTTGTATTCAACAAATAAACAATGGGATAATACAATATATTTTAAATCCGATTTGTATCATAAACTGTACAGTAATTGCACTAGATAATTAAACATAATATCTTCAACACCATAATCCTATTTAAATACGATTGCACCGTTTCCAATCCCCATACAGATAGTATCACACGATATTCATTTCTAAAAGGAGAATAAATGCATATTAAAAGCGTGTCACACAGACACTCTGACGGATGCGAAAGCGAATCCAAATTAGCTATCGGATCGGATACGGATATTCTATGAGCCCGGTTCTGCATGTAGCTTGGATTTATATCAGCTTCATTACATAACTTTAATATTTACATCTAGATTTCGTTTGCATGGAAATACACTGACGCTACTCTTACGGTTACCTGAGTGTTGCCCTGTTTTTTAAAGATTTTGGAATCCACTAACTTGTGCTTTTATTTGATTTTATTGATTTATAATTCTTTATTGTACACAAAACATAAATTGTTTTACAATTAAAGTACTTTTGTGGTAGATTTAAGCGCACTACTCACTAAAGCCGCCGCGCCTACTCGCCGGCCTATGTCGGCAACTTTTTGTTGGCGAGCTAGTTTGCGGTTTCACTCTTTGCAAATTGGAAAAAAGCGAAGTGGCAGCGGCTCGACATGACCTGAGGAACATTTTTATTACGTTGTTGATGTTATGACGAGAAGAGCGTTTGCGTTGTCGAAATGCTAACATGTCGGTGGGCAACATGCGCGGGTGCTTGTTGTCGACATAATTCTTTTCTGACAGGCCGCCGGATTGTGTCGCCGGGCCGGCGGCTTTGGTGTGTGGTGTTTCTTCTTTCTGTAGCTTTTTAAAGCTACAGTTCCAATAGGTTGTCTTGTCCAGAGTGCTACGGCTAAGTATAGCAAAGCTAAGTGACAGCTTTGCTGATGCGTTTCATTTGATGAGTAGGACTGCCGGAGAGTGCTGCTGAATATTTGTATCCGCTCGGTTTTTCTTTTCTTTTCTTTTTGTGTCAAGAGGAAAAGCTACTGTTTAACGGATACGGTGAGGCAGTGATGGAGAACTAGCCCAATTGATATTCTGTCTCTAGCATGCCGGCATAATTTTGTCAATCAGTACAAACAGCCATATCTTCGCGTTGTGTACTTTATTTGAATTTTACAACTGCCTTTTAACATTAGATGAATTGCAGTCAATTTTTCGTGTGTTAATGTAAAGGCAATCCCCCCTCAATCTTATACATGCGAGTATATCCGTTCGGGGCGCCACTTTCCACAGTATTGAAAGACATTTCACTCTATCTACACAATACAGAGTCCAGAAATTGTCCATGTAAACTCTGAAATAATAAAACTGGCCCCGATTTTTGTATGAATGAAGTCGACAAAATATACAATATAGCAAGCGTCGCGAAGAGAATTCAACAATCGACGTCCCTCCTTAGCATAGATACGAGCAAAAATATTCATGACGAACCTCCAGCAAATACCGAATTAGTCCCTTACATTTACAGATTGAATTCCTTTTCTGGTATTTCGACTGCGATCACAATATCTGTGATTCTTGTATTAGGTATTTTAGAGGGTTGGCTGAGACACCAGGCGAGAAACACAAAAAGAATTCGACCAAATTATTGTTTTTGCCCAAGTACGACTTTGGAATGCTAGGACTGTGAAGTCGTTGGCTACCGTATTCGTATCACACCATATACGACCCACCGCAGGGCACGGGCCTCCTCTACATTGAGAGTACGATTGAGAGTGGTTGGGCCATATAGTCTACCACGCAGGCCTAGTAAGTGTTGGCAGACTTTACATACCATAGAAATTCTTCTAAAATCGCTATTTTTGCGCGATTTTCTCGCGATGTATTCCTTTACCGATATTGTGCGTGGAGATTGACTAGCAATACATACATAACTCTGAAAATTCAGACGTGTACCCTGGGGTTTGAACGACCACCGTGAACATGTTGAGAGTTGCGTGTGGTCTGTTACCAAAAGGCCACCACGCACTTGACTACCGTATTGTGAATATACTCTTTATATTCTACACAAAGAAGGCTAGTTTACACCGCTCGACTGACACCCAAGCAGAGAGTTCATTCAAAGCTTGCACTTTTTTAGACTGGCATGAGTTTATCACAATTTGCGTTTAGAAATAACGTGTTTTATTTCACGTTTCAGTAAACTAGAAAGAAATATGATTATCTCATGGTTTTTGATAAAGACTTTAACATAAATTATTAATATTAATTATTAAACATACCTAAAAGAATTAATAAAAAATGCCGTTAAAGTAAAACATAACAATGTTAATGATTCTGTCAAAATGTTGTAGAATGTAAATAACGTAATAATTAAATTCAGAGAGTTTGTATAGTTGACGTGGAAAGTTGATAATTGGATTGGTTTGATTAATAGACGTCGTCTAATTAAGTTTTCTGCGGGAAATGGAAACTTGGAGGATATTTAGTGAACGAGACATCCGAGCCGAAGTGCTAATTAAACCGAACATAACACTGATTCTATAGAACGGTGGAATATAATTTTGAGGATTTTATAAATACGCTTATCGATCAAATTGTACACTTTTTATTCTGTGCAATTGCCTAGCCGTATTTACTCTGGAACAGAACAAAAAATAGATAGATACCTGCGACATAAAACCACGTTCACGACACCAAAGGAGATTTTGTTTCTTTCGACATAAAAATTATCCTTTAACTAAAAATGCAAAAACATAATGTTTTTATAAAACAACTTTACGTGTTATTATAAAGTTAGGCCCAAGACATATTCTCCAGACACCGTGAATATTTCCTGTCTATTTTACGAGCCTATGGCGCACACAAACTAGCAATCTGTATACAAAAATAATTTCAATGCCAGGCTATGTTTTGTGTGAAAAAAAATCAATACCTAATAATACTAGGTAAAAGTCTAATACTGTACGGAACTAAGACGTAGAATAACAAAGGGGAAGATATCAAAAGTGTTGACAAACACATGCTCCTAATATTATAAATGTAAAAGTTCGTGTCGATGACAGGATGTATGTATGTTACTTTTTTACTTAAAAACTACCGAAAGTATTTTGATTTTTTTTTTCAAAATTATTGATTATACATAAAAAGAACTTATAGGGTACACACCGGACAATAACGAGTGAAGCTGGTTATGATCGGTATTTCATAATGCGATAGTTTTCGTTGCAAAATGTCGTGCCTTGTAAAAGAAAAAATCTATAAACTTTACGTACCAAGCGAACTCTAAAAACCTGTAGCTTATAGCTGAATATTATAAACACAAGACACGAGCCCGGGGTAGCAGCGAGGGGTTTTACGACCGAGCCCGCGTACTGATCGACCGGCGAAATATCTGGATCTGGGGCAAATGAAATTTGATATTTTGACTTGGCTCATTGCCACTTACGTAATGTAACTATGTAATTGATTGTACTGAAACATGCCTTCTTTGGGGTCGTGGGTTGCGGGTAAGCTTTTCTAAACATGCGAGGTGTATTGAGTTGATTTGATAGACTTTTTTGCATTGATGTCTGATGATTGATGTCATGGCATGTTGTAATTCACGTTATGTTTTGTTAAAGAATTCGTAGATAACTCTTCATCCGGACTTTCTTTTACAGATCCTTTATATATAATGGCTACGGTAACTGGTGTAATTCAATATTATAACAGAGATTTTGAAAAATTACGTTCTCTGTGGATGCTAGACTGAAGATTAAAATCTAAACAATTAAACTCCACCAAGATGTGGCCATTTTGTTAACCGACTATTAAAAAAAGGAGGAGGTTCTCTATTCAACAGAATCTTTTTATTTTAATTTCCCTATTTTCACCGATTACTCGAAGACGCCTGAAACGATTTGGAAAATTCTTTGTTTCCAATCGAATACTTCATCTAATATCAAACTGAGTATCTACATCAACTTCATTTATTGACACAAAAAACTTCACCAATGAATTCAACAATCATGTCATAAATTATTTTATTATTAATTCAAGACCTCTGGTTTCGCATATCCATTAAGTTGCATAGACAAAATCTTTCAACGCTTGTCATATCAGCTTGTCAAATGTTTGCAACATAGCTGGCTATTGTTTCTGCGATGCAGTATGACAGCTTGTCTTTCATCCGCTACCCTACGCCTTTTAAACTGTCAAGGGACGAGCACTTAAGCCGCTCTAGCTGAAACAAAGTGCTAACGACTCACTGTTAGTGCTGCCTTTTAGACAACTGTATGTATGAGATACTGTTTGAGTTTAATTTAAAAGGAGTTATATAAGACTGGTGAAGATATTACGGTATTGCGTTTTATAGTTTTGATACAACTAAGACCGGACGTTTTGGTGTTGTTTTTGGAATATTTCTGATAGAAGTCAATAATAAGATACATTGTAATTACGATTACTATGGTGTCTCCAATTTTAATCATTTGAAATTTGAATCCATGTATATCTAAAACAACCAAACTACCACGATAATTACCTGTTGATGTCTTGCATACAATCACAGATATAATTTTGTTCTCCCATGCTGTGGGACCGACAGCACATTTACGATATAAATATTATAATTGTTCTTAGGCGACGTTGATCAATGATAAAGGCTAATTTTCCTTACATAAACAATAAAAAAAGGCTACAGTGACAAAAATATACAATGAAATAATAAATTCATATAAAATCAAAAAGGTACTTCTTTATATTACTTTATACATTAGTTATATTGAAAGCAAAAGTAATTAAGTCGACAAGTTAATGTGTAATTTTTTTTGCGTCGCCCGGACGTACGGGGGAAGCAACATTTGACAAAGAGCGTCATTAGCAAGATTCATGAAGACGGGACGCGCATTGCGGATGTGTTTGTACACTACTCGCGGCAAAAATAGCAACATATTTCTTCAAAGAAAATGCATATTTATTATAAAGTGCAGGAATTATTTTTGTAGGAATTTTTCTTTCTTATCTTATTTATTGGAGCACATTGAACTTCTATTATAATTTAGGCGTTCATTTTCTTTACTTTATTTATGAGAGCCTTGTTTTAGGTAGTACATCTTTTTGATATATGCTCCTAAACCTTAATCATGTTAAGTTGGCTGAACTTTATGCTAAATCATATCACCGATTGATGAATTTTATACCATCGTGGATAGTGGTAACTATCCAGGGGAGCTCGAATATCCTATCACTCAGGCAATCTTCGGCCCTTTTTATAGATAGTTTGAAAATCTATTTTAGTTATCAAATGTTTCGTCTTCCTCGCTCAAACTAAATTCAAAAGTCTTTGAAAAGGGTCAAAACATTCAATAACTAAACAAGGTTTTGAAACTGTCTATGAATAAGGTCGTGAGACCTTAGGCAATCTTAGTCGGAGGACTTAACAGCAATGCTGGTACCTCACCTCGGTAAAAACCTTTTATTTCTAAAACAGTGGTCTCACCTGATGATCGCACTTTCGGACTATTTCAAAGCCACTCCAATAGTTTAAGCGTAGTAGACACATTATGCAAGCGCACGTTGAATTTTCGACCTGTCAATTTAAGTTTTCTCATCATGAAACGGAAATTCAGTCTCGAGCGCACCAGTAGTCGATATTTCGTATCTCTTAAAATGAATACAATATTCATTATATTCTTTAACAAAATACACTTTTATTGGGCTCTCTGAACAATTTACATCATTAACAACTGCCTTTATAAATTCAAAGAGAATTAATAAGAAAAATGTTGAAGTTTACTTTGTAAGACGTTTTTCGGTCCATTTCTGTCGCGTCTTTCTAGTTACTACGCCTTGGATCATTATAAAATTATAAGTAACTTTAAGTGCTTGATAAAATTCAGTACAAATTGTTGCTCGTTTTTGAGATGTCTCTTTTGATTTTGAATTGTTAAAAATTCGTTTGATGAGTAAAATTGTTTTCGGCTTGGAAATTTATTTCTTAATGATTTCTCATTACATATTATATTAAAATTTAAGGCCAATCTTAAGATCTTTTGATAGTCTAAACCCTATATGACTATTTCACTTTCTCGTATTCTCTTTTGTTTCTTCAAAATTTAAAGAACTCAAATAATTACTTTAGGTAGTTTCTGTTTTTTTAAGAAATACAATTAGACAAAATTAAATAACATCACATCTTTGCCAACGCCGAGAATTCAAGATTAAATTCAAACAAAACTAGAAAAACGAAAAAAAATATACACAGAACAAAATTGCATTTTTACCTTTGATCATACTGAATTGTGGAATCTATTGAAACTAGGGTTGCTTCGCAATCGAAACGTGGAGTGTCACTCTATATGGCAGAAATCTTTTACATGTTAGACTAATACGAAAAGATCGCTAATTCGAGAATCATTTTCAAGATAGTTGTACATACTTCGTTTAAAAAAAATGAAAATAAACTATAGCCTGGCCTTTAATGCATCAATGATAACGTAATTAATATTTTTCTTCTGCGCTTAATTTTTCACATCAAGCTCATCCAAGATCGTATAGCATATTTGACAACCCTAATTGGCAGGTTGATGATCGAAAGTTTTTCACCATTCTGTCGTGTTTTCATTCAGCAAACAAGTGTTAATTTTGTGACTGTTAATTTCGCGTTTGATTGCCCGCTTTTATTGCGTTGTTAGAACTTGTTGTGAGGCCAAATAATAGGATTACTGTTATCACCAATTTTTACCTGTAATGTTATATAATTGAAATTGATTTGTACTCACTGGAACACATGTTTTGGGTTTTAATTATTTTCCAGAAAAACACACTTAAGTAAACTTAACTTACTTTGTGTAAACCGCATTCATGATTGTAACCTGTTTTGTTTTTAATAAAATAAAATAATAAATAATTGTTTACAAAAATATTTTAAGATTACATCGAAATATTATTTATCATCATCAAAATATTATTTTAAGATACATTCTCTTTGACGACGGATCTCCTTTAAGACTTCGGGAAGTTAGTTAGCTTTGGTTTTCTGGATGGCCTTACTCATGGGGACACAGGTCTCTACTCTGTTCACAATGGTTTCATCACAATTGAAGCAAAAAACACGTATTTAAAAAAAGAACAAATCAGTTATGTATACAGTATTATGATAATTATGTTGAAGCAAAGCAAAAAACAATTATTTAAAAAATACCAAATCAATGATATATATACAGTATTGTGTTATTATAATATGTCATAATAAAATTGTTCATAATAATAAAAAATCAAATACACAATTACAATGTATAAAATTGTCGGTGGAAATATTATTTTAAACCATCTAATTCTAAAATTACCGCTTCGGAAACTGTCACAGCTGTCGAGACGAATCGGCGCGAAATGTTCTCGCAGCAACACGAGATGTCATATTTGAAATTAAATTAAAGCAAGTTTTCAATTTCTTACTTTGTATTTTACAATAATTTAAAATAAAAAAATACATAATTTATAATATCCTTTCGTCTTTCACTTGAACTGAAATACCCCGTACTTGCGTGGAGGCCGGATATTTAATTTTTAAACTTAGGTATCATACTTTTATGACAACATGAAGCTAGCTTTACACGCTTTTCAGTCAAAGCCAAAGCCACGCTATTTTTATGCTCAGTCTTTACTGATGTATTTCTATGAGCTTTAGAGGGCATGGCCAAAACCAATCTTATCCAACAGGTGATAAATATTATATATAGAGGAGGTTTATATAGAAGACCTATGATAGCAGAAAGCTGTAGATTGATGAAGATAATTATCATAATGATGATTTATGATGATTAATGATGGATGATGATGATAAACATGTACATTTTCTCCCCAGAGGTCGCGGTCGCCGAGCGGTTCGGCGCAAAGGCAGCTGGATGAGGCGGATCTCTTCATGGACCTCATCAAGGATGTAGCCAACGAACTAGATATAGACGTGCTATGTCATAAGGTAAGCTTTAATACTAAGTATTAATCAAATGTCATAAACTAAGCATCCTTACTAAGCCAGAGGCAGTCGATATTCCTTCTTGTTTCCGGACATCTGAATCTTATCTTGCTAGTCTACTAGTGTATTTTAGCAAAAATAAAAAGTTTGCGTCTGATATTTCTTCACCTGCGTTGTAGTCATCAAATTTGTGCTGACGCAGCAGAGCTATTGAAGTTACAATATCATATTTTACAAACCACGAGGCCCCATAAATGTACTAACCATCAGGACGATATACTTCCGATAGGCTCCATTATTATATACATTTAGACGGTAACTAACCCGATAGGGGCGACATTAAACAGCCTCGTCCCACGTCATTTCATCATACCAGACAGGTAATTTCCAGACTTCATAGGTAGCACTAGGCAGCTAAGTAATCGCTTTAATGGACATGATGAGGTTGTATTGATTTATTGCGTCGCACATTGTTGCTTTGATTACATTCTGTCAATAGACTGCACCCACAGACGAGCTCTGAGGTATGTGTTTGTCAACCTGGCAGATGACCTTTTGATCATTAAATATATGCAACAGTCGCAAACATAGTGATCCCACAGTAAGATACTAGGAGAGCTTGTGGTGTGTACAAATATAATAGATAGTATATAATAAGAAACTTCGAGTGAATAAAGTCATTATTACCATTTACACAGGGAGAGTTTCTCGCGTCGGAAATACGATTATCGTAAGGATATAAAAAAGTTGCATCGTGTAAACATTTGTCAGAACACGATAATCTATGGCGGTTATGTCATGCGATAATCGTATACGATTCTCTCCGCGAGAAACTCTCTCCGTGTAAATGGGCATTCATCGTCTCAACACTCTCAGACCCGTTTTTATATTGATAGGCCATAAAAAAACATTTTGTTTCAGTATGGGGATCGAAACCCCGGTCTCTTTGTCACAGCCGGCTCTCAACTACTAAGCCATGGAGTCTAACTGGTTCAGTGACAGCTGGCAATGTGCAAATATCTGGTTTAGAACTGACTTAACCATGGCTACTTTTTGAACAATCTACTATCACTAAAAAAGCTGCTTCATTGACCCACGTGACCAGCTTTCTATTTCCTCAATCCAATATACGAGTAGGTTCTAAGTAAATTTGAAAACGCCGGCGTTTTGCTATTCCTGATTCAGTCTACGGAAATTCTTTCATTTTTAAACGCCAATCCTCTGAGTTCCTTGTAAAATATTAAAGCTAAATCAATCTAAGAATCCTTATTTGTACCAGCTTTCATGGCGGTTTCTTTTCCATTCTCTTTCAATGAGCGATTCATATCAATCAAATTCATAACACTATTAAATTAAATTATTTGTGTTAAGAAAGTACTTGAAATGTTTTATCATTAACTCAAAGAGAGCCCCGTTGTTATGGAATGTCAGTCAAACGTCAAAAAGGAGAAATTCAGAGATTGTTATTTATACTATCTTCAAAGAATTAATCAGTTTAAATGTTGACATTTAATTATTAGTTATAGAGTTTTGATTCATTTTAAGTTCTAAAGTTCTGTCTAGGTAGTGACTTCATATTCTGTACAAACAGATTTTACTAAAGCTTCCTGGAAAGTTGAATAGAATTAATTAAACTAAGTGTCATCGGAGATTTAAATGAAATCCCTTTACCTTTGTAAGATGTCGAAACTAAACAGGAGTCGCCTTAACGCCTTATATTTACAAGCTAAAAATCTAGAATATTGAATAAATTTAATAACTTTCCTTAAGCAGTTAGTCTAAGCTATCTTAGGGATTCATTCGCTAAACTTTCATCCAGACGAAATAAAAGTTGACAAAATTACGACTACGTGAAGCGACAGCTCAGCTGTCGTGTTTTGTTCGGTGAGTGAAATTGCCGGATGCCCTATTGGGCACCCCTTTTCCTTTTTCCATCCTTTTTCCTTCCCGCTCCCCTCCCAATTGGGCCGGCAACACATCCATGATCCAGCGTTGTGGATGCTCATGGGTGGCAGGGATTACTTACCACCAAGTGACCTGTTTGCTCGTTTGGCGGACTTACGTAATAAAAATAAAATAATAAAAAAGATGAGTATACACTTCAAGGCTCTAACTCTCCAACTCAAAACACATCCATTTTATCAGCTTCGAAATCAGTCAAACCATTCTAACCCTTTAAAAGAAGCTGTTCAACACTCGGGTCTATTAGACCTTTGCTCCCACACCAACATTTTCCAAAAAACCGCAAACTCATCCGCAATAAAACAACCCTGTTAAAGTTTACGACACACAGCTCCCGTGTCGCAATTCAGACACGAATTATACAAACTTGCACTTTACTGTGAACAGTAAAAAAGAAATTTAAAACAACGTTGTTTTTGTTTATTGAACACGTTTACGGGTTGGGTGATCTCTAAAATTGTCTTTTTTTTGTTTTATTTTGTGTCTGTAGATTATTTTTATGCCTGGTAGGACATTCTGGCAACCTGCAATAAGACAGCATGGTGGATTATTGCCTGAGGTAAAGAAGGCCGGGCCATGCAGTGAGCTGTATTATACGAGTAGCTACGGGTTGATAACGATATGAATAAAATATTTGTTTGCCGTCTCCCGTATATGTGATTCAATGCAATTTCTATTTCTCCCGCCATACAGCAGTGTAAATGCACTGTTGTGTTCTGGTTTGAAGGACATTGTAGCCAAAGTAACTACTGGACATAATGAAACTGAATGGAATGCCAAGCATTGCTTGTTGTTGTTCATGGTATTTAGTTTTGCTACGTCCATGAGGATTCGTATCGCTCACCATCAGGCGATTGGCTCGCTCGCCTCGCCAATCATTGTAATTTTAAAAAACGCGGAATAAAAATGAATTGATGAATAAATTTTCCGGGATAAAATGCATTTAAAAACACTGTCGCGCTATAAGTATCTAAGTCGCAGTACATAAGTCGCTGAACGAAGACCGCTTCCAAGGTGGTTGTGAAAATTCATTGGGGAAGGATATGTTGAGCAGTGTAGCTCTTTGGCAAAATTTACGTAAAGAAGTAAAATTATTAAGGCCGTGGCAATTTTACGTAGCACCTAAAACATATTTTAAATATCGTCACCTACAAGTTAAAGGTCAAATAAGCGATTAAGCAGTTTTTTGAGATATTGCTGATACGAAGTTCATTAATCATACTCTCTTAGATAAACATCACCGCCATGGTAAACTGACATTTAAGAATATAGATGTAAGGGCACTTATTACTCGCATTAACTACATCAAATCCGGTTAAAACATGTCTCTTAAAATTGAAATGGAAACAACATTATAACTACCTGAAGACTTACGTGGGATGATTAAATCCAACACCCACGAGTGTGCCGAATCGATACCGTACAATGTGGGTGTGCCAAATGTATCAAAGTGAAAGAAACCTTCGCATTCACCCCGGGGCGATCAGTGCCCTTAACGCGAACATTCTGATAAAAAGGCGTATCATCTTTCAAGTTTTAATTATCTATATTGTAAACGAAGTTTCGGGTTCGGAGAGTCAGCAAAAAATCAGTTTATTTTTTAGCAACGTAGTAAACTTGACTAAAGCTAGAATTGCGATTGAAGTGGTATCACTATCTCAAAGGATTACTTGAAACGGCTTGCTATCGTGGTACATCGCCAATGAGATAGCTGGGGTTCCAATAATATCTTCTTTATCTCCAACATCCAAATTCCAACAGATTTTAATAGCAAAAATCGGCAACGCGTCCTTTTATGCATGAACCCGTTATGACCGCCACTTTGAGTTTGCACCAGTATACTGAAACGCGTCGGGGCAAATAACGGCGCAAACTTCATACAAATTTTGGATTCGAGAGAGAAGTTCCTGTGCAAACTCTGACTTGCACAGTTATTGCACAGTTATATCGTTACGTGTGGGGCGGCCATTAGAATGTTTGTCAAACGTAAATTTTATTACAATAATTAAGAATATAATATAGGGAGCAATCGCTTTAATGTTAAAAAAGATACCGCATCTTTCGTCTGGTTGTATTATAATTCAGAAATGGTTTTCTGGTCGCTTCTAAAACTTCAGCTCAAACTTTTTAATGAGAAATATTTTATTGATTTTGTTTTACAATTTGGTTTATCGGATGTAAAATGATGTGGATTAATTGCAACCGGACGGACTGAATCTATCCGCCGGTTCTTATAAAATTATAATTCTTTATAATGAAGTTTCTGATTGTAAAATGAATAAATAAATACACCCAACAGTCACATTTGTAGTCCTGATCCCACATTAAGATCAACTAAGTCTTGTGTCGAGCGTATCAGGAACTACGAGAGACTTTTCAGTCTCACAAACACCCAGACCCGAGACAAATATTTGTGGGCCTCACAAATAGTTGCGGTGCGGGGATCGAATCCGCGGTCTCTCGTTTCACAGCTGGCGTCTAGCCAACTGCGCCACGGAGGCTGTCACAAAATGTAAATGTATTTCGTGTAATTTATAAGATAATAGTCAGTAATATTCTGAAAGTCTACTTGAATACTTGTAACAAAGAGCTTCAGATCAAAGCCTGCCTCATGTCTAACAATCTATTCGCTCTACAGTCTACACGCCTTGTATGCTTGCTAATTGGTCTGAGCTGACAGCGCAACGTGTTGTTCACAAGTTTCATGCAACTAAATACAGAGGGGTTACTCTATGATCTGAAACGACACTCGAATGTTCGGACGTTCGACGTCTGCAGTACGTTTTAATTTCCGCTTCTGAAAATCATCTCTATTCTTTAAGATACTTATCTTTCACTCCGATCTCAGTCTATAGTTACGACGTGCGGTAGAGGATTTGAACATTTTATACAGTATCTGTGAAGTTTTACGTGTGACGTCCGAAGTTTCGTGTTTCGTTTCGGATCGTAGAGTAACCCCCCAGTTGTACTGACAGAACAGCTGATGAATATGGTACTGTATAGTGTATTGATGTCCGTGCTTCTAGATTCTAGAACATAATAGATTGACGTTGTTGATTTATCCTGTATAAATGTATCCAGACTGCGACCGAAACGAAACCAGGTGGTAGTTTCAGTGACTACAGACACAATGCAAATAAAAAATTCGCAAAAAACTTTTTTTTGGTAACTTTTTAAGTATCATATTGTTTGGGTTGTAAATGCGTAGTTTTTTTTTATAAAATAATAATTTGTACCCATTATTTTTAAAGACGCAATGGTACGCCGGGGCTTAATTTTTTTTTCACTAAAACTACCATCTGGCTTCGTTTTCGTTCTCACACACCCGGTATAGATGGATTTTAATACTGATGAGAAACCAAGCTGTCAGAGTGGTGGTAGATTTATCGAACAACGTTCAGAAGCTCTAAAATTATGCGTCATAACCATCATCTATAACCAAAATAAGTCTTATTGAACCTAGTCCTGCACTAAGGTTTTCCTTTTGGCAGCCGCTTGCATCTCGTGATTTTCCGCAATCTTTGTTAGGTCGACTGGTCATTTTGTCATTATGCGACAACGTGACTGATAGAAAGATTATCTTTTTTCAAATTGGCTTCTACGAGTTACTTATCAAGCTTTATTTTGAAACTGATAGGACAAAGAGACTACATGTCTCATGTCCGGTTTGAAGGACATTGTAGCCAGAGGAACTACTGCACACAATGAGACTTAACACCTTAAGTCTCAGAATCGCGAGCGCAGTGAAATTCCAAGCATTGCTTTGTAATTTATGGTGTTTGGTTTTGCTACTGTCCATGAGCGGTCTATCGCTTACGATCAGGCAAATAGCATGCTTGTCTCGCCATTACTTGCACTATAAAACGGTAGCAAATGCTGTGCAACTCATAATGAAAACTTTCATTAATTTCAACCCAAATAGAATATCTATCGGCAATGGATGGTTAATTATCGCTTGTCACTAGGACAATTTTTCACCATTATAGCCTTTACGATCCTGGTATAAACAAATATTATTCCATCAAATAATTTGTGTGTATAATGTAATTTCCACGGAATTATATCCGCCGCCGCATTTAATTAAGAGTAATTAAGGAAATGCAGTGCAAAGCACTTTCACCCGCTCTCACACTTTTAATTAAGTTTTACCCTTGTATACTATCTGCTGGAGGTTCATAACTCCGTAGAAAATATTTTATCTATTTTTATGACACCTTAGTTTAAAATGACATTAATTGGGAGAAGTAGTATTTTATTATATTTTAAATGACAATTTTTTTTTCACTTTAGAGATCATTCGGCTACTTTTCTACTATCGTATAATAAACTTATTTTAGGTCGTAATATTTTTAAGGATTTTACTACATTTGTTCCTCATTAAAATTCCAAGTTACGCTGCTATTAAACCAATTATGTAACCATAAGAAGTCGTTTTGAATCGATAAACTCACACTTATCATAAAGACTTACTTCAAAATGAAAGCTAGGACTTTACGAATTTTACGATTACTCAAAGCAAAATAAAAAAAACAAACTACCTTCAAAAAACAAAAGAGCGTTGCTTTAAAAAATAATATCAATGTAAACAAGTACTTTAATCTGTAGATAATTATTTTTACTCAACCGGTGTGAGCGAGGGCCGCTAACCAATTGGTGTTCTCGTGCCGGGATAAGCGCGTAATCCTTTCGCTTTGCAGGGGGAATTTTTTAACAAAGCGTCCACT
This sequence comes from Theretra japonica, assembly GCA_033459515.1. Lineage (NCBI taxonomy): Eukaryota > Metazoa > Arthropoda > Insecta > Lepidoptera > Sphingidae > Theretra > Theretra japonica. The sequence continues at coordinate 5,708,552 of CM065928.1, forward strand.
CTGAGTGTTAAATGAGAACGGATTATTTTGTTTATGGGCGTTGTTTACTTGGATACGTGCGAATACATTAATTAAATTGTTAGCTACATCACAATATAAAAAAATATAAACAGCGATGAAAATAGTTAAAACTTCTGCATATTTATAGAGAGCCAAGTTAATGTTTCTTTTTTCGAGTAAAAGGCAGAGGGGACTACAGCATGAGCTCTTCAAAAAAGTAGTGAAAAGGGTTCTGCGGATCGGCAATGAGCCAGTAACACCTCTGGCGTTGCTGACGTCCATAGCCTACAGTATCTATTTACCATCAGAAGGGACAGTAAGCTTGCTTTCCACCTGAGTGGTATAATAAATAAACCACTAAATGTTGGTTGATGGTCATCGCCAACGTTGAACCGTTGGTGTAATCCCGGAATATGATATTAGGTTTTCTGTGCGATAGTGATATCAAATCGGGTGAAGGCAACCCATTCATACTTAAATTTAAAATGGTCACACATTAATTAAGATTTTGTGAGAGCCATTACGCGATCGTTAATATTGCCGTATCTTTTCAGATTTTAGTCAACGTATGTCTCCTGACATCAGCGGACAGAGGGAGCCTGTTCTTAGCAAAAGGGGCGCCTCCGAACAGATATCTACAAGCGAAGCTGTTTGACGTCACCAGAGACACTGGTAAGCTATTTAGTTTGTTAAATGTATTAATTAATAATTTAAAAGTAAATTGCCAAGAAAACTTATATCGAAATCCACACTAGGCCAGCGTGATTGCAAAAGGCCTTCAAAACCATCGATGACTATCAAGCTCAAAGGTTGTACTATCTCATAGTTATTATGCTTACATCTGTATCTTCCATGGGGATTTTTTTATATTGTGATGAATAGCGAGACGAGCATACCATGCGCCTAATGGTAAGCGATACGACTGCTCAAGGAGAGTAGCAAAACCAAACACCATGAATTACAAAGCAATGTTTAGCATTCCACTGGCTCGCCATCCTGGGACATAAGATATTAAGTGTGATTATATCCAGTAGTTACTCTAGCTACAATGTCAATACAGTGCATTTACACTGCTGTTTGGCGGGAGAAATAGACTTTACTGTGTACCTACCCAGGCGGCCTGTCACATATAAGAGACCTATCACCAAACATATGATATGCAGAACAGCAACTAGTGGCATTCGTATTTCGCCGTACATATTTCCATTCTACGCTGACTTAAGCGGCGAGTTCATCCCTCTCAATCCGAGCGACAGTTTTGGGGCTTCGTCGTGCATGCATTGCAATAGCAACTTTGCATTTTCCTATAATAAGTAGTACTACAAACATTGTGCAAAAAAAAATCGCTCTTACGTTATTCGGAGAAAGAAATATAAAATTATTAATTTAAAAAATAATATCTATACAAAACGATGCAAGAAATCAGCAATAGCAACTGTGCATTTTCCGATAATAAGTAGCCTACGTTATGCGGAGTGCCACAAACATTTTGCAAAAAAAATCGCTCTTACGTTATTCGGAGCAAGAAATATAAAATTATTAATTTAATAAATAACATCTACTTATACAAAACGATGCAAGAAATCAGCAAACTCTGTAAAACATGAATAAACACTGCTACCTCATATTCAAATTCCATCGAAGCGACAGTATGTACAAATCCCTTTAATTCTAACCGAATTATACATCCGAATTAAACAGTTGACCTTCATTTCCATACAATTATAATTCTAACTTGTTAATTTCTACGCCTGTGAGGGCCGTGGGTTGGTGTTGCTATTCTGTTCCCTTCGACATTTGTTACTGACATTTATCCCACAATGTTATACGCATGATCACTCTATAACAATAAAGGTATTTTGATCCCGTGTTGAATGAAAATTGCTGGTTTTAACTAAAAGTTAAAATGATAAGTATACAATGTATTTACATACATAAACTCACCCCTTCAGAAGGTGTAGGCATAGGTGATACCAGGATACCCACGTATCGGGCAATAGAAAAATTCAATATCACTTAGCCCGACCCGGGATTCGAACCCGAGACCTCAGCTTTGAAATCATATCGTAGTACAACTGCGCCACCGAGGCAGTACAATGTATTTATTCATACATATATGTATATAAACTGTATTAACATTTTGTACATGGGCGGCCACCATACCGTAGGTATAATTATCTTTATTATTTTCTGCCTAAAATCTTTATCCCTTGAAATAAGCAAGATTGAATCTAATAACCTACTAATTTTTTACCTATCATAGTCAAAAATTTTTTAGCATTTTATGGGATAAACTGGCAAGGACACAACACAAGTCGAACGCTCATTATTGAGAACCAGCATTACAATTCATGAATTCGACCCGGCCATGTGCTCCGAGGCGAGAAATTAAAGACGACAATCGACTCCAGGATAGCGCCCCCAATCTAATAACGCGACCGAGCGTCTCGTGTTTTGAGTTGTGAAATATTCTGCTATCGCCAAACAAATTGTATTTTCAAGATTCTCTTTGTGCTTAGACGAGATACGCTCCACTGAGAATATAGTGTACTTTGACGTAGTCTTAAAATTCGATGTCCTTTTTGTGTTGGTAAAAGGAAAAGCAACTCGCAATTTAAGACCCATATAAATAATTATCCGTGGAGCAACACGGAACGACATCAACTCAGCAATATTTGGTACGAGACAATAGTGCGACTTGGGGCGGAAAAACATCTTCTAGTTTTGATGAAATGTTTAATGGATAAATGGATTGCATGCTATCATCATCATTGCCTATGGCATTCATCCTGCGTGGATCAAACTTCTATGTCCAGATTTTTTAGCCAGCTTTCAGCAGGACTGTATTTTTGTAGTCCCGACATTCCGCCGAGAAAATAGCGAAGTGGGCATTCGTTTACCACATGGGACAGGGTCTCCGCAGTTGTGGTGAAATATTCAAAGCTACCATACAAAGACTTGATCGCACAGAAGACTAATACCCTTGTAAAAGTACTCTTTAGACCTTTAGCGAAATATCTAAAATACTATCCATTGCGAACGGACCTCAAAACAAAATGAAATTACGTAAACCCTTTGACATTACTTTTGAGCGGTCCACGGGTTTCGTTTCTTTGTACATTTGTAATTTTATTTACCCGTCAATCGGCGAAATGAAATCACAATTTCTTAAAATTATATTTATTTTATATTTTATTTGAAAGACTGTATTTTTCTATTTCTATAATTTGACTGTTAAGAACCACCTTTCGTTGAGATGATATTTCCACTTGAGTGAGCAGCGGCTTGACTGTGCTCTTAGTATTACCAATGTCAATTTAATAATAATATAATTGCTAAATGGAAATAACAAGAAAAGCTTACCTATTCAAACTAACTCACGGGCAGTATAATAATAATATTAATGTTCGTAACAGATCAGTTTAGAGCTCATGATAATATTTTTGAATTGCCTGAAGTAAACAGACATGTATCATTTGCAAACCAGCTAAATATAATAAAGCACGTAATATGTTATGGTGAATTATGTGAAGATAAATTGTTCCTACATTTATGGATCTAAGAGAGCCCTTAGGCTTACAAATGTGATGTTTATTTTGAAATATAATGCGAAGATTTTATGATCTATTTGTGCTAGCATAACCACTGTCCAAGTGTCCCTCTCGATCTGATGGGCCAGCAACACAGCCATGATCCAAGCGTTGTGGATGTTCATGGGCAGCAGGGGTCACTTACTATCAGGTGACATGCATGCTCGTATGCTATAAAAAAGTTTACTTTTGACTTAGAAGAAATTATAGGCATTGCTCCGATAATCTCAGTCATCAAACGACACGTAACAGCAAAGTTGTTTCCTTACATCAGTTTTCTTTGAGATAGTGGCACCACTCCGGTTGAGCCGATCTATCGGTGTTGTAAGCTACAATGCTTTACTACTTTAGGATAAAACTAGAGGAAAGGGAAGGGTAAGGGTAAGAGGAATACAATATTCTTCCATTTTCCTAGCAATGATCATCCTCAAATGAAACGACGTCGATTCTACCACCCGAGTGCTATTTCCGAAATATTATTCCAAGCAAACCAAAGGCGTGTTTTGAAGCATGTGTGGTCTTCTAACAAGAATAGATCAGAAATAATCGATGACACATCGTGAAGGCCCATTGAAACGCAATAAACAATCAATGGAATCATTAAAGCTTATATAGCGCATTTATATTAAGTATTAAATTATATATGGATAGAACAAATAAACTTAACCCGACGTGATGGGCAGATAGCCATAAAAGCATTCTCTTTGCAAGTCCGCCCCTGATAAATTTAGTACTTAAAAAACATCATTTGTATCAAAAAAATCACAAAACCCGAAGTGTTTACATTTTACAAAAAGAATGTTAATAAAAACAATACCGCCTTTGCATAATATTGCCATTATAAAATAGCATTGTTTTTATCATTTGTGTCCATCTGAACTTTTTATAAATACGTACACGCCCACACGACGACAATGTCTTTTTAAATAAAACCGCTTTTAATATTTCTTTTTTCAAACTACGGGCGCACTCGTAGCCGTACGTGATTGCATTTCTCGCTTTGGGAATTCGTCCGTGATATGGACTTATATCGTCTTTGTACAAAATGCTGCTTGAAATATGCGTCGTAGTTTATATAAGTAGCTTTCCCACCGACTTTGCGCGCTTAAAGTATTTTCTCTATTAATTTAGGTTGTCGTTAGACACAGGAAGCTTTAATGCACGAGTAAAAGCGTAGTTATTTCTGGCTAAAAATTTATGAACATTGTTTTTTCTGGATTAAAATTCATCTCATTTCTATTGACGTGTGGTGAAATTTGGAACCAAAAAAATACTATAAACGACAAGCATTTACATTCCTAATCTTATGCTATTAACATGTCCAATATATTAAAAAGTGAAGAGAGAAAAACTTCCTAATATTTTGACAACTGCATTACAACAACACATTTGGACGCCAAGAGATCGTCGACCATCTATAAACAACATGATTGAAAAATTATGTTACATCAAGCCTGTCAAAATCACAAAGGAGGGACAGATCAACAGTACCCTAAACTTACAGGAGAGGTTGATGAATATGGATGAACTCGAGATCGTGCAAAATGAACATCCGTAGTCTCTACCCATCCCTATGGTATACACGCGTGACCTTATACAACATGTAACACATTTAAATGTAAAAGCGGAAAGTAGTATGTTCAAAATCAGCTACTGAATCGATATCAATACTTTTTTTTGTAGGTCTTTTTTTTTAAATAATTAATTAAGACTAAGTGAATAACAGACACCCTCTCATTTAATGCACCCAACAAACAAAATTGAAACGTAACTCCAGTACATAAAGTCTTTTCTAAATAAAATTATAAACGAATAATCAAAGATAAACAAATATGAACATTATTTCGATAGTCATAAAGGTTTATTTCAAATACACTAGCAAAATAGCATTAAACAAACGCACACAACGACAGTCCTCAAAAAGCATGATAAGCTACCAAAATTAATAACTATCATATTCTCTTTTCTGCAAATGTAACTACCATTAGACAGAGCAGGACGCAACTATTGTTTAATGAAATTTGAATCATCCGATAAACATAAAAGACGGCGCGCGCGGCGCGGGCGGCACATCAAAGGGTATGTGCAGTCCGCATAGGGATGTACCGCGAAAAAAATCTAATGCGACATTTACAGGACCCGGCATTCTGAATCCCGCGCAATACGGGTAACTAACTATTTAAATGATATGAATTAAATTGTAATAATCAAAAGGAAAAGAAAGATCAAGTATTTCTATGCCGAAGAACAACGCGAAACGTTAAGATAATCATTATTTCATTTGATTCGTAATTTTATTCCAATGTATGCGGAATCCCGGTGTGTTGGATATCCCGGTATTGCAATCTCTAAATATGCACGGAATTTGTCAAAAAATCTAGTCGTGCGCCGCTGTTATCTGTGACTTCTTGTGTTCACTCGTTAAGTAGATATTTCGATAACTTTCGCGATGTCTTTTCGGTATTCGAATATTGAGTATGGTGAGCGATGGATCGGTCGTGGTGGGCCAGTGCAATGGCCTCCTAGGTCACCCGAATTGACGCCTCTTGATTTTTTTTTGTGGGGACGTATTAAATCTCTAGTATACAGCAGTGAAACTACTAGTGTGGAGGAACTAAAAAGTAGGATAGTGGCAGCGTTCCTAAAGAAGAAGAGTGAAACTGCCGTTTTAAATAAATTACGCGATCAATTGCGCAAACGTGCGTTAAAATGTATTGAGCAAGGTGGTGGACATTTTGAAAATGTTTTAAAAAGAAGTCGCCGTATGAGTGCCATGTAACACGTAAGTTATTTTTGTGTTTTTTTAATTCTTGCGTTATTATTGCCGATTTAATAGTCGATTAATGCAAAATATTGTCTTGTGTTGTGACTTCCTGCTCATTATTTGTAGTAAATTTAAATACTTATTTAATAGCTCGATAAAAACTAGATGCTGACTGAGTACCTAAATAAATAGTAATTTGTTTATGAAACCACCCGACAATCACCTGCGTTCGTTATTTGTAGTAACGTTTATTGTCGGCGCGGCGCGGTGCGGCGCGGCACGGCGTTCAAACGACCCGCGTAGGTACTCGTGTAAGTGTGCGTGTCGCCGCGAGCATATGTACTATGTCGTAGTACGCTCTTATTTGTATGGTGACCATGTTGTGCGCCTACAAATAGTATAACTAATTTCATAAATAAAATATATTTGTAGACACCGGAGTACAATTTTAAAGCATATACTATAATTGCAATAATATTTTTAAGTTTGGGTGTCTGAAGTTGTGAGTTATTCATTTTACACGTTGTATATATTCCAACCGCTATAGAAAAAGAATACACCGAAAACTTGACAGTATTAGATTATGTGCTCCATAAAGCGTTGTCCGAAATTCTACGTCTAGAGAATACATCATTTACGTACAAGCGGGGCGTGACGCCAGGACCACGGGCTTTCAAACTGAAAATAGGACACCGCACCGACAACGCAATAAATCTTATTGAAACTGCAACTTAAATCGCGTTAGCTCTACGTAAACATAAACAAGTGGAATGGACTTTAAGGATGGCCTGCTTTGTATTTGATATGGGGTTAGGTATTGTAGATTTTGCGGAATCGTTGATTTACTTTGTTGTTTATTTATTTATATTTGAGTTTTTTTAATTCTGGCATGGCACATGCCGTCCAGACGGAGTTTCGAATGGCATACGTATGCCAAATAAAGTTGCAGGTAATTAAATGACTAATCAATTATCGATGTCAACCTATTTATGTACTACTGAAGGACTTTGACTTCACGAACGGTAAACTTAAGTTTGTGTGAGTTTTTAAGTTATAGAACGGGAAAAACATCTTCTGACCGAAAATGTATTCAAAGTCTAAAGACCCGTTTACACGGGGATTCTCGCTTCGAAAATACGATTTTCGTAAGAATATAAAAAAGTTGAATCGTGTAAACATTTGTCACAACACGATAATCTATGACAGTTATGTCATGCGATAATCGCACACGATTCTCGTCGCGAGAAACTCTCTGCGTGTAAATGGGCTTAATTTTAGGCTGGTCGTACAAACATTAACATATTTTTTATAACACGCACACATATCATGCAGTAGATCTTAAATCATCGTGAATTTTAGTCATTCGTCTTGATGAAATGTAGCTCTTTATGAAATAACACTCCAGCAGATCTCAGTTCTACAGCGAGCAGTAAAAGCGGGAATTGTACAAGGAAATTACGCAATCCGTCAGTCTTCGTCGCAAATTACTGCTTCATTTAAAAAATTGGCGATAGAACCGCCCTGACGAAATTACTTTATCGAATTATATTATACTCTTTCCTCAGCAAACCTTTTAACTTAAGAAGTCTTAAAATAAAGAATGGCCAGCCGTGTTTCCGAGAATATTAATTTGAAGGAGGCAAATAAAAGTTTTTGTATTTTCCTTTCTAAATGTACTCTTCAGAAGTAACGTGATTGTGTTTCTACGTTTCTTTTTATAACACTGGAATAATATTTTAGGTTTGTTTTATTTAGAAAGTATCAACGTGCGAGCGAATATTATATGCGATCATATGTTTTATATTATAGTCGCTTTTACTTTAAACTATGCTCTAGAATCTAGACTCTTGATCGATTCCCTTAACACGGAACATCTATTCAGGATCTATAATAATTCTTTGTAACTCTTCGAACGGTAAAATGTTTCGAAAAATATAATTTCAATACGTTGCACACTTCTTTTCTGTATCCCGCATCCTTGAGGTATAAAATAATAAACATACATAACCTTATTTTAAAAGGGTCCAGTCGAGATGACACTAGCGTCATCTATGTTTTTTTCACTATGTCTACTTTCTGCCCCGAGCAAAATGACATTTTCAAGCTGTCAAACTTCTTTGAGTCAAACTAAAGATTTCATGGTTTCCTTTCTTTAAACGCTAGACCAATGACCCTGCATGATTTTGCTGTGCTGTATCAGCCTATGATTGGCCAGTATTAACCATAGGACTTCTCTACAACCGATTGTTCGATCAGGACGGCTTAGCACATAAATAATCATATTTTACCACGCTAGTCTAATGCTGGTACGCGGACTTCACGTACCATAGAAAATCTACCACAGACAATTACTAAGTATTATTTATCGTTTTCAGAGCTAAACGACGCCCTCCGGACAGCACGTACGCAAGAAATCAAAATCCCATTCGGTGTTGGCGTAGCTGGGCTGGCGGCGCAGACAAAACATCCAATCAATATCAAAAACGCGTATGCCGACCCCCGGTGAGTGCCCGTAATTGGACCCGCTGGAGGCTCGCTAATTCAACTTTGAACTATGCGCTTTACATTGCAAGTTTCCCGAAGTGGGTTACTGCTCACTTTGAAGTCTGCGGCGCAGTGTATTAAATATGTAAAACGTTGGAGATGTTTACGGGTTCCGTTTAGTTTAGCAAGTTTATTAAATTAAGGTTAATATTTGCGTTTATAATTGTTGCATAGAGTTTTAAATGGTTCTTTAAAGGATATTTTTGAAGACCTCTATGGTCAAATAATGATGTATAGCTGCGCATAGTTTTGACTTAATCTGAACTGTGACTTCGACAGTTACTGTTACAGAAAATTTTACATGAAGCAACATCCCTGCTGATATGTTTTAGCCGACCAGTAAAACAGGCAAAAACCAAAAAATTCAGGTATGTAAGTATATACAAAATAATGATTATGAATTTTATCCTTCCAGGTTTAACAGCGAGATCGATGCTCGTACAGGCTACAAGACTGAACTCATCCTATGCATGCCCATCTGCAATTATGAAGGGGATGTGGTGGGAGTCGCGCAGATCATTAACAAAACTGACGGTAAGATTTCAGTCTATTTTTACATTAGCATTTTGACTATGATTGGCAGCACATAAAGCTTATGGATCGTGACGTTCCGGGGATACCGTGATCGGCCTATCCATTTTTGTGAAGTTTCAATTTTAAATAAGTTCGGTGAACTATGGAAAAAGTATTCCCTCTACATAGCTCTTCTGGGCAAGCCTGACATTAAGCATGTACATATCCTAACAAGATAATGGGTACACCACATGTGATTGTGAGGACCTGTCCATGTTTTTTTTTTATTGCATAGGTACGGCAAACGAGCAAACATTTCACCTGATGGTAAGTGATCACTGCTGCCCATGAACATCCACAACTCTTGGATCATAGATGTGTTGCCGGCCCATCACATCGGGAGGGGAGTCATATTACGTCCCGCATCTTTGCACTTTCTCGGATTACTTCTAATAGGACAAAAACGCCATTACTTACTTTCGAGTCGGAATAGTGTGTAATGTTGTGCCTTGTGTACATCTTGCCTCAATTTCAACAATCATATTTCTTATGACAGGATCCAAAGAATTCTCAACAAGAGATGTGGAGGTGTTCCGAAGGTATCTCACTTTCTGTGGCATCGGCATCCAGAACGCCCAGCTGTTCGAGTCATCAGTGCTGGAATACAAGAGGAATCAGATTCTCCTGGCCCTCGCGCGGAGTATATTCGAAGAACAGAGCAATCTGGAGTGCTTGGTCACCAAGATCATGACGGAGGCCAGGGAACTGTTGAAGTGTGAGCGATGCGCCGTGTTTATACTGGACACGGATCATTGCGAATCGGTGAGATTTTGGTTAATAATCTAAAATGTGAGCAGGTTTTGGTAACGTTAGTAACTGCATTGCACCTGACGGTCAGTGCTACCTAATCTCTGTATAAGCCCATATACGTCCTACTGTAGGGCACTGGCATCCTCTACGATCGGATGTACGATTGTTAGAGATTAGGCCATATAGTCTACACTGGCCTATATCGCTACGGCATGCAGGTTTCCTCACGATGTTTTCTACTTGATTGATTATTAATACACTCATGACTCCGAAAAGTGAACCAACCAATACTCATAATAATAGTAAATACTATGTGCATTGATAATATATTTTTTGAAATTAGAAAGAGTAAGTACACAATTTTGTCGTATAAAAAGCACTTGCTTTAATAAGGTTAAACAGAGCTTAAGAAACGAAACAAAACATGAAAATAATTCCCTGATGCATAGACTACTTAGCTTAACTATGCAGACTACTTACCCCAAATTAAGTAACGTGATCGTCGCTGGTGACAAACATAAGACTTGAGAATCGTATATGGGTTCGCCGAACCTTGAAAATAGATGAAGAACTGATGGGCGGGGGAATAGTAAGGTTAGTTGGCCTCCAGCATATTTTTTATACGGCAAAAGAGCAGCGTGGACTTACCATTTCTAAATCTTAATATTTTGCTTTTCCGTTTTCAGTCTCACTTAGAACGCATAGTGCAGCGGCCGGGCGGTAGAAGATCTGCAACACCAGCGCTGCCTCCTCCTGCGCCTACCAGGTTCCACACGCTGTTCGAGCTGGGGGCACACCAGTCGCGGACCACTCTCACACCACGCCATGACAATAAATCTACACTAGCCTCTATTGCCTTAGCTGTGAGTTGTTTTTTTTTAATAATTCTGGTAATGTGACTTTAATGTAGGTACTTTGAAATCGCAGTGTATTCTATATGAAATAACAACCACCGAGATTTATGTTACGGCAAAAGACAGATTGACGCTGCCTTGCTTTAAATGAAATATAGACATTATAAATACGAATTGCGACAGTTAGATAATTCACTATGATGGGATTACCATGATTATGTTTGGAGATCTTTATTCGAAAGAATATCCTAGGACGAACACTGCCCATCTGATAAATCATGAGTTTGTAAAACATCATCATCAGCCCGTTGCAGTCCACTGCTGGATATGGGCCTCTCCCAAGGTTCACCACAGAGCCCGCACTGCTGCTTTATGCATCCTATGTAAAACATGCAATCGATCAAATGGATGTGTCAATTGCTTAGAATTCAAAAATTCAAATTATTATGAGATTACTATGTACATTGCCTATTAAGTTATTTAGAGTCATTATTTTTAAATTTTCAATGCTTATGTTTCCAGGTGGCCCAATCTAACAGATCTCTGAACATATCGGATGTGAAAGACTGGCTGCACGAGAACGGCATGTCTCAAATGGGTATAGTAGGGGACGACGCGATCAACGTGCGGACCATGCTGTGCATGCCGATAGTCAACGCGAATAAGGACGTTATTGGCGTGGCGCAGCTGATCAACAAGGTAACTATTTAAGTTTATAGTCTTAAGCGCCTTTTACACGGGGAAAATTTCTCGCGGCGAGAATCGTATGCGATTATCGCATGGCACAACCACCATTGATTATCGTGTTCTAACAATGGTTTACACGATGCGACTTTTTTATATCCTTACGATAATCGTATCTTCGAGGCGAGAAACTCTCCCCGAGTAAATGAGGCTTTTTTTGTATAGGTACCTGATAAAAATAGGATTCATAATGATATACATTATTTTATCTATTTAAAGCTGGCTTGATTGAAACGATTAAAACAGTTTTTTTTTTGCTTTATAATAAATAAATTACAAAACCTTTTCCTCACAAAATGAATCGGTCAACCCGTTCCTTGTCAAATAAGGGGCTAGCCTTTGTTAGATTTTTGAAATAAAATACCCATAAAGCGAATTACCCTTGCTAATACAATTAAGTGACTTTGCTGCCGGTCTAATGGGGTGATATGAAGGTAATCTGATATTATCCTGCTCGATGGATCAAAATTATCGTTTCATTTATCAAATAGTATTAATGAATGAATAGAATCTAGAATACACTTTTTTTTCAGGATAATGGGTCTCATTTCACGGACGGTGATGTATCGATATTCGAAGCATTCGCCATCTTCTGCGGTCTAGGAATTCACAATACTCAAATGTACGAAAACGCATGTAAGCTGATGGCTAAACAAAAGGTAAGACTAAACGTTCTGAAGAATTGACTACACCTGATACTCTGTATCGTGTTATTATAGTAACTGAGGATTTTGTCATCATTATCGTTAGCCACAGGAAGCCAATTGCTGAACATAAGCCCCTAAAGACTTCCTCGAAACCAAAGACCAGTACCAACGATCTCTTGAAAGCGGCCTAGTTCCAGCAATTTTATGGAATCCTAATCTTTCCACCGTACGGGTGGACGTCCGACAATGCGCTTACTTTTGCGGCGGCTCCATTCGAGAACCTTACGTCATAAATTTTTAATCAATGTTATAATTTTTCAGGTGGCGTTGGAATGCTTGTCATACCACGCGACCGCATCAGCAGAGGACACCAGCAAGCTGTGCCAAGAAGTCATACCCTCTGCCGAAACGTACAATCTCTATAGCTTCCAATTTCACGGTAAATAAAATTTGTAATACATTAGTAAAACTTATCGAGAAAGAAAATATTTTTAGCAACTCCACGCAAGATAATAAAAGATACAACCCAATATCTTCTTTTATCGAACAATCTTCTGAGTCAAGATGCAGTATTGAGATTAAAGAATTAAAAAATCTTGCAGATTTCGATCTATCCGATGAAGATACCTGCAGGGCGACGTTACGAATGTTCCTACAGTGCAGTCTCGTAGAGAAGTTTCACATACCTTACGATGTAAGTACTATTAATTTTATTTTTATTTGATTCTATGCTTCTCTCTCTTTACACACAGTAAGTCCACTGCTTAACATTGGCATGTCTAAATATTATTTTTATAAAAAAATCTTATTATATATCTTATCTTATTATATTATAGGTTATGTTATCTTTTTTTGTCTTATTTGTTGTCAACGTAATATACCAAAAGTTAAATCAACTTTACCTATTTCAGGTCCTCTGCAGATGGATACTAAGCGTCAAAAAGAACTATCGTCCAGTCAAATACCACAATTGGAGGCATGCTCTAAACGTAGCCCAAACTATGTTCGCGATGTTAAAAACAGGAAAAATGGAACGGTTTATGTCTGACCTAGAAATTTTGGGCTTACTAGTCGCTTGTCTATGCCACGACTTAGACCATAGAGGGACGAACAACGCTTTTCAGACAAAGACTGAAAGTCCTCTAGCCATTTTGTATTCGACATCGACAATGGAACACCATCATTTCGATCAGTGTGTAATGATATTAAACAGCGAAAGTAATAATATATTCCAGGTAAATATGAGTTTATCTTTCAAAATATGAATATCGACATTTATTGTACTGTACAAAACATTACAATTTATGCAGTGATTCAACGTTTTATTTAATGCGTCAATTATATGTCAAACTGTATTAAGCATGTTAATAATCGACACATCGTTGATAATGGTTAAACTGGTTAGAATTTTAAGGCCTCATTCACAGACATTTAGATTAGTTATACCTATTTTAGTTATGGAATGCTTTGTCCTTTTTTAAAGGCTTGTGAATTCAGATTGAGTAAAAGAGACAAAACATTCGATAGCTAAAATAGGTTTTAAAACTGCCTATACGGCCGTTACAGTATACGACATTTCATTTGGTCACTATCGATTTATAGGTAAATGTTAAAAATGTTTTCCAATCAGGCGTTATCTCCAAGCGACTACAAGGACGTAATGCGCGTGGTGGAGACGGCGATCCTGTCCACCGACCTGGCGATGTACTTCAAGAAGAAGTCCAAGTTCCTAGAGCTCGTCGACAACGGCGAGTTCGATTGGCAGAGTCAGGAGAAGAAAGAACGTGAGTAAAAAATATTTTTCCTCGCAAGATAATAAGCTACTGTTAAATGCTTTGCATTGAGTTGATGGTCTATCGATATTTTCTGTTATGGGTAAATTAACCTGCATTGCCCTGATGGTAAGTACAAGGCTGTCCAGATAAAGTAACTACTTGCGGAATATAGTTCTATGTTACTTGTCGTCACTACTATGTCGACTTTTGCTTTCGATAAAGATATGCTTGGTAATCGTCCTCTATGAATTTTATCTTTATGCTATCAGACGCATAGTTATACAAGTCAAATTTTAACACCAAGCAAAGTACAATTTTAAAAATAACATCACTCGATTGACTGAGTTCAAACGATATAATTTTACGGATTCCATTCGAAAGAATTTTATTTCCATATTTGATAGAACTCTATCGATCTCTCTATTATTCAGTCCTGTACTTTCATAAGCACGGGTCTCTTCAGCATTAATTACAGGCTGATACAATATAGTACTGTTGGTACAAACACTGTTTTTAAGATGAATTGCATGTAGTTCTCCGACATTAATCCAGTATGCCAATGTGTTAATGTTCTTGATATTTTTGTTTCAGTGTTATGCGGCATGATGATGACCGCGTGCGACGTGTCGGCGATAGCGAAGCCCTGGGAGGTGCAGCACAAGGTCGCTAAGCTGGTGGCCGATGAGTTCTTCGACCAGGGCGACCTGGAGAAATTGCAGCTGAACCAACAACCCATTGCTATGATGGACAGGTAGGCATATGTAAATCCTTTTGTAGTGGGAATGATAAATAAGTTGGATGGTGAAATTTAATTTGGCAAAACAATACCTACGTATTTCAGAGGTATAGTAACCAAGTGTATAAATTCAGCGAAAAATATTATATAATAATCGATAAGGCAGGAATGAATATTCTGACCACAAAGTTACCCTAAGTAAAACTAACTGGAAACTTTTTACCATTTTTAACTGGCTAATGATCAAGTAATCAGTTTTGACAAACTCTTTTTTTTAATACGTTCACGTTTCTAATATGCGACCAGGATTAAGTCTAAAACTATATTTATCACTTCCAGAGAGAAAAAAGACGAACTACCTCAAATGCAAGTGGGTTTTATCGACATGATATGCCTTCCCCTATACAAAGTGCTGTCAGATACTTTCCCCTGGATCCAGCCGTTGTACACGGGCACCATGGACAACCGCCAGCGGTGGCAGGACCTGGCAGAGAAGGTGGAGATGGGACTCACGTGGATCGACCATGATACCATCGATAAACCCATCGAGGAGTTTACTGGTGAGGGTATAATTTATTAAAATGAATAGTAGGTATTTTTGAGGAAAAAGAAGTTCGTTCTACATTGACTCGAAATAGGAAGTCATCCTAATCGTGAATGCACTGTTTAGGTAGACCTTCAACTACCTGGAAAAGATCTGATATTGTTTATCGACATAAATTAATTGCATAGTGATGTACCTATATATTTACTAGTTAGCTTAAATAAGTAGGTAGATGTTAGACCGATATTTGTACCGAACTGATAAATTGATTGAAATGATTGAAGTTTAGGTACTTATCTAGAAAAATAGTTTTTTTTTTGTATTATTTAACTATATGATATTATATCGCTGGATGCAGGCTGCCTCCAACAGGTCACTGTGGAACTCATTAGGAGAGGCCTATGTTCAGCAGTGGTCTTCCTTTGGCTGATGGATTGGATATGATAAAATGTAAAATATTCTTAATACAAAATTTTTATTACAGCCTTAAACGAACCAATAAAAGACGTGGAATTAACCGTGACGACATTGAAGAGTACGAAACCGATACCCGAGAGTAGCAGCAGTATGGCGCTAGTGAAGCCTATTAAAACCTCCTTTCACTCGCTACGGCGGGGCAAGAGCGGGAACTACACCGCCCGACCCACCAGGAACAAGCTCACTAGGTAAATATTAATGGTTTTTATCGATAGTTAATTTTTTAGGCGAATGTGTATTTATAATAGTGGATGATTTAATGTATCGATTACTTTTTGTTAATAAATATGGTAATCCAGTTAGCTGTAGAGATGATCGAATATCGATATTTCGATACTCGACGATTGTTATGTCAAGTATACCAAAATTATTTTACTCGATTAATAATTAAGTCTAAATTAGTTTTAAAGTAGACCAAATAAAACTCGCAGCTAATCCACTAAAACATAAATAATTTTAATTTATTTTTTTAATTTCGATAATCTAATATAACAGTACAAACGGAAGCCTGTTGCAGATCTCTGTACGCCGCCCCAAGCACTCGGGAGAGCGAGAAGGAGAGAGAGAGGGAGAAAGAGAAAGAGCGACCGACCCCGCCCGCCACCAACCACACGGTGGAGGACGACCAGCCGCCGCCCACCACCAAGACGAAACATAAAAGTCGACTGTGCCACATGTTGTGACGGTTAAGTTTGAACTGGTTAGTGTTGACTTTTACTTTCATCTATTATAATTACTTTTACTGATGACTAATTCCAATTGACAAATCCTTTTTTTTCTCCTGGCGTCATAAATTGTCTATAAAGCTGGTGCTTTTCCCTTTCCTTTACATTTTGATAGGCCGGCAAATTGCCATTCCATTTCAAAAGCCGCATTATCGGCATATGTATACTACGGTATTAATAAATCAAGGCAGCCATTACACTAACATTCAAAAGCGTGATAAGAAATACCATATCTTTTGCCGCCCGATATAATTACACTGACCCCTTCAAACCAGATATACTTACTTACATACATAGGCTGATCTTGCGTGGGTCACTTTGACCATCATGAAAAGTTTTCGCTATGCTTGTGGTTGCTACCACCAACTATACAAGAGTTTTGTTATATTATGCTTGGTAAATACGAGAAATAATGAGTGATGTGTTGTTCCAGGGGCAGCCAAGCTAGCTCAGAGCGGTCGGACAAGCCGGAGCGAGTGAAGCCGTCCAAGTCGATTGACTAGAGCCCCGCATCTTCAACTTCACTAATGTGTGTTTTAAACTCTCTAAATGGTTAGTGCGTTTTACATTGAACTATTGTTCTTTGTGCGTTTTGTGACGTACTATACGTATTGCAGCTTTTAATGTGTACACTGGAACATTCTTAAGCCGAATGTATTTTGGACTTTCTAATGAAATCAATATTTCTAAGCCGTGCATGTTTCGGCTGATTATGGCGTCTACTATACCTTGGGACTCTACTATACCTCGTCTTCTGTGAAAATTCACGAGGAAAATGTCTTTATGCAATTATACGTTCATCAGTTTTACTCCCTTATTATACAGTGTGTAAAGGGACAAGTATCATATTTTAATGATAATAAAGTAAATCTTGTTTTACAAATTTTTCGTTTACTGCAATATAAAGCGTAGAAAATTCAGCGATAACTCCGACAATGTGTTTATTAGTAACATTGACGTGTATGAAATGTGTAGTTTTGTTTTTCTCGCGACTAGTCTTGTGTATAATTCATCGGTATTAAATTCGTTTATAAAGCTATCTTTTTACACACTGTATATTACAAATCGTACACTAATTGTAAAATACTACAATAGATGATTCCTGTCGACTTAATATAGCGACATCTAGCAGGGAAATTTTAAATTACTTTTGACGTGCGAATATCGTCATAAAATTACATCGCACGACGCACGCAGAACAAATTCCTTGGATTCATGTCGACTGCGAGCTAAGTGCTCGTGCTATTAGATACTTGTACATTTCTACTGTTAGACACACTTTTAAGTAGTTTAATGTGGTATGTTGTTGCGCACGAACGAACTAATTGTTCAAATTATCAATATTTCACTACACTACACGGCTTTATTATATTCTCGAGATTGTTATGATGTCTCTTTTTTATATAGCTGTAGATTACTTTAGCGAAAACTGTTGAGAATGCTATGAAATTTATTCATGAATATTGTGGATATGTATTTGATGTAATTTTAAAACATGGGATAGTATTGTCAAGTAATTATTTTATTGTGTAAAATTATTATCCTAGTGGCTGTTAGCTAAACAAATCGTCAATCCATATGTTATTAAAACATAGAAGTATTCCTGATATAATTTTCGCAGTGAAAATATCTTGATAACAATCACAGTTCGTTCGTGCGAAATGTTTTAGTGAAAAAGTAAGTGTAACACGTAGTATTTAAAATTTCAGCGTCATTTTGACGTAACGATGTTTCCTGTAAAACTTTAGGTAAATGTTTATTAAATGTATTGTTTACATAGACTGTGATCTAGAGTAACTTCGCGAGATTCTATTTTAAAATACAATAATTATTCGCCGGGCGCATGTCAAAGTTCAGTTATCATATTTTTCAGGATTTTGACTTGTGTAATCGTACTTCATGTGTATTATTTTATTGATAATTACATTGAAATGTATGACTTCATTGAGGAATCTTGTCAATTTCCAACTTTATACAGGGAATTGTCAAAATTGCTGCTCGCCAAATCTTTTTTTCTCTTGGAATGAAATGGAAAGGAAACACTATTTGGCTTACCTAGGAAAGTTTAATCGTTTGATAATATATAATGATCTATAAGAACGGTTCAGAAAAAAAATCATAAAAACTATAGTAGAAAATAAATATTTCATTTTTTATTACGCTTAGTTCAATGTCGTTTATAAGAAGTTTGATACATTGATATGGTAATGATGGGATAGTATTGTAAAGACAAAGTAAGTCCATGTAGATGTCTACCAAGAGGTATTGGAGAATAAGGAAATATTCCTGAAAAAATGGCCAACTAGAGAATTTTAAGAGACTAGGCAATTCGAATGTGGTTGAAGAATATGTTAAGGAAAAATGTAAGTATTATTGAGGATTTTTCGAAGTTTGTTATTCGGAGTATGAATAAGGTTGTGAAAACAAACGAGTAGGGAAGGATTGAGATATTATAGTAGGTTTTAATAAAGCCAGTTATAGCGATTGAAAAAGAAAAAAACGGGTTTGATTATTATTGTCAGAAATATAGGTAATTAAATCACTGAACACTTTTTGTTTGAAACTTGTGCTTAAAGAGTTTCCTAAATGAATGTCCAAATATTTCCTACCTAGTGTGTGGAATTCAAATCAAATATTTCTTTTTAGACATTGGGATTATTTTTAAACCAATGTTTATGATATAAAAAAATCCTGAAAATATGATTAACATTTGGCTGTATGTCCCGGCTTCCTTTCTACTCTATTACTTTTAAAATAGAATGTTCGTCTCTTGGCCTGTGAATAACGTGTATGTTACAACTATAGTTATGAACATAAGAAATATTTCTTACTTCACCATCTACGGATTGTGATGTGTTTAAATTATTTTATTTTTAAATCAATTATTTAAGCTGAAAGTATTATGATGCTAGTCGGTTGTTTTGTTACATTTCATATATTTATTGCATGTTGCTACCATAACGTCCATTTTGCTTATTAAATAAATATATAGATTGTATAGTTCCGTTGAATGAATTGTCTTCGGTTATTAACCTGAGTTGAAATGATTTAAGTATTGCATATTATATGTTGGTGCAAATTAGGAAGAATATTAAATATTTAACGATTTAGCACCTTTTATGTTTATCTCACAACACAAGGTCGTTTTTAATAAAACTTATCAACAAATTGCTGCTTTTGAATTTATGTGAGCAGACTAACTTTAATTCTGTGTCTCAAGCTAAGGCACCTTACTTTCTTATTTTATTATACTGTAATCAAGAAATATTTTTTTTAGATATAATATCGAATAGAAACAAAAACAATAGTAATAATATCGCCTTTGTTTTGTCTACGATCCATAGTAAGTAAATTCGTCTTGTATATTGTGCTTGAGACATGGTTACTATATAAAAAATATTTGTTAATTTACACCAAGTTAATACGAAATTATTTATAAACTTATTAAAAAATCCGAACCAATTAAGCGCTTTTATTTTATTACTAGATAATTATGATTATTAAAATCTTATTTCATGTCAATTTACTTATCAACGCAAATCTTGTGAAGTTTATATTCTAAGTAAAATAATAAATATTTTTTTGCAATTTGAAAACGTTTTACGACGCGACGCGACGTTTCGAATTATATAAGTATGTAATGTATTTTGCATTTAAATCTGGCACTGTTTGTTCATTGGACGCATTAAATAAAGTTTCTGTTCGACGCACTCAGAGGCAATTAATGTTAATTAAATAGTGCTATATAGATTTTCTTTGTAAAATCTTCATTAAGAAATTATTTAATTAATATTAAATTTGTCTAATTGCGGCTGTGTGTACTTTATTTATATCATTTTTTTATGGAAAATAATTTGACAATTAAATACATTTTTAAAGCAATTATTGATGTCAAATATTGTGGAGATTTTTACTGTCGTTATAAAGTAGGATGTTGATCCACATGTTGTGAATTAAGTGTGGTCATTCTTAACTGTGAACTGAATAAAAAAGTGTAATCGTTTTTCAATTTATTGACTTGCAATCACAATTTTAGACGATGCCAAAGCATTAATTGATTTGTTATGAAATATTTTAATTAATTGTATTTTTTCATCGTTTTTAAACGGTTTGATTTGCGCTGTACTCTAATTAAATAATATAAATTAATTATGTTGTAAAATATGAAATTGATTTGCCTCTATGAATAATTTTTATTTCTTGTTTTTTTTTTATTTATTTCTCTCGTCCTTATTCAGCCACAGAAAGTCCATATAGGCCGGCCCATGGATTTCATATTTTTTAAAAAATCTATATTTAATGAGGTCCTTCTAGTTTTAATTATTTCTAAATTTAGAAATGGATGTGGTAGGTTGCTAAATTATTGCAAGCATATGGAATACATTTTACGAGTATAATGTAAAATATATGGTTGCCAGAAATTTCAATGATGCTACTTAAAACAACCCAAATGTGTTCCATTACTGGACAGGCACCCCCTCTACGATTAAAATGGTTTAGGCCATTAGCGCCACAGCTAAATCTTACAGGTATCTTAATTATCTAAATTTGAGTATAGCGCAAATCGAAATAATAAAAAAAAAAACGTATTTTTCTATTATATATTTCGAAATATTTATTTCGCAATCGATGTTAAATGCAACTAATGACTTTTTCTTTGGTGTTTAGCAGTTGTTATTATTAAAGTGTGCATTTGTATTGGCGGTACCAAGGTTGTAATCTTCATTTTTCTTTTTTTGTATTTTTAGCCTTTTTGTACCTTCATTTAAATACTTTACACGCTATGCAATCTTTATTTGAAAGACAACCAGTGTTTGATTTTTTTAAGAATTATGCATTATATTATTTGTCATATCTTCTAAACTTTCGTCAATTATACAATGTAACATTTTTCTTCAACCGTGTACCGACTTTACACGTGCAATGTTATGTGTTTCGACAAATAAAATTGTGAACCATATGTTTTTTTTTCAATATACCCCCTAACCATATATTAAGTCTTTTTCTCTTTAAATAAGGGAATAAATATTCCAAATTTTTGTCCTAATTCGATTTTTTTTGTTCGAAGACATAATTCCATTTACAATTTTTTTTTCGTAGTTTTTGTATTTTCTTTGGATTTTTATTCTCGCCAGAAAAACTAACTGCACTGCGCCTGATGGTTAACAATATAATGCAGTCATTAATTTTGACATAACGGTTATTTGCTTTACATATACACAACTACTTATATCGCTATTGAACATCGCCAGCCTGTAAAAATTCTTGTTCACACCCCACTTTTAAACTTCGTTTTTGTTAGAGCTTTGAATACTTTGCCACTATGACAGGCCACACCCCACTTAAAAGGCTCTGGATTTTATGGAAGATTTATATGTCCAGAGATAATACGTAATACTGATTAAAAAAGTAAGATGTAAGATATTATCGTGTGAAATCTTTTAATTGGATCTTATTTACTGAACAAAGGCTGTTGTTATACGTCATATATGTTCTATTGGTTTGTGGCGAAATTGGGAACTAAAAATAAAATGTAATAATATCTATTTAACGCTATGTTTTATAATATAAATAACACACATTTATACTCGTAATCTAATAGTATTAACATATCCAATATAATAAAATGTGATGAGAGGAAAACTGTTTTTAATATTTTGACAAAAGCGTGACAACAAGGCATTCGGACGTCATCATTGTGTTAGTAGACGATCAATAAAAAACATTTACAGAGCCACCAACTTATCTGTTCAGGTGGCCATAATTGGAACTAAACCAGTGTTATCAGATATACGGTAATTACTGCAGATGCACATTATTTTTTTTACCAAAACACTGCCAACGGTAAAGTTATATTACCGTGTCGTTTCTACCGTATTTTATAAGATACATAACTGTGTATATAATTCTCGAATTTACTCTAATCTAATTCAAGATTTTTTTAAAGTGGCGATACTCAATTCCTCACTAGCGACGATTCCGAACTTCCGACTGAACAGATAACTTGGTGGCTCTATACAGAATTGGCTTTTACGTTAATTTTCCGCGTGCCTAATACGCACAGATTGTATTATCCATGTCAATCCTCAATGCTAATATTATATTGAATAGTCATTTTTCAGCGTAGATTTAACTCAATCAAATGACCAGATACCGGTTTCAACATTAGATACCAACTTAAGTTCATTTTTTTGTGATCTGATTTCAATTTGAATTTCCGCAGTATTGCAATGAGGGCTATCTTTAGGTACATCATCGCGTATTGCTTGCCTGAAACATAAAAAATATGTGGTTAGAAAATATTAACCAACGGCGTCCGGACTAATAGGTGCACGGCCTCTACTTGACAGCTTTTGAGCTTCGTCGTCAATTAGTTCTTCTTGTTATGAGCACTGCTCACTGCCACTTCGACTCGTTATCCGCTGGACTTCATTTTACTCCTAGGGTACTTCACATTTCCAATTCAATGTCATGAAAATTTAGAGCAAAGTCCCCTTTGTAGCTCGTTTAGTCTAAAGCACGCTCGTCATACTTAAAAATATTTTATAATAATCCAGATAAATTACATTTCACTGAAGGCACGGGCCGAACGGAGGATTTCCTTAAAGTTGTAGACCGTTTCCCACAGATCTCTGTGGGTATTCTTATTCAAGACCTTTGTTCAGCAGTAAACTATCTGCGGCTTTGTGTGTGAGTGTGTGTGTGTGTGTGTGTGTGAGAGAGAGAGAGACGCAATAACCGTGTATGAAATTGGAATAAATATACATCAACTTACCAACACAACCCCGTTTTCCCGGTGCGAAGCTGCAAAAGGCTGCAGGATGGTTAGGCACCCCTGCAGGATCCAGCCAACGATCCGGCTTAAACTCATCGGCATCGGGACCCCAATGTCTCTTGTGACGATTTATAGCATGCACATTCACGGCTATTGAACTGCCTTTGGGCACTGTTACTTTGGCTGCAAATAGATAATAGGATTACATGCTTATACTTTCAATTATGAATTAATACATATCAAGTGCGGTATAAATGAACATCAAGGAGGTATGATGGCAGCTATGTGCAGAAGTAATATCTAATAGAAAGCTTGAATGCTCTAATAGAATTGTGAAAGCTTGTAATTAGCTATATTGTTATTTTATTTAGTTAAATATTAAGTTATTAGTCTGTAAGCTTTCCTTGTATAAATAAATAAATAAATAAAGAATCTCAGCCTAAAATAATATAAATTAGTACAGTAGATCAGAAAATAAACGTCTCAACATTGTTATTTTTATGCTTCTCTCTGTGGCACAGCTGGTAAAAGAGCCTTTAGTGAAATGAAAGCCCGTGAGATCGATCCGCGAACCAAGACACAGGCTAGTGTGACTCGCAAATGTAGGTCTGTTGTATTGGCACAATAGTGACGACGCTGACACCTGATATTAGGTGTACAGTGAAGTTAGATTCTACATAGTATCGCTGGTGAGAAACAGTGTCGATTATCTCTCACCGGTCGACGCAAATATGACTACTCAAAGCTGATATACTCAAGTGGATCCCGGAACATGACAGCAGTGCCGGCGTTAGGGTAGCGCGCGGTTGGGCGACGGCCCTAAGGTGCCAGTGCCGAAATAAATAAATACACCCAACAGTCACATACATTCCTGACCCCACACTGAGATCGAGTCTTGTGTCGTGGGTATCAGGAGCTACGAGAGACATTTCGGTCTCACAAACACACAGACTCGAAACAAATACTGGTGGTTCACACAAACTTTGATTTGATGCGGCGATCGAATCTGCGGCCTTTCGTTTGACAGCCGGCTTCCAACCAACTGCGCCGCAAAGGCTGTCAAAAAAGAAAGAGCGCCGAATGCCGGGATCTACTGTAACCTATAGTGTATTAACTATGAATTACTGTTTTTTGGTTGGATTTGGATAGTACATTTAGGGCGCCGAAGAAATCCCACCCAGGGCATCGTCAATGCTAAACCCGCTAGTGTATGACAGCAAAACATAATTGCACCATAGAAAACTTATTATGTTACTAAGGGACTTTTTTTTCATAATTTCAGTAAATATTTTCATACTTACTTAGCTTTACAACTTCGTCCGCTTCGCGTGCTATTAAGGGACCAATAGGGTATAAACGTAAGGATTCTTTGATAGCTGCTTCCAAGTAAACGAAGTGTTGTAAATTATCTTTAGTAACCTCCTCGTCACCCAAAACATTGACGATTCTGAAAGATAGATTTGTTATTATTGCGATGAATGGCGAGACGAGCATTCCATTTGCCTGGTGGTAAGTGATACGACCCCTCATGAACAGTAGCAAAACCAAACAACACCATGAATTATAAAGTACTGCTCGGCACTCCACTGCGCTCGCCATCCTGAGACATAAGATGTTAAGTCTCATTGTGTCCAGTAGTTACTCTGGCTATAATGCTATAAAATATCAATGAAAATCAACGATATATGTGTTAAGTTTTTGGAAAGTATAGGAGTTAAAGAGTGCTGCCGTACCGAACATAGCCTGCCGAAAAATATAGTAAATATGTCGAAAATATGCATGATCATGATTTTAGGTATAAAATGCAATGATCGCTAGGCAAAGACCCGCACTGGCGTTTTACGAGCGTTTCTCCAACGTCTGTGCAGCGTCAACGAAGCGGCGACACTGCGCAAACGCGCCGGTGACATCGCTGTTGTCTACGGAAATTCTCGTATTGACATACGTAGCAAGTACGCTTGCTGCTAGATAGCCGCTACGTCAAAGTCGCGTCAGCGCAGCGTCGACGTTGGCAGACGTGAAGAAACGCCAACGCTCGTAAAAGTAGTGAGATTAAAGCCTAAAACTTTCGCCGTCCCTATTTCATGTTACTTGCACGACAAAACATTAAAATCCAATATTTTTTTGCCATCATGTTCATATACGCTTCAATAACATTCAATCCATAACATTATTATAAGCAATACCTTTTAATTCTACTCACTCTTGATATATTTTATCCTGCACATCTGGTGATGTTCCAATGCACACCAAAATAAAAATCAATTCATAAGTAATAGTATCAAAGCTTGCTACCAGCATGTTGTCCGCTAAATTCCTGAACTTTTGATCTGTCATTGAGAATCCATTTGGTCCAGCGTTGTTTTCTATGAGAATTTCCAAAAAACTTCGGAATTTTGGTCCTGAAATGTAAGCAACAATCTACAGCAGCCGTTAAACAACCTAAATATGGTATTCGATAGTAATAACCTCTTCTATAGCTATTAGCAACCGTTTAAGATGCGATTATTTATTATTCTCTAATTATTATTGTTCTTTTTTTAACTTCAACCACAGGCAGTCCACTGCTGAACATAGGTCTCCCCCGTGGAATCATTATTAATTTTACTCCTAAGTTAGAATTAAGTTCAAGACTTAGCTCAATGCAAGCTAATATGCTTGAGACCCTTTTAAAATTCGTATTGAGATCTCTTCGGTACAGAAGTTTATTCACGAGGACATTTACTCGTATTACATCTTTACTGCGCAGAATCTTCCTGTACCCTTACCTGTCGATTCCAAATATTCACCGTTTTTAACTCGATTGACATATTCTCTTTGCCGTAACTGCACCATCTGAAATACATAACATGCTAATTGTACATTTACGTGTGTATACAGGTTCAATCCGAAACGCGACGTACTTGAGACATTTTGACGGGATTTTCACCATCGATGGTTATTTCAAGACTGCGACCGAAAACAAGCCAGGTTGTAGTTTTAAGAGATTAGAGACACAATGAAACTAAAAATTTCTATCACCAGCTTCATGATTCCTGGTAATCCCGTTCAGCGTAATCCCACGTGAAGTCTTCTGCACTTTGCTGTGACCTCTCCTTCAGATATCAAAATACCCAGACAACTCAAATTTAAAATGAGTAACTATGTTAACAAACAATGATTACTATATTTATTACTTACTCGTTCAGAATGTTGGAACACTGTATTAAGTCTACCATAAAAATCCCTGCCATGCCTCGTCATATTGAAGATGAAGTCGATCAATAACCATGGTTTGAAAACTTTCGTTACAAGTATTTTAAACAATGTGTGTATTGCATGCACGTATTCTTCTTTTAAAGCAGTTTCACTACTGGAACTTCCCAATGTTGTATCTAGAAGTGCTATTAGTATTAATTACATTGGCACGATAAATTAATTTCAGTAAATGCTGAGGTAAGTCTATCAGTCGAGGTAAAATATTGGCCGCCAGGAAACGATCACTTGCCAGTCAATATATAACGGCCTGTTTGAAACCGAATATACAGAAGCTGATTCTGAACTCGTCAAAATTGGCTGCATCCATTTGTATGGTGAATACCATACATCGTGACGAAAACGCTATAATAGGCATCATAGCCCTAGGCAAATTAAGAAAGATTGACTCACTTATCGATGGATACTTTTACATTTAGATTACCATAAAGTGTAATAAATAAACTTTGTCACACAAGTAATAAAACTCCTGGAGTAGAGTGTAATATCAGATATGATGTAGAACGATGCCTCAGTGGCGTAGTTATACTACGGTATGATTACAAAGGTATTATTAAGGTATTATTTTATTATTAAGGTCGCGGGACGTCGCTGGATGCAGGCTGCCTCCAACAGGTCACTGTGGAAATCATTAGGAGAGGCCTATGTTCAGCAGTGGACTTCCTTAGGCTGATGGATAGGATAGGATAGGATGATTACAAAGCTGAAGTCTCGGGTTTGAATCCCGGGTCGGAATTTTCTATTAATTATCACCCCAGAGTCAGGAATTTGAGCCCAATGTGGCTATAGGCTCGCCCCCTATCACATCATGGGACGGATCACATACGGCGAAACGTGAGTGACACCTCTGCCTTCTGGGATAAAGTCGTGAAGTTTATGTGTGTATGTATGCAGAACGATTCGATTTATAAATTAGGCTTTTGAATATTCAATATACTTACGACAAATGGTTTCCAGCACGTTCCTTATAATAATTTTTAACAAATCAACTTCTCCTTTGCCAACTTCCTTCTCAAACAGATCAGCCAGAACTTTTGCTTGGATATTAAAGAAGTGAACGTACTCATCTAGTACGTTTTGTTTAAATGTCAAATCGACTTGCCTTCTGTTTCGTTTCCAAACGGGAACTGCGTTAAAAAAATAGCCATATATGATGGCGTCTGTGCCATATATTGTGAATTTGAAGAACGGCTTAGTAACTTCTATCAGTAAAAGTTAACCTACAAGCCTAGATGAATATATTGGTTGTACATTAAAACTAGTCTTTATTAGCATAAGTGAAAATGAAAAATGAAAAAATGCAGAGAAAATGCTATACAATCTATTTTGTTACATAATTTTGCTATAGGTCTAAAAGAGATTGAAGGGGCAAACTCCTTTCAGCCTTCCGGTTTCTCCTTTCCCTCGCCGCATTCACCTCAACTCTCTTCTAAGGATCATTAAAACAATTTTATGACTATGTGGTCATGACTTCGATGATAAACTAAGATTTCAAAACCATGGCATTAAAGTTGTGGTTATAAATAGTTATCATGATGACAAACCTTCAGCAGAAATCAATTGATCACCAAGTAGTGGTGTTATTAACTTATACAAACGCATTTTTTTCAAACACTTGTTCATAGTAGTCATTGCGTCGTCTGGGTCTGTTATGACTGAAACAATTGGTATTGTGTACATTCATAAATGTATCAAATCCGTATAATTGACGGGGCAAGCAGAGGTGCCACTAGTATAATTCAGTTTGTCGAATATATTGCATATTCTTGATGTAACATTAAAAACACAAAAAGCGCACTATATTCAGATAATCCCAGAATAAAAAATACAAAATGATCATTTTACTATACAGCCTAGATATGTTCCACTGCCGGGCACCAGCCTCCTCCACAATCGAGAGTACGATTGAGAGTGGTTAGGCTATATAGTCTACCACCTAGTGTGGGTTGGCGGACTTAACATACCATATAAATTCTTGTAAATCACTATGGTATGTAGGTTTCCTCACGATGTTTTCCTTCACCCTTATAGTGCTGGTGAATGCCTATCAATACACACATTACTCCGAAAAGTTAGAGGTGTGCCCTGGGATTTGAACCCCCGACCACCCTGAACATGTTAACAGTCGCGAATGGTCCGTTTACCAACAGGCTACCACGAATCTAAAATCATTATAAATTGTAAATTATAATTTTAAGGTTATCTACAACTAAATTAAGAAGGCTATTACGATAAATAGCACAAACTACATAGCACTAGCAGCCCGGCCCGGCTTCGCCCGGTTGCAGATAGTTTTTGAATCCAGTCCATATTCATTATTTTATTATTTACTTATTTAAACTCAATGTGACCGCCGTCGACTATATTGCTATTCCATTCCCGTCCCGTTACATCTCGTTCTGTCCCATCTCATTATGTCCCATGACGAAAAGCATGCAATCCTGTCCTCTTTTCTCCCGTGCCATCCATTCAAGTTTGAAAAGTAGGAAATATACACTACGTTTTTTCGAGATAAAAGGTAACCTATATGTTAAGCCAGGGTTTCTGATGGCCATTTACCAAATTTCATCAATATAATATGTCCAGCATATAATCGCGTTTATAATATTAATAATAGATTTTATTTCACTTTATTTTGTAATATTATTTTTTAAATAAAGAAATAATTATTTACCATATACAGGATTAGACATTACAAACATTTTACAAACGTCACCATTTTCCATTGCGCAGTTACCGGATTTCACTACAACGTCTTGGTATAAATCATCTGAAATATGAGTTATTTGCATTTTATAGTAATCCCATCCATTTTCACAAATACGAGTACTTGATACTAATCTTGTAATTTATATAAGTAAGTTTATTACTTTTAAGATAACACAAATAGTTTTTGTACATTCACGGTCCCGTTAATAAGATGATTTACTTCCTTTTTTATAACCGTGTAATTTTATGACACTTAGGTATTATTTTTGTATGTAATCAATTAGGTACTAGCTAATACAAACATTTTATAACACACGAAATAAATTAAAAACAATTGATTGCTTCAAATTAGTTACAAAGGACAAATCAATTATGTGTGACCTGTAGTGCAACAGGAAATGACTCAGCTTATTTATTCATACCGATTGTAACAAGTCGAGATTTCGAGCCGACGTGTGAGCCGAAGCCACAACACATCGTGCCTTGATCGTAGGACAGATTCCACGGCTTTGCAAAGTCCATATTAATCAACCCATCAAAGGAGATGGAGGTACCTGAGCAATATTCACACGAACTTCAAAAGTAGGTATTGGAATGGCCCCTGCACTAGGTCAGTGGTGTCGACTGAGATCTGAACTTCTCAATCGAAGAGGAGGTCCTTGCGAAGCTGATATATATAGCGACGTATATAATAGTGCTATATTAACCGAATGAGACTCACCTTTAACCGTTGCGAGATAATAAGAGTGACCAATAATAGGCAATTTCCCTGGAAATATCGCCACTTTCTCCAAATTCTTTACTCTTTTACTGCTAAATATTATTACAAAAATCACACAAACTATAAGCGCAAACCACAACATTTTCACATCAACTCTATTGTTACATTGAAATAAGTTGCGATTGACGTTCAGTGTTTAAATATGTGTAAACTATTTATTCATTCATCAAGAATATTTTAAGCGTTGTCATGCGAAATGTTTTTGTGACTAATGACATAATGTTATAAGTAGGTATAGTTATGTATGTTATAAGTATAGTATGTTATAACTAATGTAAGTCAGGTCATAAGTATTGTCACACAGTAAAAACTTTTCTTTTAGAATGCTGGCCACAAAAAAGTTAATGAATTCGAATTTCGAATTGTTCATGAAAATAAAAATGTATACTTTTTAGAATTTTACTGATTTTTAAATATGGAGTGGACGCTTAAAGAAGACCGTGTTGCAGTTATTGCGTTGCATCGTTGCGGTTACGCGCCAATTCAAATTGTCAAAAATTTGAATTTGAAAATTTTGAAAAATTTGAATATAACCAAAAGATTCGTTTATCGTACCATCAAACGATACAATGAAGACTCTAGTGTAGATGACAGGTCAAGAAGTGGTCGCCCTCGGGCTGTTAGGACTCCAGCAGTGATAAAAGCTGTGAAGGCGCGAATTCAAAGAAATCCCAAACGTAAGCAGAAACTGTTGGCGCTTCAGATGGGGTTAAGCAGAACAACGGTGAAAAGGGTGTTAAATGAAGACTTAGGGCTTCGGGCATATCGAAGAAAAACAGGACATCGTTTGAATGCTCGTCTAATGGACCTGAGACTGAAGAGATGCCGCGCTTTGTGAAAGCGGTACGCGGGACAAAAATATCGGGATATTCTTTTTTCGGATGAAAAATTTTTTACCGTAGAAGAGAGTTACAACAAACAAAATGATAAGGTGTACGCACACAGTAGTGAAGAAGCGAGCAACCGTATTCCGCGTGTCCAACGAGGTCATTTTCCATCCTCGCTCATGGTATGGTTGGGAGTTTCTTATTGGGACTTAACAGAGGTACATTTTTGTGAGAAAGGTGTAAAAACGAATGCAGTTGTGTATCAAAATACAGTCCTGACGAACCTTGTGGAACCTGTTTCTCATACCATGTTCAATAACAGGCACTGGGTATTCCAACAAGATTCGGCGCCAGCTCATAGAGCGAAGAGCACACAAGACTGGCTGGCGGCGCGTGAAATCGACATCATCTGGCACGAAGACTGGCCCTCCTCCAGTCCAGATTTGAATCCGTTAGATTACAAGATATGGCAACACTTGGAGGAAAAGGCGTGCTCAAAGCCTCATCCCAATTTGGAGTCACTCAATGTCTTGTCTTAATCAAGGATGTCTCCTTCATTAAGGCAGCCGCCGATATTGACATGGACCTCGTTCGTGCTGCGATAGACGACTGGCCGCGCAGATTGAAGGCCTGTATTCAAAATCACGGAGGTCATTTTGAATAAACTTTAGTGTCATAAGAATCTATGTTTTGTTAAGTTCATTTTGGTATATAAATGGTTACATAATGAATAAACTTGTTTCAATTATTTTATATTAAACATGTGACAGAATTTATGACCTGACTAGGTACATACATTTTTCTAAAAAACTAATGTACACCCTTTCATTTTTAAAGACGCTATAGTACGCGAGGTTTTAAATTATAATTTTAGCAAAAATTATGGATTTAACACCCAAACACAATGATATTTAAAACATTACAAAAAAATCGTCGCGTATTTTGTTGGAAAATGTTTAGTTGCATCGTGTCTGTAGTCACTATAACTACCACCTGGCTTCGTTTTCGGTAGTAGTCCTTTATATTTCGTTTCGTATCAATGTAAACTTATTAAACCGTGGTTCGATAATTAATCGAGAATTCAAAACGATATTTCAAGGAAATTTTATATCGCTGTTACACAAATAAATACTTTAATATTATATTCATAAATATATTTTTTGACATTTCTGTTCGGTTTACTTTAAGCGTGGTGTGTTAGCTTTAAAATATATTTGATAACACAATGATAATATTAATAGATTTCTTATATTTTCGATACGTCATAAATTAATTGGTGCCCTGTAATATGTAGTTTTTGAATTTTGTCATTAACTTTGTACAGCGATATGACGCTTTCCATCAAAAAGCAACTCTGTCTTTTTTCATTTGATACATCAATTTAATTTATTCCAACTTTATCAAGATATTTTATAAATCGAAAGAAGTAACAACCGAAGAAATTATATTATTAATATTGAACCAATTTTTATTTATCTATTTCGGTAACAAGCGTAGTGACAATCATCCACTCACAAGATAGACGAACAACAAAAAAGTTGGATGCAGGCAGCTTCCAACAGGTTCCTGTCGAAATCAGGACAGCCTCCGTGGCGCAGTTGGTTGGACGCCCACTGTGAAACGAGGAGCCGCGGGTTCGATCCCCGCATCATAACAAATATTTCTGACCCACAAGTATCTGTTTCGGGTCTGAGTGTTTGTGAGACCGAAAAGTCTCTCGTTGTTTCCCATATCCACGACACAAGACTCTATCTTAGTGTGGGGTCTGGACTATGTATGTGACTGTTGAATGTATTTATTTATTTATCTTTGAAGAGGCCAATATTCCCTAACAGAATTCCTGTAGCTGAACATAATTAATCCGGTAATTATATTATAATACATTTTTAATATTCAAATAGCTCTTGATTACGTCTTCGGTAAATTATATTTTTATTACCTATTGTCTACTGAATATCTCAAAACTAGATTTCTCATACTAGTTTTTTACTTGCTTAGTTCTAGGTATTCAACGAAGTAAATTACAATTTTGTTATTCCGTTCCGAGCATTGGAAAACATATTGAGTTTATTTTAGAATTATATTGTTAAAATAAATGAATAGTTACATATACATAATATAACTAAGAAATAAAACACATTTGCACACTTTTGTAATATATGAAACTACATAAGTAAGTATTCATAATTCAAACATAACAAATATTATCCTTAAAAAAACAACTACGATTCATATTTAATAGACTTTTGTATTTTTTTTATTTTGTTATTATTTTGTCGAAAAATATTTGAATATTCACCATATTTCACTTCCACATAAATATTGCATTTCAAAAGTGTGGTATTTGATACATTATGTATGCGCCACGATCGTTTTGCCTGAGGATCCCGGAGCTGCTCCTATGCGCTGAAGAGCACCACCGTGGGATTTTTGGTTGGTATGCCGATGTAGGAATTTTGGCAGGGACTCGACTCAACCGTCGCCGGGATGGTATAAAGTTTCCCTGGTGGTTCACCGTTGAGTCGCAAGATCGATGAAACTATGGGTGAAACCCACAGCACCGCTCCGCCTTTCCCCTCCCCTTCCCCCCCAGGCAGCGGTAGCGATAAATAATTTATAGTGATCCGTTCAAGTGACAGTCACGGTTCAAAAATATTTTAGAAAATGTATTAATTACAAAAGTTTACATAATTTAAATTACAGTTTATTTATTGCTTTAAATTAAAATTTAATATTTTAAATGATCAATATTTAATACTTTTATTTATCTCTTCGCTATGCTAATATGGTGTCCGGATACTGGTTTCAGCATAACATCAAACTTAAGGACTAATTTCGTGTGATCAGCTTTCAGACGATAGTGCCTAAGGAGATGGGCCAAAGTTATTTTCATTGACATCAACGCGTACGCTTTACCTAGAACAATACAAATTTTTATTTTAAATCATCGATTAGCTTCTAAAACAGAGCCTCTAAACCTTGCTTTATTTTTTACAGAGTACGATGTAACTAATTTCTTTCTCATTACCAACTCATGATTGTCGCTAAAACTGTTAATTGTACTCATTATTTGTAATTTTAATAATTATTGTGACCTCATTATGCGATTTAAATAATTAAATAAGACACACTCTTGATGCTAATGCTTGAGGTAATTACATATTTGCCTGTTAATGTTTATTTTGTCTTAAACAAAATATCATTATGTGAAACATAAGAAAAGTAGTGGACTGTTAGCCATGACGACATTAAAATTCCGGACGATCGCTATAGGTTACCGATCATATAGGTCTAAGGCAATTAATATTCTTTATAATTACTAGATTAAGGGTGACATAAAAAAAAACAAACATACTGAATGGAAACACATTGCATCCTATAATAAATTAGATAATTTATTAAATTGTGTTTTCATTTGAGGAGATTGCACAATATTAAGAAATGATCAAATCCAATCGAGTATCAAGATGCAGTGTGGTAGGCAGCGTTATAAGATAAATAGCACCTAAGTAATACAAAAATTATACCAGAAAAATTGTCTTACCAATGCACATCCGTCGCCCCACACCAAATCCAGTGAACGCGTTAGGAGTGTCGGGCAAGGTGGACGGGTTCAGCCATCTATCTGGTTTGAACTGGTTCGCATCTGGGCCCCACACTGGGTGACGGTGGATACCAAACAGGAACATAAAACAAGTCCTACCAGCCTTCAATGTGCAGTTCTCTGTGAAAAAACCGCATTATTGTCATCGGTTGTAAACTCATGAAGTGTTGATGCTAGTTTCAAGGGACATGTTTGAAATTCTGGCCTGCTGGGTGAAAAGCAATTAGCCATATTACGAAGAGGTCGGCTATGGAAAAGTGTTTTTACTAATGATATTAAATATTTTGCAATAAGTAAGTATCTACATATATTGCTTTTGTCACAAAATAAACATAACATTTATTCGTGATTTTTCTTTTTTCGCCCTCGGAGAGTTTTTTTCAAAAGATAAAATACGGGCCCGAGCTCCATAATGAGAGTTTAAGGTTTTCACTTAAAGAAAAAAATATATAATAATGGACCAAAACGTTATAATATATTTTATTTTGGAAACACAAATAAGTTCTAACAGAATTAATTTCAACGAATTACGAATAATAGATTTCATTTGTAACGGTAAGTCGAAATAAATAACAACCATTAGTTATTATGTATTGAGACATCTACTTATTCCTTTTTATTATCAAACATTTTGTTATCCCTCCTAATAGTAAAATCATGAAAAATCACATATTACCTCGCTTTCAACTTACTCAACTTGACATTCCTGTCCAATTTCCTGGCTATAATCGGAACTATTGTATAAACTCTCATACTTTCCTTCAGAATAGCTTCCAAATACACTAGTTTTGATAGGTCATGTTTTTCAATGTCCCTATCTGTATCTCCCAATACTTCTTTAATCCTAAAAATAGACAAAATAATAATACACCCATCTACATAGATAGTGCATTGTGGCCTGTTGGTAACGGACCAGACGCGGCTGCCTACATGTTCACGGTGGTCGCGGGTTCAAATCCCAGGGCACACCTCTGACTTTTCGGAGTCATGTGTGTATTGATAGTCAATCACCACGCACTATAACGGTGAAGGAAAATATCGTGAGGAAACCTGCATACTATAGCGATTTGTATAAATTTCTATGGTATGTAAAAGTCCGCCAACCCGCATTAGGCCAGCGTGGTGGACTATATGGCCTAAACACTCTCAATCGTACTCTCGATTGTAGAGGAGGCCCGTGCCCTACAGTGGGTCGTATATGGGCTGATACAATACAATACTACATAGATACTTCTGAATCTGCATAAGATAAAGTTATTGTATCTAGGGTATCACGAAATGCGGTAGACTTACGTTCTCACAATACTCAAATCAAAAACAAATACTTGAGAATTACAAAAGCATAAATTCTCTTCTGCGAGCAACCAAGGGCGCCATAGAAATTTTAAAAAGGCTTTCTTTAGGAAATTAATCATGAATGGGTAGGCTCATCTGCGAGTGGTACCACTGTCTCACAGGAAATCTACGTGAAGAGCCAGCTTCGCAGTCGTGTTTCGTTCGGTGAGTTAGATTATTGGATGCCCAATACCCCTCGTCCCGTTCTTTTTCCTTCGCGCTCCCCTCCGAATTGGGCCGGCAACACAACCATAATCCAGCGTTGTGGACGTTCATGGGTTGCAACCATCACTTACCATCAGGTGACAAATATAAAAAATGCTGTTCTAGATAAACGCTTTTGAAAAATATAATATGACATCTTACTCAGCAAGTGCTTTCTCCTGCACTTCAGGATGTGAACCCAATAATATCATAGTGTACATCATGACGTTAGCTGACGTATCATGTCCACCAACAATCATTGTATCTACGTGTTCTCTTATCTCTCTGTCGTTGAGCAAACCTTTCTCCCAAGATAGTTCTATAAGAAGATCCATGAAAGCCTTGTATTTCCTACCTATAAAAATATTTTAAATAATACAATAAATATATTCTCACTATAATGGTTACTACAAGAGCGATAGTAACTATGTAAATGACGTTTATCAAAAGTTTTATAAATATTATTCTCTTACCAGGTATTTCGTTGTTATTTACAAAATCTTTGCCGATATTTCCATTCATTTCAGATTTCTTTCTTTGCAGTACCTGTTAAAAATATTGATGTGCATTATTTTTCATATTCCAACCTATTATTTCAAAGTAAGAGGTGATACGTATCAATGGAACATATTTTCAAACTTTTATTTTCTGACTTTATTATTGAAAGTATTAAGATGTAATAATATTATAATAATTGTTTATTTCCATTAATCTAATTTTAATTCAAATTTCATTTTATATATTTAAAATTTATTTAGTCACCCTATGAAAATGTTATAAAAACCGAATCCCGAAATGAAAAGAATGAACGTACCGTATTTGACATATTATGCACAATCTTCAAATATGCGTCTTGCATTTTCTTGAGTCCGCTGTATTGGAATAAGTATGGACTATGCAACCAGAATTTCTGAAATCTTTCCACCAAATATTTAAAGAGTTCTTCAGCTGCCTCTAAATATTGACTGCTTAGGATTGTAGCATCGCTAAAATCAACGCCTAGTGCTGTTACTGTAAAAACATAAATTAAACATGAATTGTGAAATCACTTTTTGTATATAATTAAGTTATCAAATTTTTTGATTCAATGACGAGACGAACATGCCATTCGCCTGATGGTAAGCAATACGACCGCTCATGGACAGTACCAAAACCAAATAACACCATAAATTACAAACCTATTCCTGACATTCCACTGCGCTCGCCATCCTCAGACAAAAGATGTTAAATCTCATTATGTCCAGTAGTTACTCTGGCTCTAATGTCCTTCAAACCGGAACACAACAGTGCATCTACATTGCTGTTTGGCGAGAGTAAGAGATAATGCGGTGGAACTACCCAGGAGGCCTCTCACATATGAGAGACCTACCACCATTCATTTCGTGTTATACATCCGGAATTAATATCCAAGTGGATACTTAACTATCGTGTTTATCTAACATTTATTAAACTAGAATGTCCGTTTCATTGCTGCAGGTCCTATTAGCTGTGAGATCTTGGGTATGATGCCCAAGCCTAATATTAAATTTAAGTGAATTTTTCGAATTGAAAAATCTCTGATGACTAGCCCAGAACTGGACTTTGTGCCCAGAATGGCAAAATCCTTTCCCCTAATCACATTTTGCGATGTAAAAAGGTCAGTGATAATATATCAGTGGCACTTGTGCCTACTTTGTCTATCTGTTCCGAAATTTAAATATGACTTACATGTAAAATAGCTTAAAAAAAACGCTAATTCAAAATTGAAGTAAATTCTGAATTACATAACTACTGAACAATAGGTTTTAATTAGTATAATTACGTGATCTAGCACAAATATATCATTCTATATTATACTTGAATGACCTCCAGTGTATTATAGTCAGCCATTTGGACATTGAATTCGTTGAATCCACTTAACCTATGTACCTACTCGTACATGCTTTCATCGACTAGGATTCTGCAATACCTTTTTCGTCTTTTTTAAATTCATATTTTCATTCCCGTATGTTTTTATGCATACATTTAACATTCCCTAATTTAAGATGATCATAACTTGTATGATCGAATGCGTGTCCTCGGATGTCCTCTTGTATCACTAACAACTATAGTTTCACGATACATACCTTTCGTGAGTCGTGTTTCATACATGATTCCAAGCCCCTCCAAGAATATTCGATCAGTAATCTTTGTGTGCTTATCTATTCTCTCTCTCTCTCTCTCTTCAGCTACAAAAAGCCCACTGTTGGACATAGGCCTCCCCCAAAGGGCTTTGTGCCAATACTCGCCACGCATTGCAGGCTAGCGTCTCGCGCCGATGACGCTGCTGCCCGTCATCAGCCTTTCATTTGGCTACGCCAATGTTTAAGATGGTTATCCCGCCATCTGTCGATCGCCAGAGCCTCGTTCATTGACCAGCAGGGAGCACCGCGTGCAGGTGAATTTGGCTCGGGTAGTTGTCAGTTGGAGCCCCTTACCCTTACTTGGTTATCTTTTATCAACTCTATATCATCATACCACCTCGCCATACCTCTTTCTACCTTCATCAGTACGACAACATTCGTTGAATATAATTAGTGTAATTGTACTTACAACAGATAGTCTCCAGGGCGTTCTGTCTCGTATATTTCCAATGGTCGAATTCATCTTGCCCTACTTCAACCTCCAAATCTTTGACAAGACGCCTGGCTTGACTGTTTAGGACTCCTATAAACCCATCCAATACAGTCTGACTGAATGCGGGATTCAGCAGTTTTCGATGGTTTCTCCATATTGATACTTAAAAAAATTACAAATTATAACGATAGGTTAATTATCTATTGTATAATTAATGATTTGTTACTGAATTTTAATTCCGGGTATCAATATTATTTTACAGTGTGCTATTTGTTCACAATTGTTCGTCCATCCACAATCCAGTACTTGCCACAATAGGTTAAATATCTATTGTATAATTAATGATTTGTTACTGAATTTTATTTCCGGGTATTAATATTATTTAACAGTGTGCTATTTGTTCACAATTGTTCGTCCATCCACAATCCAGTACTTGCCACAAGGTCTCTGATTAGATCGTCGCGCGTTAGTTAAAAATGATTTGATTTGACCTACAGTTGCTAGGACAGTAGATTAAAAACGACATAAATTTCTTTTGTTTTATTAACTACTTACATTTACCAGTCACAAGTCCTTCACCGAGCCATGGTTTTGCAAAGTCATAGAATCCGTCCTTCTCAAGACAAACATTCGCCACTGCGAAACATTCGTCTGGATCTGTTATTACTGAGAAGCCAAAAAAAGTATATAATCAATATACAATAAATTGAATAAACGTAGAAGAGGTGGTTTATACTGCTACTTTAGAATTTGATGTCTCTACAATGATCTGTGTATGAGATCCGTGATGAGTTTATTGAAAGGCAATCATAGTAGGATATAAAAGTAAAAAAATGCTGGCGTAATGGATTTCGTTTCTTCTTCTTCTTTGGGTGCCTTTTCAGTGTTGAAGGTTGGCCGTCAGCTTCTTGTACTCGTATTCCTCGTTGCCATGATTTCGCTTAACAATGCTAAAACTTTACCACATCTACATATATTAAAACAGTTGACTTTCTGTGGATGTAGATGGCGATGAAAGACTGCATTATAAAATATAAATTGTAAAAAACACGCACCATATACCGTTCTGGGTCCTATAAACGCGGAACCAACACCTCCCATTATGTAACTCGTATCAACCATTTCGTTTACTGTTTGCCATAAATCTGAAATTATAAATAATAAAATATTTTTGAATCTTGAACATTTCGAAGCGGATATCTCGACTATGAGTTAAAGTAAATGAAAATCAAATTTTTTGTCCTTAACATAGAGTAAGAAAAAGAAATAATGTGATGTCTTGGTAAAGATTCGCCTTCCTGGATAATGCCATTCATGTTACTTGATCAATCTTCAATGCAGCACCATATTATGACGTAATAGCTATCCAACCAAACCCTTAAATATTCTATCCTTACTAAATTCAAAATTCAAAGAGGTGAATTATTAATAGCACGAATAAATAATTTGTCGTGTATGTGTGGAAAAAAAATGTGGGCGTCGATAAAAACTACTTACACAGATCATCTCCCATGACTAAGTGGACGTGTCCTATGATAGGCCATGCTCCGGGGAAGCTTGGAGGCTCTGTGAGGTTGAGCCGGTGTTGTTTCCACCACCAGTAAGCGAGGAGCAACACGAAGAATAATATTAACGGCAACATTATCTACGGAATTACTGGAAGTAAAAGCAAAGTGATTATTCATTAAGATAATCGCTACAACTTTAATTTATAGAATGAAATTAATCGAAGACAAAATCACTTTTCGTGAGTTACTTTGTATCTATACTCTTTTTTTTCTAGCCTTATTGAACCACTGCGGGGCAAAACCACGGCTATCTTCCTCCTCTCTATTCTCTCCAAGGTTTTCATGTATAGAAATTGGTAAAATAGTCAAGATAGGCCCATCATCTTAAACAAGAATAAAACAAACTTAGTAAGAAACAAGTTCGTATATTTTAGACCAACCAAATTTTAATAAGAGGATCAAACCATTAGTTCTATTCTATATTACAGCAATTATGTGTTCGGAAAATCGATAACTCAAGTCAACAATTAACACTCGTGAATATATAAAGTTTAAAGATCACACATTCCTTCAAAATCAAAGAACATTCTTAAGCAAAAATCGAATGCTCTTTAATCCAAATATTCAAGGAAAACGTCGCGACGACCATTGCACGTTGTAGGGATTACCAGACCAGAATTTCTATGCTGAGAGCAGTCAACCTGTGCGTAAAGCCGCAGTAGGCCTTTGTGGTTGCTTTAATCAACTTTATCGTAGAGGTGACCTATGCCCCGCAGTAGGACCGATTTAACAATAAAAATACACTGCACTTTATCTCAAATTAATCCGTTGTACCTTATTGGACCACAAAACTGTCACGCATCACTGATCGCACAGGTGTATTAACACAGGAGATTTCAGGTGTTCAGTTGGGAGGTGAACCGATCATATCTGACTGCACAGGACAGTGGATGTGCGTCGATATATATCAGTCAATCGATGTCCAAAGGTAACTTGTGCACGCACTTAATTGGGGGGTGAGAATAAATTTAAACGTACGATTTATCGTACAGTCACGAGCATAAATATATTACTATGGGCAGATTAGCAAAAATATCTGTCCGAAGAACGAGTTCAATAATATCTGTCTGCACGTACACAGCAAAAAGATCTGATATTATCAGGCAGCATAATGCAGTGGCATCAAAATTATGTGATGAAAATGTACATCAAATAATTGTGATAACCTTTCGAAGCATAAATATGTGACATCAACTAGGTGGCAAAATGTTCCGATACCTTGTGGAGAGCAAATATATGTATCGCTTTCTATTTCTGTAATTTGCATGGATTCCTCACAAAAAGCATAAATATGTGACATCATCTAAGTGGCAATAATATCTGACATCCTTACAATTTATAAACAATAATATGTTTGATATTATATATAGCGTCGGTAAAAAGGGCCAAAATGTTTTATTGAATAATATTAGAATTATGTATTTTGCCGGGAAAGAACATGAACAAAAAACACGTTATAAATATTTTTTACATTTTTATTTGCCTAATCAACTTTTTTAATTTATTATTTTAATTCATTATGCATATTTGTAATAAGTGGAAGGGAAGAGACGCGTTGGAGAATAAAAATTGTGACTGTAAAACATCCGGGA
The DNA here is from genome assembly GCA_033459515.1 of Theretra japonica. NCBI lineage: Eukaryota > Metazoa > Arthropoda > Insecta > Lepidoptera > Sphingidae > Theretra > Theretra japonica. Next base: position 5,750,520 of record CM065928.1, read on the forward strand.
GTGGACCAGCATCAGCACCGTTGAATAACTGTTCCATCTGGCTGATGAATAAGAAAAATACAAGAAGCTGACGGCCCACCTTAAACACTGAAAAGGCATTCAAAGAAGAAGAATGTATATTGGATCTTATTGAATGTATCTTCGATCCAATATATACTTTCATCGAAGGCAGCCGTAGACAAAAAAGATCTACCCACTTGAATAAAAAAATCAATTTCGTCGTGATATAGGGTATACTCGTATCAAGACATAAATATAGTAAAAAAGGACAGCCCATATTGAAACAATGTAAAATATATTTTTTTTAATTATTTCGTATTAATTTCAAATTAAATTGATGATAAAATTATGTCAGATCTTATAGCCACCTACGCTCCAGGCTGGACGATCCCAGTGCTGGTGAGTGGACCATTGCGGCAGTAAGTCCTGTCCTTGACCAGTGGCTGAACAGGCGCCACGCCGCGATGGCGTATCGCCTGACGCAGGTCATATCGGGGCATGGGTGCTTCGGTATATACCGGATACCGGATACCGGTATATTACGACGGGAAGAGGGTACCGCGGCTGAAACCCCCGAACCCCAGGATAAAGGTGCCGGGTCAGCCGTTTATTACCTGGCGCCTTCTTCTTTGCAGGCCGCGAGCGGGATCGTTCCGCTCTCGAACCCGATCCGCGCTTTTCTGAGAAATCACGGACTCGCAAAAGAAGAGCGTTGCCTACCACGACCTCCGACTCTCGACCATGGAGGCAATCACAGAAATCAGGCTAGGCACTCCGAAAGAGTGTGCTGGGCTGTGTGCTCCGGACAGTTGTTACAATGGTGACACATGGCGGTCGCTCCCTTCTAGCCACCCGCCATAGGTATATACCGAAGCACCCATGCCCCGATAGGACCTGGGTCAGGCGGTACGCCATCGCAGCGTGGCGCCTGTTCAGCCACTGGTCAAGGACAGGACTTACTGCAGCAATGGTCCACTCACCAGCACTGGGATCGTCCAGCCTAGAGCGTAGGTGGCTATAAGATCTGACATAATTTTATCATCAATTTAATTTGAAATTAATACGAAATAATTTAAAAAAATATATTTTATATTGTTTTAATATGGGCTGTCCTTTTTTACTATATTTATGTCTTGATACGAGTATACCCTATATCACGACGAAATTGATTTTTTTATTCAAGTGGGTAGATCTTTTTTGTCTACGGCTGCCTTCGATGAAAGTATATATTGGATCGAAGATACATTCAATAAGATCCAATATACATTCTTCTTCTTTGAATGCCTTTTCAGTGTTTAAGGTGGGCCGTCAGCTTCTTGTATTTTTCTTATTCATCAGCCAGATGGAACAGTTATTCAACGGTGCTGATGCTGGTCCACTCCCGGATGTTTTACAGTCACAATTTTTATTCTCCAACGCGTCTCTTCCCTTCCACTTATTACAAATATGCATAATGAATTAAAATAATAAATTAAAAAAGTTGATTAGGCAAATAAAAATGTAAAAAATATTTATAACGTGTTTTTTGTTCATGTTCTTTCCCGGCAAAATACATAATTCTAATATTATTCAATAAAACATTTTGGCCCTTTTTACCGACGCTATATATAATATCAAACATATTATTGTTTATAAATTGTAAGGATGTCAGATATTATTGCCACTTAGATGATGTCACATATTTATGCTTTTTGTGAGGAATCCATGCAAATTACAGAAATAGAAAGCGATACATATATTTGCTCTCCACAAGGTATCGGAACATTTTGCCACCTAGTTGATGTCACATATTTATGCTTCGAAAGGTTATCACAATTATTTGATGTACATTTTCATCACATAATTTTGATGCCACTGCATTATGCTGCCTGATAATATCAGATCTTTTTGCTGTGTACGTGCAGACAGATATTATTGAACTCGTTCTTCGGACAGATATTTTTGCTAATCTGCCCATAGTAATATATTTATGCTCGTGACTGTACGTATTAATTTACATCGTTGTTTTTAATTTCCAGCCTTATTGGTATAAGGGTAAAATATATAGCCTGTGAACTGTGATTTTTTTGTTTTATGTTTAGGTTGGGCAATCAGATATTGTCGGTTTGAAAATTCTCATAATATAATTTATCTGATACTGGAAGTTGTGATACATAGCTATAGATTCGCACCCTATCACGTCTTGAGAGGGAAACAAATTCACCAAGTTGTCGTCAGAATTATTGGCATTTCTGTTCACTTCTTCGGGGATACAGATATTTATACCAGTGCAATTTTTGCGCATTTATGACGTCTAAACAATAGATCCTGTAAATAACTGGTTATTTAAAATGTTTAATTTTTTCTTCTGAAAACGCTAGAACCAGTAGCTTATTGAAAATACAACCTTTTGCTACTAATTCAATCACTCGTACAAGTAAATAAAATCCTTACGATAAATCGTGTCGGCATCATCGCGTATCCTCTAACCTCGACGGGCAAACTTGTGTAACATATTGTATGCGTTTCAGGCTCGCTCCATTTTTTTCTGTTTCCTAAAGCAAATTAACACTATGATCACACTTCCTTTAGTTTAGTAATTTAAAATTCTGTACTACGATGTTATTCAGGGCGTGAGGACGCGTTGAGTAACGCATTTTTTGTTATATTTGTGTATGCGTGTTAGTGGCTTTATTATTGTAATAGTAGATGTATGACGCTTGGATTTTATTGGAGTCATGTTTGAATTAACAGTCTATTATGATTTTATGACGCACTTTGACGGTGAACCGGCATACCATGGAGATCTTAACAACAATTTATTTACAATGCGAAGACCGCCGACCAGCAGAAATCTAGCGTAATAGACTATGACCTAAGGACTCTCAATCGGACTGCCGATTGTCAAGGAGTCCCGTGCTTAGCATTTTGTAATAACCGGTTTGATACCTACCTATGTTATCCGTGAAAAAATTGAATATCAAAGGTATTATTTAAAAAGATTCGTTACTATCAATATAAAATAAAAATATGGCGGTATCATGACCGATGATTTTAGTTAAACTGTAATAAGTTACTATGGTAGTGAAAAGAAACTGTATGTATCAGCCCATATACGTCCCACTGCAGGGCACGGGCCTCCTCCACAATCGAGTGCACGATTGTGAGAGTGGTTAGGCCATATAGTCCACCACGCTGGCCTAGTGCGGGTTGATGGACTTTTTACATACCATAGAAATCAAAGAAAAGAAACAAACATACAATAAATAACATTAATGTGTCGGTGTTTTATCATCTTTTATGCGTTCGTTGATTTAAACGTGTTGCAATTTTGCACAGCTGTGCAGCGTTGCGATTGTATCTTATCAGATATATCTAACAGCATCAATGTAAAGTAAATCATGAATATCTATACATGTAATTAATTTTTTAACCGATCGATGTCTGTACATGGAAGATAATGAGAAAAACTGACTATAATAACGTAATAGAACCCAAAACAATGACTTTTAGAATTTTTATTTGTTTGTCCGTGCGGTTGTGTGCGATGAACTCAGAAACGGTTTAATGGATTTCGATGACATTTTATATGGAGGTAGATGACACCCTGGATTAACACTTTGACTACTTTATCCTGAAAAATATAGTGTTCCCATGGGATGAGGGAGAAATTCCGATATATTTATTCCTTTTTGTACTCAAATGGATGGGATGAGACTGGATTACATATTTTCAGTGAGAATGAGACGGGACAAGGCGAGATATAAAGGGACGGGACGAGATGGGATTTTTTTATAAAGATAACCACGCAAACGGAGTTGCGGACAAAAGCTAGTTTAATAATAAAATCAGTCCATATAATTATGTCCAACTTTTGCGTACGAGCATATTAAATTGAGTGGGGTTAAGGCCTGATGCTACGTCATTCCCACATAGATTAGAGACGAAAGGAGTAGAGCGGAGATGATAACATCGGCTTATTATTATAGATTCAACAAAATATGCCGACAAATAGGTATGTCCAATCCTATATCTCTTAATCTGCTCGTCTCCGCTTCAACAACGTAGCTACAGTCTACCATGCTTGCCCAGTGCATGTTGACAGGCTTTATGTACCTTGAAAAATGTTATTGTCTCAGGTACTTAGCAGCCTTTGTGAGGATAATCAATGTACAATGCAATAAGTTTGTGAAATGTCTATAAAAAACTTGGTCCTTTGGTCCTAACCCAAAAGTCGTTACTTCATCTTAAAAACACGAAAATCAAACTTCATAGGAATTTTTAAGATTCAACAAAAAACTAGCTGCATAAAATGTAAAACTTAAAATGAACTACCTCTTCGATTATCTATCACGTTTTCACGGATTTTAAGATGTAAAAAACTATGTAGGTACATATCATTAATTCAAAGATATATGCACGTGTGCAGATTCCAATATTTAGTAATATATATTATACAATGTTGTTTAGATCTGTATAATATAATTCAAGAACATTAATTATCACCTTAATGAGCTCATAAATTAACAAGCCTTTATACACACACACACACCACGCCTTTTCCCAGGGTGAGTATGCAGAGGTGCTACATGCACACCCACGTTTTGCTTTGTGTGTTCCGTACTATGATGTAATGCAAGGTGAGCCTATCACTTAAGCGAGCACCATTTCCTGACTCCGAGCTGATAAATAATAGGACAATTAAATATAATTTTGCCCGACCCGGGATTCATAACCGAGACCTTATCGTTGTATTCTTAGCGTAGAACAACTGCGCCATCGAGGCGACCCCTAATAGGCTAATAGAAATTTGACGAAATTATAATGAATTTACAACGACATTACGACACGTAATTCTTGCATCGTAGATTATAAAATAGTTTATAACCTTGACGAAGGTTGAACATAAGAATTTTGCGAAGGTAAATTATATCAGATTTAATATATTGTCACGTCTAATTCTACTCGAATGTAGGCCACGAAGCGGAAAGCGCAGCGTGGGACGTCCATCCACTAGGTGGTCAGACGACCTGGTAAAGGCCCCGGGACGTCGCTGGTTACAGGCTGCCTCCAACAGGTCACTGTGGAAATCATTGGGAGAGGCCTATGTTCAGCAGTGGACTTCCTTTGGCTGATGGATTGGATTGGATCTAATTCAACTATGTATATGATATATCGAATTTGTTCATTTTCTTTATTGTTGAAAAACTAATAAATCCCTCTCTCCATTGTACTCGCGATTGTCGAGGAGATTCGTGCTCTATAGTGAGACATATATGGGCTTAAACAGTGTTGAAGAACTAAGTAGATAATCCTTGAATTCCATAAGTAGAAAGAATTTAAATGAATAATTACAGCCAAAAGTCAGATGCGTAGTTTTGGTGCCATATTAGCATGCAATTCTTGTCTGGTAGGTATCAGAAATTAAAACTGACTTTTCGAGCTCACAAACACCTAAAACACCCAAATACCAAACAAATATTTGTGGTATGAGAATCATATTTTTATATCTAGTCAAACAAACAAAATTTTTATATCTTGTCAAAGAAAAAACTGTTTTGAATTTGGTTGTCGGGTCCAAACAGAAGTCTCTCGTAAATTCTGATGCCCTCGACACGTGAATTCTGTCTTCATCTTAGGTAAATTTTTTTAGTGATTTCTGAGTATATATATTTTTTATTTCTGTTTGAGATTGTTTTGGTGTCTTAACAGGGTAAACGCCCAACAAAAATCGTGTTAGAGCTAACCTGTACACATTTCTTCACTTACACAATATTAAAGCGAATGGTGAAATCGATTTGCGCACGGCATCGCTGCGCTAACAGCTATTGATTGAGGTCGGCTGGCAAAATTATTACTCATACATTATGTTTACCACGTACTTAACATTAATGTCTACATATTATCCCATTATGAATTGTACGCAATCCGCGTTTCACTTCCCATGATTATAGCGATTAGGAACTACTGTAAGTCACAGGAAGGTAATAAGAAGGTTTAGACTACGTCATAATCGTCAGCACCAGGTTATGATCGTCATTACCATCCAATAGAAAACTTTTGAATAGCCGCTCAGAACATTATATCAATTCATGAGGAATATAGTTAAATTATATCGTCATATTGTGATTTTTTATTGATTAAGTACATGCCTTCATTAACAAACAATATTTGCATTTCCAAAGTATTATATTATTATCTTTCCTACTAATATTATAAAGGCAACTGTATGTGTGTTTGTTACTTCTTCCCGCTCAAACGGCTGAACCATTTTTTATGAAATTTAGTTTAGAGGTAGCTTATACCCCGGATCAATACATAGGCTACTTTTTATCCCAGAAAAATGTAGTATTTCCGTTGAATGAGAAAGGGATTCAAACATGTATATTTGCTACTGTTTCAAACTGAAAGGGGTAATTTGAGATAGAATATAGGGCGGATGAATTGGGATATAAGAGGACAGGATTGAGTCATGGAACAGGTTGAGACGGGACAGAACTGGACGTAACGGCACGGAACGAGAAAAGCAGTTTAAAGGGCTGCAGTCACGTCGAGTTTAATTATAAAACAGTACGCAAAATAATATGTGTCTGATGTGGACCGGACTCAAAAAGTGTCTGCACCCGGGCGAAGCCAGGTCGGGCCGCTAGTTTAAACATAATTTGAAAGTATTAAAATTCAAATAAAAATATACATGTCATTTCAGTTTGTTGGTTTTAGTCAATCATAGACAATATTTAGATAATTCATTTCTTAAGCACGTAATTAATTTAAATGCTTCTTCAAAACTTAATCCGGTTTATCTATTTTAAAATTAGTTATACAACTTTTATTTTGCGTCATATTATCACATAATAATATTATGGTGATTTATATTTTTAATTTTGTTCTAGAAATGCTAAAATTATTTCTATTTTGATTTGTTTTATGTTTTAGCTTACTATTACGTCAGACTTTTTTGTAAGATTTAACTTTGGGAAATTCTGACTTCATCCATATTATTCTGCTTTTTATGACAATAAGCATCCATTTATAAATAAATAATTTATAAAACATTACCAATCTGGAAAGCAATTTATTTGAACCGCCGTTCAATCAAAAGAATCGCTGAGCATTCTTTTGGGAAGATTCTAGAAGGTTTTATAATCCACAGTCCTTTCGTATGGACAAACAAAAAATGGACAAAACTGAAAAGAGAAGATGGTGTTTTATTTTTTTTATTTTTTATTTTTATTTATTTTGGATTTTTTTCACAGATTATCTAATGAGGTTAGTCTTTACAAGGACTTCGGGGACGAAGGTTAATTATTATATTACCATAGTAATATTTTTGAATGGTATTGCTAATTGAAATCAATAATGATTCATACATTGCAGACTTAAAATTACAATCTTAACAACTCCTGCAAAAAATTGTTCAATCACGAAATCGCGCCGGTTTCTGATGTAAATAACTTGAACATGTAACATTGCTGTTAAAATAATTAAAGGCGAGGCAAAAACCAGCGGGGTTAATTCAATTTCAATGTACATGCATGTGGACACTGCTAATTAATATTTTATGAGTGTTAAGATAATTCCAACTGTATTAGAATTAGCCGGAAGCCTGGCACCGGCCGGGATTACGCCAGGTAGAAGAAGAAGAAAATTATTTCAACTGTGTAGTGGGAAAAAACCAATGCAATTTACCAAAAACGATATCAGCAGATATTTCTTTTAATTAGAATGACTATGGTGAATAAGCGATCTGGTGAATATAAGGGAATAAAATATAGTTCAAAAGAAAGGTGCTTCGGAGACCTTTGATAAATTTAAAGGGAACTGGAAAGATTAAACAGAAGGGACAAGGATTAGGGTTTTTGGTGTTCCAAGTTTACCTAAACGCAGTATTGTGTCTACGTCTTCATGCAGTAATTTATTTTCAGGTACTTCATAAAGAAAATCGCAACTAAAGTACGAATTCGATCCTGATGAATCAAAAGGTATGTTATTATTTTATCACGAATAATTACAGGCATAATCTGATATTGATAAAATTTAATGCCCCGTTACCCCTTCTGGGAAAAAGGCGTGTATTTATGTTTATAAATAATAATAAAAACACCCAACAGTCATATAGGTACATAGTCCTGACCCCACACTCAGATCGAGTCTTGTGGCGTAGGTATCAGAAACTACGATAGATTTTTCAGTCTCAAAAACAGCCAGACCCGAAAAAAATACCTGTGAATCACACAAACATTTGTTTCGGGCCGGGAAGGAACCCGTGGTCTGTCGTTTCACAGCCGGCATCTCACCAACTGCACCACGGCGACTGTCGAAATTAGTTTGCCGTTTGTTTTTATAGAATTGGGACGTTTGATCTAATCATTTTTCCATTAAGATAAGCGCAAAGAAAAAATAAAAAAGGCGCCAATTGTTGACCTCTGTTTTAATTTTATGGCTATTTTATACATTCTGTATTATGTGTACCTAATCTTGTTTTAAGTAAACAGTCCGCTTGTCCCGATTGATTAATTAACTAGTCTCGAGTTTTGCTACTAAAAAGTCAGAAATGTATTATACATGTATATATGATTTTTTTTATTGCATAAGTCTGACAAACGAGGCATCAGGTCACCTGATGGTAAGTGATCACTGCCGCCTATGAACATCCACAACGCTGGATCATAGGTGTGTTGCCGGCCCAATCGGGAGGGGAGCGGGAAGGAAAAAGAATGGGAAGAGGAAAGGAGTTTTGGATATATTCCGACAATCTCACTCACCGAACGAAACGCGACAGCTGAGCTGTCACTTCACGTCGATTTCCTGTGAGACAGTGGTACCGCCCCGGAAGAGCCTGCCTATTCATAGAATAGATATCGTCTTGACAAGTATTGCTACTTGAATAAGTTGGACCTTAATCCGTCAAAGTGTTCAGTTATTACTTTCACTCGCAAGAAATATAATTTATCTTCTGAATACTATTTGAAGGGTCAGAGACTACCCAAATTTCAAAAGATTCGTGATCTCGGAGTTACATTTGATTCCAAATTAATTTTTGATGAACATATTGATAATATCATAAATAAATCGTCTCAAGCCCTAGGGTTTGTAATGCGATCCACAGCTTGTTTCAAAGAGGTCAAGACTTTTAAAATTCTTTATTGTTCATTTGTAAGAAGTATTTTGGAATACGCATCACAAGTGTGGAATCCAAGATATGATAAGTACATAGACAGAATAGAGCGTATTCAGAAGAGATTTATTAAATATCTTTGTTTCCGCACCAATCACACATATAAAAGTGATGATTATACTAAACTCTGCGCCAAATATCACTTTCTTCCCCTACGTGAGCGACGCCAGATAGGTGATATAATTTATATGTTAAAAATTCTTTCTAACACTATAGACAGCCCTGAACTTCTCGCTAAAATTAAAATTAACGTCCCTGTTGTAACCACGCGGCAATTTTCCCCTCTTAACTTGTCTGTGGCCCCATCAAATTATAGGCAGAACTCTTTTATTCGGAGAGCAAGTAGAACCATTAACACAAGTTGCAAATCACATGACATTGATATTTTTAACGTCAACCTAAAGTCTTTGAGGCGGGTGCTGAGTCGTGATTTCTTTCTTAAGCATGGTGAGTTGAATGATATTAGTGACCTATAATTGTGTAACTTTGCTTATGCTGAAGCAAAGCATGTGATCGTGTTGTTATTAATTTAACAATCAATTTATTGTTGTACTTGCACTTAGAGATAATTTGTTACTTAACAGTGGAGACCTTTATTTGGCTTTTTGTTACTTAAATTCGTGTGATTATATTGTTATTAATGCTGTTGGTCTTCTTAAAATAAATAAAATAAAAAAATAAAAAATCTCACTCACCGAACGAAACGCGACAGCTGAGCTGTCGCTTCACGTCGATTTCCTGTGAGACAGTGGGACCGCCCCGGAAGAGCCTGCCTATTCATGCTGAGTAATGACTGATAAAGCGTGGCTCTACCACTTACAAAATGAATGTTCACAATAATTAAATACATTATAATTCGTATAAATCGAAAAACTCTAAAATTATTGAAACGAGTGTCACATAAAAGCCAAATATCCAGTGCGCATATATCTATACTTCCAAACTCAATGACACAATAATATTGTTCAATAAAAAATCTTAAGACTTTCCATTGAATATAATTCATTGATTTTCAGGTTACGAATTTATGACGTTTTACCCTGTATTTGGCTTCAAAAATATCGTTTACACCACCCTCTGTATATTTTAGGAAAAATTTTCGTAGCCCTAGATACTATTCAATTTAATCCTTACATTTATGGTGTATTCGTAAATATAATTTAACATTTTAGTTTATGCTTGGCCTAGTGCGGGTTGGCGGACTTTAAATACCATAGACATTCTTTAAAATCGGTACGGTATGCAGGTAGACTATATGGCCTAACCCCTCTCAATCGTACTCTCTATTGTAGAAGAGGCTGGTGCCCTGCAGTGGAACGTATATGATACAGATACAGTATGCGCTGGAAGGTCAACAGAATGCTTTGTCTCATAATATATTTTGGCCGATATAATCTAATGAGGACAGAGGAGGTCAATTCGTTTAGTATGTTTTTCGTGATGTGCTTAATTGTACATTAATGTATACTAATGTATTCATGAATAACAGATGGCCCTTCCATATTCATTTATTTACATGTATTTGGTCGTATTTGCATGCCCTCGTAGTAAATGAACCTCTCATGTTATGTTTATAAATATTTAAACGATACTAATTGAGTCAAAAGTTACCTCTTACAAGTGAATGCCCAGCGATTTCAAAGATTGCTTCATAGGGACTACTACCTACCTACTAAAGAAGTATATTTTATATATCGTCTCATTCCTCGAATTCTGACTAGTACACTTCGTTTTGAATCTTACGCCCCATTTACACGGAGAGAGTTTCTCGCAGCGAGAATCGAATGCCATTATCGCATGACATAACCGTCATAGATTATCGTACACACGATGCAACTTTTTAATGTCCGTAAGATTATCGTATCTTCGAGACAAGAAACTCTCCCCGTGTAAATGGGGCTTTAATGTCTGTACAATTCAACTGTGTTTTTTTTTCTATTTATTTTATTAAAGAGGGTTTAATCAAGAGATGATTATGTCACCCTCATTGTATACATATAATATAACAGTAATTTAAAATCAGGACAGCTTTACACCTCGGTTGCCGAACCTGCTGTTAGCTCGGCCGAAGACCCGAGAGCCGAGTTGATCCGACACTTTAGCGATGATATCCCGGACATCAACCTGTGTGAGATTGAGATGGCCCTGAAACAGCTTAAGAACAACAAGGCGCCGGGTGAGGACGGAATCACTTCAGAGCTTCTGAAAGCGGGCGGTATGCCGATACTGAAAGTCCTTCAGAAGCTCTTCAATTCCGTTCTCCTCGAGGGCACAACGCCAGAGGCATGGAGCAGGAGCGTGGTGGTACTGTTCTTCAAAAAAGGTGATAACACTTTGCTGAAGAACTACAGGCCCATCTCGCTCCTGAGCCATGTCTATAAGCTGTTTTCGAGGGTCATCACAAATCGTCTCGAACGCAGGTTTGATGACTTCCAGCCTCCCGAACAAGCCGGTTTCCGAAAAGGCTTTAGTACCATAGACCACATTCATACGCTTCGGCAAGTTATACAAAAAACCGAGGAATATAACTTGCCACTTTGTTTAGCGTTTGTGGACTATGAGAAAGCCTTTGATTCGATCGAGACCTGGGCGGTGCTACAGTCTCTTCAGCGGTGCCACATTGACTATCGGTACATCGAAGTGTTGAAGTGTATATACAACAACGCCACCATGTCGGTCCGAGTACAAGATCAGAGCACGAAGGCTATTCCACTACAGAGAGGCGTAAGACAGGGAGATGTCATATCTCCGAAACTGTTTACTGCCGCGCTGGAAAACGCCTTCAAGCTCTTGCAGTGGAAAGGATTCGGCATCAACATCAACGGCGAGTATATCACTCACCTTCGATTTGCCGACGATATTGTAGTCTTGGCAGAATCGCTGGAAGACCTTAGCACTATGCTCGAAGACCTAAATCGAGTCTCCCAACAGGTGGGTCTTAAAATGAACATGGACAAAACGAAGATAATGTCGAATGTCCATGTTGTGCCCACCCCGATCGGAGTTGGGGGCTCGACTCTCGAAGTTGTAGACGAATATGTCTATTTAGGGCAAGTGGTCCGGTTAGGCAGGTCCAACTTCGAGAGAGAGGTCAATCGTCGAATCCAACTCGGTTGGGCAGCGTTCGGGAAACTACGCGACGTCTTCTCGTCCAAAATACCTCAGTGCCTCAAATCGAAAGTCTTCGATAGTTGTGTGTTACCAGTGATGACATACGGCACCGAGACGTGGCCTCTTACTATGGGCCTTATTAGGAGGCTCAAAGTCACTCAACGAGCTATGGAGAGGGCTATGCTCGGGGTTTCCCTACGAGATCAAATCAGAAATGAGGAGATCCGTAGGAGAACTAAAGTAACCGACATAGCCCAGCGGATTAGCAAGTTGAAGTGGCAATGGGCGGGGCACATAGCACGGAGAACTGATGGCCGATGGGGCCAAAAAGTTCTCGAATGGAGGCCACGAAGCGGAAAGCGCAGCGTGGGACGTCCACCCACTAGGTGGTCAGACGACCTGGTAAAGGTCGCGGGACGTCGCTGGATGCGGGCTGCCTCTAACAGGTCACTGTGGAAATCATTGGGAGAGGCCTATGTTCAGCAGTGGACTTCCTTTGGCTGATGGATGGATGGAATTTAAAATCTATTAATTAAAGCCGCTTTAGCTACGTTGTACAATATGCCCGCTTCCTTTGAAAATTTCCTTTGAAAAAAAAAAAAATTACATACACCAATATTATGATTGAACTCAGGCAATAATATCTTTCTTTCCCTCTCGTTCCGGACACATTCTATAAGGATGTGATGTACATCTTCTACGATATTACATAGAGTGCAATTTGGTGAATTTAACTGTGTTAACAAATATTGCTTAGATTTTATTCAGTAATGCGATGGTCAAAATTATGTCACAGAGTAGATTTCAGTTCGGACATTTATGAATTTCACGATTTATCGAATATCCTATTTGGTGGTAGCTTACTAGTGCGTGGTGGCCTGGTGGTAACGGACCAGACGCAGCTGCCTACATGCTCACGGTGGTCGCGGGTTCAAATCCCAGGACACTCCTCTGACTTTTTGGAGTTATGTGTGTATTGATAGTCAATCACCACGCACTTTAACGGTGAAGGAAAACATCGTGAGGAAACCTGCATATCGTAGCGATTTTAAAGAATTTCTACGGTATGTAAGTCCGCCAACCCGCACTAGGCCAGCGTGGAGGACTATATGGTCTAACCACTCTCAATCGATTCTCTCGATTGTAGAGTAGGCCCGTGTCCGCCAGTGGGACGTATATGGGCTGATACAGATTACTAGGTTGTTTCTAACGACGGGTAAATGATACCGTGGCGGAATTGACATTTCATAATTTCAAAGTCCATAAAATAAAAATACCATTTCTTTATTAACCTGCCCTGAGCACGTTCTCGTTCATTTATATAATTTTTTAACTACTTAATTACGGAGAAAAAAAAATAAAAACTAAAAAAGGTGTGATGACGTCATTTATACGACTTTATAAGTTATGTTCTTTGCCTATAATTTCTAAGATGTAAAGAACTACTTGATATGTTTTGACATTTGATAAAAAAGAGAAACATCAATATTTATAAAATTGTATTCGAGAAGACTCGTTTAATTTATTATTAATTGCGTTTAATAACATAAAATAAAATAAAATTGGTAACGTTAACAACGGCAAACTTGAATTTTTAAACTTTGAAGTGACAACTGACAACAGACACGTGACAACTTCTATTTTTTTTTATAGTTCAAGTATAAATTAAAGGCACACATACCATAAAGCCATATAAATGACGGCATTTGACGTTTACGTCTATTTAGAATTAACCAACGTTTAAACAAAAATTCATGAATGAAAACCATTGAATTTCATAAAAACAAAAAATATGGGTCCCTTAATTTTTGTATCTAATTTGATTTTGGTTAAAAAAGTGTGTGTGTTAGAAAAATAAAATGTTGTCAATTCTCACGCCCCAATCACAAGGCGGTACCACTAGGTCAATGCAACATTTAACTATCTATATTGATTTACTACATTCTAAATTCAAATATCACAGGGTACTTATCCTGTTTACATAATATGACAAAAAATGCAAGTGTGCACGTTCACATTTCAACATTTATATAATTTAGGACAACGTCGATTTGCAATAATTTATCAATATTTTATTTATTAGTTCAGACCTTGGGAGTTCCGGCGTTGACGAAATCGCGTATTAAAAAATAAACAAATCTTATGACTGCATTAGCGAACATATTTTTTTTAATATTTTCGTATAATTTATTGCATCAAATTATTTTTACTTTACAAGAAACTCTTGGGCCCTCAGACAGAGATTGGACAAAAAGTGATCTATCGAAACTGAAATACACTGGCGCAGTTATAAAGGGAACCCTAAGATTATACAATGTTGGCCTGATCTCGAAGATATGCAACTATTGATGTTCAACCGAGTAAGCACAATATAATAATAAAATATAATATAATAATATTCATAGAAACTATTCCACACCCACACAACACCAATTGCAGCTTTTGCCAACTAATTTGTGCGTATGTGTTTTTTTAATTATGCAAAATTTAATTTATATCTTGATAATAATTGTGTAATACACGTTATCTAGATCAACTCTAGGGGGTTGCTCCATGATCCGAAACGAATTTCAAATGTTGGACCGTTCGACGACCGAAGTAAGTTATAAGTTTTCACATTTCACATTTCACAGCCGGCGTCTGCGCCAATTGCGCCACAGAGACTGTTAAGAAAAGTTCAATATTATTTTATTTAAATTGGACGACAAATTGTCTGTAATTCTACTGCTTTATAGACATCAATTTCACTTAATAAAATCCTTTAAAAAAATTCCTTTTTTTCTCCTTCCCATAAATACATACAATGGTGGTCTGGTAGAGATTGCCTTAGTACGATAAGACCTTCATTTGTACTTTGTTTTCTTAATATATCGTTATACTTTTATTTTATTGTGTACAATAAAAATAAAGAAAAAGAAATATCTTAGACCCATCGTTGAGAGACATCATAATCGCATGCGTTGGGGGGGCCTAGGGCCGGTACCTCCCACAACCGGTTCCAATATATTCGCAGTTGTATCAACTTATAATATTATCTAATGATTAAATGACTCAACGATCTTGATGTCAAGTTCGTTGATTAAGGTTGTGTTAAATACATATGAAATCGCGCAATTTTGCCAAACATTCAACTAATTAAATTCACTTACACTATCTATCAAGGAAAACCAGTCTTAGAAGCGATAATATCGAATGTAAAAAATGGTCTCCAACTTTTAACATGGAGTTTAGATTAAATCTTAATTACTCAAATATCTAATATTCATTGAAATGAGATCATTCACTGGATATCACCTCAACACTAGCTAACTAGCCACCGACAGCCTAAATCGGTAGATGCAATCCACCCAACATAACTTAATGTTTTGAGGCCGATTTTATTCTATTAACAATTTATTTTCTAATTTGTTGTAACAAACCAAATAAGCAGCAAATTTGACAGACTCCGTGGCGCAGTTGGTTAGACGCCGGCTGTGTGAAACGAGAGGCCGCGGGTTCGATCCTCGCACCGAGACAAATATTTGTGAGGCCCACAAGTATTTGTCTCGAGTCTGGGTGTTTGTGAGGCCGCAAAGTCTCTCGTAGTTTCTGATACTCACGTCACAAGACTTAATTGATCTTAATGTGGGGTTAGGACGATGTATGTGACTGTTGGGTGTATTTATTTTGTTATTATATTTATTATAATTAAAGTATTATTTACGTGTGACGTGCTGCGTCACTGTTCTGCATACATGTACGCACACAACTTGTGCGCACTCTATTCCGATACTGATGTTACAGAAACTTTTGCTTGAGTGGAGGAAAATGTAGACGCGATCGTAAAACGCTCGCATGATAATGGGATAGTCTTAAACTCAAAAAAACTCAACTGCTAATTATACACTCACCTTACATACGTCCACTTGATCAGCCTCCACCTTTAATAACTAAATAAATAAACACACCCAACAGACACATACATAGTCCTGACCCCACATTAAGATCAATTAAGTCTTGTGTCGTGGGCATCAGACACTACGAGAGTGTAACCAACTGCGCTACGGAGGCTGTCATATAACTCATGAATCTACATGTTTCCATATTAATTTAATACATTGTAAATTCAAACCAATTAAAAGAACAAATTATGTAATACATTTGGCCGATAAAATAGATGAAAACTTCTCCTGGTCGCATCACGTAGATTATATGAGCGAAAAACTGAGAATATTATTAGGTTAATTCTATAATCTGAACAATAAATTCCCATAAAAACATTAATATTGTTGTACGTGTCCCTAGTTAACTCCATTCTAAGTTATGCTCTTGATTGCTACGACCTAACTTTTAAAACACACTTAAGTAAACGAGAATAACTTCAAATCTGATTTCTTAAACCAGTCAGGTTAGTAAAAAAATATTGTAATAATTATCACTCCAAATTGTTTTAAATCTGCAATATTCTGGCGGTTAGACAAAATCACAAACATTTATTGGCTACCAAACAGTATAGCAGTAAAGAGCAATATCTAATTCCATATTTCAGCAACCACACAACCCGGTCATTGACCGGTGGTAGTTTCGTAGTTCGTCGGGTTACCAATTATTCTGGCGACAGATACAGATGGTGACTTGTGAAGTAGCAATGGGCTGGCCACATCTGTCGAAGAACCGATAACCGTTGGGGTAAACGTGTTCTTGAGTGGTGACCGCGTCTTGGCAAGTGTAGTGTAGGACGGCCTCCAGCTACGTGGAGTGCCGATTTCCGAAAAGTCGCTGGCAGATGCTGGATGCGACAAGCCGAAGACAGGGTGAAATTGCGCAATTTGGAGGAGGCCTATGTCCAGCAGTGGACTATAAAAGGCTGATGATGATGGCGACAGAACCGTTAATAAAATATTACCTTATTTAATTAACAGTTTGCCGCCGATAAATAGTAATGATCCCGATTACAATAGTTTTAAAAACTAATTAAATAATCACCTTTAAACAAAAAATCACCATCTTTCTCGTAGTAGCCTTAGGCGTATGTATTTTCTTTTCTTCTTTGATGTACCTATTAAAGATGATTTTGTTTTTGTATAGTTGTAATATATTTATTTTTTTATGTTAAATTTTATACAAATACGTTTAGAAGTGATTTTTTTTTGCTGCTTGAATGTTTGGTAGTGATATTTTGTTTCTATTTTTAAGTCTAATTCTAATATTTTTTACATTAATTTGTAAAAGAGACTCATCACCTCCACGGTCACACCGAAGCCTTACAAACATAATACTGTTTGGTCTTTCGGGTTGAGCCTGTTATATATAGTTATATCCGGTTATAACCAGGCTGACACAAATGTATTGACCGGCTAGAGATAACCATCGCTCATCCATGGATACACAATTTGTACTGCCATCTCGGTTGCATTGCATTCACATTATTTTGCCAACATAAAATCACGAATGCAGATAAGTCTTATAATGCCAAGTTTAGTTCCAATATAAAAAAATAATAATTAAAGGCTATGAAGAACTAACTATACATACAAAATCTCACGCCTTTTTCCCGGAAGGGGTAGGCAAAGATGCTACCAGGACACCTACGTTTCGCACAACACCAAGCCAGTCTCTCAAGTAAGGAAAACTATAAAATAAATAGATAACACTTTCGTTTATGGTAAATGGAATATTAATTGCTATCGCGTTCCTCTTACATAATCAAAATAATATCCAAAACCGGCCGATGTTATATAAGCACGTTTCACCTTGCGATTGTTATTGTATCTGCGAGTTTGGACCTATCTAGGCGGCGTTATAGTAATTATGTTTTTTATACTGTTCAGTGTAGTGTGCTGCCTATCCGCATATTTGTTCTGGCGGAAAAAGCCCAAGAATTCTGAATATGAACCTCCAACGGTCTCCGGCGGATTGCCAATGATTGGCCATGCCAAATCCCTTTGCGGGAATTCTAGAGGTAAGCGGTTTATGATTTTTTTTAAATATTTATTACATTGCTCCCGAATGGCAGTTGAGCGGTGAGACGCCAGCTGGGAAACGACGGGCTGCGGGTTCGATCCCCGCGCCGAGACAAATAATTGTGGTCTACAAATATTTATTTCGGGTCTGGTATTTGTGAGATCGAAAAGTAGGGTCAGATAACCACGACACAAGACATGTATCTTGGTGGTGGTGTCAGAACATTGTTGGGTATGTTTATTAATTTGCTTAATGTTATTTTTTAATTCTCGTACCTATTTCACAATTTGATTGATTTCTTTATGAGTTCGACACCTTGGATATTCCCACGTAATTTGTAGATATTTCTAAAGACTGCACCTCGGTGCTCTATGTAAATAAAATGTGAGCTATCTATCCTGGCCTACAGGAGTAGTAGTGGTGGAAGTGAAGACGGTCCGCGGTATACGAGTATTATCTAAGCCGGCACAACAAAATGGTGGAAAGCCCGCATTAGCGACTCACGTAGACCTGACCTGGCCTTACGTACACACATGGCTCCGAAAAGTCAGAAATGTGCCTTGGGATTTGAACCCGCGATGGTGAATGGAAACATCGTGAGGAAACCTGCATACCATAGCGATTTGTAATAATTTCTATGGTATGTAAATTCCACCAACCCGCACTGGGCTAGCGTGGTGGATTATATGGCCTAACCCCTCTCAATCGTTCTCTCGATTGTAGAGAAGGTTCGTGCTCTGCAATGGGACGAATATGGGCTGATACAAATACAGATTTTTTTATCAGTGCAATTACAGAATTACAAAGCAATTAAAAATATAACATATTTATTTTTAGCCATTAAAGGTCTCGTTATCAATAAAACGAATGATTTACATTAAGACTAAATAATTACTGATATTACGTTAAGATAAATATTCTAAAAACAGAGCGAGTACAACTAAAGGACATAGGCTCAAAATTGCACAAAGTGCATATTGCATTGGATGAAACCAAAATAAAACTGAATACTGTAACACAAAATAAATATAGACACAAACTTAATTGAATTTAAAAAGAATTATGGGACGTAATATACTATAAACAAATAAATAAATACACCCAACAGTCAAATATATAGTCGTGACCCCACACTAAGATTAAGTCTTGTGCAGTGGTTTTCAGAAACTACAAGAGACTTTTCGGTCTCACAAACACCCAGACCCGAAACAAATACCTGTGGATCACAAGTATTTGTGTTGGTGCGGGGATCGAACCCGCAGCGACACGTTTCACAGCCGGCGTCTAACCAACTGCGCCACGGAGGCTATCAATTATTATATTATAATATTACATAATTCTAAATAACAACGTAATAGGATTAAATGGACTATCGTTGGAGTAAATAAACCAAGCTTTCTTTGTACACTGTACACTGAATAAATAAATAAATACACCCAACAGTCAAATACATAGTCCTGACCCCACATTAAGATCGATTAAGTCTTGTGTTGTGGGTATCAGAAACTAAGAGAGGCTTTTCGGTCTCATAAACACCCAGACCCGAGACAAATATTTGTGAGGCCTAAAACTTTTAGAATGTTTACTAAAATGGCTGTTTCTGGAAAACTATCAAGGACGGGTCTATTTTTTTTGTTGATGTGCCGTCATAGTATGGTTTCCGTTACTGGTTTATCGTCTAGGTCTGGAACAACCTGTATAATCGAATCATGTTTTTAGAATTACGACTGTGGTTTTGAGTTTATTATAAAGTCCTGGTTGAATTATGTTTTCTTCTTCTTGCACGTGCCGGGCTGTACCGCTTTCCTAGAATTGACTTTTAATATATTTTGCCTGCTTTAAATTAGCACGTATTTTTGGCTATATAAGTCTTTCATTTAATAAAGTTGAATTATTTAAATAATTAATTGCGGTTTTTTTAAGTACTTTTGTTATACATAAATTTTCCGACGGTTCGAAAACTTACAGCTTTCGTGGTAACGAGACGGACCGTAAAATAGAACCGTTAAGCTCTAGTTTCCAGATAGTAAAGGAAATACAATCTTGAGTTCTGTTGTGTAATGTATTGGTAGAATTAAATGGCTGGTTTTAATCAAAATAATCCTTCGGAACGTCCCTCGTGATATACATAATATATGGACATAACAAAAGCTAGATACTTTACAACTCCTTGAAATAGCAGTGTTGATTCAGTGGGCACGAAAATATTAATGTATATGCAAAAATAATATTGGAATGTGGTTATTGAAAATACAACCTCAAGCCAAAATAATAATTTCCAGCTTCACTTAAAACCATATAGTTCATTTATTTTGTGCTTTCGATTGAAATGTAATTAATGTTCTTTTTAGTTCTATGGAGTTTGATCAAGAAATTCTCCAAAGAGACCCAGAAAGCTGGCGGCGTGCTCAAGATCGTAATTGGACCCATCACAACCTACCGTACGTATTTCACTCTCTCTCTCTTCAGCCACTGAAAGTCCACTGTTGAATATAAGCCTTACCTAAGGATTTCCATTGAGGCCTGTTAGGAGTCTATATCCAGCGGCATCCTGAAATTTTAGATAGGCTGTCTGGCGAATAGGAGGTCGACGTATTTCTATGAATGGGAAATTAATATACATTTTAGAGCTTCCGTTAAATTCCAGTTTAATTCCAGCTGTGAAATTAAAAGCCACCTCGCCGGGTTGCTCTTTCTCTCTCTCTTCAGTCACAGGAAGTCCACTGCTGAACATAGGCCTCCCCCAAAAATCTTCACATTGACCTGTTGGAAGCGGCCCCCATCTTTGCTCTTTGAAAACCGAAAATTCTCACGTACTTTCTGATACGAAGCGACACTTGTACATGTTTTATATGAGTTCAAGATTATGTGTAACTGTTCCGTTGTATAGATTATATCTTTGGTTAACATATTATGTATATGCATTTTTTATACAAAACGTTTTGACGGCCATCCGCTAAATGTACTTACAGTATACCCGCATATCATGACTCTGATCTTTTATATTAAGTACGTATTGGTCTCATACAATATTGTGTGTACAGTATTAACAGATCCGGACGACTGCACGACGGCTCTGAACGCGTGTCATCACAAGCACTACATGTATTCGTTCGCGAGGCCCTACCTCGGCACCAGCCTACTGATCGCACCTGGTAAGTTCATTTTGCTCCATTCTGTATTCTGAATCAGTCCATATACGGAACACAGCAGGACACGGGCCTCCTCTACAATCGAGAGTACGATTGGGAGGGGTAAGGCCGTATAGTCCACCACTCTGTCCTAATGCGGAATTTTACATGTAGAAATTCTTTCGAATCGCTATGGTATGCAGGTTTCCTCACAATGTTTTCCTTCACCGTTGTAATGCGTTTGTTTTATACTTGTTCTATTTTATATGTGTCAAGAGAAAGGCTGTTAAGCTCCCCTTTCGGTACCACGAAGAAGACTAGAAGGCGGAAGCTGGTGTCACAGGACTTCCAACCCGGAAAACTTGTGGAAATTGCGGGTTTTATATGCCTACTTCTTCTACTTGCATTCAAAAAGTATATAAGGTCTTCGTAAAATTGTTTTATTGTGTGTTACGGAAGAAATTTGCCCACGACTCTAATATGAGAAAGATTCGACATCCACCCTTTCGGGAAATTGTTTAGTTCTCAGAATATCATATATCAGAATATCCTTCGAACAGAAAGCTAGCTCCAAATGAATAGGGTAGCAACAAATTTAATAAATACCATATTATGGGTTGAATTTCAGAGACTGTGGGACCATACACAATATACAGCAGCAGTTTCAGGACTATCGCGGTCCAATGCTGGACGTCGGGCTCCACAAACAATTGCCAGCTATCCTGGTCTTGAGTCATTCGCATCATTCCACTACTTTTGCCAAGGACAACTAGCGATACAAAAGTGCTCGTATATCCTAGTTATATATAACTACTAGTTGCCCGACACCACCCGGGTGCAGATATATTTTTTTGATAATATTCTATTGCCTATGTTCATCAGGGATAATGTTAGATTCTAATGGTGAAAGAAATGTTCAAATCGTTCCAATGGTTTCCAGAGCCTATTCAATGCAAACAAACAATCTATTATTTTCTCTTTTTAATATACGTTTCGTATAGCTAATGGCTCGGGCCTTTGGAAGGCCCTTGGTGGCTACTTTATAATCCGAAACGAAACTCTAAATTTTGGACGTCCGAAGTCTGAAGTGAGTTAAAAGTTTTCCACTTGGAAAAATCAACACTATTCTC
Organism: Theretra japonica; assembly: GCA_033459515.1. Taxonomy (NCBI): domain Eukaryota; kingdom Metazoa; phylum Arthropoda; class Insecta; order Lepidoptera; family Sphingidae; genus Theretra; species Theretra japonica. The sequence goes on from CM065928.1 coordinate 5,772,992, forward strand.
TGATACTTATTATTGACTACGAACTAAGTCTATAATTAGGACGTACGATAGAGAATTCGAACATTTTGTGGCACCTAGCACTGCCTACCTACCTAGCACATTCGTATTTTAGCATGCGATGTCCGAACATTCGAGTTTCGGTATGGTTCATAGAGTAACCCCCCTTATTTGTCTTGACGATCTAAGGTATTACCATGGGAGTTTTAGCCGTTAGAAATCCTATATTACCATATCTACTATCCCCAAGTTAAACTATCTAAAATGATTTTCCTCATACAAAAGCCTTTTACAACGTAGAATCATAGCAGCACGTGACCAGACAATACGGGTAGATGTTAATAGGCCGGTGAAGTTATATCATTGAGAACATTTATTATGACACATAATTTGCATTAAGGTCTATGACATTGAATTTGAATAAGCCGCCAATGACTGTTTCTAAAGGCCATGGTTGACATATCATTAATATTGAATAAATAATAAACATTAGAAAAGTATCTATTTACATACCAGAACGACTTATTTTACATCCCACAAAGATATTTTTGCATAATAAACATACTTTATACATTTTAGTTCAGTTATTTGCAATTTTATGAGGTTGAGCCCAAGTTCAAGTAATTTTGATTACGCATTATTTGAGTGAATTGGGTTACAGGTTTACCTGGGTGGGGTTATTTTTTGGGGAGGGGGAGGGGAAGCCCTTAAGTTTCCCGTTTGATATCCAGGAGAAGACCGAAAGCGGAATACTAGTGTCCCCGCCAACCAGCCTTACACCACCACTGGATATCCCAGGACGAGAAGCTCTCAGTTTTTCTTACACGCAATAGCCCAGCGTTCTACAGTAACTGGTGCCTCGAGCATCATCTGGAATGTAGGGGCTCTGCCTTCACTTTGAAATACATGGCATTTACCTTACTCAATCACTCAAACACTTCCTAATCGCGAATTAAAGTACTTATAGTACCAGTGTTTTGAAAATTAATGAAAAAGAAAGGCAACATTAGATAGTCGTACTTAATTTACATAACTAGGCCTCATAATTTGAAACACGTGGATTTTAATTAGGCTATCATATTTTCACATTATTCGGAACATAAGCATACCAATATCACATTAACAAGTATTAACACGCTTATCTACGGAATAATATGCGTACAAGGAAAAAAAAATCGCCCTGTGGATTTTCCGAAGAATTCGGCAAACCTATCACGTGTACGTAAAAGGCAACTCGAAAGAGTTATTTACATATCTGCCTTGCTGATAACGACACAATTATATTTCTTTCAAGTTCTACAATAATAATATGATAATAATTCATTTTATTCATGTTAAATGGAGATTATACACAATCATTCATGAATATATTGGCCTAAACTAGGCAAGCCTGTATTTTATGAACCAAGCAATAATATTGAATTAACAATAAAAGAGAACAAATGATTAGATAACATCTCTGGCCGTACTGTGTGTGTGTGTTTGTACCGCAAACACCACCATCTATGAAAAGATGTATAAATAAAGATGCCTAAAATTGTTTCACTAAAACGCAAACAAAATTCCATTAGCCCAGCAACAGGCAAGCGTATTTCATGAAGATTAACGTAGATATAATTTACAGTGAAGAAATGGAAAGTGCATCGCAAGCTGTTGAATCCGATCATCAACCAGCAAGTCCTCAACAAGTTCATGGGTGTGTTTAACAAGCAAGCGAGGCGGTTGACCGAGGACTTCGCTCCCCAAGTCGGCAAAGGGCCTTTCAACCACGAGCGGTATCTGCTTACGTCCAGTTTAGAAACTATATGCCGTGAGTAACTTGATTTTATGTACCTATTATTTGGATTTATAGATATACATGTAGGATCTATAGGATACATTTAGCAAATGCATAGTGCAGTAATCTTCGACTACTATATTAATAATTGGCCAGCTATACCGAAGGGGCTCCATCGTCTCACGAAGAACTAAATTGCAGCGTCGATTTTCCTGTAGCGTTTCGTTCGGTGAATAACATTATCGGTGGTTCGAAACCTCTCTTATGCTTATACCCCTCTCAATTTATGATATGGTTAACGCCTCCTCTATTACTTTCTATAATTGCAAGCTTAATTTTATTGTGTAAGTAATTCTAATAACCTCTTTTTGTAACAAATACAAACGATGATGGATGATGATTGTAAATGTAGTAGGTACAGAAAAAACTTCTTCTAGTTTATTTACTATATAAACATCTCCTAGTGTATATATACATCTATAACTACTTAATTCTATCAATTTGCCTTTTGGTAACTACAATAAAAAGTTGAGAAGACGGCAACGGCCTACCTGAGTGTTTCAGTTGTTTATAAGCGGCAGTAATCACTCAATACGAACTGCGTTGTTTGTTCTTTGCCGAGTATATGCCTTAAAACTGATTAATATACATATAATTATATTGCATTGTTTATTTATGCAATTTAAGTTTTGATAGAAAAAATATATAACATTACAGAGACAGCTCTTGGAGTAGATGTGGGTGGCAAAGGCCTTGCAAGTAAGGAATACGTAACCGCCATTGATGAGCTTCTGGAAATCTTCACTAAAAGATTTACAAAACTATGGCTGCACAGCAAATACACCTTTCAAATGTCCAACCTGAAGAAGCAACAGGACGCACTCATACAAACTATTCACAACATGTCTTACTCGGTAATTATTATAACTGTATAGATTTCATTTTTATTATGTACATCGATAGTAAATGCAAACAAAATTATTTTAATATTTATACAGTAAAATAACCTAAATAATTAATCTGTCAGATTCTGCAAGCTCGAAAAGCAAAATTAGCAGCTGAAGATAAATCAGAGAACTGCGACACGAGCAAATCGGACGGTAAATTTTATTTGTGCTTACCATGAGATTTCTCTCGTTTTTGTGTAATGGCATGACAAATAGACTATAATGGACCTAATGGGATACACAAAGCACTCGAAAAAGAGCATAAATTGGTGCACAACATACAATCTCCCACACGTCGATACAATTGTGCCGCCTCGCTTGAAACGCTAAACGCAACACTCTTTTCTGGTTTTTTAATGTGGATTTTTTACCATCATGTTAGCTAATTGCTACTGCTATTGCTATTGCATCATGCTTCTCAAATAAAGCTTACGAATTAACATTCAAAGGCGGTGATATTACTCCAAAATATTCCCAAAAAAAAATCTAACAGCTTCTTTTTTCTACAAATAAAATTTATTTCCAACTAATAGGTACAAACTATACCTATGTTTATTTATAGATTCAGAAGAGTTCAGTTCGTTTATGGATCTCATTCTAAGACTGTCGACGGAAAAAGGCGCTATGACTGAATCTGATGTAATGAATGAAGTAAACACACTTATAGTCACTGGATACGACACAGTTGCTGTTACTTTATGTTACATCTTGATGTCACTCGGTTCCTATCCAGAAGTCCAGGAGCGAGTGTATAATGAGTAAGTATTTTACGCATATTTTTCACTACACACTAGATAACTTGGAATAGCATCATTCCGCCAAGAAACTACATCCAGTTGCTAAAACGACTGCCAATCAAGGCGAATATTAGCTACATCCCCTCAAATTATTCTTAAGAGAAGCCAATGACTGCAATGGTCTTTCTGTGACTGCAAATGACTTGTAGACTTGTAGCTAACCACAAAGAACATTTCTTTGCCACACCCTTGAATGAGGGTATTCTGAATTAAAGATGGACGATATATTTGGAAGCAAAAGCCTTATGCACATCATCTTGAATAGGCCATCTTCTGTGAATTAAATTTCATTTGCAGGATACTAGAAGTATTTGGTGATTCAGACAGAGATGTTGAGAAGACAGATTTATCCAAATTGGTGTATATGGAGGCTGTGATAAAGGAAGTCTTACGGGTGTATCCAACCATTCCTATAGTCGGAAGATACGTCCCATTTGAGATACAATTAAGTAAGTTTATTAATATAGCTCCTTGTGATTGCTTCATTAATTATAATTCGGAATTGCTAGTATTATGAATGTTCCGTTTTGAAACGGTAGTAAAGTAAGTAATTTAAATACGTTAGTATCTAACCAAACCACAATGAGAGAATTTCTGGTATTTCTATGGGCATCTAATGGCAAAAATCCTTTATTTATGATTTGATACAATTTTATTAGATAGCGTTTACATTTGCTTCTTCACGCCCTGATTAGAGGATCCAAATATTTGTACAGTTTTGAATGTTATTTACGTTTTGAGGTTAATAGGTTTTACAATGAATTCAATATTTCCAGAGAAATACACACTGAAAGCTGGAAGCACGTTCACGGTGATGGTTCCTGGTGTTCACACTGACGCGTCGTGGGGCGACGACGTTGCCCAGTTCAAGCCGGAGCGATGGCTCAGCCCAGCCACACTGCCTGAAAACCCTAATACATTCGCTGTCTTCGGGATTGGAAGACGCTCTTGTATTGGTTAGTAAGCCTGGATATTTTTGCATCAACATATACATACAGGGCACGGGTCTCCTCTACAATCAAGAGTACGATAGAGAGGAGTTAGGCCATATGGTCACTGCCTAGTGCGGATTGGCGAACTTTACATACCATAGACATTCTTACAAATCGGTATGATATGCAGGTTTATACAAGGTTTTCTTTCAACATTATTATGCGTGGTGCTTGACTATTAATAAACACATAACTACGAAAAGTGAGTTGTGCCCTGGGATTTGAACCCGCGGCAACCGTGAACATGTTGGCAGCCGCGTCTGGTCCGTTGCCAACAGGCCACCACGGACTTTGGATATTGAAATCATCAAAACAACATTTTAGAATATCTTCCAACTTAGTTTTCACACAGGCAACGCAAAACAACACGTTTGATGTAGATTTGAGACGTATTATTGCTCTATGAACAGGATTGGGTATGAGAGCAAACTCTATAAAGTTCTAACATTAGAGCAGAAATTCATTATTAATGAAAATTGTTATATTAAGGTCGTTCCGAATTATTTACTTCGATGAATTAAAATGGGCCATAATTTCCTAGTTTCTATAATGACGATAAAATACGATGTTCAAACCATTGTGTTGCAGTCAAAAGTCACAAGACATTAGAAGTGTGATGGTGCGAAGACTAATCAGACCTAAATAAAATGAGCAAGTAAATTATATTAAACAAATATCAAATAATATTTTGCATTTCTAGGTAAAAACTACGCAATGATGTCAATGAAGACGACGCTATGTCACCTACTGAGGCGATACACAATAACTTCTGACATAACTCAACTGGTGCTGAAAATGGAAGTTTTGTTGAAGCCATTATCTGGACAACACATTAGCTTAGAAAGGAGAAAATAAATGTATTTTAAATACTTAGACTTGCAATGACTTGTGTAGATATTCTTAGAACCTAAATAGAATAGAGGCATTTTATACAAAAAAGATGTGTATTATTGCCATTTCATACCACATACTCAGCTCGATCCTTATATTTTCTCGTTTTGAGGCAGTGAAGGAATCTTAAGGTCATATACACATAATTATTAAGCGTACTACACACCAAAGCCGCTGAACCACAGGCCTATGTCGGCAAGTTTTTGTCGGCGGCTTCACTCATTGCAATTCGGAAAACTTTGTCGGCGACATGAAAAACATTTTTATGACTTTGTTGAGCTTCGCCGAGCAACTGAGCAGAGTGCTTGCGTCGTCGACATGCCGTCAACATGTCGGCGGCAACTCGTGTGAGCGCTTGTTGCCGACATGATTCTTTTCCTATAAGCCGCAGGGTTGTGTTGGCGGGCTGTGTCGTCGGGCCGGCGGCCTTGGTATGTAGTGTGCCTTTCGTCGACATTTGGATCATAAATGAAATATACCATGTATTGTTACGATTTTTACTTAACAATTTTCAGCAGCGATAATTTTTACAAAGCATTGCCCGAACATATTTACAGCCGTTAAAAGAATGTAGCAACTATCACATTGATTCACGTTTTCATAATCCACAATTAGGAAATCTGGAACAAATGGTTGAATTCAGTATTGTAATAACGATGAGATGAATTAATTAAAAATACGCCATTCTAAGTAAATACTCATACAAAAATTTATCTCTAGTGTATTTGATGACGACCATTAACGGATTTGTACACTTTTGTATTAATTCCGAAGTTCCCAGGGGAAATCTGATTCCTTGTACGAGTATATACAACATGATCCCTTAAGTTTATAGGACCGAGTTGATGTCCTTTGTTTAGTGATCCGGATCTGAGCAAATAATTTAGTATTTGAAGTTTATTTTTTAGCAAATTGCGTGTGTGATATTAAAATATAAACAGATTCTTGGACACGAAACAATTATGTTAAATATGTTAGAATCATAGAAGGTTATTCATGTAAGTTCTTAAGGTTTTGCAGACGCGATATATGATATGTAATATTACTTATCATAAACTTGCCGTTGAATCAAATCAAATTAAATCAAAATATTATTTAATCAAATAGTCTTTTACAAGATCTTTTGAATCGTAAATTCCTTCTACCACCGCTTCGGAACGTTTTGTAGTTGTGAAGTTGAAACGGCGCAAAAGGCGCAGAGTAGAACCGGTGTCCGTGATCATTATATTCAATAAAATAAATAATATTACCGATAATTCTAAATGTACTGAAGGCCCAGTGCGGCGGCGTGTGCCAGCACGGCCTCGGCAGCCTGCTTGGTCTCGAGGTGCGACCGCGCCGCCTCGTGCCAGCTCGCCGCCGCCGCTCGCGACGCCCCCTCCAGAGAACTCACGTACCGAACCGCTGCGGCTAAGTTGCCTCGTTCTATCCAATACCTAGAATCATTTATTCAGTTACAAGTTGATTTAGGTTTTAGGTTTGAAGAAAAGTATTCACAAAAAAAAATACAGTCACTTACACGAGAATACAGTTAGCTTTACAATATTATAGTGTAGTTGAATGTGGTTCTATTTACTAAATGGAAACGGTCCCATCGGAATATTATTATACAAACATACTACTTCAATTTATCTATCTACCTGCTTCTCCTTTAAGTGGTTTCATTTTTTTATTGTTTTACAGCAGGGACTATAAAAGGCTGATGATGATGATGATGAAGATCCTAGTAAGTTGATCACAACTTAATAACGATATTTTAAAACCATAAATTGGTAGTTGTAAATGATAGAAATCTTCTACTTCATCGTCTTGTTCCGACCTCTTCAATTTGTACCTACTATATCTAACTAGACGTACCTACATGTTCAATATGGAAGTGTATTTTATCTTTTATTCACATATATTCTTGTTAAGACGAGTGAGAATTATAAAATGTATCAGAATATACCTCGCACGCTGCAGTAAGTCGAATGTGTCTAAATCTTTAGGCGGCACCTCAGGAATCTTATCATACTCTTGTTGTGGAATGCCAGGTATCTAGGTAGCAAAATTTAATGTTTCTATGAGAGTGGTGTTTCGCAAAATACATCCGTATTTTATATTTTTTTAAACTAATAGTCATCGTGATTATGTTTTCTACATTAATTTTAGTTTAAATTTCTCATAGATAGCTCAATTGAGTTCCACGTGATAAGCACAATATAGTACTTAGCAATCAGTTCGGAGTACGGTTGCTTCTATTTATCAGTAGGCGTGTTACATCAGGCAAACGATTTGTACGTCTACCCATTCTTGCTTAAAAAAATATGTGATAAATATATCACAGACATGCCACCAGTGTCTATGGCCAAAACTCTCTTAATCCCGCTCTCAATTGTAGACGAGTCTTGTACTTAGCAATTCTGTTCTAATGCAGTATTGTATCTCTCTGGCTCTCTATCTTTAGCCAGGAAGACTGCTGAAAATAAGGCCCCAAGGATTTCCATAGGGTCCTGTCGAATACGACCTGCATCCAGCGACTTCATGCAACCTTGGCTAGGCCGTCTGTCCACGGTTGGTTACATACAAGGTTATACACGCCCTACAGAATACCTTCATAAAAAGCAGAGCCGACTGAAGCCAGGAAAGCACATAGACTGGCAAGGCGCCACCCTCCTGCTCCACCAGCGCCACCTTCAACGCGACGCTCTCCATCTGACACCACGTACAACTTTACTAGAGTTAGTGGAACCTCTCGTATTTGTTATGATGCTACAAAATCACGAGCACATGTACATTTGGTAGTTTGCTGAAAGCATAGAACACTGTGCTACAAATAATTTTTTAACTATCAATAGACACTCAAAATTTCACACAGAACAGATTTTAATGTCTGTTTTTATGGTTTTTGTCTCATATCGAAATCGGCAAAATTGTGTGAATACGATTTGGATTGCACAGCAGGTGCACTGTAATCAGTCATACTATAAATTATACTGTTGTATTAAATACCTACCACATGGTATCTTTGGCGCAGAACACTCTCGGGCACCACTCCCTTGTCCCGAACAGAGTCTGGTATGGCCTTCAACACGCTTGTCACTAGTTTATCTCCATCGCCTACCGACAATTTATTTGTTTTTTTTATCTAAACTCACACTGTATACTGGAATCACATAGATCAACAAAAGGATAATTACCAGATGCTTTTTCGATCGCCTGAAGTTCTTTGTTAACTTTGACGTATTGAGCTCCCTTTTTAGTGGCAGCGAGCAGTGCCGCGCCGGCTGTCCACAGCTCTTGCGACCTTCTCGTCTCGCGCTCGGCTTTCAATCGAGCTGAAAAAATACATAGCCATGTAAATAGCTGTTTTAATTGTAATAAAATCACCTTAGCTATTTTTCCAATATGGAGGCGCGAGTGGCAGAGATAGGAAGTGGCAACTTAGCATACGAAAGGAACGCGTTGAAATCTATTATATCACTGTTTGGAAACTTCCAGTTTACCCATTTTTTGCCACCGAATGACTACCTTAAAGACCCAAAGGAGACTCAAAAGAAGAGATAGTTGTAATTTTTTTTTTAAGAGAATTACCATTCAATTTATCTTCGACCACTTTGAGCTTCATCGACATCTCAGCAAGTTGGCTCGCAAAGTTCTTTTTCTCTGCACTCACTTTTTCTTCCACCAATTTGTTCAGTTTCTCTGTCGCCTACAATCAAATATTCTTATGTTTCAAGAATAAAATTACTTCAATATATTTGTTATATGTCAAATGTCCTTTGAATTAGTTGATATATGTGACTAATAAATGATGTCAATAGTGAGGTATAGAAAGCAGCCTACAACTAGCGGTTTTCTGCAAACTTTATTGTGTCGTCATTACGACCGTTGCATTATAATGGAACATCATAAGGAAACATTATAAGAATTTCTATGGCACGAGTATCTAAATTCCGCCAACTCGCACTAGGCCAGCGTGGTGAATTATATGATTTAACTCCTTTCAAACTTACTTTCGATTGTAGAGGAGGCCCGTTCCCTTCAGTGAGACCTACATATATGGGCTGATACAGATATAGACGTCCATTTGCTGTTACGTAGAGAGTAGACACTGCTGTTTATTTATTCACTAAAATACCATTTATATTACAATATAGTCACCTCTTGCTCCTTCTGCTGCAGCCGAACCTGTAGAACCTCTTCGTGTCGGTCGCATTGTTTTTTCAACGACTCCTTTAACAATTTCTCGTTGGCAGCATGTTGATCATCACACTACAAATTGATTAAAGTTAATTAGAAGAATAGTACTTATTTCAGAACTGTTAGTTTTTGTAGTTTTACAGTGCAATGAGAATTGGGATTTTATACTCAGATGATATTTTTTAATACCCTACAATTTTTGTGATTTCGGAACAAGGTTTGCACAAAAATTGAAAAGCTCACAATTGTTTTTTTTTTGTTTACCGCAAATTGCTTGGCAAATTAATCAAATGAATTGATATAAAAGATTTTATTAGTTTCAACTAATATTGTCGCAGTCCATCTTACTCGAAACTGATTTTATAAAACTGTAAATAAGTACGTACCCTTTTTTTGAAATCCTTGTCCATATCAAGTTTCCTCTTCTTAACGGCCGCATCAATTATCGCTTCTCTAGCTTTCCTGGCATTCTCTTCTTGTGGTAGAGCTTCAACAAACGATTCAATTATTAATGTTGTCACTTTTTGAATGTGAGATCGAGAATTATAATTATTATCGTATATATTGGTATAAAAAAAATACTGAATGTAAGAGAAATGCGATCTAATTGTAGTATTATTTGTAGTAAAATATTGAATCTTACTTTCCAAACCTCGGTTGACGCGTTCGGTCATGCCAGACACCGCCTCATCTAAATTCCTTTTCAAGTAATTTATCTGAGCAGATAAAAATACGTTTTAGTATTTCTACAAAACACACAAATATTGTATGAATTTTAGACATATTTACGGGATAATTTATTTTTTCTACATTATTGCCAACTAATTTGCCACTTTACAGACACGGTCACTATGTCTGATCATAAATAAATATCCGAAGCATAATTTTTTTTTACTATTTTTTTTAACTAGTAAAAATTTCATAAATATATTCGTATCCGAACCTGTTTATTAATATCTCATTACCACAAAAAAAATTGCGATCTCTTCTTTTGACGTACTATAAAAGTAACATACATATCTGAACGCATGATACAGGAGCATATCAGCATCTCCCGGCAATGTAGGTTTTTTCTGGTCGTACTTCAAGCCAGGATACATGCTTTGATTCTCATCTGTATATCTTGTCATAATTTCTTCTACCTGCACCGTTTAATATTGTCAATTTTAGTATAGAATGTACCACATTGAACGAAGTCCAAAAAATATGGTGGGTTGCGAAAGGATGCGTGCTGCTAAGGCCAGGGTGGCAGGCGCTTGCTAAGAAAGGCCTTCGGAAATTACTCGTCCACAGCGTGGGCACAATCGCTCCAGTTTCCTTCATCTCAGTTTATAAGCCTCGTAAGATCAACGCTTTTTTAATACTGGCACGAAAAAATTACTACACAGCACATGCTGATAAATGCAGTGTAATCTACGATATAATATGGTTAATTCTTGGTTAAATCGGTTTTCTGTGCTACATCGCCACCATCTTCCTCGAGCCATCTCGTTCGTGACGTGTGGCCAAATATTGAACAACAATTAAAAAAAATTTAATCTTTAAAACGCATTATTTGAGTTATGTTTTCATAATATTTTGACAGCATGACAACAACACATTCGGACGCCAAAACATCTTAGATAATCTATTTCTTCCAGTTGCCTACCATCTGCAACTTAAAACGCATTTCACAGCTACCTACCTTCTGCCACTGTCTATCCATGACGACAGACCTATCGTTCTCCCACTCGTAATCAGATTTCATCACTGTGATTTTGTGCTGGTATTCTTTTATCAAACTTTTTGTGCTCTCTACAGACTCTTTTGGTGCGTCGACGCCGCATTCGAAGTATCGTGTTAGTTCATCTACAACAAAATTTATCAAGTATTATTTTTCATTAGGCAAACTCATTACAATATACTATTTATACCTAATATACAGATGCGATAATTGCCAATTCTTATATTTTCACAATGCCAGACACAGTCATGCCGCTGTATACGATTTGGGAATACTCGTTGAAAGTCTTACCTTAAGGTCAGATTATATCACAAATAGAATTAATTATGTACCCCAAACATTCAAATAATATTGAGTATACATTTCACGGCAGTAGAGTCCCTACTCTACTATACTGTATAACTTTTCCCCTGATAAGGTAGGATGATATAGACTTTACCGCCCAGACATCCGCTACTGCAATTCCTGTAAGCCTTCAAGCTAATCGAATCCCTGAGTATGTCTAATTCCGTGGTGATTTAGACAACTAGGTATGTTATATCATCGAATACACACCTAGTTGGGCTTTGGCGCATGTAGCTTTCTTCAACGACTCCTTTATCAAATCCATGCGTTCAATCATCGCATCACGCAACGTGCTCAGGTTTGAAAAACTGAAATCCAGCATCAGCTCTTCCACAAGCTGTAACATAAACCAGTATATGGTTAATAATCTTAAAACTGATTTGAAATAAATCTGAAAGCTAAACTATCCAGAAATGTGTATTCACTAATATTGTAGATGCGACTATGATTATGTATATATGTTTGAAATGCTTCGACGCCATAATTACTACAAAGTTTCAAGATGATCGGCATCATGAAACGTTACATATAGTATATACATTGTTAAGAGTCCAGAAAAGGGCATAGAATATATACCCTTCATGTAAAAAAAAAATTGATAAATAATATTTTATCAATAAATAACTATCTTCTACAAATATATTAATTTACAATACCTATGTCTAATAACAATAACACTGGTGGAAGGTCTCTCATATGTTAGAGGCTGCCTAGGTAGGTACCACCGCAATGTCTATTTCTTCCGCCAAACAGTAGTGTAGACGAATTGTTGTGTTCCGGCTTGAAGGTCATTATAGCCAGCACAACTGGACATAATAAGACTTAACAACTTATGTCTCAGGATGGCGAGCGCAGTGGAATGCCAAGCATTGCTTTGGAAGCAGTCGTATCGGTTACCATCAGGCGAATGACATGCTAGTCTCGGTGTTCATTGCTATGAAAAAAAAATCAATTTGCTTACTCTATTGTAATAAACGCAAGCGTCCTTAGCTGTAAGATAATTATTGATAGCTGTTTCTCCAAGATCCTTAACGCACTTCTCAATCTCGCATATGTCTTTGGTAATAAGCGGCGGTGGTACTTTTTCACATGGTGTTAGCTCTTCGCTGATTTCTACAAAAAAAACAGTCGAGTTGAGAACCTTCTCTTTTTTTAAATCGGTTAAATATAACAATAATTACATTAACATAGTGTCCAAGGATTAATTAATTATTGAAGTCACTTATAGGGAAAAATATATCCGTTACAAATTGGATATTACTCTTCATGGATTTCACTTCTTATATTATTACTTTTCCAGACATTTTTTACATTTTGAATTCAGGATAATCTACACAATATGTATATGAACTGCCTCCAACAGGTCACTGAGGAAATCATTGGGAGAGGCCTATGTTCAGCAGTGGACTTCCTTTGGCTGATGGATGATGTATATTAAAACATTCATAATATAATTAGAAAGGTGTCATAATACCTTCTTCCTTAGGCATATCTTTCGGCGGTTCCTCGGTAACCTCTGTAAGAAGATTTAAATAATATAATAAATAAACCCAAGAGTACGTTTATAATGAATTATTATACAGCTAGGACTGATTTGTATCAAAGCTACTCAATTCTTAGGAAATATTGACATATAAGTAACTACCACACTTCCAGGTAATTCTAAGGTTCTAACTATAAAAGCCTCAGCTTCTTTTAAACTGGCTTGAATACTTTCTCTCCAAAAATAAAATATTTTTTTAAGTTAGAGGACTTATAAAAAGAAACATAAAATAAAATATTATTTAGATAATGTACTAAAAGGAAAAAATATTAAACTATTGTCCCTATCTATCTTAGGCATTGATCGGACTCAAAAAAAAACGAACAGAGCAAATTACACAAAGCTGTTTGATCAAAATACTAACTTGGAACATCGCCACCTTCTAACGAACATTGTTTGGGTCGGGAATCGTCTTTGAAGTAATCGGTAATGTAATTTCTGAAATCTTCAATACATCTGTATACGTACTCTGAATACGTGAAATTCTCTCTGTATGCAACAGCTATCAAATCATCAAACCATGGTGCGTTAATGGACAACCAATCACGGATTTCCGGTGTTCGTCTGAAAAAAAAAGAATGGCAATAAATCAGAATTTATCGGCAAAAGTATAATATTATTAAATAATAAATACACCCAAAAGTCACGAAGCGACAGCTTCGCTATCGCGTTTCGTTCGGTGAGTGAGATTTCCGGATGCCCAATAACGCTTTCCTCTTCCCATCATTTTTGCCACGCTCCCGTTCCAATTGGGATGGCAACACATCCATGATCCAGCTTTGTGGATATTCATGAGCGGCAGTAATCACTTACATGTTTGCTCGATTGCCGGACCTAGTCAGTAAAACAAAATACCAAGGTTTCCTCAAAATGTTGATTGGCTTTCAATACCTACATGCTCCCAAAAAGTCGGAATGTGTCTTAGAATAAGAACCCGCAACCACCGTAAACATATTGGCAGCCGCGTCTGGTCCGTTACCAACAGACTATCAAGCAACATGAATCTAAAGGAACCGTAAACTCACTTTGCATATACAACGAAGCCTCCAACAAAGACCGCACCAGTCATCACCCCCCAGAACAGGCGATCATCTTTCGGAGGAGGGGGTGGGGGAGGTGGCGGCGGGGGGCAGATCTCCCGTTCCCTTGGGTTCTTGTACTTTTTAGATGCAGGGGTGATGGAGATCCATGCGATCTGGAACTCTGGTTGATTGCGGCGGTACTGGAGAAATTATTAATATTCATATTACGATACTTTACTAATTGAAAAATAAATAATGATATAAATGATTTTAAGGACTGCATATATTCTTCTTTTAAGTTATGGAACGAGCCAGTCACCAGTCCTTTAGAGCACTACACACCTAAACCGCCGATCCGGCGACACAACCCGGCTGCGTATAAGAATAGTCATGTCGGCAACAAACTCTTGCACATGTTGCCCGCCGATATGTCGGCGACGCAAGCACTGAGCTCACTTGCCTGGCGAAATTCAACAACGTCGTATAAAGTTCTCATGTCGAGCCACCGATGTGCTGCCGAAAGTCTTCCGACTTGCAATGAGTTAAGTCGCCAAATAGCCCGCCGGCAAAAAGTTGCTGACATATTATGTCGGTGAGTTGCCGGCTTTGGAGTGTACGGCGTTTTAGATACTCTGGCAGTCTATCCCTAAGCTATATATGCTGTTGTAAATCCTTACAGGAGACGAAGTGACTTCAAGGTGAGTACATAACTGGTGGAAACACGACAACATTAAACTACGAGTACCACTAAATTTAGTAATAATATTCAGTGGCTGTAGGGAACATAATTTCATGATTTTGGTAAACGAATTCCTGTAGAAACGACCTGTATGTCGTCAACTATTATTGCCACTACCACCCAATGTAATTGAGTGAAGTAACACGACTTATGACAATAAATATATATACCCAACAGTCATATACATAGTCCTCGCCACACACTAAGCTCCAATCTTGTGTTGTAGGTATCAGGAACTATGAGAGACTTTTGTGTCTCACAAACACCCAGACCTGAAATATTTGTGGACCACACAAAAGTTTGTATCGGTGCGGGATCGAACCCGCGGGCTCTTGTTTCACAGCCGGCGTCTAACCAATTGCACCACGAAGGCTCTTAATTTGTATAATGATAATACTTACAACTATGTGTCTTGCACTAAGCACGTAAGGCGTTATTCTGAACATTGCTTCTGTTTATCTCGGGTTTGTTTTTATATTTTGTATTCATGCATCTGTTACGTTTGAAATGTTCTTTTTATCCATCTTGTCAAATTCTGCCAATATGAGTTTGACTTTAAATAATTTTCGACCAGTTGTATACGAGTAGCTTTTAAGACGGCCTATTATTTAAAACTATTTCTTTATTTTATGTGCGTCCAGAGTTCCGTTACCATACTTAAAAAAATATTTATAAGTTATTTAAATACATACTTATAACAAAATGTAATTTTAAATAGTATGATTAATGGCCTAGTTTAGACTGTCAACCAATCAAAAACACAATATATTTTTCGTGTATGGAACGATGGATCATAAAGATCGGGTGATCGTTTGTTCGTGTATATTTTCCCCAGTACTGTAAACAAAAATACAGAATTATAAAAAATAATCTATAAGTTACTGCATACAAGTAGGCACAATTTAAAAAAAATCTTGTATGTAAGTGTGTCTCTACCCGGATCTGCCTTGTGATCAAAGATCAAGGCTTCTAACACTGTTTAAGTTCGCTGCGTTTATTCTTTTTAGCACAATAATTTACACAGCCATAACAAATATTGCATTGTTATATCAATAACTTATCTCAATATACTTCATTAACAGTGGGGGAAGTAAACAAATATTAATTTCCAACCAAACATATTTCAAACATTCTTAGGTTTTTTCTAACATTGTAATAATATCATAAAGCATATTATGTTTGTGTATTTATATGTTTAATTAGTATTTTTTACTTTTCATTCTTTATTAAAAATATTTTGCACTGCCCTCTCTCTCGCCTTCTTTGAAATCCATTCCATGGTATTCTGTAAGACACTTATATAAACTGTGCTATTGACTACGCTTCATAAAGCGCAGTCTGAGATGCGCCGTGCCCGGGGAGCTTGTGCACCTTAACGACTCGCTGGGCTTCAGTGCTATCAATTGTTTCTAATCTATAAACCCTGGCTAACAAGAGTTGTAGTGTTTATGTGGGGTGGAATAGTCTTTAAAACATTTATACTATGTTCATTTTACTTTCGTGCATATTGTGTTTGTTGACCTTGGGTTATTTTTGGAAGAGTTATGGAAGACGGGCACCGAATGATCCACCTATGTTTTCCGGCGCCTTGCCTATCATAGGTCACGCGTTTATGTTTTATGGAGATACAGCGAGTAAGTAAAAAAATATATTTTTTATTATTAGACTCCATGTCGCTGTTGTCTGGACGCCGGCTGCGAAACGAGAAGCCGTGGGTTCGATCCCCGGCTCAAGACAAATGTTTGTGTGATCCACAATTATTTGCTTCCGGTCTGAGTTTGATGAAACCGAAAGATCCTAGTTTCTGATACCCACGACACAAGACTCGATCTTAGTGTGGGACCAGGACTACGTATGTGACTGTTGGGTGTATTTATTGTTATTAGATGGGGGCCGGACTATGTATGTCAGTGTTGTAAAATTTTCTTTACAGATGTTTGGGATGTACTTCACAAGATGTCATTGAAGAGTAATAGAGTGGGTGGCGTAATACATTTTTTTTTGGGCCCCTGCAACTTTTATGGTAATACATAATATATTTTTTTATTCATTGTTAACTTATGTTTCTACAATAGATGCAGCGAATGAGTAAATAGGTCACTTGATGATACGTGATCACTGCCGCCCATTTAAACATCCATTACGCTTGGATCATGGATGTGTTGCTGGCCCATCAAATCGGGGAGGGAAACGCGAAGGAAAAAGGATAGTAAAAGGAAAAAGGCATTGAGCATCCGGCGATCTCATTCAGACGTTCACGTCGATGTCCTGTGAAACAGTGGTACCACCTTGGCCGAGCCTGTCCATTCATGCTAAGTCATGGATGACATCAGCGTGGTCCTAGCACGTGAAAATATACATATATTTTTATTTAAGAAAAGGGATATTCAGTGTTTACTTTTTTTTTATTAGTTTATGTATGTGTTTATAATAAGTGCAGCATAGAATGAATAAAGATGTGATCAAAAGTACTATACTCTTTTCCCTAATACCTTACTGTTGTACTAAGTAACATTTTTTAAACCGAGGTTCTCCATTCGACTGCATATTTTTTTTTATATATTACAGTTATTACTGATCCAGTTGACGCCATGACTGCAGTGAACAATACGTTGGAGAAAAGTTATATTTACGACTTTGCGAAGCCGTGGATCGGCGATGGACTTGTAACAGCACCACGTAAAGTATCCTCATACTCAAAATAAATATTATGAAAATGGAAATGAAGATAGTCGTAAGCCATCTTAAGCAACCCAGATGATGATTTTAGCATATTTTTATCTTTTTATTTATTTATTTGTTTATTAGGTCACTAACATTCATATTATATATTAAATAAGTGTCACAAATACTTACAGATAGACACAACATACACCAAATTTAACAGTTAACATACTATAAATATAAACAATTTTTTTCTATAAAATAAGATTAAAATTATAACAAAAATAGTATGATTTCTTAAATTACAGCGACACCTAAATGAGAAAACAAAATAATAAAAAGAGAAAAAAAGGAAAAAAACTTGATAAATAAACTTTTGCTTTGCGATAATAAAATTAACTAAAGTCAAACCGGGATATGTCCCGATTCCATCGCATTATTATATGGATGTGATTAGAAACAAAATTGAATGTGCATGCAAACATTCGGAGCCCAAAATAATCCTTGTATTCATATGTATAATCTAACTAGAAAAGTGAATTGTTTAGCAGCTGCGATATTATAATTCATCAAATTGTTATCTTGTGAAATTAAATAATGTTTTGGTCCTTATTTCAGCACAAACGTGGAAAATACACCGTAAATTATTAAATCCGATGTTTACTCAAAAAGGCTTGAACGGTTTCATAAGCGTGTTCAACTCCGAGGCTCGACGACTAGTCAACAATTTGGAAGCGAAATTGGACCGAGGACCGTTTGAGTACGAACGGTACTTGTTACTTTGGAGCTTGGAGCTTATTTGCCGTAGGTATACTTTGATTTTTATGAACTGTAAAAAAGCCTCCAATAAACATTTAATAATGAAATAGTGATGTCATTGCAGACACAGCACTGGGCTTCGATGTCAAAAAGGAAGGAGATGAAAATAAACAATATGTTCAAGCTATAAATGATATTTTACAAATCATTGTATGGCGCTTCACAAAGTTTTGGTATCACAGTGAATTTATATACAATCTGAGCAGTTTGAAGCGAAAACAGGATGAAGCATTGGATATTATAAATAAAAGATTGAATAAGGTTTTTTCTTGAAAGTCTTGTAATTGCATTTTTGTTTATTCTTTTGGAAAGGATCTTACTCATAATTCACACGTTTTAGGTGCTGTTAAACAGGAAACAAATACTCAAGGAAACATCACTAAAAACTGGAGAAGATACTTCAGGTAAGAATTTCGTAGTTTCACTAACAGAATTTTATGTGACAGGACGGTATGAAAGCAGTTCACCTGATTCCAAGGAACAACTGCACTGTACTGTATTGTACTGTATCAGCCCAGATACGTCCTACTGCAGGGCACGAGCCTCCTCTACAATCGAGAGTACGATGGAGAGGGGCAAGGCCATATAATCCACCTCGCTGACCTAGTGCGAGTTGGCAGACTTTACATACCATAGAAATTCTTGCGAATTGCAATGGTACGCAGGTTTCCTCACGATGTTTTCCTTCGCCGTTATAGTGCGTGGTGATTTAATCTCAATACCCACATAAGTAACTCCGAAGATTCAGGGGTGTGCCCTGGGATTTGCACCCGCGACCACCTTGAACATATTGATAGGCGCGTCTGGTTCGTTTACCAACAGGCCCCCACGCACTTCACAAGGAACCACTGGCACTCATAATGAATAATAATACATCTTTATATTTCTCTTATGAAATTAATCAATACGTGTTTAGTTCCATACGGCGGCTGTCCATCAAACATCAGAAATGTCTAGTCTCTAAGTGAGAAATATAAAATTCTGCCTTTATATAACTTTTGTGAAATATCGTTATTTTAAAAATTAAAGTCATCATAGAATGTAATTCTGCGTTAACGTTAATGAAGTATGGGACTCGTAGGCTCTCACTGCCACGTAAACACTAGTCTTATAAAGATAAGCCTAGTGCTATTGTGTCAGCTAATTAATAAACACAATATACATGCCTAAAAATATATGATATTACCAATAAAATGTGCACGAATATCAATATATTATAACTTATTGATATTGTACATTTTTTTGGTTACAGACTATAATCAATTGAAATTTCGAGTCGATTTAATGTTCAAACTTGATAAATGGTGTCCCACATACTTAAAATATGTTTTGATATTTAATTGCAGCTGAATTCAAACCGTTCATAGACTACATTTTCATGGCCGCCGCAAAGGAAAATTTAACTGACTCAGAAGTGACGGACGAAGTGAACACCTTAATAGTTGCTGGATACGACACCACTGCTCACGCGCTGATAAACACATTGCTGATGTTGGGCGCTCACCCCGACGTACAGGACCGAGTTTACAAAGAGTAAGTACTTTATGGACACTGTCCCGTCCTTACACCCGCCACTGCAACTCCTGTAACAGATCAACAGCAGCACGCTTTGTAATGACACCGAGGATTGAAGTTGCGAGTCTCCGGGAATGTCTAACTTGTCTTTACCCCGCAACGAAATTACTCATAATAACTTTAATAGGAGGAGTTGGAAATATTTTCTGAAAGAGTATGTACTTACTAGGTACATATAGTTACTGTTGGTTGGTCTCTGATATGTGAGAGGCCGTCTGGGTAGTTACCACCGCGTCGTCTATTTCTTCCGTCAAACAGCAGTGTAAACTCATTATTATGTTCCGGTTTAAAGGACATTGTAACCAGAGTAATTACTGGACATATTGAGTCGTGACACCTCATGTCGTAGGATGGCGAGCGCGGTGGAATGCCAAGCATTGCTTTGTAATTCATGATGTTGTATGGTTTTGCTACTGTCCGTGAGCGGTCGTATCTTTTACCATCAGGCGAATGGCATGCTCGTCTCGTCATTTATTGCAATAAAAAAAAGTAATCAAAATTATTTCATGAGGTTGTCATCATCCACACAGCAACTCAATTACCACACGCTATATTGCACGAAATTACATTAATGATATTCATGTACAACCCCCAAAATTACCTTGAATGTTTTACCAACATAATTTGAAAAACAGATACAAAATATTGATTAAGATGTTTTTCATTACAGATTAGGAGTAATATTTGGAAATTCTGATAGAGATGTAGAAAAACAAGATCTATCAAGAATGGTGTATATGGAAGCAGTGATAAAGGAAACATTGCGTGCTTACCCAGTCATACCTATTTTTGCTAAACGCAACAGCACTGACATCAAACTCAGTAAGATATAATATTTCAAAGTGCAATGGTTTCTTAGGTTTACGGAAATAAAACGAATTTTATCGCGAATTTGATTTAATTTTAACAGTTTTTAACTTCCCATCATTTTCATCACTTTACAGTGTAGTTAAATTGAAACTGTCACTAAGCGGATGAGTAATACCTCAGTCCGCCCCTTGACCATGAAAGCTGCAAAGTGATCGAAACGTCGGGAAGTTAAAAAATGTAAAAATAAAATCGAATTCACGATAAAATCCATAAGAATTCGTTTTATTTCAATTTCAAAGTGCATTGAAATCCAGGTAGTAGAGGCCTTAAATGATGTCCTACAAGAATCCCATGGACTCATCACACACTGCCTTACTATTACTTACTAATATTAATGAATAAAAATATTGACATGCGCAAGAGAGCCCGCATTGAGAGCCGACTAGGTATGAAACACTGATTGAGAGCCGACTATGAAACAAAAGTGCATGGACTCGATCCTCACACGGATTTAAATTATTATGTGATCCCCAGTATTTATTTCAAATTTCGCTGTTTCTAAATAACTTATATTGAAAAACGTCTCGTAGATTCTGATACTCACCACACAAGACTGGTCACAAGGCAACTGTCGTTTATCTTCAATGCACAGCACTGATAATATAACTGTGCAACGCATTCTCTTTTTATACACGAGAAATGAAAATGCTCCTGATGGTAAATATACTGCAATCCGGACAAAGTATGCACCAGTGAGAGATGTCTCGTTGATTATGTGGGCGTATTTGTAACTGTATACACATTATACAAAAGCCAGGGGTCAGGAATTTATGCTCGATATGGGACGGTTCACACAAGACGAATTTTAGGTGTCCCGGCAGCACCTCTGCCTACTCCTTCTGTAAAAAAAAGACGTGAGTTTATGTTCTAAAACCGAAACATTGTGTCGGTCAATACGACTAGTTTTCCATTTATGTGTAGCATGATGAACAACCAGGACTGATGCGAATATCTACGAGTACCTCCTGACATTTAGGCCATTTTTCTACGAGTCTAATACAAATTGTAAGCATATTACAGGTAACTGCACGCTTCAAGCAAATAGCAACTTTATCATATCAGTGTTTGGAATGTGCCGTCATCCCATGTGGGGCGAGGACGCGGATCAGTTCAAGCCAGAGCGATGGCTGGACCCAGCCTGCCTGCCCGACAACCCAAACGCCTACCCGGTCTTCGGACTAGGAAAACGATCTTGTATCGGTACGTGAATATTCTACTTGTGAAACCGAAGGTTAATCTCGCTCTGCTTTAAGATTCTTGCTTGCTTATACGTAAATACAACGCCGAAGGTTCGTGCACGAAGCTGAATTTATTCATAAGCAAACTGCATGCAAGCGTACCGTAAGAGGAAAATTGCTATTGAAGAAGTCTACGAGTATATCCAGCAGTTGACTCCTAAACTAATGATGACGATATATATACCTTGGAAAAATGTTTTACAAATACAAATACATCATATAAGTGTTTACTTTATTACACTTCACTCAGCCATGTTAAACATAATGTGAACATATTTGTATTTTAAATATACGTCACTTGCAAATTATAACAAATTATCAATGAACTGCTCTGATTTAAACCAACTGTAACTTTTGTAATAATCACGATATTGTAAACTGGTTTTGAAAAAAGCAACACTAGAGTTTCTTGCCCATTCTGCTCTAGTGAAAACCGCAATCCGAACCGGGTGGTAGATAAAAAAATGACTGAATCTAAATAATGTTGAACATTTTAACGGATTCAATAAATTATTCTATTTTTTTTTTTACAATTAACCCATTAGAAGCGGTCTGTATCCAGCTATCTGTATTATGATTATGGATATTGATTCATTTTCAGGAAGGACCTATGCATTGATGTCGATGAAGATAACCCTAGTACACATACTAAGACGCTACAAATTGACTGCAAACAAGGACAATCTCACGTTCAAGATGGAAGTTATGCTAAAATCAGTAACACCACTACAGATTAGCTTGGAGAACAGAAAGTAGATAGGGCAGAATTTGTATGAGTCAGTAGTTTGTATAATAAATTATACATACATATAAATTATACGTACCACTATCTCACAGGAAATCCACAAGAAACAGCAGCTCAGCTGTCGCGTTTCGTTCGATGAGTGATATTACCGGATGCTAAATACCCCTTTCCTCTTCCCATCCCGCTCCCCTCCCAATTGGGTCGGCAACATATCTATGATCCAGCTTTGTTAATGTTCATGGGCAGCAGTGATCACTTACTGTCAGGTGACAAGTTTACTCGTTTGCCGGACCTATGAAATAAACATTTCCGTTGAAAATTCTAGAATTTGATACTCAGATCGATCAGGCTGTATCTTATTTTGTTTAGCTTTACATAAGAGTTGAGGCAGTGGCGAAGGCTCCATATAACTCGATTCCCTGCGGCTTACCTTATGTAATTTATCATTACACTATAAACAAGCAAATTTTTCAAAATTATTTATGTAATATCTAAACTCATTTTATTCAACGACATCTGTCGGCCACATAGGTAAATATTACTGCGGAGGCGCATAGCAAACTCGTAATTAGATTGCGCCGCGTTGCGACCTCTGGCGAATTACTGCTAAAATTGTTCGGCTTATTGAATAACAATGGCGCGGCCCGTGCGCCGACCGCCCGCGTCGGCTGCATGTTACGCATTGGTGTGACATGGTTGTGTAGTTTGCAACAAATCACGCAAAATTGTACCTTAAACTTATAATGATTTAAGGTTCAATTTCCGTTAAAAAAGCAGGAGGCATGCTGCGGCTCTTCAGCATTTTGTGTGTTTATGTGTGTATTTGTGTAGATATCACTGCATTTGTAAGTGTTGTATTAACATTTTGACAGTATACGAGTATTAGCTGGTGCACGCATTTAGTTTTTAATGTTTTAAATTACAAAATGTACATAAATATTAATATTATTATTATGTTGTAATGGAAATTAATAATCGTGAGGGACGTACATGTTTAGATTGTCAATTTCGGAAATAACGTTACTGTTTAGATTTTAGGAAGTGCTCGACTACTAATAATACAACTAATAAAAGCGCGGCTAACGTAATTGTTAACATTGTATCTAGATCATTAATTTTTCTTTATTAATCTTATATTCACGTGCGGTTTAAAAATATACTTTTTTAATTTTCTCATGATGACATTGCAACTTTTGTATATTGGAAATATTAAAATATAATTGACGACCGCAGTACGTAGATGTCATCATACGAAACGCAATCGTTTCGTTTGGTGAGTGAGATTGTCGGAGGAATAATTTGCTGGCGGTTGGATATTCGCAAACGTCCGGATATAAGGATACACGTACATATTATGTAAATGTGTCGCGTTTCGGGCTAATTCTCTGAAGCATCTCACGATGAGTTGATCTACTCAATCCGGACTGCACTATGTTTACTATCAAGTATCAGTCGCATTGTCTTCCCTATGTAGGACCAGTAGGTATAAACACACTTATTTCGCGAATTGAGCTTCGGCTTCCCTTTTTAAAAAAATCACCCTTCGCCACTGAGTTGAGGTCAGACCTGTACCGCGTCCGTTCCTAAAATTTTAGCCATTTTTTCGGCAGCATTTTTTTTTCTGTCAACCCACTTAGTTGATTAGTTCTATCTAGATATCAGTACTTAACATTATTGAGAGTTAGGCTCTATTGAATGCTAAGCACTAAAGGGCGCAGGCTTCACTAAACAATTTATGGGTATACATAGTTTCTTGCATACAGATTTCTTCCCGAGGTTTTCCTAGTGAGATTCCCTTTTAATTGACATTATAAATATAAATAATTTTAGCAAAAACTAGGGATTTATCATGCAAATACGACGATATTTAACCAAATGCAAAAAAGACCTGGAGCTCTTATTTGAGAAATTCTTACCACCTGGCTCCGTTTTCGGTCGCTGTCTTGATATACCTAGCATATTCCGCAGAGTTGTGGAAACGTAAGGGCTACCTACGGTTTGCCGATAAGATGGCCTACAAAAATGCGTTTAGAATGATTTATTGATCTGGTCCTCAGACTACGCACGGCTATTTTACTCCTTTAAGAAAATGCCATTGCTACGCACATTTTTTTGTACAACCCCTGTCATTCTCAGCCACAGAAAATCATCTGCTGAACATAGACTTGTGTCTTCCAAGAATTTCCACGTAAACCTGTTAGAAAATCCTGCATTTAGCAACTTCCTGCATCATTTATTAAGTCATACATATACCTTATATTGAATACGCTGCATTTAGTGGTACTTGACCTCTCGTCCAATCCAATCCATCAGACAAAGAGACTCCACTGCTGAATAATGTCAATGCCACAAATGAACATAGGCCTCTCCCAATGATTTCCACAGTGATCTGTTGGAGGCAGCTTGCATCCAGCGACGTCCTGCGACTTTCACCAGGTCGTCTGACCACCTAGTAGGTGGACGTCCCACGCTGGGCTTTCCGCTTCGTGGCCTCTATTCGAGAACTTTTTGGCCCCATCGGCCATCTCCGTGCTATGTGCCCCGCCACTCATCCATTCCATTATATACGACGTTGTATTTTACTTAAATTCAAATAGTATTTTAATTTTACTACTAAACATTTCCACTCTTTTTCCATTGTTTTTATTTCTTATTTTTAACAACTTTCCAACATCAAAATATAATATAAATGCTATACAAAGTTGTAGCTATTAACGACGCAGTGATTAAATTAAATTTGTAAAATATGCCACTCATCGACCCTGGACTTTGTAATCTATTATTTGATGACTATTTACGTCGTGGAATAAATTTATTATGCGGAATACATAAATTGGCTTCGATGATAACAGGTGGCATATGTGAAATCGTAAGAGTTATGTTCAAAGGATATTTTTTTGTTCGTTTCTTCCTGTTTGTTACCAAAGCAGAATAAAATTTTTTATACGGGTAAAATGTAATTATTTTAACAATCTCCCTGTTTACCACAACCGCAGTGAAGTGTTTAAATCTTTCTGCAGTCACTGTAATAACCGCTTCAAGAACTGCCCAGAAAAATCAATTGTTTCTAAAATTAGATAGGCCCTGTTTTTTGTGAAGCTATTTAGGACAAGCAACTTCAGAGTTATAATTTGCGACTATGGATATTGGGCGCCTACGTGTAAACAACATCTTATTGTTCATGTAATCTGTGGGTTAGGAGTTAGTAGGAATTGCCATAGTCAAATGCGTGTTTAAAGTGTAGCGCTGGTGGGTGCACCCCCCGGAGGTGTTGTCCGCGCTACAGCTGTGCGTGCCCGTCGCCAGCGTCGGTACTCGCCGCCAACCGCCGATGTTTCACGTCAATTTATCTAGGAATAATATTCTAAGATTCGCACCCTTGTCGCGCGCTGTGCGACTTCTCAACACCATCGCAGAGGACATGGATCTCAATTATTGCAACCTGCCCAAATTCACGGTAATGGCTCAAAAATGTTTAAAGAGTTGTTAGGAATCTTAGAATAATACGTTTCTTTCTTTTTGTTTGCTTTGTTAATTCTATTTTGTAAGTTTATTGTTTGATTTTAATGGTATACTTTATGTAGTTTTAGGTTTCCCGTTTTTAACCGACTTTAAATAAGTAGGAGGTTCTCAATTCGTCAGAATCCTCTTTTATATATGATCACCGATTATTCGAAGACGCCTGAACCGATTTGTTTCAATGCTTATTTATTTAAATAAAACGTCACATTGGCCTCGGCTTTTAAGATGTTATATTTGTTGTAAATAAATATGGATTAACAATACGTCCTGGTATGGACCAGAGTGCGTGGTGGCCTGTTGGTAAACGGACCAGACGCGGCTGCCTACATGTTTACGGTGGTCGCGGGTTCAAATCCCAGGGCACACCTCTGATTTTTCGGAGTCACGTGTGTATTGATAGTCAATCACCACGCACTATAACGGTGAAGGAAAACATCGTGAGGAAACCTGCATACCATAGCGATTTGTATAAAATTCTATGGTATGTAAAAGTCCGCCAACCCGCATTAGGCCAGCGTGGTGGACTATATGGCCTAACCACTCTCAATCGTACTCTCGATTGTAGAGGAGGCCCGTGCCCTGCAGTGGGTCGTATATGGGCTGATACAATACAATACAAAAAAATGGACCAGACGGCGTTATTGTCAACCGACGAGATTACTACCTCTCACCTGTGGATATGACTGTATTTGGACTGTATTTGGATTGCATTGCGCGTACCATCAGGTGCATGCACTTTGTCGTGCCAGAATAAACAAAACTCTATCACATAGAGAGCTCGTAATCTGAACGGTTACATTTTTTTCAATATTTTTCTATGTATTTTGTATGTATATACAGAGGTTATCAAGACTGCTACCGAAAACGAAGCCAGGTGGTAGTTTTAGTGACTAGAAAACGCGACGATTCTTTTTTTATAACGTTTTAAATATCATTGTGTTTGGGTGGTAAATCTTTAGTTTTTGCTAAAATTATAATTTAAAGGCTTGCGTACTATAGCATCTTTAGAAATAAAAGAGAGTACATTATTTTTTTAGGAAAAGGTATGTATTTACAACCCAAAAACGATGATAGGAAAAAAATTATAAAAAAAATCATTCGCTTCATTTTTGCAAAAAAAATTGTTGCAATGTTTCTAAAGTCACTAAATCTATCACTGTGCTTTGTTTTCGGTAGCAGTCTCCATATACCCCATACATGTACTCGTATATATTTTTAAAAACACTTAAGGAATAAAGAGAGCTCGTAAAAGGATTATTAGCAGACAAATATTTGTAGAAAATTTATTATGATATGGTACAATAATATGAAAAGACGATTAATTTCTTCGTTCTAAAGCAATGTTACCTTCTACTGGTTTCATTAAAACATCAAGTTTAAATCTCAGCTTTTTGATGTCCGCCGTTACTCTGTAGTTCCGTAAGAGGTGAACCATTGTAGTCTTCATCGACATCAGCGCGTAAGCTTGTCCTGAAATAGTAAATCAGCATTATCTTGAATAATTACAATCTCATTTATTCCATTATACATAAAATTTCAAGTCTTGTTATTTTTACTATTAGTTTCGAGAGGATTTTATGCTTAATTCCGTCGAAATCCTTAGGTATTTCAAACCACTCATATCCGAACTACCTGAACGAAAACTATGATGATTGTTAATTGTTTGGTGGCTCTCAAGCTGACAGAGGATTTACCAAGGCACTCTATTTGACTGCATTGCTCTTCAATCAGCTTCAATATAGTCGCTTTGTGATTCTTTGTTAGTGCTAATACCAACTTCTCTTGGTTCAACTTTTAATGTATTCTGATAGAAGTGAAAATTTATTTATTTATTTATTAGTATCTCCAACAAAATTACATGAAAATGTTTATCAAATATTACTATTCTTCTTGTGAAGATATATTTTGTCAAGGCCCTTTTTCTCAAGCACGCGTGGAAGTATTAAATTGAAATTCAGCAAATACTCAGGTGTATACGAGTAATACCTTTAAGCGGTGATCAAATCAAACTTGTATGTCAAAGCAATCAAAGGAAACGGTAATTTAAACCGCATATTTTGAAACTCGCAACTACTCGCAGTGGAATCAAAACCTAAAGAATACTTCCAGTCGACCTAGAAACTTGAAATTCGGCATGAAGCAACGTTTTATAGCACAGATAAAGGTAAATTTGCGAGAAGCATACATTTTTAGTTACATTATACAATAAAAATATTTTTAATAATTATAAACTCAATTATGAAATTCATATCAAATACTCAAGTCTATAATACCTTGAAGCTGTAACAAATGTTTTCTTTCTCTTATAACGTCCTTGTTAAGTCACCAGAAACCCAAAATGTATATTCAGTAGTTTTAGATTTACATTTAGAAACAAAGACTTCACTCAATTATTTAATTTTATCGTAAAGGATAATCACTACTTTATCAGAATTCAAGCAGGCTGACAAAATAGATTCCCAGCAGGCTGACAAAATAGATTCCCAGTTAATATTATTTAGTTCATTTACGATAGAATCACAGTCAGCCTTAAAATAGTTAGGTTAGGTTAGATTGTTGGTGTTGTTTTAGAAATTTATAAACATAAAGTAAACTCTAATGGAGGATGGTATTTATCGATTATACTAAGACAACTGCTGCATTCAACAACATTCATGGATGGAAGGGTAGCGAAGACAAGTCCAAAACTTTGCCCTTACTATTAAAAATACTGTTAAATTGTTTGAGATTATTTTGAAGCATAAAGTCAAAAACTATTTAGCAATATATGCTAATTGCCATTATCATCACAGAGAGATACTTAACTTATATCACAATTAAACAATTTAATATATAGTAGATTAAAACCACCCAACAATAATACTTCTTGGCAGTTAATAAAATACATACCAGCTTGGTCAAGAAACTGTTCAAGGGCCTCTGATTTTACGGGTGGTGGCACATATTTAGGACATGTGCAAAAAAATATACATTCGTTCTCGACTTTGAATTCTCAAGTTGCAAGAATGACTCTCTCTCCTTAAGACTTTCACTGTTGCAATATATGTTTTATTAAACCAAATATTTTTCGTAACCTTGTTTTTTGATGTGTTCTTGTTATTCAATAATGTCACCAATTACTAGCTACTACTATTACTTCACCCACAAGAAGTCCATTGTTGGATCTCCATGTATCTACCTGGCCTGGAATACCACGGCAGGTAGTCGTATGAAGCGACCTGCATGTAATGATTTTATTTAACTTTTAATAGTGACTTTAAAAATACACTTACCAATACAAGTGCGTTTCCCCAAGCCGAATGATCCAAAGCCAGATTTTTGCGCCGGGTGCGGCTGCAGCCAGCGCTCCGGTCGGAACTCGTTCACGTCCGCGCCCCATATTGGATGTCGATTCAGGCCGTAAATCAAAAGCACCGCTTCGGAACCAGCTGGTATTATGTACTTTTCTAGTAATCATAGTCAACAAATAAAATAAATACACCCAACAGTCACATACGGCGTCCGGAATATTTTAGTATTGTGTCGTGGATATCAGAAACTAAGAGAGAGGTCACGATCTCATAAACATCCAGACGCGAAACAAATGCTTGTGGATCACACAAATTTTTGTCTCAGTGTGGGGATAAAACCAGCGACCTCTCGTTTTACGGCCAGCGTCTAATTAATTACGTAACTGTTATTTTATCACTGTATGCGGAATGACGGGCACTCGTCATTCCGCCACGGCATCTTCTGCCCGTCGTAAGAGGTGACTTAAAGGAACCATCAGGGTTGTTGGGCAAACTGTGGAGCATGTGCGCCCTCGCTCATAACGATTTCAAGACGTGCGATAGAGCGTATGGAGTAGCCTTTATCGTGGACGCTCACAACATCCGAAACGGGCGTCCAAAATAGTAGTAATGCCCCACATTCAGACCCCCCATAATGGAAGGACCAGAAACGGTTTTGTATATGTAGCGTTTCTTGTCCTGGGATGTCCGGTGCCGCCCATAATGCGCATAAAGGTCATCGAGGGGTTTTTAGTCAATACGCTGGCGTACGTTTTCTTAGGATCCCAGCCCGGCGACAATCCGTAATGTGCCGGGCTGAAAGGCCTGAGATACTGTCTTGTTTGTGGCACACAATGCGGCAGCAAGCTCCCCTTTCGGTACCCCGGGGAGGCCGAAAAGGGTGCTTAATAGCTTTTCCTCTTGGACACAAAAAAAAGGGAGCACTCATCAAAATGCGTTGAAGCCGCTTGCTACCGCATTGTGTGCCACAAACAAGAGAGCATAGCATGAGATATGATAACATTCGTTAAACGGTACTTTGAAGTTTGAACTCCTAGTATTTGTTTTTTTTATTTACCTTCGATGCTCGGTGTCAATCTTTGCGTGCCACAGTTAATACTGGCGGACGAGAATAGCAGCCGGAGTGTGGGCGGAAAAGTCTCTAAGCGGTACTTACTAAGCTGCACATCTTTATCCGTACATCTAGCCAACATTACGCCGAGGGGATACAGCCTCAAGGTCTCGTTTATAACGGCTTCCATGTACTGCAACTGTGACAAGTCCGTCTTCTTCAGGTCTCTGTCGTCATCTCCAAACACCGCCTGTATTCTGTGAAGCCCCGTTTTAGTTTATAATTTATTATTGCAAATTGGTAGATTTCGCTTGAGGGACACATACAAATTATTAATAGAAGGTGCCTGCCATTTAATTACATATACATTAGTATACCATGACTGAGCTATCAACGCTTCTAGATCCATAAGATTATATTTCATGCGTAATTTGTACAGCGAACATAGTTGACACTAATTTTGTTCTATTACATTTTTGCCCAAGTTAGTATGAATAGTCATGCTTATTTTATAACGTACACTTACTCTTTATACATTCGATCCTGAACCTCTGTATAAGTTCCTAGAAGCATTAACATGTAGGCGACAGTCAAGGACGTCGTGTCATAGCCGGCGAATATGAAAGTATTCACTTCGTCTCGGATCTCTTCGTCTGATAGAGCGTCATTACTCGACATTTCCAGTAGAAGATCCAGAAGAGGCCGCTGTCGCGCTCCTAAAATCCAAGCAATAAAGAAAATACACACAACAGCTTCATATACATTACTAACCGCAAACTATGATCAAGTCTTGTGTTGTGTGTATGTGTATAAGCAACTATGTGAGACTTTTCGGTCCCAACTACGCGACGCCCAGACCCGAAACAAGTACTTGTGGGCTACTTTAATATTTGTTTCTCACTTATTCATTCAAATTTAAAAGAAAATGGAAGCAATGGCGATATAGACCGTCGAGGAAAGAATACGCAGCATATACAACATTCATAATAAAAATTAATGCCAATCTGCCAATGTATCAGCCCATATTGGTCCCACTGCTGAGCACGGGCCTACTCTACAATCGAGACTACGATTGAGAGTGGTTAGACCATATAGTCCACCACGCTGGCCTAGTGCGGGTTAGCGGACTTTTACATACCATAGAAATTTATACAAATCAATTTATATATGGTATGCAGGTTTCCTCACGATGTTTTCCTTCATCGTTATAGTGCGTGGTGATTGACTATCAATACATACATGACTCCGAAAAGTCAGAGGTGTGCCCTGGGATTTGAACCCGCAACCACCGTGAACATGTAGGCAGCCGCGTCTTGTCCGTTACCAACAGGCCGCCACGCACTACATACTCGATACTGAACATATATTTTTTTTTCCATTCATCAGCCAAAGGAAGTCCACTGCTGAACATAGGCCTCTCCCAATGATTTCCACAGTGACCTGCTGGAGGCAGCCTGCATCCAGCGACGTCCCGCGACCTTTACCAGGTCGTCTGACCACCTAGTGGGTGGACGTCCCACGCTGCGCTTTCCGCTTCGTGGCCTCCAGTTCTCCGTGCTATGTGCCCCGCCCATTGCCACTTCAGCTTGCTAATCCGCTGGGCTATATCGGTTACTTTAGTTCTCCTACGGATCTCCTCATTTTTGATTCGATCTCGTAGGGAAACCCCGAGCATAGCCCTCTCCATAGCTTGTTGAGTGACTTTGAGCCTCCTAATAAGGCCCATAATAAGAGGCCACGTCTCGGTGCCGTATGTCATCACTGGTAACACACAACTATCGAAGACTTTCGATTTGAGGCACTGAGATATTTTGGACGAGAAGACGTCGCGTAGTTTCCCGAACGCTGCCCAACCGAGTTGGATTCGACGATTGATCTCTCTCTCGAAGTTGGACCTGCCTAACCGGACCACTTGTCCTAAATAGACATATTCGTCTACGACTTCGAGAGTCGAGCCCCCAACTCCGATGGGGGTGGGCACAACATGGACATTCGACATGATCTTCGTTTGGTCCATGTTCATTTTAAGACCCACCTGTTGGGAGACTCGATTGAGGTCTTCGAGCATAGTGCTAAGGTCTTCCAGCGATTCTGCCAATATCGTCGGCAAATCGAAGGTGAGTGATATACTCGCCGTTGATGTTGATGCCGAATCCTTTCCACTGCAAGAGCTTGAAGGCGTTTTCCAGCGCGGCAGTAAACAGTTTCGGAGATATGACATCTCCCTGTCTTACGCCTCTCTGTAGTGGAATAGCCTTCGTGCTCTGATCTTGTACTCGGACCGACATGGTGGCGTTGTTGTATATACACTTCAACACTTCGATGTACCGATAGTCAATGTGGCACCGCTGAAGAGACTGTAGCACAGCCCAGGTCTCGATCGAATCAAAGGCTTTCTCATAGTCCACAAACGCTAAACAAAGCGGCAAGTTATATTCCTCGGTTTTTTGTATTACTTGCCGAAGCGTATGAATGTGGTCTATGGTACTAAAGCCTTTTCGGAACCCAGCTTGTTCGGGAGGCTGGAAGTCATCAAACCTGCGTTCGAGACGATTTGTGATGACCCTCGAAAACAGCTTATAAACATGGCTCAGGGGCCTATAGTTCTTCAGCAAAGTGTTATCACCTTTTTTGAAGAACAGTACCACCACGCTCCTGCTCCATGCCTCTGGCGTTGAGCCCTCGAGGAGAACGGAATTTAAGTGCTTCTGAAGGACTTTCAGCATCGGCATGCCGCCCGCTTTCAGAAGCTCTGAAGTGATTCTGTCCTCACCCGGCGCCTTATTGTTCTTAAGTTGTTTCAGGGCCATCTCAATCTCACACAGGTTGATGTCCGGGATATCATCGCTAAAGTGTCGGATTAACTCGGCTCTCGGGTCTTCGGCCGAGCTAACAGCAGGTTCGGCAACCGAGGTGTAAAGCTGTCCGTAGAACCTCTCGATCTTCCTTAATACCTCTGCCCTCGTCGACACTACGCTGCCGCCGTCCGTCTTCAGCCTAGACAACTGGCTTTGCCCAATAGACAAGTCTCTTGCAAACACTTTGGAGCTTCCGTTCCGCTCAATTGTCTCTTTTATGCTCACAGTATTGTGAGCACGGACATTGTGTCGCAAGGACTTCCAGATCCGTCTATTGAGCCGCCTATATGCTTCGGCGTCATCGGAAGACTGCAGCGCCATAGATCGACGTTCGGCCATGAGGTCAAGAGTGTGGATCGAGAGTTTTTGGGGTCTATCTCTACGGCGAGGTCTAAAATACTTAGATCCCACCGTATGGACAGCTTCTACCAAACCGCTGTTTAGCTCGTCCACTGCAAGGTTTTCTTTGAGACAATCAAAGCGATTTGCCAGCTCAAGTTGAAAGCTCTCGGGGTTTTGGATATGGGCGCGAGTAGGTCGGAGCGTAGATTTCATCAAGCGACGCCTTTCTAATTGGACATTGATGGTCAATGTGCCTCTAACCATTCGGTGATCACTGCCTGTTTTCACCCTGTTGATCACAGAGACATCACTGAACATCCGTCTATTCGTCATCAAGATGAAATCTATCTCGTTTCTCGTAGAACCGTCAGGACTCAGCCAGGTCCATTTCCTGTGAGGCGGCTTCTGGAAGAAAGAGTTCATCGCAAAGAGTCCCTCTTTCTCCAGAAAGTCGGCCAGCCTCTGACCCCTGAGGTTCCGTTGCCCATGTCCAAATTGCCCCACTTTCAGCTCTGCATCGCTTCTCATGACCAACTTTGCGTTGAAGTCCCCCATAACAACATTGAAGTAGGTTTTGGAAGTATGTATGGCCCGACTTATGTCCTCATACATCTCCTCTACTTCTTCATCTGGATGTGTCGAGGTCGGCGCGTATACCTGTATGACCTGCAGCGAATATCTTTTTGATATTCTGTGTATAAGGTACACTACCCTGCTCGACACATTTTCGATGGATACGGTGTTGTTTATGAGAGACCTGTGGACGAGAAATCTGACACATAAAAAACATAAAAGCAGGTTACCGGACTTCAGGGTTATCGTGTCCTCCCCGATTCTCCGGACTTCCGACAACCCCAGAATGTCCCAGTGTAACCCACTCAATTCTTCTTCCAGTTCGACAATCTTCTCGTCTGTCCTCATCGTGCGTATGTTGTGTGTTACCAGGGCCAGTCGTCGTCGGGGGTGGTAGCCGGGGCCAACCCGGGGATTCTTAGCACCCCCTGCCCCGCCGTAACCATGTCCGCTACCGTAGCCAGGAATAGCGGGACTGCCGGGAACTGGGGGCCTGGTCCTGATTTCGCTCATTTTGAGGTTATTGCCAATACTTGCCACGCTTGGCAGGCGGGTTGGCGAGCGCAAGAGGGGACTCGAGTTGATGACGCTGCTGCCCGTCCTTTCCCCGGTTGATGACTCAACCGGGGAAAGGAAATATAGTTTGTGGGTAAAGGATATTATGGGAAAGGAAAATATGGCCTGTAGGAGTGGATACTGCAGTCACGGAAGGTAAGGTTGGTAGTGACTAAGTAGCTCGGGGGGCCGAGGTCGCGTACTCGTAGCACCTATTCTAGGACAAGCCATGACCACTAGATAGGAGCATCCCTGACCATACTGAACATAAACCATAACAATAAATACAATACATTAATTTATTAGACAACACCTACATTTTTGAATTTATCGCGTCCTGTCATAGCGCGTCTAAATACGGCGCCTAGGACGGAGCGCCAAAGCGCCGCGCGAAATTCATTCCATAGATAATGATATTAAAACTCAAAGTACGGTGGCTCACGCGCTCCCTTAAAAAGGCGGAACAACGCACATTTATCTATCCTTTTCTCTCTCGTGTCCTTTTACGAGGCTTTTGGCAACGCGCTCCACGTACGGGTGAAATGGTGTACTAGACGCTACGAATGTATAGGTATAGCTATTTTTGTATAGCTTTTTCTGTGAGACCAAATGCCCGGCTTCGTGGAGTGAAGTGTAAGTACGTTTCGTGGTCGTTACGTTATTATTTGTTATTGTTGTTTAGTAAATATATTTATTGTTATTAAGTTAAGTTGTTTCGTATTTAAAAATATTTTTAATAATTTAGTGCAAGTAATATCGGTACTTTTTAATAACTTATAATTGCAGTTTATAATTTATAGTAACGTTATTTTTACGTTTCATTTCGCAATTCTGAACGAATTCCTACTAACTTCATAAGTATTTTGACATTTTGCAATTGTGAATACTTCTGTTAATGATTATTTTTTTATGTTATATAAGATTTTTGTTTCTAAAATGAGTTGTATTGTTTCCTCTGATGGTTATAGTGTGATAATGAAAGTGTTCGTTGCCGGTATAAAGGTAATTTAATTCAATTATATTGAAAAAGAAACTGGCGCGAAAACAATGCCGGGTTTGTGCATTTCTTATATTCGTGGTAAATCACGAGAGGTATTTTATCAGTTTAGTTTCATAAACTACGTAATTTGATTTCTACATGCTCCCCTTCGTATATGATATTATTAATGTTATTAATATGTTATGTTGGATAAAATATAATCATTGCAATAACTTAGGTGGCTCTTTCAAAAGGCATGTTATTACTTAATTCTTAAAAACTTAACGTTAATGAATTAATAATAATAATTTATGTCCGCATTTTCGGGTAACTGCGAAGTCAAACACGGCACCATAATATGTTCCATTTCATATGGTGTTCCATTTCATATATGCCGACATTCCACTAGCACAACGATAGCTCGTTGTGCTAATGGAATGTCGGGTATTATAAATGAAGTGCTCAGTAGGTTAGTGCAATAAACAGTTACGGTTGCATGTCCACAAGTAATCTATATTTGTATTAATCCTAATATTGTATTGATTATGTGTTAAGTCTGCCGACGTACATTCGTTTTTTTTATTCTTAGTGGTTTTTCCTTCTAAATCAATATTCATTACACCTAAAACAAAATATTGGGCTTGCCCTACTCCAAATCCCTAGGCACAGTATAGACTTCTAAAAGGCAAGACTCACCTTTGGACTTATTATTCATCACTAACTCCTTGTTTTTCAGTGCAGCTCGTTTCTTTGCAATTGTCTAAAATAATTAATAAATTAATACATACACAAGCTTAGTCTTGTATTGTTGTGGGGGGAAGCAGAAACATATAATGATAGTATAATGTCCTCCACATTGCACTGAGTTTATTTCCATCCCAAAATGTGATAGAGGGCAAGCCTGATAGTACTGGATAGGAATTCTAATCGAGACAATTCATATGAGATATCTTCAATCGAAAACAACACGTAAATTGGCTATTAATGGGATTCGAACACGGGTACGTGACTGATCCACAGCCCTTACTCACAACGCATACATGCTAGACGAAGCGCTAGTTTTAATAATATCTCAAATTTTACATCAAAGGCCTGTCGATAAACTTAATGCGACGCATTTTGATACATTTAGTTCTCCCTGCGTGCCGGTAGGGGCGCTGTACGTTATTATAAATTATGATGATCATTGATCGGCCAATACAAGAGGTATTGGCCCATCGATTATAGACTTAGTTACTTACAATATCATACAAGTTGTTTAAATCTTCAATAAGCTTATATTCCTTCTGTTCAAATCCGGTTAGTTTTCTTATAAATTTGAATCGCAACCAAAACTTTGTATACTTTATTCCTAAAGAAAGAAATATTGAGTCCACAGCCTGACAATACTTTTTCAGAAATTCTTCATCTTCCATTGAGTCTATGCCCATTGACGTAACTAAAATAACAATATGTGTTCTATTATGATGCATTTATACAATGTATTTTCATAAACAGTACCGCAAATTAGTACCATTATTTTAAAGATTTCTATGAATAGTGCTAAATTAAGGCTCTACATGTTTTGTAAAGGAAAATTGGACTTGAAGCATAACATTGTTTTCAATATTATGGAACCTCTTATCTGACACTGATACATATTACCACGATATTAGTTA
The DNA here is from genome assembly GCA_033459515.1 of Theretra japonica. Classification (NCBI taxonomy): domain Eukaryota; kingdom Metazoa; phylum Arthropoda; class Insecta; order Lepidoptera; family Sphingidae; genus Theretra; species Theretra japonica. The sequence goes on from CM065928.1 coordinate 5,810,686, forward strand.
TAATGAAATCTAGGGAAATCGTGAACTTTGACGATCGTTGGCAGTCTATTTTGCCGACATCAGGTTATTATAGTGAACTTTCCAAGTAATTACAATTGAAATCATTATTTATATGTTACGTGCACTTTACTCACTACAGAACGAGATTAAAGCATTTTTCTTTAAATAAGGCACAACATCAAAGCTTCCTTTGCCCACTTCATTTGATAGATTCCGGACTAGTAGCCTCGATTGGCTGTTGAAAATGCCAAGGTATCCGTGCAGTATTGTAAGACTAAACGCTGGCGAGATCAGCTGTCGATGATGTTTCCAAATGGCACCTGTAAAATACAATAATTTCATGAGACGAATCTTAAAAAAGCTTAAAGCTGCAAGTCAAGTAGATCGGCTCTGTAATGGTGACAGCAATGTTCCACAGAAAACTGATGTGAACTAATAGCTTTGCTGTTACCTTATTATGTAGGGCTGCCGAAGACCTAAATCTAGTGGTAGGATATTCCTACCCACTTGCACTAACAAACGATCCTTCATGATGACCCATATACAGGCTATATCAAGTACGCTACCGAAGCCAGGTGGAAATTTAGTGACCCTGTATAATCCAGATTGCCTGGCGCGGCGAGAGACAGCTATTTGTCTATATAAAAAGTCTTTTCAAAACAACGCACATCAATCCAGGTAAATCATATGAGTAATATTCTATAGAATTTGGCTTGGCCTACCTAGTAATGAAATAAAAATTAACGGTTCACAGCCCACACATATTATGATGTCTAGACCAATGGAAATTGTCATCAAGCCCATATACTTCGAACACGTACCTACCTGAAGCGGTTACGAGTCCATTCCCGAGCCAAGGTTTTGCCCAGTTGTAGATGGCCGACTTATAAACGCATTCGTTTGCTACAGTCATCACATCGTCAGGATCTGTGAGTACTGCAAACAATCGAAGTTATTATGGAATCGTAAGCAATTTCATTTTGTAATAGCTATTCAAAGAAATCTGCCAAAGCGTTTTAAAATGAAGGTAATTGAAATTAGAATAAAACATTCAACAAAGTAAAAAAATGTTGAACACCTTAATGATAGAATACGGCATTAAATCTTCCTATGATAATCATAGGTTCGTTCAAAAATGCCAAAACTGCTAAATTCTCGGCTGAAAACCGATCATTCCTCAATATCCCATCCGCAAAATTACACGTGTATTCATTTTTAATCGACTTCAAAAAAGGAGATTATCAGTTCCATGTGTATGTATGTAATTAATTGTTATGGTATAGCTATACTATGCAAGAATTTGAAATAATAGAAAGAACCTTTATTATTATTGTCATAGAATCTAATAATACTAAGCACTGAACGAGACGTTTGGTGTTAAGTATGTCCATGTTCAGTAATTTCATGGATACAATATCCTTCAAAAACATTAGTGCTTATTTACTGCTGTCTGGTAGCAGAAATAGTTAACACAAAACGCTGAGTAAGTACTACACAAACGGATGTTCGCATCGGGGGATCTAGCACATCTAGGCAGTCATTACATATTTTATTAAAAGTTTAACTTACCATACAATGGGATATGTGCCAGCATAATACGGATAACTCCGCCCTTTTGAGTACATTCACGAGCCCATCGCAGTAAATAGTGGCAAAACCCTAAAAAAAACATTATTTAAGTTTCATAACGACAATCCGCAACATGCGTAGGCTATAGACCGAAAAATCTAGGGATACTAGGTCTAACAATCTATTTTTACCGACTTTTCATTGGAAAAACATGATTCGCATGGTTTTTTTTTTGTGAAGACGGCGAAACAACCGGAGCTGCTGATATAAATAGATAGACACAATCAAAAGGTTTGTTAAAAATACACTTACGTTCAGAATCTGAAAAAAAATGAGGATATATATGTCCTATAATAGGAAATACGCCGGAGTAATACGGGGGCGCGTGCGGGTCGGCATGTGTGCGCATGCGCCATGTCCACCACGCGAACAACAAACAAGCAGCGCACAATAACAACAACAACATCGTGCTCTACACACAAGTTGTACTATATTGCATACTGTATACTGTACAAGTACTATATTGCATCTTAACTATTTATATACTATGTTGCAGAAACGACGTATTTAGTATACAGGATGAATTTTTCAAGTAGGCACGAATAGCTAAACCCGAAACTATGAGGAACAGCGAAAAATACTCAAAGGTGTCACGAGCTCGAATTTGAAAAAAGCTAAAACTTTATAATTGGACTTTTAAAAAATCTATATTCCTCGCGAGATATCGAGCCCGTGGATTTTAAAGCAAAAACACATCGCTGGATTAGATCATTCGATCATGTTGGATAAGAATCAAATTATGGGAATTAACAAGATACCGCAAACTTTTTCATTTATAGCATAGGTACCTACCGGCAAACGAGCAAACAGGTCAACTAATGGTAAGTGATCACTGCCACCCATGAACATACACAACGCTTGGATCAAAGATGTGTTGCTGGCCCATTAAATCGGGAGGGGAGCGGGAAGGAAATAGGATGGGAAGAGGAAGTGGGAATCCAGAAATCTCACTCACCGAACGAAACGCGACAGAAAAGCTGTCGCTTCACGTCGACCTTCTGTGAGACAGTGGTACCACCCCGGACTAGCCTAGCCATTCATGCTCAGTCATCACTTATAATAGCGTAGCTTTAACGCAATAGAAAACTAAAGCAAAGAGGTGATTTTCGGCAAAATGCATTTTTTCTTTCCTTACCTTAACCCCTAATCTACCTCTTTGCATATTCGTATCTGCCCTGATAAACTGACTACTTTAAACCGAATACCGTAACCCATGCAATTGTGTTACGTTCCGAGGTTATGTATGTATCCTGTTTTGTATGCATGTATATCTATACCTGTACTGTATAATATATCCGCATACAGAATATTTGTCTAGTGTCTGATACTCTATTCTTAACTTTTTCAGCCTGTATAAGAGATTTTTTTTTCTGTGCCCAACAAGGTCCACATTACATATCTATAAAACTGTAACATCTTTATAGATCAATAAAGATATGGAATATTGGGTATTGAGACATAAAACGTTTATGTTGTTAAAATTACTCTACGCACTTAATGTATGCAGTATACCCTCATTGATCTTTAAGCTATACGTTCTTAGCTGTTAATGATGTACAAGGTTTGATTGCGGGTCGAAAGGTTCTTCTTTATAGTAATTATGAACTGCATGCTATTTATGTATGCTGACAGTAACAATTTGAGCGCCTAAAGGATACTTCCTACAAGAGTTTATCTAAGCGAAGGTGAGGCACGGCTAATGAACAGTAACACCGTAATTCATAATTATTTTTGTTGACTAACCATATCACCGTCGGTGGTAACATACACAAAATGTAGATATTCAACCTGTTTCGTATGTTAGTGGGATTTTTAAATTCGCTACATACATATATACTTACATACATAAACTCACGCCTTTTTTCCCAGAGGGGGTAGGCAGAGGTTCTCCTGGTAGTAACCAGGATACCCACGTTTCGCCTTGTCTGTTCCGTCCCGCAATGTGATAGGGGGCGAGCCTATCACCATATCGGGCACAAATACCTGACTCCGGGCAATGAATAGAAAAATCTAATATCACTTTGCCCGACCCGGGCTTGAACCCGAGACCTCAGCCGTAGAGTACCGTAGAACAACTACGCCACGGAGGCAGTCCTGCACGGAGGAGTCAGTAAATTCACTATAAGGGTGTATTTACAGTCACATGGGTCATATTTTGTAATTTTCCCTTTTTATTTTTGTTTGCGAGTGAATGATCAACACTGTAGCCAGTTTCAACAGTAACACAGCCGTGACACCACAATAAGATCGAGTCATGTGTCGTGGATATCGGAAACTACGACAGACTTTTCGGGCTTACAACACCCAGACGCAAAACAAATACTTGTGGTTCACACAACCATTTGTTTCGGTGCGGGGATCGAACCCACAGTCAACTGCGCCACGGAGGGTATCTAAACCGCTACATAATCATCATTTAAATTTTATTTTTATATTTCTAAATAATCAACGGCTACATTTTTCAGTGTTGATGTATTGATAATCAGAAATAAGAATCAATAAGTCATAAATCACTACACAGTATAAAACAAAGTCTCATCCCGCTGTCTGTCTGTCCCTGTGTATACTTAGATCTTTAAAACTACGCAATTTATTAATTGATTTTGATGCGGTTTTTTAAGGAGGGTTTATACGTATAACACATATACAGGTCCCAGTTTGTATGAAAAACAATATGTATCTGGTGTGGAGTGGAATCAAAAAACATCTGCGCCCAGGCGAAGCTGGGACGAGCCGTTAGTTTTATATAAACCGGTTCGGAAAAGTAACTACATCAAAACTCATGGTAAGTGCAGTCCTGCCTAGACAGATCAGCGGCAGTCGATTATTATGTACTCCTTCATGCCTTGCTATTAAAACATATCAAGCACATAAATAACTTCACTTTTACAGTATTTCGACTATAGTTATTTACTAAATTCCTGCAAACTTTTAACGACTAGGCCCATAACATTTTAAAACACGTCGAAGGATCCAAGATTGTAGAAAGAATATACCCAAGAAATTCTTACACATCGTCTCGGTACGGCAGCAATACTAACTCTTGCTTCAAGCTCGAGTGATAGTAACCAGGAAATTGTAGTTCAAGACACAGTTCTGATGAGGAAGGAACATTTCTTCAGAGATTTTACTGTGATTTATACCTAAGACAATACGTGATACCCCTCTGCAAGTTGAAGTTGCAGCGAATACAAGTAACTTGTGACGTTTGTTATCATATCCATAGCTTTAATATGAAGCTAAGTATAATCACCTATTATTTTTGTTATCAATGAGAATGGCTAGAGGAACTGATAGTGTATTGTATTGTATTGTATTGTATTGTATCAGCCCATATACGACCCACTGCAGGGCACGGGCCTCCTCTACAATCGAGAGTACGATTGAGAGTGGTTAGGCCATATAGACCACCACGCTGGCCTAATGCGGGTTGGCGGACTTTTACATACCGTAGAAATTAATACAAATCGCTATGGTATGCAGGTTTCCTCACGATGTTTTCCTTCAACGTTATAGTGCGTGGTGATTGACTATCAATACACACATGACTCCGAAAAGTCAGAGGTGTGCCCTGGGATTTGAACCCGCGACCACCGCGAACATGTAGGCAGCCGCGTCTGGTCCGTTTACCAACAGGCCACCACGCACTACATAGTGATAGTGTATACGTTGCCTAAATAGGTCTGGACCAAAATAAAACAGCATAGCCAGTAATAAACCTTGCTTGACCCCCGGGAACAGAATGCGAAGCACAAACCCTTGCGCTCTCTACCGTCCGTCAGCCAGAACGTATATTAGTCATATATTTTAGATTTGTGCCCGATATGGCGATGGGCTCGCCCCCTATCACATCGTGGGATGGATTATACAAGGCGAAACGTTGGTGTTCTAATAGCACCTCTGCCTACCCCTTCTGGTAAAAAGGCGTGTGTTTATGTATGTATGTATGTATGTATGTATGTATATTTTACACCGGTCGTCGTAGAACGTACGCCAAAACGCTTATTACAAAAAAGGTCAAAGGTTCAATGTTATGAAATTGCAAATCTATTCAATCCATTGTTAAACGTTTAAATGGTAATACAATTAATTGTAGCCTCTAATTTTAATTTGGTTATATCTATGAGTTGCCCTTGTTTATATACCATTGTGGTCAGACGACCTGGTAAAGGTCGCGGGACGTCGCTGGATGCAGGCTGCCTCCAACAGGTCACTGTGGAAATCATTGGGAGAGACCTATGTTCAGCAGTGGACTTCCTTTGTCTGATGGATGATATTCCATTTTAGCTTCGTTTTTAAGATGCGAAAAGTTGACACGCCCAATTGTTCCGTATGCGGTGTAATAGAGGACTTAGAATCATAGTTTCTGTGAATGCAGCCTGTACAAAGACGTACCGCTTTCGTTGAAAATAATTGTTTATTAGAATATTTTATCATCTCCGTTATCGAAGCTAAAATGCTTTATAAAATAATTATTACGGGTTTAAGATTGCTGGGTGGGTGACTGCTTTGATGTATATTTTTTGCGCGTTTTGATTGTATTCCTCTAATATTAAGTTTAACGGTGAAGGAAAACATCGTGAGGAAACCTGCATACCGTAGCGATTTTTAAAGAATTCCTACGATATGTAAGTCCGCCAACCCGCATTAGGCCAGCGTGGTGGACTATATGGCCTAACCGCACTCAATCGATTCTCTCGATTGTAGAGTAGGCCCGTGCCCAGCAGTGGGACGTATAGGGGCTGATAAAAAATATATATATATATTAAGTTTTGCTTAAATATATACATATGTACATGAAATGTTTCTGTATGTAATAACGGAGGTGAGGTTTTCATGATTGAAAAACCTCCTAACAAAAATAATGAAAAACAAAATGTATTATTATGAGTCTATTTTGGTATGATATACATACATATGCATATGACTTGCACTAGAGGGCCAGCAGCGACTGGATGCATAAAGCAGCAGACCGGGCTCTGTGGCGTACCTTGGGAAAGGCCTATAACCAGCATTGGACTGCAACGGGCTTATGATAATGATGATGATGATATGTATATCTAAATATTTATTGTTATTTATATTTCGATTATCTCTTATTTGTTGGAGCTTATATCCTTGGTATTCTAGATGGGCCTTCATTATTTTCCTTTTCTTTTATTAATTCAAAGGTTTTCGGCAAGAAATCGCCTAGAGCTATAAGACTGTAATCTGTACTTTTTGATAATTTGTAATTTCTTTTAAGTGCTTCTCCTTTTTTACGCAGTTAAGAATAAATCTATACATATAAATTTGTAACCGATCGATGTCTGAACATGGAAGATAAATGAGAAAAACTGATATGGGGGGACTATATTAACGTAATAGAAACCAAAACAATGATTTTTAGAAATTTTGTCTGTTTGTCTATTTGTTTGTGCGGTTGTGTGCGATGAACTCAGAAACGGTTGAATGGATTTAGATAACATTTGATACAGAGGTAGCTCACACTCTGGATTAACACTTAGGCTACTTTTTATCCCGAAAAATGTAGTGTTCCCGTGGGATGAGGGAGGAATTCCGATGTATTTGGTACTTTCTTGTACTTAAAGGGATGGGATGGGACTGGATTACATATTTTGAGAGAGAATGAGACGCGACAAGACGGGATATAACGGGACCGGACGGGATGGGATTTTTTTATAAAGATACGCACGCCAACGGAATTGCGGGCAGAAGCTAGTAAATAAATAAACGTCATCTACATAATAATAAACGGAGTAATAACTTTGTAATCCTATTTATGAAAATGACGCATACAAAGTATGAAAGGGCATCATAGGCCGTTAAGGGTACAAAAACGGCCCCGGAAAGATATCTGGTTGATCTTTTGAGATTATGTTCGTACTGATAAGATTTGTTAATTTTGTAAACATCTCTCTACCTAATTTGGTTTACGAATAAATCGAATAAAAAGAAAAATCATAAATATTTTTTTGGTAAACGACTGAATCGATTTAAGTGAAAAGACATGCACAAGGCACGATTTCTGTCGTGGGCGCCTATAACACATTAAACGGGCGTCCAGACAAAGACGTAAGTGGGGGAAAATTTGTTCCCCTCTGAACGGGACCAGACAGCGTTTCCTCTTGACACAAACTCTTGAAACAAAACAGTGAAAAGACATCAAATAGATTTTCCTAGTCTTTATTAAAAAAAAAATACAAGCCTTCATATTTAGTATAATTATGGAAAACACGCTTTTTTTTGTGTCATGATGATAACATCTTGGTGCTGTTACAAGTTTATTTTTTTTTTCCTTTTTCAATGTAGAATACCTCCTACAGTTCTAAAATTTATAGTAGAGGTTTGGATTGGTCACGAAAATAAAAATCGATTTTATGCAGGGCGACGTAGTAAAGTCCGGATGACAATTTTTTTAAACTTTATATTTACTAGACTCGGAAATGATTGGCGGTAAATTCTGAGGAGAGACGTCGCGTTCACGTCACAGGACAGCGGGCATCGCGGGCCAACAAATAAATAAATAAATGACCTTTGGTAAAATTTGTGTTGGAAATTCATTACCTACAGTAAATAATTAAATCGTTCAAGCGTGAGGCGAGCTACCAATATAGGGTGGTCTGTTTTTCTTTGACAGGTGACGTAATACAACAATATTTAAATAATCCACATATGATTAACAAAGAATAAGTAAGATATGGGCCAGCATGTCGTCGCCTTTCCTTCCCGCCCGTTGTTTGACGATACCATTAAATTAATGTTTTCGGGATTATCGAAAAAAAAATACGCGAGCAATAATATGTTTTTGATTGCACCAAATTGAAAAAAAATGAGTACCATTACCATGAATTCAAGAAAATCGAAATGGTGGAAGCGCGTGAATTGGCTAGTTATAAAATTATGATTTTTGGTGTGGAGTTGGGCAAAAGAATTTTTACACCCGGGCGAAGCTGGACTGGGCCACTATTAATTAATAATAATAGAACATACAAATCATGAATGCCGATCGCCGGGAAACCTCTAAATTTTAGGTTGGGGAAACATCTTCGCATTTTATATGAAAACTTAAGACATTTTTTGTTCAAAGTTTATTTACATTGAATTACGGTATATATGGTGTATTTCGTTCGGCAATTTTCTGCCATCTTACATCAGAAATTTTAGTACTTCTGATCGAAAAAACGCGACAAGTATTTTTAGCAGTCCTCTCTGAATGTTAACCGAACACTTCCTAAAGAATTCTGAAGATACTGGAGAAGGTGAAAATCCAAATGTGCAAGGTCAGGCCTATATGGCGGATGCATCATATAGCCCTGACCCTTTGCATAACACCTCCCAGCCAAAAGCTCTTAATTTTAACTGAGTAGCTAAATATGTATATGTCTACTGTCTAGCGTTATCGTGACGTAAGATCACACACTTTTTATTGATCAATTCTGGCCGCTTTCACTCAACTTCTTGCTTTAATCTGATAAATTGTTAGCAGTACAGATTTTAATCGATGGTTCTGCCGAACGCGGCGGTAAAAGCTCATAATGAACAATACTCATTCAATCCCACTACACATACATCGCCTGATTTGCCACAGTCTGTGAAGCTGGACCGGCTTTTGACCACGATTTTTTTTATTGTGTAAGTCTGGCAATCGAGCAAACAGGTCATCTGATGGTAAGTGATCACTACTAGCCATGAAAATTCACAACGCTGGATCATGGATGTGTTGCCGGCCCAATTGGGAGGGGAGCGAGAAGGGAAAAGGATGGGAAGAAGAAAGGGGTATTGCGCATCCGGCAATATCACTCATCGAACGAAACGCGACCGCTGAGCTGTCGCGTCACGTCGCTTTCCTGTGAGACAGTGGTACCGCCCCAAATAACTGTGCCCACTCATGCTGAGTCATGACTGACACCAGTGTGGCTCTACCACTTCCAAAAAAAATTGAAGTAAACCTTCTTTACGCACGCTTGACTTGGGGAGTAAGCTGGTGAATGAGTGACAAGAGCGTTACGAAAAGACCTGTGATCGGGCGAGTAAAACGAAAGTTGAGAGGGAGACAAGTTAGTGAAGATAGAAAGAGAGAGAGTTACGTTTCCTATATATAAGTCATAGCTATGAAGACAGAAAATACGTTTCTCTCTTCCATGTTCTCAACAAAACATAGCTTGAAACAACATTATTTTTTTAATGTCATTAAACCTAACCAGATATAAATAGTATCTACAGTTAAAAACATTTTACTACAAGTTCATACATACTATATGCTAAAATAATTTTTCGTTAAAGTATTACAAATGATCATGCTGTATATTATACGCATGCCATATTTCCCACACATTTAAAAATAAAAAAGGTTATAAATATTAAGTCGGCCATATTAGGCAACTTATAATGTCAACACGACGCGACTTTTGAAAGTGACAAACAATTGTACAACGATGTTCATTTATTTAGTGTTAGCACTTGTGTTGGGTGTCTTAGTTTGGAGAGGAATTAAAAGGAAAGCAGATTTAAACTTGCCTCCAGCGTATCCTGGAGGATTACCAATATTAGGACATGCGCACATCCTCAGATTTTGGACTGATGACACTAAAGGTGATCAATAACGTTGGCAATTTTATCTTTTATTATTGAGGTTTTCGGTCGAAAACAAGGACTTTGAATATTAAGTGGTCCTTTAAAGTCTAGATAATCTTATATATAAAACAAAGTCATGTTTCTTCTAACACTTACCTGCAACTCGAGAACGGCTGGACCGATTTTCGTAGTTTTTCATTTGTTGTATTTGTCTCCGTCCCGAATAGCAGAATAACTATTAAAAAACCCACGATATAATATCCCTCCAAAAATCGATGATTGAGAAGAAAAATGTAAAATTTACTATGAAGACTTGTTTTAAAAATTAGGTCATTCGCAAGTAAACATTTAATAAAAGGTAAACCTACGAAAAAAATACCAATTGTAGTAGAATTTGAGAATCATGATAAAATGCGTCAATTTTAGATTAAACTTGCTACGAGCACTATAGCACATATTTTTTTAGTACGACGCGTCAAAGTTGATCAATAAACAGTCGAAATTCGAAATTCCTTCTATGAGGAATTTGGTCATATTTCTTAAAAAATAGACACGCTTTGATTGGTCAAAGTAGACTTTTTTCAATGTTAACTAGAATGGTTGTTACTTGAAAACTATGGAATATACGGCAATATTTTTTCTTGTTGCTGTGCCGTCATAACCTGGTACTTTACCCAGTTCTCGCTTTACGTTGAGTTTCGGGACACCCTGTATATATTAATATTATTATATTATTTATTAAATCGATAACAGAAAAATATACAAATGTTAGACAATAGTATGAACGCAATATGGAAAATATGTCTAGAATTCAAAAGACAAAAAAATAATAATTTGAAGGATAATAGCAAATCATTATGAGAATAAAACATTAATTTAATTCTTTATCTTTATTTTAAAGCTAACTCTTGCTATGATTATTTTGCTGTTATTAATTTGTACAATATATTTCACCTTTTATTATTATACATAATTAATATACAACAATTTTAATGTTAAAAAATCATTGTAATGTAAAAGATATACATGGTATTCAAATCTAATTTATTTAATGACATAAACTTTGACCTTGTATTGTTACAACGACCGCCCGGTTACGTCAACCAATTCGCTCCATACGGATCCTTTAGTTCACTACGTAGTTACACGAAAATCTAACAGATGTCGCGATTTTCACGGCCATCGTATTGATATTCCCAATGTACTGGACGGCCTATCATAGTTTTTTAAATCAATGTATCTGATGATTGTTTTCGTTTCTATTGCGTTCATACACTAATACTATTATGGGGAGGCTCATAATAGTTTTTCCTAATGTCTTCCATATAAGTACAGACATCGATCAGTTACTTATAACAATCTATTCATATAATAACTTTGTAACCGATCGATGTATGTACATGGAAGATAAAAGAGAAAAACTAATATGGTGGACTATACTACTGTAAAAGTATCAAAAACAATGATTTTTTAGAATTTTCGTCTATTTTCTATGGATTGCGATGAAATTTGGTACGGAGGTAGCTGACACTCTGGATCAACACTTAGGCTACTTTTTATCTCGAAAAATTTAGTGTTCCCGTAGGATGACCGGAGGAATTCCGATATATTTGTTACTTTTTTGCACTCATATGGATGGGATGGGACTGGATAACATATCTTGAGTGATAATGAGACGGGATAAGGCGGGATACAACGGGGCGGGACAGGATGGGATATTTCATAAAGATAACCACGCACCGGAACTGCGGGAAGAAGCTAGTACATAATATGTTCATGAACCAAGGTATTCAGTGTATATTTTATTCCTTTTTTTAGGTTTGTGGTGTGCCATAAAAGAAATATGTGAAGTTACCACAACACTTGGAGGAGTAACGCGTATGGCTTTGCCACTGGCTGAATATATAAGTAATTACAAATTCTTTTAGTTATTTATAGTCTATTAGTATACGATATGGGGGCTTTGCAGCGTAATTCAAATGAAGATACTACGGAACAGAAAACCTCTAGGAAATAAATTACCAGAAAACCAAGCATGGAGCTGATTCGATGGTGGTTTATTTACCCAGTATATCCGGCAGATAAATAAGTGTCTAGTGACAGGTAGCACCACTAGTATTGAGAGGACTCCTGTACTGCAACCATGACTCCATTTACACAGCGTTAGTGTTTCTTAAGTATATTACAAAAAGTTATATATTTAAGTGCCTTGATGGTGTAGTTGTACTACGGTATTACAAAGCTGAGGTCTCGGGTTCGAATCCCGGGTCAGGCAAAGTGATATTGGATTATTCATTATCAGCCCGGACTCAGGAATTTGTGCCCGATATGGCGATAGGCTCGCCCCCTATCACATCATGGGATGGACCACTTAAGGCGTAACGTGGGAAGCACCTCTGCCTACCTCTTCTGGGAAGAAAGGCGTGATGTTTATGTATGTATATACTTAAGAAAGCAGCGGTAGCCGCTTTCCGTCTGCCTATAACGGCAAAAAAATCAAAATTTTATATTTTTAATTTTAGGCATTACAGATCCTGAAGACATTATCACGGCAGCAAATGCGTGCTTGGATAAGAATTATTGTTACGAATTCCCCAAATGTTGGCTTGGCGATGGTTTATTAACTGGAAATGGTAATTCATAAAATTAATTTATTACTCTTATTTTTTCTTCAAGTACTCACTAATTTCATACCCACTTAATTGATTGTGCACCATGATTATCAGCCATGTTACTTATACAATTTTCATTGATTTTACGATCAACTATCTAGCTTACATTTTCCCTTCCAATTAAAATCGAATGAATCCTACATCGAGCAAATTAAGTTTTTTTTATCATAAAACTCTCACAAATGTTTAATTATAATCTGAAAACAGATTTAGGACCTCGCCGTTCATGCAAAAAGAATTCGAAAATTATTTTAATGTCAGTAAGGTTTTCGTCGTCATCACCTTCAGCCAAGTGAACGGCTCTGAATTTAACGACTTCATGCAAACTGAATTAGGATGGGTGGACGTCTGACTCTGCGCTTTGTTGTACGTGACCTCCGCTTGAGAACGTTTTGGCCATCAAACATCACTTCTACATGCTATGTGTTTTATAACTAAGAATTTTGTCTTTCAGCTACAATCTGGAAGCGACATCGTAAATTGCTAAATCCATCGTTCAACCAGCAAGTTATCGATAGTTTCATGAGCATTTTCAATATGCAGTCCAAAAAATTGGTTCACGAACTCGAAGGACAGGTTGGCAAAGGATATTTCCGTCACCACCAGTATTTGGACAGCATAACTTTAGAAAGTATTTATCGTAAGTACAACGTTACAAATATAAAGACAAAGTTAATAGAAATCATAGAAAGCAAATTATGGCACAATGACTATGTGGCAACAAGGGTAGCTTCCGGCTGTTAACCGTGTCTTGTCAACGCCCAATTCATGAAAGACTTACATTATCATACTAATATCATAATACTTACATTTGATTTTCATTAATAGGTTATTTTTGATACAGTGTATAACATATAACGTTTGCCAAATGTTCCGCTATAAGACTATTGGCATAGACCTCTTTCATCCATTTTTGATCATTTCAGTCCGCTGAACTTCTTATGCAATGTGAACCCAAGAAATGCATTCGTCTCCCCATCTCCTTGTTGGTCGTTCATGCCTTTTAACATCGTCTCTGGTATACCCCAGGACTAGTTAGATCCCCATATTTTTATTTCAGCATTAATATTCTCTCCAACTCCATTAAATTATTATGTAATTATTATTACCAACATTTAATTACCAATTCCGCTGTTTAACTGTCCCTTGTTTCCTGCTCTTATTTCAGAATGTTTATTCTAACCCCTGTGTTTTACTCCCATCATATTTCTCTCCATTTCTTGTTTTAGCTAGTTAGTTTTAGGCGATTGTTTTCAGTGAGATAGTTTTCAGCTGGATAAATATCCTATATGCAATTCGCTTATTCCAGAAACAGCAATCGGCATTAATGTCGACGATGAGACGAAACTAAATAAAAAAGCTTTCACCAATGCTGAGTCTACATTGCAGAATATTGTCGCACAAAGATTTCAAAAATTCTGGATGCATTTTGAATATATTTATAAATTTTGTAGTTTAAAACAAAAACAGGACAAGGCTATTAAGGTGATTAGTGACACGTATGATATTGTGAGTATTTGTCAAATTCAATAACATATGTATTATATACATGACACGTGTTTTTAAAATATGTATCAGTTTATCTACTAATAAACCCAGAGCCGCAGACCGGGCATACGTATACTTTATCTACGAGTATAACTTATGATAAATTAAAAGATTCGCGATGATGCCATCTGAATTTCTGCTAATTTAAGACGAAATTACATTCCAACCTTGCTTAACATGACTCAAACCATTGAAAAGTCTTACAAACAATGTCTTAGTTTAATTTCCATCTCATTAACATTAGGTTACATGACAAGCTCTTTCTTAATTTCAGGTCATGGACATAAAAAAGTCAACTGGGATCAAAGAACAACAGAAAGGTAAATTTTATTTTATTCTTTAAAAAACGAAGATAATTGATAAAGGAGACTGTCCCTCACACCCACCACTGCAACTCCTGTAAGCCAGAATCAACAGTGGCACGCATTGTAATGACACCGAGCATTGAAGCTCAGCGATTCTACGGGAATGTCTAACTTGTCTTTAACCCGCAACGAAATCAATAATAAAGTTAAATTAATAGGAGGAGTTGGAAATAAGATAATTGATAAAGTATGAAGTTAGATTTAAACTCTACCCTGCTGGATAGATATTAATTGTACCTAATAAAAGAATAATTATCTCACAACCCCGGTTTCATATTATCATAATAACTCACGAATACAACTACTAACTAGATCTAACATAGACGTTAGTTCTAATACAATTCTGTTGGTAATACATGGTGAATTAACGAATGATTTTTCTGTACCTAGTAAAAGATCGGCATACAACAACACACATCCAAGTCATCTGTTCCAATTACTTGCTAAGAATATTTATTTTTCAACAAACCAAGCAGTTATGCGGATTTAGATTTATCAAAATCGGGCTTGTGTCTCGTCTCAGCATTTTTCACAATTTCTATACATACGAATTTGGCCACTCACACCCACGTAAAAAACACTATATTTAGTATAATACCTTTAGAATTATAGATATAAATAGATAAGTACATCGTTTGCAAATGTTTCCAAATGTAGGTTTATAAGAATATGTGCATAATATTGGCTAAACATTTTGTGTTAAACAGTTTGCGAAATAATCGAAAATCAGCAATGATATTAACTTTTTTAAGGGTTATTTTTGTAGGCAAAAAAATGAAGACATTCTTAGATCTGCTCCTAGATCTTGCGGCCGATGGATCTTTGACTAATAAAGAGGTGTGGGAGGAAGTTAACACTATAATTGTTGCTGGACACGACACTATTGGAGTCACGTTAACGGTTTTGCTAATGAATTTGGGTTCGTACCCTGAGGTACAAGAGAAAGTCGTTCAAGAGTAAGTCTTTTATACTAATATACTAATAGATTGATTAAAGCATTTTCGCTATTTCGTATTATTGAATAAATTACAGTAGACCTTATGAGGGTTAAGGAGTCTTTCCCCGATAGTTTCCTCTTTCAGGGAAAGGTTTCTATCCATAATGAGTAGAAGCAAGCTACAGGAGAGATGCGAACTGCTATTTGAACTACACGATGGTTAATGAATTAACCAAATAAAGCGGCTTATATTTTTTATATCTTATTGAGCGAAAAGTCGAATAGAATTATAAGTTTTTTTTTTCATTGCGATGAATGGGGAGAAGAGCACGCCATTCGCCTAATGGTAAGCGATATGACCGCTCATGAACATTAGCAAAACCAAACAACACCATTACAAGGCAATGCTTGGCATTCCACTGCGCTCGCCATCCGGAGACACAAGGTGTTATGTCTCATTACGTCCAGTAGTCGATCTAGCCACAATGGCCTTTAAACTGGAACACAACAGTGTATTTACACTGCTGTTTGGCGGGAGAAATAGACATTGTGGCGGTACCTACCCATGCACCTCTCACATATGAGAGACCTACTACCAGTAAAAAGAATAGAAAAGGTATCGTTTTTTTACATGATTCTCTTGAAGTAAATTGTAGAAAAGTACGAATTTTATGAGTTATACGAATCGCCGTCGCTCAACTGGCAAAATGAACAAATGGGCTAATCATGTTCGCAAGAATTCGCTGGATACAGATTGCTCCAAACACCTCACTGAGAAAATCCTTGAAGAAGACCACTGTTCCTGTAGCTGAAAATTATAATGGTTACATCAATTTAGGCATTTACATAAACAATAACATTCGTTGGTTACATTCTAGATTACGGGAAGTGTTTGAAGACAAATCGAGAGATGTGGAAAAAAAAGATTTACCAAAATTAGTGTATTTAGATGCAGTTATAAAAGAATCTCTACGAATGTACCCTGTGGCGCCGGCCACAATAAGATATGCAGCACGAGACATGAAACTAAGTGAGTGTACAAACTATAATATAATATAACTACAGGTTGACAGTGACACATGGGGTTTAATTAAAACCACATGCTCCTAGCCACCCCAGGTAACATTGTACCAAGTTCGAAAATAAACTTCTTCGTAATTTTGTCATAAATCGCGATTTTTGTTCCCAAACCCCTTCATCAACCCGTATAGGTACTATTCTTTTTCCCACTCAGGTAAGTTCCCGAACCGAACTGAAGATCAGCTAAGTAGTAAAAATACTCGTAGATATCTATATGGGATGGCCAAAAAAGGGATCGTAGCAATAATCGACATGAACCTGGATTGTAAAAATACAGCGCTCTTTATTTTTCATTATACTTAAGTATAATGACTAACTGAACTGATGGCCGATGGGGCCTAAAAGTTCTCGAATGGAGGCTCCGAAGTGGAAAGCGCAGCGTGGGACGTCCACCCACTAGGTGGTCAGACGACCTGGTAAAGGTCGCGGGACGTCGCTGGATGCAGGCTGCCTCCAACAGGTCACTGTGGAAATCATTAGGAGAGGCCTATGTTCGGCTGTGGACTTCCTTTGGCTGATGGATGGATAGATGATAATGACAAACAACTAATTCATTCTTTGTGTCATTTTATTACAGAAAACTACGTAATACCAGCTGGTACCAACTGTGTTCTACTGATGCATGGGCTCCATCGACACCCGATGTGGGGTGAGGATAAGGATGAATTCAGGCCGGAACGTTGGTTCGGCAGTTCTGTTCAAATGAATAACGCCTTCGCTGGATTTGGACTCGGCAAGCGGAATTGCATAGGTAAAAAATATCTTGAAGTTAAATAATGTTTAGACACTTTAAAGACTTGGCAAGCCGCTAGAAGCAGGCTTCCAATAGATCGCTGTGGAATCCCTTGGAGATGTTCTACATACAATATACTTTCTACAGCTGAATTATAAATCTTGCGACTTTTTATTATTACACTTATTTCTGCAAAGCAAATGGAAAGAAAGTTGAGAAAATATATATAATATTTACGTCATTGTTTCGTTCCCAGGTAAGACCTACGCAATGATGTTCATGAAGACAGCAGTAGCACACTTGCTACGACGGTACCACATCGCTTCAGACCTCAGCAAACTGCAGATGAAATATGACATCGTACTGAAACCCACTTCCGGAGACCTTATTGCTATTGAAGAACGAAATTATTAAAAAAATATATGTTCTCAAACGATGAGTATAATAATTAATAAAAATAGATTTTCACTGGATACTGGAGTGTGAAAAAATTACTTTTTATGTTTAAAGAGTTTTTTTTTTCAATCGTGAAAACGTCACCCCCGTTAATAAATACAGAAACATTGCAAATTAAAAAAAATAACAAAGTGGTCCCTCACCAAATAAACAAACTTAAGTTGAAACTTGATATACCAAATTTTGAACCTTCTTAAGGAGATTATATTGCGATTGAAGGAAGAAATTATTATAATTATATTTTATGTTAGTATTTACGCATCGTTTCATTAAAAAATTAATTGCATGTTTAAAGGTTTTTTATTAGTCTTCATTTCCGGAACTGAGTTATAAAAGGTACAAAAATAATAAAATATTTTTTAAATAAGTACTTAAATTTATGAACAATACATAAACATACATAAACTCACGCCTTTTTCCCAGAAGGGATAGGTAGAGGTTCTCCTGGTAGTAACTCACGTTTCGTCATGTCTGTTCCGTCCCACGATGTAATAGCGGCGAGCCTATCGCCATATCGGGTACAAATTACTAACTCCGGGCTGATAATTAATAGAAAAATCCAATACCGCTTTGCCCGACCTGGGATTCGAACCCGAGACCTCAGTTTTATAATCATACTCTAGTACAATCACGCCACCGAGGCAACAATTAAAACTACTTATTAATTACATTTTCCACAAACAACGTCCATGCTCAAGTAAAATACTACTAACACAAACTAACCAATTGTAGATGATTCCAATGCAATTTTAATGGAACTTAATAAATTAGTTCAAAATTAAAAAGTAAAAGAAGCACTACTTCCCAAAGCCCTTACAGTGAAGTGAATTAAGCCTTAACTACTCATTAAAGATATCTAAAAAACAAATGTATCCTTCAATGCCTTCAACAAATAAAAAGCGAGTTTCACTAAAATACTAACAGTTGTATTTTATGTTTGACATACCATTTTATATTAATTTAGGTGTCAGGTCCCACTTCAGGGCACAGGTCTCCTCTACAATCGAGAGTACGATTGAGAGGGGTTAGGCCGTATAGTCCACCACGCTGGCGTAGTGCGGATCGGCGGACTTTGCATACCATAGAAATTCCTCCGAATCGCTAATCGCTGTGGTATGTTGGTTACAAATTATCTATTAATTAGTTATTAATTTACAAATACCTTATTGTTATATGACTACATTGTTAGTTTCTTCGTTCTAAAGCTATGTTACACCCGGCTACAGGTTTCATCATGAAGTCTACTTTCAGCCTTAGCTCGTTGACGTCTGCGGTGATTCTGTAGTTTCGTACGATGTGGACTAGCATCGTCTTCATCGACATCATCGCGTATTGTTGTCCTGAAATAGAAATTAGCCTTCAATAATCATAATTCATTAATTTTTGTACTGTTAAGGTCATCCTTTGTCGCTAGAAATATTTGTTTTATTAATTTTTTTTTTATCAGCCCTTATACGTCCCACTGCTGGGCACGGGCCTACACTACAATCGAGAGAATAGATTGAGAGTGGTTAGGCCATATAGTCCACCACGCTGGCCTAGTGCGGGTTGGCCGACCTACATACCGTAGAAATTCTTTTAAAAATCGCTACGGTATGCAGGTTTCCTCACGATGTTTTCCTTCACCGTTAAAGTGCGAGGTGATACACACATAACTCCGAAAAGTCAAAGGTGTGCCCTGGGATTTGAACCCGCGACCACCGTGAACATGTAGGTATTAAATATTATGTTGGTAAAACTACTTTCAATAACATGAATAGCTTTCTAGTTTTTTCATTTTGGTACATTACACATACACATACATTATCTGATATATTTTTTAAAATAATTTAAATGAATTATATTATGCTACACATAAAAACTATTGATTATTTTACAAACACAAATGAATTTATGAAACATACATTATGTTTTAGTTTGTTTATTTTTGTACTTCCATGAGAATATTATATTTGTAAAGGGATTTGATGTATGGCAACATGAAAGTGATCCAAAGAGTAGAGAACAAAGTGCGAACATTCAAGGAGTGAACATCTCAATGAGTGCTAACTGCGTCAAAATAAGGAAAATTAATTAGAAAGTGTGTATTATGTGTTACCGGAAATGTTGACATTTAGAAATTGTATATAATTCGTATGAACTCGTTCGTTTACCTCGTTCAATGTGAGAATGTAAGATTAAGTAAGAGGCTTTACTATCATATTTTGTACATTTAAGAAGATAACTGGATTAATCCTCCTCTCTATAGCTCCCTGCTCTCCATCCTCAACGACTGTTGGCATGGGTGTTAATTTAAAGAGGCGATTGCAAAGCCATTTTTCCTTATAAAAATGCGGCGTAATACGATTTTGACCTTGAATGACCTTGAACCTTTGACCAAATGGATTCATTCTTTGGGACAAACCATATTTAATGTTTTGTTCACGCACTCACTCCCTTTGTACGCAACTATAGTACGAGACTATGGTTATTATTATTATTTATTGAATTCATGTGCTCCAACAGTAGGTATATACATTAATAAAGCTTACTTATTTTTTGCTACTATTATATTCTGATGTATACGAGTATACCACATATAGGTGCACACAACACTATAAATGTTGTTGACTATGGTTGGTAACAAAATGAACTGCTTGTTTGTTTATTAGGCCTTATGCTACATAATTGACTTATCTTCACGACCCACAGGTTGACTAGGAGATAATGCCCCAGGCATTAAGTCCGCCTGTATACTACGTATATAATGCGTTAATAAATAAATACCTAGACAGTATCGTTTCCCCAGGCTGAATGATCCGAATGCGGCGAGTTGCGCCGGGTGCGGCTGCAGCCACCGCTCCGGCCGGAACTCGTTCGCGTCGGCGCCCCACACTGCGCTTCGATTCTGTCCGTACACCAGTAGGAAGGCTTCGGCACCCGCTGGTATTTTGTACTTTTCTAGTAATTATAAAAACATATGCCAATTAACTGTGTATACTGTCATCGTGGGTACTAATAGTATTTTTTATAGGAGTTGGAAAAAAGATATTCGTATCTTTTATTGAACCTTCTTTTTCTTATCGTGTAAACTCTAAACGTCCCGACGGCGCCCGAGTGAGCTCACTAAGCCTCATGAGCTCCTTAAATAATAGATGTAATTATTAATAATAAATAAATACACCAAATAGTCACATACATAGTCCCGATCCCACATTAAGATCAATTAAGTCTTGTGTCCTGGGTATCAGATACTACGAGATACTTGTGGGCCTCACAAACATTTGTCTCGGTGCGGGGATCGAACCCACGGCCTCTCGTTTCACAGTCGGTGTCTAACCAACTGCGCCACGGAGGCTGTCAAATTGTTTTATTGAAAAAGTAAAAAACAAATCCTAAATCGAGTCTTCTTTGATAGTACTCACTTAGTTGCACATCTTTGTCAGCATGTCTTAACAAAGCAGGAGCGACGGGATACAGCCTCAGTGTCTCCTTTATAACAGCTTCCATGTACGTCAACTGCGACAAGTCCGTCTTCTCCAGATCTCTGTCCTCATCTCCGTATACACTTTGTACCCTGTGAAGTGCAGATATTTTCTTTAACTCTGTTAAAAAATGGGCTAATGTACTTATTATAGAAGTAAATTACCTAAAAATCTATTTGACCATAATAGTACTTTGTAAATGCAAATTAATCTAAAGAAAACTACCTATAAAGTCGGCCCTGGCAGATGATTTTCTTGTTCTTTCCATAAAACAATGAAAATTAAAGTGATGTGGAAAAATATTACTAATATGTAGTTTTACATTATTGCGATAAATCTAAACAGAGCATCTTGAGTCTTTCAATGAAAAGTAAAACGTTTCAATTAATACAATATTCGAATAATTTAAGTATTAGGGAAAATAGAACATAATGACCGATTAATAATGGAAAATAATAAAAAATCATAATAATAGTATTATAATCATAAAGTAGAAAATTGGTATTAGGTTTTAAAACCTTTGAGGAGATAAGATTTAGAAATAAGTTCCATAAGTTAGACTATAACCTTTTTTGTTTGACGTATACTCACTCTTTATATACTCGATCCTGGACCTCTGGGTACGTTCCCAAATTCATAAGGATGTAAGAGACGGTCACTGAAGACGTGTCATAGCCGGCGACTATAAAAGTGTTAACTTCTTCCCGGATCTCTTCGTCTGATAAGGCGTTATTATTCGATAATTCTAGCAAGAGATCCAGAAGAGGTCGTTGTCTTAATACTGAAATAAATTGTGTATTATGTGTATTTTATGTATATTGTATTAAAACACGTTAATACTTGTGTAAGACCGTCAGCGTAAAAGTGGCCTTACCCACAATTTTATTTCTTTGTGTGAAGTTTTTACAAAATTACAAAAAAAATCGCTTTTTTGCAAACATTTTAGTTGCATTGAGTCTAAAGTCGCTAAAACTACCACCTGGCTTCGTTTTCGGTAGCAGTCTTGATATACCCTGTATTTATATTAATTATTTTAGTTAGTAGTGTTAGTACTGGTCAATTTTGTGTCAGAAAGTAAGTTACATATCTTCAGCAACGAGACAACAAGACCAATCAAGACTAATCTGCTGAATATAGTGCATCCACCTTCCCCAATGATTGCCTAGACTTACAGAAATGTGAAATTTAAAGAGCTATACTGACCTCTGGATTGGGGCAGATCATTTGTCAATGGCTTCGTATCTTTTAACGCAGCCCGTTTCTTCTGAATTATCTGAAACGTTGTTAATTATATAGATACTATAATATTTTCCATTCCTATTTTTAAAAAGGTACACGATAGCTTAGAAGTAAAACCAACTGTCGAGATCGATCGATCGTTTTTTAACATGCTTTTATTAGCTTGACCTGTATTTATGTATGTATGTAACGGAATCTTTGAAGTCGATTTTCGAATACTTCAAAAAGTCGAATTGGCTTTAATACAGCATACTTACTTATAATCGAGCACCCCACTTTTTAACAATTAAATGAATATATTACGATTAATTTGATAATCTTAAACTTATTTTCAGTTATTTTTACTTTTTTAGTTGGGTCTAACTAAAGCGTGTTTTTTAGTTTTAAACTATTATTTATAATATAAATACTTTAGTCTATCTCAAATTTCGTGAAGTTTATAATTATAATAATAATCGTTACTTTTGTTTCTTGTTTTAAATAAATACTTACATTACTATACATATCGTTAAAAACTGCAATTATTTCATCTTCCTTTCTTTTGAATCCAAGTAATTTATACATAAAATCGCTTTGCAGCCAAAGCCTTGAGAATCTCGACATCATGAAACCTAATATTGCGTCAATAGATTGGGTGTAAGTTTTCACAAATTCTTCATCTTGCAATACTTCAACACCGACCGCTGTCACTAAAATTGTAAGAAGTATCATCCTTCTATCCATCAGTCAAAGGAAGTCCACTGCTGAATATAGGCCTCTCCCAATGATGTCCACAGTGACCTGTTGGAGGCAGCCTGCATCCAGCGATGTGCCGCGACCTTTACTAGGTCGTCTGACCATTTTGTGGGTTGACGTCCCACGCTGCACTTTCCGCTACGTGGCCTCAATTCGAGAACTTTTTGGCCCCAACTTTTTCTTTTTTTCTTTCTAATCCAACGGATTAGTAAAAACAATTTCTTATGCGCATTTAATAACATAAAATCGAATGTCAGATATAACCTTCAAAGAATTTTAAAACTATATATGTATTCCGTAGTTTAAAAAGTACAAAACAAAAATACGTTTTCCTGTTGTTTGTTAACATGAGATAAATTATATATTTCCTATCGAGCACAAAAGTGTGCCCAATATTGCAATAATATTATTTATTATAATATCTTACGACAACTTACTCAAGAATGATTTCAAAGAGTTTTCACTAATGTAAGGCATGACGTCAAAGCATCCCTTGCCCACTTCGTTAGATAGATTCTTGACCAATAACCTCGTTTGGCTGTTGAATATACCCAGAAATCCATGTAGTACTTGGGCACTGAAGGCCGGCAAGATCAGTTGCCGATGTCGCTTCCAAATGGGACCTGAAAAAAAATAGACCCACTAGTCACACACATAGTCCTGAATACATATTAATACCAATCCAAAGTCTTGCCCTGGCTGCCAGAAGGTCGGAGAGACTTTTTTGTTTCGAAAACACTGGAATTCTAAAGTTGCCTATTTTTCCTTTAATGCTGAAAATAACGTAAGTAAGGTTGCATACCTGAGAGACCTGGATATAAATTTAAAAGATAATACATATACTAATTTATTTACATCCACTACAGTCCACCGTGATGGGCTAAAGTATAAACCCCTCTTAATTGAAGATAATTCTAGTACATCGTGGACATAGAGGCTGATGATTAGGATATTTTTATTAGCTTTCAAAAGTCGTAGAGCCACGCTGCTGTCAGTCATGAGTCAGCAAGAATGGACAGGCTCGTCCGGGGTGATACCACTGTCTCACAGGAAATCGACGTTAATCGACAGCTTTGGTGCCGCGTTTCGTTCGGTGACTGAGATTGCGTCCTGCCCAAAACCCCTTTCCTCTTCTCATCCCTTTTCCATCCCACTCCCCTCCCGATTTAATGGTCGGCAACATATTTATATGGTGTGTGGTGGCCTGTTGGAGTGCGTGGTGGCCTGTTGCAGTGCGTGGTGGCCTGTTGGTAAACGGACCAGACTCGGCTGCCTACATGTTGACGGTGGTCGCGGGTTCAAATCCCAGGGCACACCTCTGACTTTTTCGGAGTTATGTGTGTGTTGATAGTCAATCACCACGCACTTTAACGGTGAAGGAAAACATCGCGAGGAAACCTGCATACCGTAGCGATTTTAAAGAATTTCTACGGTATGTAAGTCCGCCAACCCGCACTAGGCCAGCGTGGTGGACTATATGGCCTAACCACTCTCTATTGATTCTCTCGGTTGTAGAGTAGGCCTGTGCCCAGCAGTGGGACGTATATGGGCTGATAAAAAAAAACATATTTATAATCCTAGCGTTGTGGATGTTCATGGTCGGCAGTGATCACTTTCCATGAGGTAACCTGTTTGCTTGTTTGCCGCACCTATTTTATAAAAAAGCTTTCAATTCAAGTACATACCTGAACTTGTTATTAGACCGTTCCCAAGCCATGACTTTGCAAACTTGTAAGCGGAGTGTTTAGTGAGACATCCGTTTGCTGCCGTCAATATGTCCTCAGGATCTGTAATTACTGTTAACAATCGTATGTTTCAAATTAAAAAAGAGATCTACAAGATTTAAAGAATAGGTAGCCATTTTATTTACCAAATATCTATTCTTAGTAGACCTTAGCTATCTATCCTTACCTAGCCTAAGCTTTTATTATTATAAATAGTATTTCTGTTTTTTTTTTTAATTTAGGTTAAGAAAGGAAACTAATAAATGTTTTTTTTTATACCTATATTTAGCAAAACAAACACATTTTCCATACAAATAAATAGCTCTTAAATTGCACTGAATCGACTATTCGTATATGTTCAACTTACCGTAATACGTTTCAAGGCCCAGTATAGCACGGAGAACTCCACCCTTCTCAGTACATTCATTGGACAAATGCACTATGACGTTCCGAAATTCTGGAAAATATAAGTACATATATTTATCCCGATAGTATATTTAGGGTACAAAGTCTATAACGAATACCAGAATATTATTGCAAACATTATCCGCTAGGTTGGACAATTTTACTTTTTGATTGGGAGAGGAAAAACGCTTATCCCTACCGCTTCTTTTGAAACTGCTGGGGGATAGTGGGGACTTACTGGTCTAACGACCTAACAAAAAAAGTAGGTATGTGTATCACAGAAGAGAGAAATTGTTTTTTCTATTCCGTCATGTGTATAGTTTATTTTAAAGTATCATCCATCCAGCCAATCCATACATCAGCCAAAGGAAGTCCACTGCTGAACAAAGGCCTTCCCCAATGATTTCCACAGTGACCTGTTAGAGCCAGCCTGCATCCAGCGACCTTTACCAGGTCGTCTGACCACCTTGTGGGTGGACTTCCTACGCTCCGCTTTTCGCTAGCTGGCCTCGATTCGAGAACTTTTTGGACCTATCGGCCATCAGTTCTCCGCGCTACGTGCCCCGCCCATTGCCACTTCAACTTACTAATCCGCTGGGCTGCATCGGTTACCTTAGTTCTCCTACGGATATCCTCATTCCTGATTCCTCATTTTGAAGCATACTTGACATATATTATCAACAAGTTTCTCAAATTCAAATATTGTGCGCAACGGTTAATCTAGGACCAACTATTAAGACCATACAAATATATCTATGAGATCAAGCCTGCCGGCGTATGTAGTATATAATGTAGATATTTCCCATAGTTTTGTTATAAACAGTGATCCAGATTTTATACATATGCATTTAGCATAATATTATAGCTGCTCTCAGCTAGATATTTAATTTCATATTCCATCCAAAACGTATTGATAACGTATAATTGACCTAAATTATAAATGACATTGCTGCACACTCGGTTAGTTAGCTGTGAAACGACACATCAGACATGAGACATAAGACAAACGTGTGATCCATAGGAATTTGTTACAGGTCTGAGTGTTTTTCACACCAGAAAGTCTCGAAGATTTCGATACCTACGAATGTGTAATAAAAATGAAAATAATTTATTGAATCCATTAAAATGTTCAACATTATTTAGATTCAGTCATTTTTTTATCTACCCGGTTCAGAAAGCGGTTTTCACTAGAGAAGAACGGACAAGAAACTCTAGTGTTGGTCTTTTCAAAACCAGTTTACAATATCGCGATTATTACAAAAGTTAGTCCATCCAAAGATTGTCTGTAAGAAATCGCCTAGAGCGATAAGACCGCCATCTGTACTTTTTTCTTAATTTGTATTATCTTTGTATGTTTTTCCTTTCTGTGTGCAGTTAAGAATAAATAAATAAAGTTACAAGTTGGTTTAAATGAGATAGAAGACTTGATTGTTATTGTAGCTTCAGGATTATGTAAGCCACTGTATCTTTTAGTATTATTTTTACTTAAAAATATTTTATGCTTCACCGCACTGTAACCTAATTATTTTTGACTTTGAAGTTTATACTAACACACTGTTTTTTGCATACATCATTAGGAGAATAACAAAAACACAAGCACAATTTAGTCATTCAAATAGCCATTATCTTTTTCAGTAGGTTTTTGTTGCAATTATTCTTGGTAATTAGACATTATCTGCAATTTTTCGAGCGTCCAGTAAAAAAAACACATTAAACAGTTGCAAATCTATGTGTGGACTCTCGTGGCCCCACAGCAAGATACCAGCTATCCTTGCGTCGAATGTATGAGAAATTTGATTTTTTTTTGTCTGGGTGTAACACGATAGAAATACATATGGATCGTGCAAATATGAGTGCTTTGGTGTGGATGTCGTACCTGTACAGCACTCTGTAATCGTACCCATTACTTATTTTCACAGCTTAACCCAAAAATTAATATCCAAAACTTAACTAACAAACATTGAAATAAAACGCATTCTTACTGATTTTATCGCGAATTTGATTTAGTTTTTACATTTTTTAACTTCTCGACGTTTCGATCACTTTACAGCTTCCATGGTCACAGGGCGGCGTAAGAATTCGTTTTATTTCAATTTGTAACATTCGCGTAAATCTAAGAAACCATTATATAACACACAATCATCTAACTTGCGGTTTTCATCAAGCCACTGGCTTCAACCCGTACAAAAACATGCATAGATACCTACTTGTTAGAAATTACTCCACAATACAAAATTTTACTTCCTCTGTGGCGTAGTTGTACTACGGTATGATTACAAAACTGAGGTATCGGATTCGAATCCCGGGTCGGGCAAACTGATATTGGATTTTTCTGTTCATTATAAGCCAGGAGTCAGGATTGTGTGCTCGATATGGCGATAGGCTCACCCCCTATCACATCATGGAACGGACCACATAAGGCAAAACGTGGGTGTCCTAGTTGGGCCGCTGTCTACCCCTTCTGGGAAAAAGACGTGATGTTTATGTATGTCGTACTAAATTTGATACCAGCTGAGACACAAAAAGCCTGTATAATGTACGTCAAGTATTTGTTTCAGGTTAGACTGTTAGTGAGACCGAAAAGTCTCTCGAAACTTCTCATGCCCATATCACAATACTTATATCACAGTGTGAGGTCAGAGCTATGTATGTAACTGATGGATGTATTTATGTAGGTACTTATATAGTGTAGTATATCTAATTTATCTTTATAAGTCTTGCGAAGAACTCACTAGAAAGAAAACAATAGTTCTTACAATGTTTGTCTTCGCCGTCACAGTGATTTGTTTACAAGCACATGTATCAATACTTTTATACAATACACACATAATAACTAGAGACCGGATTATATCCACACTTAAATCGTGATAGGTGTTTATTCCCCTTCCCTTCGCATTAATTATTTTTCCTCTTTTGAAATTTCGTAGAAAAGTTAACTCCATCTTACAATCCTAATCACGAATCGAAAATGTAAATGGTTACACACATACTTTCTTGTCTGTTTAAATTTTAGATATTGTTACATTATTTTATCGCGTTAATTTAAGTCATAATGAAATTGATTGTTTTTTGAACTGCGACAAAGTTATAACTAATTCAGTTATTTTGGCAACATTTTTAATTGTTCCATTCTTTATTATTTAGAAATACATTTTATTTTATTTTTTTCTTTGAGTCAAAATATGCAAATATCGCTGAAAATAAGGCAAAAATGCAAATGCATATGTAAATATGCAAATGCATATAATCCGGTCTCTACATATAACAATAAAGAAATAAATAGATACATTAGGAATCATAAAATTTCGGAAATGTTTGCCTTGGCTTTAGAGAGCTCTGCTTTAGATAATTGATAAATATTCAAATATTTTTTGTATCCTTGCACATTAATTGGTTTCGTATAGCACCCATGCGCGTAGCGCGACGAACATGTTCCAAGTTATTCCATTTACGTCAATTCCATTTTTTCTTAATTTATTCACCAACTAGTAATAAAAATTAATCGTAGAGACACAAAATAAAAAACACTTCAAATGAAAGGAAGGATTATCTATGTGTGTAATTACAGAATATTATACTCTGTATATAAAGTATAAACAAATAAACATTAATAGAAAAACGTTTATTTTTATTGGACCTTGTGTTTGTACCTTGTGTTTGTACCTTGTAATTTCGACTGTTTATGACTATTGATATGACGTAGGCAATAACCACAAAATAACTTAATATACAAAAATCCTGAAGGTAATTTGTTTAGAATCGGTCAAATTGATTATTGGTATTTTGGGGTTGCGTTCCCAAAAAGGACAAAAACCAAATCTATATATGGCGTATAGAAATAATTTCACTCTCCGTAGCTCTCAATGAAACCGATAAAATACTTCCCATTGATGTTTAAATCTGGCAAGAAAAAAAACCGTTTATTACCCTAAATATTGTAGTTGTGAAGAAAAATATTATTTTGGGATTACAGATTTACAATATTTGTAGTTTTATGGGATGGAACCGTATTGTGTAAGAAAGAATGAAAAGTTTTATTCTTTGTGACAACCTTACATTAATGACGTTTTACACTCAGTGAACAGAAAAACAAATCAATAAGTATAAAGTGAACAGGAGGTATAAAAAAGGAGAGTAATAATAATAACATACTTAATAATAACAAAATAAAAATTATAAAAAGACTTATTTAACATTCCTTAAATAAATAAAATGTGAAAGAAGAAAAAAACAAAGTAAAATAAAATTAACTAACTAACTGTGGTAACGAGACCCTAGGTGTGCAAGTCCAACTCGCACTTGACCGGTTTTATAATTTGTTTTTACCCGGCCAAGGAAACAATAAATTGTAGAATAATTAATTAGATCACAGCTTTGTCCGCATGATTATGAGTTAACTCAGGAACATTATTACTTCTAGATAATATAAGTTTTCCGTCCGTGATGACATCACAAATCCTTATTTCTGTCATGAATGTGTTTAAGCCTCATTTAGACGGAGAGAGTTATTTCTCGAAGACACGATTATCTTAGGATATATAAATGTTGCATCGTGTAAAAGTTTGTCAGAACACGATAATCTATGGCGAAACTGTCATCCGATAATCGCATACGATTCTCGCCGCGAGAAACTCTCTCCGTGTAAATGAGGCTTTATTTGTAGGTCGCGTTTTTATATTCAACAGATCGTCTCATAGTTATTATCCTATCCTCCGGATCATTATTTGTTTTCTAGATTATAAAAGTACTCTGTGATCTTTTCTGTGCCTCTTACTTTATGCAAAAATTATCGCTTGTATAATCAAGCGCAAAGCATAACAAACAAACTCACTATCAGACTCATAATATGAACTAGTTTGGTATGGTAGGTATGGTTCACTGTAGCGTTTCAACTTGTTTCCGATTTAAATCAATGACACATCAAACGATACCAAAGAAAAACAAAAATTATTGTTTAAAAACTAGTGTTTAAGTTTTAAGTGTACGGTAATTAACTACTGTAGGAAATATGGCCAATTCGCACTAGGTCAGCGAGGAGACGTACAGCCTTTTTTATGAGAGAAAAGTACTTTAAGCCGTCCTTCCGATACCTCGGAGGACGCTAGAACGTGGGTGTCGGGATCTCCGGGCTTCCAGCCTGGCGCGCGGGGACAACGGTCCGCACCACACAGATATTGCGACCAGGCTGTTTCCATATCTAGACACTACCGCATAACCGACTAAAGCCTCTAGGCAGCCTTCACGAGCAATACGGGAGACAGGCGATGTAGACGGGCCAGTACCGCCCAGGGTGGTTACAGACTAAGCCCTCTTAGTCGAGTTCCAGATAGCAGCCACCAGCGTAGTACCCTGCTCAGTTGTGGGCAATTATAGGCTGATACAGTACTGGAAATGAGGTATTAGTCTATACTAGAATCAAGTGGAAGTACTACCATAAAGTAGTAGTAAGCCAATGTTCAGAAGTGGACTTTCCTTGACTGAAGAGAGAGAGATAGAGTTCCAACTTATCCGCAAATCCCATGGAATTCTGCTGGGAGGGTGGAAGCCAAGTATTTAAAAGGCAGTACACCCAGTCTGCGGCCGATGCGAAGGTGGCATGTAAATTTAATATAAATAATTCAGTCCACCATAAGTCACACTGTAGGTTTGCCTGTACAATTGAAAGGGGTTTGCTCTAAAAAGAGGTTTGCAGAGTAGTAGAGCCACGCTGTTGTCAGCCATGACTCAGTATGAATGGGTAGGCTCGCCCGGGGTGGTACCACTGTCTCACAGAAGATAGACTTGAAACGACAGCTTTGCCGTCGCGTTTCGTTCGGTGAGTGAGGACGCC
The DNA here is from genome assembly GCA_033459515.1 of Theretra japonica. Taxonomy (NCBI): domain Eukaryota; kingdom Metazoa; phylum Arthropoda; class Insecta; order Lepidoptera; family Sphingidae; genus Theretra; species Theretra japonica. The sequence goes on from CM065928.1 coordinate 5,842,080, forward strand.
TAATACCTCTTTCCTCTTCCCATCCCTTTCCCGATCCGATGGGCCGGCAACACATCTATGGTCCAAGTGTTGTGGGTGTTCATGGGCGGCAGTGATCACTTACCATCAGGTGGCCGACCTGTTTGCTCGTTTGCCGGACCTATGCTATAAAAAAAGAATAAAAAAAAACAATATACTTCATATACTATAAAAGTATGCTTAGATAAAATAACTTACTTTCCGTATCTCCAAACAAAATATATGAATGACCTAGAATGGGAAAGACGCCGGAGTAATAAGGGGGCGCGTGCGGGTCTTTGCGTGTGCGCATGCGCCATGTCCACCACGCGAACAATACACAAGCCGTGCACAACAGCAACCACAACATCGTGCTCTACACACGCGCGTACTATATGGAAATACCAGCTGGTCGCTATTTATATGTACACAATTTTGCAAAAATCATAATATGCCACGGAGTAATAAGATGATACGGATTCCGGTTAAATTTCTATAAAAATTGTCCAGAAACAGATAAAAGAATAATTGTAATAATTGTATATGTAACCCGTACGTATGGACATTGTTCTATTACGGAAAAATGCTAATATGAGCATACCATGACTGGGTAATGGGTAAATTATGTTTTTTTATAAGTCGTGTTATAATTGTTGGACTCAATTTTTATTATAAATCTAGGTATTAAATAACCTTGTGATAACATAAATAGGTAAGGCAAACATAATCAAAATTAGTTACGACCTGACCCTTCTCAATCTTACTCTCGATTGTAAAGGAGGCTCGTGCCCTGCAGTGCGGGTATATGGGATTATACATGTGACCTTTGGGGAATCTCGACAAAAATATTAAATTCTGTAATACCTATCTTAGCTCCCCAACTAGCAGTAATTTTTAATGCTTGTATAAACCGTGGTATATTTCCTGATAAAATGAAGTTCAGTAAAATTATACCTCTTTTTAAATCTGGTAGTACAGATGACCCCTCTAATTATAGACCTATCTCAGTACTACCTTCATTAAGCAAAATTTTTGAAAAATTAATGCTCTTACAGCTACAAACTTATTTTTCAAAAAATAAAATACTTCATGGTAAACAATTTGGTTTCACGCGGGGCCGCTCCACCACTGATGCTGGTGTGGAGCTTATAAGTAACATATTTTATGCTTGGGAGAAGTCTCAGGATGCCTTAGGTGTATTCTGTGATCTATCCAAAGCATTTGATTGTGTTCACCATGATATTCTTATCAGGAAATTGAGCCACTATGGAATTAATGGTGTTGCTCTTGAATTATGTAGGTCATATTTAAATAATAGAATCCAAAGCGTTGACATCAACGGAAAAATATCTCCTGGGTCTGTTGTTACTATGGGAGTGCCGCAGGGCTCAATTCTTGGACCCTTTCTCTTTTTAATATACATTAATGACTTACCTTTTTTATAAGGGACAACTGTGAGGTAGTGTTGTTTGCTGATGATACTTCATTAATATTTAAATTAAATCGACACCAACCAGATATTGACGATGTAAACCACACCCTCTCAAAAATAGCGTATTGGTTTAGCGTTAACAATTTGCTATTAAATAGCCAAAAAACTAAATGTATAAGATTTGTGACACCCAATGTAAAAAAAGTTAACGCTAACATTTCTTTGAATGGGGATGAGTTGAGCCTTGTGGATTCAACTAAGTTCTTGGAAATTACATTAGATCCCAAACTTCAATGGGGTCCTCATTTAGTCGCTCTAGCTAAAAAGCTGAGCGCCGCAGTCTTTGCAGTGGGTAAAATTCGCCAATTGACTGATATAGATACAGCTCGATTGGTTTATTTTGCCTACTTTCATAGTCTGATGAGTTATGGAATTTTACTGTGGGGTGGCGCAGCTGACATTAATACTATCTTTGTTCTCCAAAAGAGAGCTATAAGATCAATTTATTCGCTAGGGTCCAGATGTTCTCTTAGAGATACATTTAAAGAAATAAATATAATGACAGTAGCGTCACAATACATTTATGAAAATTTAATGTATGTCCATAAGAATAAAGAAAATTTTCGAAAGATTAGCGATATTCACGACAAAAATACTAGGAATAAGAACAATCTAGCTAGTCATAAGACCAGACTCCACAGGATCAGCAAATCTTTTAAGGGTTACTGTATACACTTTTATAACAAAGTTCCCACTCATATGAAAGCCTTAACTATTAAAAAATTCAAAGCTACTATCAAGAAACAATTATGCAATAAAGCTTATTATAAAATTTCTGAATATCTAGATGATAGATAATAAGGCTTGGGAATAGAATAAAATTAAACATATAGATAGTAATTCGGAGCGGAGGTATCGGTGTGCTCTGTATATTGTAATTTATATTAAGTAACTTTACACATTGTATTTTTACTTTGTAAGCGATTGGGTATGTCATGCTCGCTTAAAAGTCTGTGCTTGCGGCGGCGTCGTGTGCCGGGTCGGTCACTTCCCTGTAGCGTGGTTGAGGAGGCCGATGGCTGGCACATGCGTCATACTCGTGAACGGGTGCTGCTTGTGTGGATTGGTCTGTCCGATTTGCTTACATTGTAACTGATTTATAGATTACATAAGGTTTTCACGAGTATTCACTGCGTTGGTGAAACAGGGCATACTGATTCTTCGTTCTGGGCTACTTCACTTCACTCAGCCATATTAAACAGAATATAAACAATACTGTATTAAAAATATATGTCACTTGCAAATTATAATAAATTATTAATGAATTGCTCTGATTTGGACCAACTTGTAATTTTTGTAATAATCACGATATTGTAAACTGGTTTTGAAAAGAGCAACACTAGAGTTTCTTGCCCGTTCTTCTCTAGTGAAAACCGCTTTCCGAACCGGGTGGTAGAAAAAAAAATGACTGAATCTAAATAATGTTGAACATTTTAATGGATTCAATAAATTATTTTCATTTTCATTTTCATTTTTCATATACAGTACAGTATTAGTTAAATATAACCAATGTTTTTATGTTGTGACATCATCAACCGGTGTAAAGAAGCGAAGTGTATCACGCCCGGAGCGACATGTACATAGGTAATTTAATACATGTGTCTAAACAAATTTACACCCCATTGCGAAATTATTATGAAAAAAAATATGAATGTAAAAATTGAATCATTACCATTTTGCTTCTTTTTACTTTATTAAAAAAAATGCTAATTATTGAAGTTGTTATAAAGTAATACAAGTATTTGCTTTCGGTTTAAAAGTAGAAAAGAAAATCTTTGTAATCTGAAACATCGAAAAGAACACACAGAGGCCTAAAAAATACATCAAACTCTGTATTTTATTAAGGTTTACAGCAATATGAATACATTTCAAAGAAATCTTTCCGTCAATCAAGTGACTTCTGTAGAATCCGATATCTTAACAACTAAACCCCGAAAAGACAATTATATTGTGTACATGTTCATATCATCCAAAATACAAATACGCCCAATATTAACGAATTTCCGAACCTCGTTTTTTTTCCTTGTGCCCTTCACGTGAAATATTTATTTATTTTTCTCATTTGTATTTTCGCATACAACGTTCGAGTTTATTGACACTGAGACGGGCTGTTTACAAGAGCGCTCATAAAAAAACATCTCATCAAGTCGTCTCAATGCACGATAAATAAATGCAATAAAGCGCACTACACACAAAAGCCGCCGGCCCGCCGGTATATGTCGGCGACATTTTGTCGGTGGCTCCAGTCATTGCAAGTTGGAAAACTTTGACGGCGACATGGCATCGGCTCGACATAATAAGGAACATTTTATGACGTTGACTGACAGTGCGCTTGCGTTGTAGAAATATCATGTCGGCGGGCAACACGTCCGGGTACTTGCCGCCGTCATGTTGCTTTTCTTATAAGGCCGCCGGGTTGTGTCGCCAGGCCGGCAGGTTTGGTGTGTAGAGCCCATTAGGCTCACTTGTGCATTTATTTCCGTGCCCAGTGCCTGTCGCACTGATAAATAAAATCGACGAGTTTACTCGCAATCGCGTACATGAGGACAATAATGATAGGTAAAGAAACAAAAGACCCGATATCTTTAGTATTTTTAAATACTAGCACGACAAAATTATTTGCTGGCTTGGTGGCGTAGTTGTACGGTATGTTTATAAAGTTGAGGTCTGAGGCTGAGGACGTGATATTGGATTTTTCTACTCATTATCAGATCGGAGTCAGGAATTTGTGCCTGATATGGCGATAGGCTCGCCCCTAAAACATACTGAAACGGAACACATAAGGCGAAACGTGGCTTTCCTGGTTACATCTCTGCCTACCCCTTCTTTTTATTTTGTTGCATAAGTCCGGCACACGAGCAAACACGTCACCTGATGGTAAGTAATCACTGCCGCCCATGAACATCCACAACGTTTGATCGTGGATGTGTTGCCGGCCTAATTGGGAGGGGAGCGGGAAGGAAAAAGGATGGGAAGAGGAAAGGGGCATTGGACATCCGACAATCTCACGCACCGCACGAAACGCACCAGCTGAGTTGTCGCATCACGTTGATTTCCTGTGAGACAGTGGTACTGCCGCGGATAAGCCTGACCATTCATGCTGAGTCATGACTGTCACTGTCAACAGCGTGGCTCTACCACTCACAAAAAAGGCGAAAAAGGCTCTCCTTCTGGGAAAAAGGCGTAATGTTTATGTATGTATGACAAAATTACCTACTACAATGGACCGCGTGGTAAGTGCATTGTAGACAAAGTCCATATAAAGTATCCACCGACGCCTGGTAGTATCGGGATATAAACAGGATAAGCCTGAAATATGTACGGGAGTCGCTATCCGAGCGGATTCGACCATACTTATCGGTAATTGTATCATTGGTGCTCTTTTGAATTTTACGAAGTTTATATTTTATGCGACACGAATGTCCCATGCCAGACGTAATGTGGACAAATACCACAGAATGGGTCCCAACGGGACGTCGACCACGTGGAAGGCATAAGCACCTCAGCAGGCCGGCATAATTGTATCGTATGGCATGGGACCGCCATCTGATGCCATTCGATACTTTGTCTGGACGGCATTTGCGCTTACCATTAGGTGCAGTGTTAGTTATGCCGTACCAGTGTAAAAAAATTACATGAATTGACCAACCATTTAAAAGATTGACCCTATAAGGCCCTTAACAGAGATGAATGGAAAGCGGGGAAAGAGAGGCCTTCGTCTTGCAGTGGGCAATTACAGGCTCATAATAATATTAAATTTTAAAAATTATGTACCTATAATATATGTAAATTATGTTTATATTTTCCTGCAAAGCAAAATAAAGTTTTTTTGATATAATGCAACTATGGTAATTAGGTAATTAAAATTTTAGTATGCTAGAGTAAACACAGTAAATCCACTTTAAAACAAAAATAATGTTTTTTGCTCTTGTTGTACATACGAGTGCATCCTACTAACAAAATAAAATAACACTGCAAGGCACCATTACAGAAACTTAAGAAGAAATTACACATAGCCATTAAGTTTCTAGATCGTTGCTTGACTTTAGTCGTATGATATAACTACCGAGAAAAACCTCCAAAATATTTTTCATTGAAACGGTCTCTGGACTTCATTTTTTTTAATCTACCGCAGCATAGTGACCTGAAGGTAGTCGCATATGCCATCCAGACAGAGTATCGAAATGCATCTGACGGCGGTCTCATGCCATTCGATACAATTATGCCGGCCTGCTGAGATGCTTCTTCACACTACGACGGACCCAGGATTATTGGAAGGAGGACACGTGTGACGGCAGACTATTCCACTAGATGTTGCGGCAAATTATTATTTTTTATCTTCATCATATTCTAGCTCTGTTTGATATTACTTAAGCTCTAGACAGACGGACTGCGTTTCAACTGCAATCCAACTGCAAATTTGCAGTTCGGATGCAGTTTGATTGCAGTCGGTGTGCAGTTCACACGACTGCACGCCGACTGCAATTGGACTGCAAGGTTGGTTTGCAGTTCTATTGCAGTCGTGTCAACTGCATTCAAACTGCATCCGAACTGAAAATTTGCAGTTGAAATGCAGTCCGTCTGTCTAGAGCCTTACTGGTAGGTTTCTCATATGTGAGAGGTCGCCAGGGTGGCTACCACCGCAATGTCTATTTCTCCCGCCAAACAGCATTGTAAATGCACCGTTGTGCTCCGGTTTGAAGGACATTGTAGCCAGAGTAACTACTGGACATAATGAGAATTAACATGTTGTCTCAGGATGACGAGCGCAGTGGAATACCAAGCATTGCTTTGTAATTCATTGTGTTTTTTGGTTTTGCTACTGTCCTTGAGCGGTTGTATCGCTTACCATCAGGCGAATGGCATGCTCGTCTCGCCATTCATTGCAATAAAAAATATGTCTTTTAATTTAACCTACTAACAAACTCCGCACAATGGCTCTGTGTCAGTGTCGAGTGTTGACTTTTTTTGCCCTTGATTATAATTAATTAGTGGGGAAATAGTAGCATAAAAAACGAAAAATAATGTTTTCAATACGGATTTTAATAATTTTATTTTTCAGTAACTAAAAAAAAAGAAAAAGTGTTTAGATAAGTTACTACAGCCTTGCATCGAATAAATAAACGAAGAATGACAACTTCCGCGGCGCAGTTGGTTAGACACCGGCTATCAAACGGGAGGCCGTGGGTTTGATCCCGGACCGAGAAAAACGTTTGTGTGAACCAACATGTATTTGTTTGGGTCTGGATGTTTGTGAGACCGAAAAGTCTCATAGGATCTCAAGGTCCTCATAGCCACAACACAAGACTCTTAGCTAATCTTAGTGTGCGATCCGGGTTAAGACTATATATGTGACTGTTGGGTGAATTTATTTATATCAAATTTTTTTAACTCAAAGTGCCCCAAAAATATTCAGTAAAATTTTAATTGCTTTGTCAAGAATATTATTATTATATGTTCTTTTAGCGGACTATCCTTGAAATAGTAGTAATGAGTCATAAATATTGCGCAGGCACAGATATAGACACACAGATACATATACACAAACAATCACGTGTGTATGAACGGGAAATCCGGGCGCACTACCTCTATGTAATATGTTTTATAACCACTCTCAAACGATTCTCCCGATTGTAGAGTAGGCCCGTGCCCAGCAGTGGGACGTATATGGGCTGATAAAAAAAATATAAATGTATATATTTTAGATAACACTAATTCTAACGCTAAAGATATGTAATATCTAAACTAAACTCGATTGAGAGACTTTTGTTCACTATGGTTGCCAATATGCCGGCACAAGACTTCACATACTGTTTAAAAAACAAAATACCAATTATAACTTTTATTTTAGGTACCAATTTTGTATTAATAATAAATAAAATATATGATAATTATATTTACATACATAAACACAGGCCTTTTTCCCAGAAGGAGTAGGCAGAGGTGCTACCAGAACACCCACACTCGCTTTGTATATTCCGTCCCACGATGTGATAGGGGGCGAGCCTATCGCCATATCGGGCACAAATTCCTGACTCCGGGCTGATAACACTGGTCTACAAAATTTGACTTTTGGTTTGCCTTTAAAATAAATGCTTTCTTGTTTTACTAATTTGGGGTCACTGAATACGAAAATATAAAACAAATTTTTAAATTAGCTCTTATTTTAAAAATATTGCTAGTATCGAAATATATGACTTAAGTGCAAAATTTCATAGAATATAAATCATTTATTTAAAAAAAAGATATGATCATTACTTTTTAATAAACTTTTTACATGAAACGGAGTATTTTAAAATATTTACGAAGTATTTAACCTTTTTTATTCAAGAATTTCTCTTTTTTTTCGTTTGTCTTTTGTAATCAGCTTCAGGAGTATCTATTATCAAGTTCCAGCAGTAATCCGCTAGCATTGACGCATTCCATCGGCCGTTGTATCTCTTTTCCATTGTTGATATGTCTTGGCGAAATCATTCACCATGTTCATCACTCATATCACCGCAGTTAGGAGGAAAAATATCGAGATGAGAATGAAGAAAGTGAATTTTTAGGGATGTAATGCAGCCCATTTGCTGATACTTTTGAAGAAGATTATTTACAAGCTCGTGGTAATTTTCTAATCTCCTATTGCCCAAAAAACCATGAACTACTGCTCGAAAAGATTCCCCTGCCTCTTTTTCGATGCCCTGTAAAATCGAATTAAAGTTATGGTCCTTTAGAATCTCTCGAATTTGAGGTCCGACGAAAATTCCCTTTTATTTTGGCGTCGCTTAGATGTGGAAATTTACTCCGCAAGTATTTGAAGGCTGGTCCATCTTTGTTGAGAGCCTTAACAAAGTTCTTCATTAATCCCAATTTTATATGCAATGGAGGGAGGAGGATTTTATGAGGATCGACTAGAGGAGGATATTTAACGTTCTTTTCTCCAGGACACAGACTTTGTCTTGAAGTCCAATCTTTTTTTACGTAATGTAACAATCTAGCCCGACTATCCTACTCACACAAAAAGCAACAGTACTTAGTATAGCCTATTTGCAGACCCAACAACATGGCAATGACTTTAAGATCCCCACAAATTTGCCATTGATGCTCTGAGTAAGATACAGCTTCCAAAATTGACTTCATATTTTCATATGTTTCTTTGGCATGCACTGAGTGACATAACGGAATTGAAGGTAGATTGTTACCGTTGTGGAGGAGAACAGCTTTCAAACTAAATTTTGAGGAGTCTATGAAAAGCCTCCATTCCTGTGGATTGTATTCATTCTTCAAAGCATTCATTAAGCCATTTATGTTATGACAAGATACCAACTGGTTTTTAGATTGAAAATAGGGCATCAAATCTTTCTGACGATTTCTGTATAAGCTAATTTTGACACCTGGTTGTAGCAAATTCCATTGTTTAAGTCTAGATCCCAGTAATTCTGCTTTATCTTTTGGCAAATTTAGGTCTCTTACGAGATCACTGAGTTCATCTTGCGAAAGTATATGAGGTTCGTTACAAAAAATATTTTCATCTGAAAACTCTGAAGCTTGCGAAGTTGAACGCTGGTTGTAATCGACTTCCACCAAAGTAATTTCTTCACCAGTATCCTGCTGGCAGTCCTCGGGAGGTTGAGGAACCGGCAAATCGGTTCCGTGTGGTACCGGTCGTGTTACCGATGCAACGTCAGGGTATATTAGACTACGCTTCTTTTTTCTTGATATACCGTGCTGGATAGGAGGTGTCAGGCAAAAATAACAATCATTGATATGGTTAATAGGTTCCCTGCATATCATTGGAACACCAAAAGACATTGAACGATTCTTCTTGTTAAGCCACTTGAGTAAATTAGTAGAACAAGTACTGCAACTAAAATGTGGTACCCAAGATTTTCTTGATTTTTAATTTTAATTCCAAAATAATGAAAGTAAGCAGATTTTAAACGTTGGGTTATTGGGCTTCTTTGACTTCTTAAATTCACGTTACCACATATGTAGCAAAAATTGTCTGCATTATTAACACAGTTACGAGACATAATTAAAATTGTAGTTTTTGCACTAGAAATTTGTCGAAAATGATACAAAACTTATAAAATTTCGCGTTTAACAAGCAAAGGAAACAGAAACAATCAGTTTAAGACACATTAAATGAAAGCGTAATAATAAAATTTAAACTATTTGAAATCTCCAGAAATCTCATTATATAAAGTGACATCTATCAAGCTACCCGGTATTATCTTAAATATGGCATAAATTAATAATAAGAGCTAACTATTAATTTTAACTTCTATATTTAGAATAAGGGGGTCAAATACTAAAGATGTAATGCAGTTTCAAGCAAAAGGCAATTTTCATGTTGACCAGTGTAATGAATAGAAAAATCCAATATCACTTTGCCCGACCCGGGATTCGAATCCTAGACCTCAGCTTTGCAATCATACCGTAGTACCACTACGCCACCGAGGCAGTCTATAATTATATTTGTATCACTTATTTCTGTTTTCCCCAATACTAATAAGGCAGTATGCCTTAATTATATAAAGCAAGGCGATATTATGTAAGTGCGTAAAGCCCCATTTACACAGGGAGAGTTTCTCGCCTCGAAGATACGATTATCGTAACGATATAAAAAAGTCGCATCGTGTAAACATTTTTCTGAACACGATAATCTAGCGCCGTTATGTCTTGCGATAATCGCATACAATTCTCCTCGCGAGAAACTCTCCCCGTGTAAATGGCGCTTAAGAACCACGTTAAATTAATTTTTCATTATTTGTGACGAATAAAACTGTTTTCTTTCTTTGTTTTAAAAACACTTGTGATTTATTTATAATAATGTTATGTACTCCTGTAAAGGCTCGACGCTTTGAATAATGTATCGACATGTATGACTAGCAATTTTGTAGCGATGAACTGATGGTGCAACTGATTAAATAAATAAATAAACACATCACACATGCAACATGCACGACAGTTACAACAATAACAGGTTTTTCACAGGCGCTGGCCAGAACCTATCTTTTTCTTGCTTTAGAACAAAATTAAACAAAACAAAATGACCTGCTGGAAGTGGCCTGCACCCAGCTACTTCTCAGTCGACAGTCGCTGGGTGCAGGCCACTTCCAGCCGGTCAATGTGGAGATCCTTGGGGGAGGCCTATGTTATGAAGAGTCTCCATCGCCAAATCTCACAGGAGATCGCGTTTAGACGAGTCTAGAACTCGTAAGTAATAATCTCCTGACGAAATATTCTACCGTGTAAAGAGTTGCAGCAGGCGATAATGTTATGGCGAATTCGTATTACATTATCGTATATGCAATTATCGCATGCGATAATGGCAAACGAAACTCTCCCCGTGTAAATGGCGCTTTACTCTTTCTCACTGCCTTCAGCCCCGGGAAGTTCTCTGCTGGATATATGCCTCCCCCAGATACTCAAGGAAACCTGTTGGAAGCGGCCTGCATTCAGTGACTTCCTGCAACATCAACCATTGTGGCTACTTTGTCGTAATGTTATTAAAGCAGTAAACCTCGGTTACAACCGCTTTATTACCGTTGCCTGATAGTGGAGGGGAGGCAATGTGTCAATATATATGCAAGCGCCATTTTCGATCAACAGGCAACACACATGTCAGTAACAACTTTATGTTGCTTAAAGGGGCAGCTTCCTTGCTCTATGTAAAATTACAACGGAGCCTTATTAATCGACTTAAAAAAAGGATTATCAATTCGATGTGTAAATATGTAATTTTGTTGAATTCCATGATTTTTGGATATGTTGGTCTATACCAGCTTCTGAACACGTGTACCAAGTTTCATAAATGTACGCATGTTTGTATGTTTGTCCACGCATATCTCAAAAAAAATAAGGCGAATTTCAAAAGTTCTTCTTGCGTTGGATTAGGTATAGTCCAACTTAGGAGCCGTGTAAGTTTCATAGAAATCGGTTAAGTAGTATTTGAGATAGAGCAGGGGTGCCCAACTTTTTTCAATCCCCAGCGTACATACATGTTTACTGTTTTGTCTCGGCACCCTTAACTATCTAGCTAGTTGAAATGTACAATGATACTAGTTAGGTAAATACATACAAAATTTGAAGTCCAAAGAGAAAGAATTTCTTCGCGGCGCCCTCCTCTACTTTATACAGCCCGACGCACCAGGGCGCACACTTTAGGATTACTGTTATAGAAATTTAAAATATCAAGAAATAAAAAAATAATTTAAAAAATGTAATCGACTTCAAAAGTGTGATAAAAAGGGAGAAATAAAACGACTCTTTTGATAAATCTATAATACCTAAATATACAAAAAAAATTTTTGAGATCGGTACCAGCCGACCAACTATGCGCGGTTTTACCCGCATAGTTCGTAGCGTGATGTTATATAGCCTATAGTCGGCCATAGGCACCGATATAGCATAGGTCTGACAAACGAGCAAGTAAGTCACCTGACTGTAAGCGATCACTGCCACCCATGAACATCCACAACGATTGGATCATAGATGTGTTGCCGGCCCATCATATTGGTAGGGGCCGGAAAGGGAAAAAGATAGGAAGAGGAAAGGGGTATTGGGCATCCGACAGTCTCATTCACCGAACGAAACGCGAACGCAAGGCTGTTGCTTCATATCGATTTCCTGTGAGACAGTGGTACCACCCCAGACGAGCCTGCCCATTCATGCTAAGTCATGGCTGACAACAGCATGGCTCTACCACTTTTGAAACTCTACCAATTTTGCATCTGAAATATATTGCGCATACATTATAAAACTTAAAATTAAGGGCAAAGTTAGTGTGTGTAACTGAGCCTTGTCGTTCTGAACTACAAAAGATCACTGACTGACAAAAGATTTTGCTTTGAGTATGACAAATATTTTATTAATAATCTCTATTAATTGCATCGTCTATCAAGATCGTCTATCGACTATCAAGGCACTTAATGCTTGATTGGTATATTTAAGTTATAGCAGTCAAGTGTAATAATTTTCCTGTTGTTTGCATTATGTGATTAAACTGCTTAATTGCGCTATTATTGTTTTACATTTATCGCCACAGCCTCCGTGGGGCTGTTGGTTTAGCCGTCTGTAAAACATGAGGCCGCAGGTTCTTTCCAACATCGAGACAAATGTTTGAGTGAGTCATTAATGTTTATTTTGTGTCTGGGTGTTGTGACATTGTTTTAGACTTCTGAAGAACTTCTGTAGTGATCTTACAAAATGCCTTTGACTAATTAAAACCATTCGTTTGTCATAAGATAAACATCATGGTGGGACCTGAAAATAATATAGACTGTAAAATATACTCTAAATTGTGAAGTGTATGACGTTCATTAGTACTAAATATCCTAAGAAAACAAACCTCTAGAAAATATTATAAACGAAATTTCAAAATGAAATTTTAAATTATCAAAGACACAAGCTAAACACAGGTTGAAACATAACGTGGTTTTCTGAAAAACAATAAAATCCATTTCGGAATTTTTCCATGACCCAACATAAAATTTACATAAGCCATAACCGCACCTCAGGAATGGTGCCACAGTAAAAAACAAACTAGTAGGGTAACGATATAATTACTTGCATTAAGATTGAGCTGTGAGGTTCTTGGTTCAATGCCCTTATTAAACCATAGCATTTACTCAGAAATGGAGAATTTCATTACCAAAGAAAGTCCATAAAAAGTTCATATTTGGAGAAAATTAATATATGAACATGTATATATTATACATAGTAGCTTCTGCCCGCAACTCCGTATGCGTGGTTATTTTTATTAAAAAAATCCCATCCTGTCTCGCCCCGTTATATCCCGCCATATCCTGTCTCACTCAAGATATGTAATCCAGTCCCATCACATCCATTTGAGTACAAAAAAGTAACAAATATATCGGAACTCCTCCCTCATCCCACGGAAACACTACATTTTTCGGGATAAAAAGTAGCCTAAGTGTTAGTCCAGGGTGCCAACTACCTCCATACCGAATTTCGTCGAAACCATTAAGCCGTTTGTGAGTTCATCGCGCCCAACCGCACAGACGGACAAAAATTCTAAAATCATTGTTTTGGATTCTATTACGTTAATATAGTAACGTTTTGTACAGCAGGAATAATTAGTTAAAATTATTTCCACTCAAACCCACTTGTTTTATATCAATTATCGTTGTGTTTGTTATGTTTTATATATATTATCTTTCAATAATTCGTGTAATGCCGTTTTTTGACGCGGCCAAAATTGTAGTGTACATTAAAGAAGTTTGTCCATTATAACATACATATATAAACATCGCGCCTTCTTCCCAGAAGTGGTAGGCAGAGGTGCAACCAGGACACCCACGTTTCGCCTTATGTGTTCCGTCCCATGATGTGATAGAGGGCGAGCCTATCACCATATCGGGCACAAATTCCTGACTCCGGGCTGATAATGAATAGAAAAATCCAATATCACAGTCAAAGTCAAATTAATAGTCAATACAATCAAGACAATATTCTTATTCAATATTCTTTAAAAACTGCACTAAATGTATGTACCGAGAAGCAATTCAATAAATTTGCATGCTTGCAAGTTAGAAAAAACAAAAGATATTAAAAGAAAATCTAATTCATTTGTGGGCTACTTATATACACGCCCATACATACACACACATATACATATGAACATACCTACATACATACACACACGCACACACACATACTTAAATATCACATGATGTTTATTAATAAATATATTAATTAATATAATATTCACACCTCATTCTGAACAAATTAATAGAATGACGGATGAGCGCCTGAGTTGTGTAATGGAGCCGGGATCGTAGCCGGCCGGCCGCTTCGATACAAAAGGTGACGTAGTAGTTGCGGGCGGCGCGGTAGCGGACCCCCTCACCTGCGCCTGCGCATGTCCTATGCGCCGGAGCTCTCGGCTCGCTAGTTAGTTCCGACCGGACGATCATACCGCGCGCTGATGACGTAACGTTTGTCTGGAACCTACCCTGCTGTATGGTATGCGTGTACCTGGTGCTTGTTTATGGACTATTATTAATTATACTGTTTCTTCGCTCTTCGCTTATGCTTTATACTGACTATCTTGTGCTGTGCTTTCTATGAACTGTACCTATTCTTGGACTTTACTTCCTTTCTATTCTACTTATGGTGAAACATCGCGCCTTTTACCCAGTAGGGGTAGGCAGAGGTGCAACCAGGACACCCACTTTCGCCTTATGTGTTCCGTCCCATGTTGTGATAGGGGGCGAGCCTATCGCCATATCGGGCATAAATTCCTGACTCCGGGCTGATAATGAATAGAAAAAACGAATGAAATCCATGTTTCTTCTTCTTTTCTTTCTTTCTTTCTTCTTCCTTCTGTGTTCTAGTTTATATTTCTGACTATTCTATGTGCAAAATGTAAACTATTGCTTCATAGTGGGTGCATTAAACTGTATATTGGTAGTCCTGTGTGTTTTGTTGTGCTTGCGCATATTACCCATCTACGCCTACCACTCAACATACTATGACCTAACCATCTGGTGCACTCTAACTATACATTTTTATTCTATTCTTTTATTTTTTTATTGCATAGGTCCGGCAAACGAGCAAACAAGTCACCTGATGGTAAGTGATCACTGCTGCCCATAATCATCCACAACGCTGGATCATGGATGTGTTGCCGGCCCAATTGGGAGGGGAGCGGGAAGGAAAATGGATGGGAAGAGGAAAGGGGTATTGGGCATCCGACAATCTCACTCACCGAACGAAACGCGACAGCTGAGCTGTCGCTTCACGTCGATTTCCTGTGAGACAGTGGTACCGCCCCGGCTGAGCCTGCCCATTCATGCTAAGTCATGACTGACATCAGCGTGGCTCTACCACTTTAAAAATACTTAATTTAACTACTCTATTCTTATTAGAGTAAGAAGTAGATATATTGATAAAAGGCAGCATTTTAATCAAAATCAACTTGTCTATCTGTAGCTGCAGTAACTACCGAGTACCATGTCAATAAGGACCGTTTAATTTTAATAGCATATTACATGACCTCTGCCGTCAATTTGTTTTATTAAATAGCGTTTATTATCGCGACCAGTTTGTTACCCAAATGAGCATAGTTAAAACTAACGGCTTATAAACATTTAGACCAATCTTAGTATTGCAGTTGTTAAAATCGGATCTTCGACAAGTGCAATAATTTATTTTAAAATAAATTAAAGTAAAAATATTAGATAAGCAGTTAATTTTTCTGTCCATTTACTAGGTATATTAGTTATATTTTGTATAAATTTTTTAACATTATAATATCATTTTTTAAAAAAAGTATGTATACCGTAAATATTATTTTATATCTGTTCGATTTATTTAGCAGCGTTTGTAAAATAACGTTGCTGAATTTTGCAGTTTCTACTTTAACATAATCCTTTCCCTCTTTACAGAATTTTATAACATTCTCTAATTCACAGGTTCAGTACGTACACATCACTGCTTTAGATATTAGACTTTAAATCAGTTAATATGATTGTTTTAATATCGTGCGTGTTGTGCTTGGTGTGCGTGTATTATTTGTGGCAGCGTCGTGGTAAAGTGTCCACAAGCGAGCCTCCTGCCCTGCCTGGCGCGTTGCCTTTAATAGGTCACGGGCTCCTGGTGTATGGAGATACTGCAAGTAAGTTGAAGTAAATTTTGTATCTTACTGTGTACACTACACTACACTAAGTATAGGAATCATAATGAAAATAACAGACACGCAAAACTCCGGTGTAGATCCCAGGACTGCTCAAAGAAATGAATAATCAAAATCTATCCAAAGATAACGGAGAAAACGGTGAACACACATACAAACGAACAAAGAACCTCCTCCATTTTACAAATCCGTAAATACGTGTAATTAATTCCGTCCATTTACATTAGGAATTTAAGCGAAAACCCACGCAGTTGAACAAGTCACCAAATGTTATCGAATGTCGAAACATAATCTTGTCTCCAATCGATATTGTATCTGGACGGCAGTCTCCATTCCCTCCATTGACCGTCAGGTGTACTCACAATAATCATGTCTCACTGGGCGAAATAATTATACGACCATTTCAAAACCAGTTAAACGCAGGCTGTACTAGAATGCGACACATTACGTAAATAATTATGGTGCATTTTACATCTTTGGAACATTTACATCGTAATGTAAATACGGCAATTTCTAGTCCCTGAACAAAAGTTTATTTTAAAAGGAAAAACTTGTCAATCTTAAGCGCACTACACACCAAAGTCACCGACCCGCCGGCCTATGTCGTAAAGTTTTTGTAGGCGGCCTAGTTGGCGGCTTTAAGGCCTAAGCACACCGGGACGGAATAGCAAGGGATTTTACCACCGACCAGCCGCTTACATATTGTAGCAATCCGGCGGTCTACCAAGGAATCCCGCAAGGCGACGGCATGCCCCGGCATCAATTAAAAACATTAGAATTTATGTCGTATTCCTTGCAGATAAGTTTGATTACTTTTCGGTAAAAAATTAAATCCTCTGCTATTCCGTCCTGATCTGCGTAGACCCTCACTTGTTGCTAGTAGGAAACCTTTGTGGGCAACATGATCCATCCATTCATCAGCCAAAGGAAGTCCACTGCTGAACATAAGCCTCCTCCAATTATTTCCACAGTGACCTGTTGGAGGCAGCCTGCATCCAGCGACGTGATATGAGAAACATTGACGTTATGACGAGTAGAGCGCTTACGTTATCGACATGCCAACATGTCGGCGGGCAACACGTATGGGCCGTTTATTGCCAACATGATTCGTAACTTAAAGCCTTCGGATTGTGTCGGCGGGTTTCGTCGCCGAGTCGGCGGCTTTGGTGTGTAGTGTGCTTTACAAAACGGACGAACAACTTGTAGAATTGGTCAGATTAAAAAAAAAAATCTGCAGGATTACGAAGTATATATCAAACGTACTATATACATGGTTTCATTATTATAATATTCCCAAATCTCTTAGTTCCGTAATTAACTACAAATAATGGAGGTTGTCAGTTCGATTCACGGTGTATCTTTAACTTTTAGAAAAATCACTACGATAATTGGTCATAATCAAAAGCTTCCTAGGAAAATTGTTAAGAAATTAATAAAAATATTTTAGGAAAAACAAGTAATTGGTTATGCTAAGTAATGCATTTGTGTTATTTTTTTGTCTTGTTTTCCCAAATTTGATCATTAGTCCAATTTTTGCATATTAACCACACAAAATGTTTGTTTACAGATATCTGGAACTTCTTGGAGAAGGTGTCTGTCGAGTGTATACGTGTGGGTGGAGTGATTGGAGTATATTTGGGCCCCTTCAACTTTTACTGTAATTATTTTTATCCAAATAAATAATATATTGGTCCTAGATCGGTGCATTTTTTTAGGAAGTACATGTCTCATGTTTAACATTTTTAAGGCCGATTATGACGGTGTTAAAAAACCTTTATTTATAGTACAAAATAGAACAAATTCCCTGGTCCCTGGATCCCCTATTTTAATTTCAACCTATTCTCATTCATCTCACATTCATCTAATGTTAAAATCATCTTTCCGGTAAAATTAATCACAGTAGAAATAATTGCAGTCCCAATTCCAAACTTGCTATTATCTTACGTCGTACAAACTAATAATATAATTATCAAAATTAATTACTTAATTAATCATCATTATCATGTTGCATCGTTAATTCTTTAATTATTGGTTGCAGTTATTTCTGACCCGGTTGATTCCATAACTGCAATGAACACGTCTTTAGAAAAGAGTTATGTGTACACCTTTGCGAAGCGATGGATTGGTGAAGGACTCCTAGCCTCAACACGTAACGTATACGGAGTACTTAATTTATTTCATATTTATCCGGAATCTTGTAATAAAATAGACATACTTTGCGTCAAAGTTGTCAAACTCTACAAGAAGGTGATGTCAATTAAAACATTTCTGTAATTATTACTTCCATTTCAAATTCTACGTGTTGGGTGATAAATTACTCTTATAAAAAATGCTACTAAAATGATAAAATAAAAATGTTACGCACTCAGCGTTGCGATGCGCACTCAACGGTGGATTCCGACCCATATGTTGGTTATTTTCTTCTCTTGACCCGCTCAGTAGCACAAACCATTACTGTTTTTAAACTTATTTGAATTGCTCCATGTTTTAATTGACCAGAAATTCCACTAAGTTAAGCCCAACATAGAGTTTTATTTTTTTATTTTATTCCAGCACAAACGTGGAAAAGACATCGCAAACTATTATATCCGATGTTTACTCTAAAAGCCTTGAACGGCTTTATAAGCGTGTTCAACTCCGAGGCTCGACGACTAGTCAACAACTTGGAAGCGAAGTCGGACCGAGGACCGTTTGAGTACGAACGGTACTTGCTGGTTTGGAGCTTGGAGACTATTTGTCGTGAGTGCAATTCAATAAACCCACACATACTTTGTTAGATGCACAATTTGAGAGGGTAGTTTCCACGATAATATACACTTGTGGGTTGTATGGACAAATGTGAACCATCTTAAAATAAATATATTTTAAATTAAAACGTATCTTAATAGCACTAATGTAACAATGTGTGCCTGGTGAATCGGTTTACTTTCTAAAGGCATATGACATGGATACTTGGTACTGATTTATAAATTTACTCTTCCAAAGTAATAACATGAATTAATACACTGAACATTGATAATTTCTACTTTTCATAAGTATATTTATAAAAAACGGCGGTAAGTGCGTGACCAGTTGCAGAAATGAGATGGGAATCACTCATGTATATGTTGGTTAATTGGGAGCAGTCTGCAGAATACTATTCCAGCATAATGTAATCTTCTTCTCGTAAACGTCTTCTCGTCCAAAATACCTCAGTGCCTCAAATCGAAAGTCTTCGATAGTTGTGTGTTACCAGTGATGACATACGGCACCGAGACGTGGCCTCTTACTATGGGTCTTATTAGGAGGCTCAAAGTCACTCAACGAGCTATGGAGAGGGCTATGCTCGGGGTTTCCCTACGAGATCGAATCAGAAATGAGGAAATCCGTAGGACAACTAATGTAACCGACATAGCCCAGCGGATTAGCAAGTTGAAGTGGCAATGGGCGGGGCACATAGCACGGAGAACTGATAGCCAATGGGGCCAAAAAGTTCTCGAATATAGGCCACGAAGCGGAAAGCGCAGCGTGTGACGTGCACCCACTAGGTGGTCAGACGACCTGGTGAAGGTCGCGGGACGTCGCTGGATGCAGGCTGCCTCCAACAGGTCACTGTGGACATCATTGGGAGAGGCCTATGTTCAGCAGTGGACTTCCTTTGGCTGATGGATGGATAATGTCATAACATGTTGCAGGCACGGCAATGGGTGTCGAAGTCAGAGAGGGAGGAGAAGAAAACAAAAAGTACGTTCAGGCTGTAAATGATCTTTTAAAAATCATTATGCAACGTATCACAATGTTTTGGCTCCGCAATGAATTTATTTACAGTCTAAGTGCCCTGAAACGAAGAGAAAACGAAGCCTTGGATATTATACAAAAGGGATCAATCGAGGTATTTTTTTATCCATAATATCTAACAGCTTTATTTCTTTTGTTCTATTGCAGTTTTGACTAATTTTAATCGAATTTTAGGTACTGATAAAGCGAAAAAAAATAGTTGAAGAAAAATTAACGGAAAGGAGAGAAGATAAAGCAGGTAATAATATTATAATAATTTTAATATCGTTGTTTTAGATAAAATTGTGTGAAGGCCATCTACGCACAAACACAGTCGAGGGTATACCCACAAACTGGCCACAATACCTAATGAACGTTGCAGAAGGTTGCTGAATTCAAATCAAACTGCTATCATCAGATCATTGTGGAGGGGGCCTATTTTCAGCAATACTTATACTTTCTGAAGCTGGAGACAATGATAATGATTCTTACTGAAGAATGTGCTAAAGCTTCGATTACGTAAAGATTTATAAGCCGGTCGCGACAACAGTAATAAAAAAACTAAAACAAAATATTTTTTGCAGATGACTTCAAGCCTTTCATAGATCACATATTGATGTCAGCGGATAAAGAATCATTCACTGATGCAGAAGTCATGGATGAGGTGAACACGTTTATAGTAACTGGATACGACACCACTGGTCACGCGCTAATATACACCCTCATGACGCTGGGAGCTCATCAGGAGGTGCAGGACCGAGTCTACAAAGAGTAAGTCATTGACAAAGACTTCATGCATACATAGATACATAAACTCACGCCTTTTTCCCAGAAGAGATAGGCAGAGGTAGCAACCAGGACACCCACATTTCGCCTTGTATGTTCCGTCCCACGATGTGATAGGGGCGAGCCTATCGCCATATCAGGCACAAATTCCTGACTCCGGGCTGATAATAAATAGAAAAATCCAATATCACCCGGGATTCGAACAAGAGACCTCAGCTTTGCAATCATACCGTAGTACAACTACGCCACCGAGGCAGACTTCATACTTCTGGTTTATACCAGTTTTCACTTGAAGGTACTGGTTATTGAAAAGACAAATCATATACTTAAACATTTCGTCGCCTCGTATATACATATGGGCCTCAATTATGACAAAGTAAGTATACCCAAAGTTTTGATAAAATCTCAGACTAACAATTTTTATTTCAGATTGGAAGTAATATTTGGGAATTCCGACAGAGACGTTGAAAAAGATGACTTCGCCAAAATGGTGTACATGGAAGCTGTGATAAAGGAAACATTGCGAATTTATCCTATAATACCGATTTTTGGAAGATACAACACTAGTGAGGTCGTACTTAGTAAGTCACAAATCATTCTCGTTTTAAGATCAAGGATCCAATACTTTAGATATCCGATTACTAAATTTAAATACTAGTACTGTACTGTATCGGCCCATACTTTACAACTCCGTAATCACTAAATATACATATATACCATGTCTTGACCCATATACGTCCGACTACAGGGCACGGGTTTTCTTTACAATCGACCTCTTGTTAAAATTTGAATACTAGTGCGAGTTGGCGGATTTTACATACCAAAGAAATTCTTACAAGTCGTTATGGTATGCAAATTTCTTCACGGTGTTTTCCTTTACCGTTATATTGCGTAGTGATTGACTCTCAATAGATGCATTACTCCGAAAAGTCAGGGGTGTGCCCTGCGATTTGAACCCGCGCCCACTGTGAACATGTTGGTAGCCGCGTCTGGTCCGTTATTAACAGACCATCACCCACTTCTGAATTACTATGTGAATACATATTCATGGTGCAGTATTGACATAACTGCGTTCATCTAAGAGTCATTCAAACTCTACTGGTGGTGGGCCTCTCGTGTAAGAGGCCGCCTGGGTTGGTACCACCGCAATGTCTATTTCTCCCGCCAAACAGCAGTGTATATGACCTGTTGTGTTTCGGTTTGAAGGGTATTGTAGGCAGTGCAACTACTGGACATAATGACACTTAACAACTTATGTCTCAGGATGGCGAGCGTGAAGGAATGCCAAGCATTGCTTTGTAATTCATGGTGTTGTTTGGTTTTACTACTGTCTATGAGCGGTCGTATCGCTTAACATCAGGTGTTTGCCATGCTCGTCTCGCCATTCATAGCAATCAAAAAATAACTACCTAATTATATTTATTTCATCGAAGTAACTTCAAAACTGATTACGCCACAGTAGTTGCATGCCAAATCATACAATTCACGTATTAAAAATCTTAGCAACTGGAATATGGATTCAAAACTGCTTACAGGTAAATACACGCTGCCAGCAAATAGTAACACCATAGTATCAGTACTGGGAATGTGTCGTCATCCCATGTGGGGCGAGGACGCGGATCAGTTCAAGCCAGAGCGATGGCTGGACCCAGCCTGCCTGCCCGACAACCCAAACGCCTACCCGGTCTTCGGACTAGGGAAACGATCTTGCGTTGGTACGTGAATGTTTTTCTGAACGCCGTCAAGACTTTTCCTAGCAACCTTATAGGAAAACGTAGGGAATAGAAATAGCAAGAATATCTAAAATAACAAGACACTGATCATATCGAATAACGCCATTAATCAGCGACCGATTGATTGCTTACAAATAACAAGTTTTAGTGTATCTTACTTAATCCCCGATTAAGTTGAAAGTGTTATTGTTCCCTTTACATGTACATGGTTAGTTCCTTTCATTATTACATAGATTTCTATGGATTATAAAGTTGTCATGGGATTTCTCTTAAATGCCAAAAATATAATTATACAGACTTTTTTTCTACAGGTAAGACGTATGCAATAATGTCGATGAAGACTACGCTCGCGCACATACTCAGGCGGTACAAGCTGACCTCGTACAACGACAAGCTCGCGTTCAAGATGGAAATTGTGCTGAAGTC
This sequence comes from Theretra japonica, assembly GCA_033459515.1. Classification (NCBI taxonomy): domain Eukaryota; kingdom Metazoa; phylum Arthropoda; class Insecta; order Lepidoptera; family Sphingidae; genus Theretra; species Theretra japonica. The sequence continues at coordinate 5,864,917 of CM065928.1, forward strand.
AGTAACACCACTACGCATCAAATTAGAAAGCAGAAAATAGACCGAGATTAAAAATAAAATAAATACAAAATCAATGCTTTATCTTTATTCTGTGCCGTTTATCTTTGTCATAATTTATTTACATACATACATACATACATAACCACACGCCTTTTTCCCAGAAGGGGTAGGCAGAGGTGCTACTAGAACACCCACGTTTCGCCTTGTATATTCCGTCCCACGATGTGATAGGGGGCGAGCCTATCGCCATATCGGGCACAAATTCCTGACTCCGGGCTAATAATGAATAGAAAAATCCAATATCACTTTGCCCGACCCGGGATTCGAACCCGAGACCTCAGCTTTTGCAATCATACCGTAGTACCACTACGCCACCGAGGCATAATTTATTTACGCTGTTATATCCCCCTTAAAAAATATATTCGATATAGCATTTTTCATGGTACCTATGTAGGTAGAGAAAAATGTTATATTTGAAGCTGGCGACTAATTATCGTGCGAGACCAACACGGCCACGTTTTAGACGGTTAAATCCTGTGCCGATAAATACTTAATTGTGAGACAGCCTTCGTCGCGCAGTTGGTTAGACGCCGACTGTGAAACGAGAGTCCGCGGCTTAGATCCCCGCACCGAGACAAATATTTGTAAGGTCCACAAGTATTTGTCTCGGGTCTGGGAGTATGTGAGACCGCAAAATCTCTCGTAGTTTCTGATACCAACGACATAAGACTTAATTGATCTTAATGTGGGGTCAGGACAATGTATGTGAATGTTGGGTGTATTTATAAATATTATTATGAATTGTAGCGTAGTGGATCGGTCATGCCTTATTACACGCTCACGGGCTAGATGCTGACACCAGATCTTGTCGTGAGCAGAAATCATCTGCTACGAATTTGCGCAACTCGAGACGCTCGACCGCCTTTTCTCCCACTTGGTTGGATCTATTTCAAATGACGGCATGTCTTGTTTAACAGTCTTTGAATCTACGTACTGCTCTACCTACAAGACACTTGGCATGCTCTACTTCAGCCATGAGTATTTACTACATGCACAGTCAGCGACTAAAATAGCTGAGCATATCCAAAACACTAAACTTCATATACATATTTACTAGTGTCCGCCATAAAATATCGGTCTTCGTACTGCGGAAACTATTTTGGTTTTAATTGACTACCAACCAGAGAATTGTGAGTTTTAAGTATTTTTTATGAACGATACAAAGTGTCGGCAACGGGTGACTTTTTTGGGGTCACTTAAAGGGTGTCGCATGGGAGGTCCCTACATTAAATATTATTAATTTATCATCAACGGTTTAGCCTCGGAATAAACGTGGCACTAGACGTTTATTACCCGTTGGAGTCATTGGACCTAGCCAAATCGCTACAGTAGATGGTTAAAATAAAAAACATCCCGTGGCTAAATCTATACATATAATAAATTTGTAACCGATCGATGTCTTACATGGAAGATAAATGAGAAAAAAATATATGGGAGGACTTTACTAACGTAATAGAACCCAAAACAAGGATTTTTAGGAATTCTGTCTGTTTGTCTGTACGGATGTGCGCGATGCACTCAAAAACGGCTTAATGGATTTCGATGAAATTTGGTATGGGGGTAGTTGACACCCTGGATTAACACTTAGGCTACTTTTTATCCCGAACAATTTAATTTTCCCGTGAGATGAGGGAAGAATTCCGATATATTTGTTACTTGTGCTCAAATGGATTTGATGGGACTGGATTACATATCTTGAGTGAGAATGAGAGGGGACAAGGCGGGTTATAACGTGACAGGACGGGATGGGATTTTTTTATAAAGATAACCACGCCGACGGAGTTGCGGGCAGAAGCTAGTTAATCATATTTGGCGTAGTGACTTCTTATGCGATACACTTTAACTGTTAACTGGTTTCAAAAAGTCAGCATGTCGCCGACACTCTGTAAATCGAGTTATGTGGATTGAACGTAATAGATAAATATAAATAGAATTATTAGAAAATTATCAGGCAGCAACTACGCAATGCTTTTATGAAATAAGATAGTATAGTAATAAATGTAGCATCTAAATTGAATGTTTAATAGTTTTGTAGATTCTATTGCTTTTAAAATCAATATTCGATGGTCTCTTTATGCCGATATTCCAAATTAATAGTAAAATGAAACAAAAATAGGAGGTTTTTTTTAATCGACAAAATCAATTTGGTGAATTCGGCGACGGCACAACAGTTTAACTTGAAACGGGAAAGATTATCCTCATTCAGTTTTTTTTATAACCAACCTATTAAATATTAACTATTACCGCCATAGTAATCACGCAAAAATATTTGATATAACCTTTTTTGCAAACAAATTACCTTTAATTGTCGCGCTGAAAAAAGGTTACAATGCTAGTCGTGCAACACATGCCTCTTAATGCAACAAAGGAAGTTAAAATATATACAGGATGTTATAGACATATTTTACTTAATTTAACCCACATGTGACATGTTACTTAATTTACCCACACGAAGTTGACATTGTACAAAACTTTAAAAAAATCGGAGATGATTTTTTTGTCAAAAATCGTAATTTTCATTTTCATGTATCACGGTTATTTTTACCGATTAGCTGAACTTCAGTTCTGTTCGGAAACTAACCTAAGCGGTAAAAGAATCGTACCTATACGGGTTGATCAAAGGCCTTGGAAATTAAAATCGCGATTTTCGACAAAACTACCAGTTAGTTTTTATTCAAACTTGGTACCATGATACGTGGGGGAGGCTGGTGTGTTTTCTGTGCTATGTGTATTCTGTGCTTTAATATCATCCTGTATATGTAACTTATTTTGTAAACCGACAAGTTTTTTATTTAATTCTAAAACGGGTCTTATTGACATAATTCTCAGTAGTTGTTGCAGCTACAGACAGATTGGTTGATTTTGATAAAAGGCAGCATTTTAATGTACATCATATAACACTTACAAAAATTATCAACATTTTTCTTCACCTATTTTTTTTTTATATATTTTGGCAAATTGAAAAGTTTTGGATGTGAAAAAGTCGCGCTGTATGTCAGTCGTGAGTCATGACAAGTATAAATGGGTAAGCTCGGCCGGGGCCATATCACTGTCTCATAGGAAATCGGTGGGAAGCGACAGTTTAGCTGTCGCATCTCGTTCGGTGAATGAGATTTTCGGATGCCTAATACCCCTTTCCCTTCCCGCTCTCCTCCCAATTTCATGGGCCGGCGACATGTCCATGGTCTAGGGTTTTGAATGTTCATGTGCGGCAATGACCACTCACCATCAGGTGACCTGTTTGCTCGTTTGCCGGACCTATGCAATAAGAACAAAATATACTGACTTAATTGTCCCCGATGATAAGTTCAGTACAATATATAGGTACTCTCAAAATGTTAGGTGTACGGCAGGCCTCCATCTTCTTACCCAAACCTGTCTGCAACGTGGCTGCTAAGCCATCTTGCACCGATATCATGTAAGCAAGGCATAACGACAGGTAAAAGAGAACATTTACGAACACGTATAAGCAGGCTGTGTAATCAGCTACCTGCCGGGATTTTTCCAAATGATTCCAGCAAGGGGCTCTTCAAGAAAGAAGTGATAAATGTTCCTCTAGGGTCGGCAACACGCAAGTGAGACTTCTGGTGTTGCAGACGCCCATAGGCAACGGTAACTGCTTACCATGAGGCGGACCGTACGCTTGTTTACCTCCTTTGTAGTGTAAAAACAAACTGACAACTCAGAGGGGCAATCTTCTACAAATTCGACATCGACGGCCTAAACAGCACAGCTGGTCGAGAGCTGACAGTAGAACGAGAGGCCACGGGTTCGATCCCCATAGAGCGACAAATATTTGTTTTGGGTTTGGGTGTGTGAAAACAAAAAGACTCTAGTAAATTTCAATTCCCACGACACATGAATTATATTTTAGTGGTGGTTCAGGAACTATGAGCGTGACTAGTGCAATTCTTCATTTAATTATATATTGGTCCAGTGCACTCCGAACTATTTATTATTATTTTATCATTGACTTCAAATCGAAATAGCCATGAAGGTTGTCTGTCCACTACAACGTAGCATGTATGACCATGCCATGGGACTATAGCACAGAAAATCATTGTGTAGACTACTCAGGACCGTCGCTGGCTGGTAACGAAACTGTCTAGGGAGCAGCGAGTTCTATTGCCTCATAGGATTATTCCACGGTCATGGCGTGCTACAAATTAGTGGACAAACTTACTTAATGTGCTTTGTGCATAACACTTTTGGCCACAGAAAAAAACGACATTACACGAAATAATGATAGATAATTGGTTTAATCAAGAATTAAATAAAAAACTTGTCGGTTTACAAAATCAGTTACATATACAGGATGATATGATATGATGATATAAAAAAACTAATAACTATTGTGAATGTGTATGTATTATTGTGTGTAAGGGGGTATACAGTATATTATGTAATATGTGTGTGAGTGTGTGTGTGCTTGTGTATGTGTGTTTGAGAGTACGAGTGGAAGAGGAGTTTTTAAGATTGTATATTTCTCATTTGACTATGCGATGTATCTATGTGAAAATTAAGTTTTCACAGGTTTCATAATCATTGAGTCTTAAGCAGTTTAATATTTAGTGTTTGGCACTGTACTTGCTGAAATCTCGTATATTTACATATTAATTAAGTCAGCTTTAAAACTAAACACTTTCAGTTTTACGATATTAATCATTTTCTCTGGAAATCATAGGCTCAGTACATGCATATAGCTGCTTTAAATATTAGATTTTAAATCAGTTAATATGATTGTTTTAATATCGTGCGTGTTGTGCTTGGTGTGCGTGTATTATTTGTGGCAACGTCGTGGTAAAGTGTCCACAAACGAGCCTCCTGCCCTGGCTGGCGCGTTGCCTTTAATAGGTCATGGGCTCCTGGTGTATGGAGATACTACAAGTAAGTTGAAGAAAGAAATCATTAAATATTTTATGAATGTGTCAACCTTAGAGTATTCATAATATAGAGGGAGGGCTGTCATACATTTGCGTCTTCAAAAACGTAGATATTTTCTTGTTCGTAATTTTGGTAGCACTGCTAGTGAAAATTAAACTAATTATTTAACAACAAATTTCTATAAATAAATTATTATTTCTATGTATAATGTAAACATATTTGTATTAAAAATATATGTCACTTGCAAATTATAACAAATTTTCAATGAAGTGCTTGAAAAGAACAACACTAGTTTCTTGCCTGTTTTTCTCTAGTGAAAACCGCTTTCCGAACCGGGTGGTAGATCAAAACATGACTGAATCTAAATAATGTTGAACATTTTAATGGATTCAATAAATTATTTTTATTTCATTTAATTACTTACATTATTATGTGGAGTCGTTAGGATATGTAAACGTATGTTAAGCATTTCTGTAATTTTTTGTCTTGTTTTACAAACTTAATAATTGGTCCAATTTTTGCATATTAACACCCAAAATATTTATTTGCAGAGTTCTGGAACTTCTTGGAGAAGGTGTCTGCCGAGTGTATACGTGTGGGTGGAGTGATTGGAGTATATTTGGGCCCCTTCAACTTTTACTGTAATTATTTGAATCCAACTAATTAATGTATTAGTAGCGGTATTTCTACGGTATGTAAAGTCCACCCATGTAAAGGCCAGCGTGATGGTAAATATGGCCTAACCCCTCTCAGTCGTCTTGATTGTAGAGGAGACCCCTGCCCAGCAGTGGGACGTATATAGGCTTATACAGATATAGCAGGTCAGTGCAAAACTTTTGGGAGGGGCTCATGTTCAACCGAGGTCTTTTTGTGGCTGATGATGATGGTGATAGAAATCTTAATTTCTAGTACATTTAACTTTTACATTTTCTTAATACAAAACAACATTTATAAATATTATTTATTTATAAATATTTATATAATGTGGTATTCATTTTAACTGATTTTTATTTCGATTATTATTTAATTGTGTTGCATCGTTAATTCTTTAATTATTGGTTGTAGTTATTTCTGACCCGATTGATTCCATGACTGCCATGAACACGTCTTTAGAAAAGAGCTATGTGTATACCTTTGCAAAGCGATGGATTGGTGAAGGACTCCTAGCCTCAACACGTAACGTATACGGAATTCTTATTTTATTGCATGTTTATCCGGAGACTTAACAATAGACAATAGACAATACACTCTGCATATTGGTTAGATTTAATTATTTATCCTTTGAATTGTATTATTTTTATTAAAGCAATAAAGCATTGCCTCATACTTAGTTAAAGTCTAGAAGAAGCTGGTGTCAATTACAACTTTTTTGTAATTATGAGTTCCATTTCAAATTATAAGTGTTGGGTATTAAGGTTCAATTATAAAACATGCGAATAAAATTATAACATAAAAATGTTAACTCACTCAACGTTGTCATGCGAACTAAACGACGGAATCCGACCACTGTGTTGGTCATTTTCTTCCGTTCGTCCGCTGACTACCTCAAACCATTACTGTTTTTAAACTTACTTAAATTGCCACGTATCAATTGTCCAAAGATTCCATTAAGTTAAGCCCAACTATGAGCCCAACATAGAGTTTATGTTTTTTTTTTCAGCACAAACGTGGAAAAGACATCGCAAACTATTAAATCCGATGTTTACTCAAAAAGCCCTGAACGGCTTTATAAGCGTGTTCAACTCCGAGGCTCGACGACTAGTCAACAACTTGGAAGCGAAGTCGGACCGAGGACCGTTTGAGTACGAACGGTACTTGTTGGTTTGGAGCTTGGAGACTATTTGCCGTGAGTACAATTTAATAAACCCACACATACCTACTTCGCTAGATGCATAGTTATAGAGGGTATTGTCAACGATCTAGGAATACTTGTGGGTTTGTACTGACATATTATGTAAACGATCTGAAACTAAATATTTTTTAATTAAATTATCTCAATAGAACTAAAGTGTGCCTAGTGCATCAATTGATTTTATAAAGGCAGATGACATGGATACTTGATACTAATTTGTATTTACTTTTCCTAAGTAATCACACCAATAACAAGTACACGGAACATTGATAATTTTAATTTTCATAATTCTTCCTATATTACATCACATGGCTTATGACGAATGGCAGTAAGGTCGTGACCAGTTATAGAAATATAATAAAAATAACTCGCGTATATTTTGGTTAATTATAAGCAATCCATAGAATACTATTCCAGCATAATGTGATAACATGTTGCAGGCACGGCAATGGGTGTTGAAGTCAGAGAGGGAGGATATGAAAACAAAAAGTACGTCCAAGCTGTAAATGACCTTTTAAAAACCTTTATGCATCGTGCCACAATGTTTTGGCTCCACAATGAATTTATATACAGTCTGAGTGGTATTAAACGATGGGAAGACGAAGCCTTGGATATTATACGAAAAGGATCAAACGAGGTGCTTTTTCATCTACTTCTTATACATTCTGTCACTTTGTTTATTGCTGATTGAATTAATTACAACCCAATTTTAGGTGCTGATTAAACGGAAAAAAAAATCAACGAGAAATTATCGGAAACGAGAGAAGATACAGCAGGTAATAATATAATACTCGTAGTTGATCAATCCATGAGAAAGTTTTGGGTGAAAGCCATGTACGAGCAAATGCACACGCAAATATTATGCCTTCCAACTGGAAACACTACCTTATAAAAGTTGTAGAAGATTGCTGAATTTAAGCTACTACCATTAAACCGTTATGAACGGAGCCTATAGTCAGCACTACTTATAGTTTCTAAAGCTGGATCTCCTCCAGCTTTATGAGCCAGACGATGGTAATGATTCTTGCTGAAGAATGTGCTAAAGCTTGAATTACGTAAAGATTTACAAACCGGTCGCGACAACAGTAATAAAAAAAAACTAAAATAAAATATTTTTTGCAGATAACTTCAAGCCTTTCATAGATCACATATTGATGTCGGCGGATAAAGAATCATTCACTGATGCAGAAGTCATGGATGAGGTGAACACGTTTATAGTAACTGGATACGACACCACTGGTCACGCGCTAATATACACCCTCATGACGCTGGGAGCTCATCCGGAGGTGCAGGACCGAGTCTACAAAGAGTAAGTCACTGGCAAAGTCTTCATACGTGTGGTTTATACCAGTTATCACTTGCAGTTACTATTTATTGAAAAGTGATAATAATCTTAGACATTTCGCCGCCTCGTATATAGATATGGGCCTCAATACGTTGACCTTATGACAAAGTACTTAGGTAGGTACATACATGCAAAGTTTTGATAAAATCTCAGACTAACAATTTTTATTTCAGATTGGAAGTAATATTTGAGAATTCCGACAGAGACGTTGAAAAAGATGACTTCGCCAAAATGGTGTACATGGAAGCTGTGATAAAGGAAACATTACGAATTTATCCTATAATACCGATTTTTGGAAGATACAACACTAGTGAGGTCGTACTTAGTAAGTCACAAAGCATTTTCGTTTTAAGATCAAGGATCCAATACTTTAGATATCCGATTACCAAATTTAAATACTAGTACTGTACTGTATCAGCCCATACGTTTAACTGAAGGGCACGGGTCTTCTTTACAATTAACCTCCTGCTAAAATTTGAATACTCCACCACTTACCAGGCTGGCTTATTGCGGCTCGGCGGAATTTCCATATCATAGAAAATCTTACGAATCGCTATGGTATGTAAACTTCTTCACCGTTATATTGTGTGGTGATTGCCTATCACTATTGATATATATGTCTATACATATAACTCCAAAAAGTCAGAGGTGTGCCCTGGAATTTGAACCCGTGACCACCGTGAACATGTGGTAGCCGCGTCTGGTCCGTTACTAACAGGCCATTACGCACTTCTGAACGACTATATGAAAACATAAAATAAATAGAATATAATTCTTCATGGTGCAGCATTGACCTAACTGCATTCCTCTAATTCAATCATGTTTATTTCATCGAAGTAAGTATGATTATGCCACAGCAGTTGCATGCCAAACCATACAAGTTACATATTAAAAAAACTTAAAAGCAACTAAAATATGAATTCTAAACTGCTTACAGGTAAATACCGATACCAGCAAACAGCAACACCGTCGTATCCGTATTGGGAATGTGTCGTCATCCATGTGGGGCGAGGACGCGGATCAGTTCAAGCCAGAGCGATGGCTGGACCCAGCCTGCCTGCCGGACAACCCAAACGCCTACCCGGTCTTCGGACTAGGAAAACGATCTTGCGTTGGTACGTAAATGTTTTTCTGAACTCCCTCAAGACTTTTGCTAGCCACCTGTTGAAAGCTAATTTAAACCGTAGAAAACAGAACTACTGTACGAACATCTTAAATCATAAAAGACCGGTCATATCCAATAACGCTATCAATCTGTTTCCGATTGGTTACATACAAGTTTATAGTTTATTCTTAGTATTCTATCAATGACTTGAAAGATTTCAATGTGGTTAAGCCACGCTGTTGTCAGTCATGACTCATGACTCAGCATGAATGGGCATGCTCGTCCGGGGTGGTACCACTGTCTCACAGGATATCGACGTAAGCTGACAGCTTTGCTGTCGCGTTTCGTTCGGTGAGTGAGATTGCCGGATGACCAATACACCTTTCCTCTTCCCATCCTTTTTCCTTTCCATTCCACTCCAGATTTGATGAGCCAGCAACACTTCTATAATCCAAGCGTTGTTGATGTTCATGGGCGGCATTGATCACTTATTACCAGGTGACCTATTTTTTGTATTGTATCAGCCCATATACGACCCACTGCAGGGCACGGGCCTCCTCTACAATCGAGAGTACGATTGAGAGTGGTTAGGCCATATAGTCCACCACGCTGGCCTAGTGCGGGTTGGCAGACTTACATACCGTAGAAATTCTTTAAAATCGCTACGGTATGCAGGTTTCCTCACGATGTTTTCCTTCACCGTTAAAGTGCGTAGTGATTGATTATCAATACACACATAACTCCGAAAAGTCAGTGGTGTGCCCTGGGATTTGAACCCGCGACCACCGTGAACATGTAGGCAGCCGAGTCTAGTCCGATACCACGAGGCCACCACGCACTTATACTACAGGTGAAATATTTTTATCAATGTACAAAATATATAATAGTCATTTCTTCCGTAGTCAAGTATAAATTTTTAAACTGTTTTCTTTTATTCAATTGTAACATAGATTTCTATGGAATATTGAGATAGATTTTTTCTACTTAAATACTCAAAAGATAATTATGAAGACTTTTTTCGACAGGTAAGACGTATGCAGTAATGTCGATGAAGACTACGCTCGCACACATACTCAGGCGGTACAAGCTGACCTCGTACAACGACAAGCTCGCGTTCAAGATGGAAATTGTGCTGAAGTCAGTATCACCACTACGCATGAAATTAGAAAACAGATAATAGACGGAGATTAAAGATCTGAATAGTCCTTAAGAGGAAAAAAAAAATACAAAATCAATGCTGTATCTTTATTTTATGCAGTATTTATCATAATTTATTTCCACTATAATGTCCTGCTTATAAAATATGCTCGATATAACATTTTGCACGGCACCTAGCACGATACATTGCTAGAAATAAATGATTTTTAAAATTCATTCAAAACGACAAAATATATTATGTATATGTGTATACGTGATTGTGTATAATCATGATCATCGGCAACTGACATCTACGTGAGATGGTTTGTGTACGGTTTGTTGGATGTTAGTTTTGAAAGGTGCACCATGCCGGTGAGTCGGTGACTTACAAGACCGATTCGTGCGAGACAAATACGGCCACTTTTTGGACAGTCAAATCCTGTACCTATATGTGATTATGGTGGGGGACAGTGGCTGGATAATGCTAAATTTCACGCCTGCGGTCAAGCTGCTCATACCAGGCCTCGTCGTGAGCAGAAATTCATCAGCTAGGAATTTGCGCCATTCGGCACATTCGGCCGGTTTTTCCTCCAGTTTGATTGGATCGGATCTCAAATGTCTCTGAATCTATGTAGTGGCCTACCTAGTACCTAAAAGGCGCTTAGCATGCGCAACTAACACCAGGAGTATTGGCATATGTATTATAATATTAATGAAGTAAAAGGAATTCTTGCGGATTTTATCGCGAATTCGATTAAACTTTTACATTTTTTAATTTCCCGATGTTTCGGTCACTTTACAGTTTGCGTGTTCACGGAGCGGACCCATTTCCTCTTCCCTCCCTTTTTTCTTTTCTTTTCGTTCTCATTTTGTAATTTATTTATTTATTTCAAGTAAAATGCAACAGTATTGAAACCAAAAAAATTACATTCTAGTTAAATTAATAATAACAAATTATTGATTTCACAAGAAAAAAATGGGGTACATAAGTTAACTATCTGTTACCAATATAATGTAAAGTATAACCCCCTGCGCACGCTATATCGCTGCGACGTAACCAAATTTAATTCTCAATAGATAACACGTAAACAAAATTCCGGACAGCGACTGGGCAATTCACTGGAACATTTCAAAGATACAAGAAAATATAGACAACAACACGAAAAAGCCAATTATACCTCGTCAAGCAGGAAAATACAATAGCATAACAAAAACCATTTGGTACTAATTTTATTATGAATAAGTACCTACTAATGATTTCTGTACAAAAAGTAATGATATGCAAAAACATAAAACATATGTAATGAGCGCCAAGTTTAATGACCAGCCCTGAAATTTATTTATAACAACGAAATAAGGAAGGAAGGAAAGGTGTAGTGACTGTTTCTACCCTTAAGATGGGGTTGGATCTGTGCATAGAAACTAGAAAGACAAATTATTGTACACAGTCTACCAAATATCCTATCTACAATTTTCTATTAAATATTCTTTTTATATGACCTCCACACTTATAGGGAGCTAATTATATCGTGCACCATTTACTTTGACCTTTAACATTACCGACGCGTTAATAATTGATAAAATCCAAGTTTTGTTCTTATTTCGACCAGTCTTGCGATAGCTGTTGTTACTATTAGACTCCAACCATTTCTGTAATACGTTTCTTTGTGTAAATTATTTAGAAAGCAGCTTTCATATCAAATTTAATTTCAAATGTTGAGATATAAATATGGTTTAACGTCACCAAAAGTCACTGGTTTTATTGTAGTGTAAACTTTAATACTTTTCATTCTCGGAAAATTTGATACAATTTTTCTAATACCTTTGGTTGGATATGTTACCGGGCAAACCCGATTTTAGAATGAACTGGTTTCGCTTAGGCCAAACTAGTCCATCCTGTTACCGATGGGATAAACCAGTTATTTATACTTAAATCGGGTGTTCTGGATATCAATTAGTGCAAATACAGAGTTCTAGACAAAGCGACGGTTAGGTAAAGTTAGGTTAGGATTGAGATAAATTAAACAAGAACAAAGGTGGATAAAATAAATAAAAAAATATTTAAAAAATTAAATAAACAAACCAAACCTCACGATTATTTTGTCCTGATCGAATATTTTTATTCCGTGTTTACTAGTGCGTTTTAATTACTTTATTCAAAAAAAAACATTCATTTATTATGTATTTCCTAGCATCATTTTGGAATTGCATAGAATTCGTAGGAAATATGTATCTTACATTGGTTTGGCCTAGGCTATACCGGTTTGTTCCATCGTGTGTAGACAGGACTATTTGGGCCTAGGCGGAACTAGTTTATCCTAAAATCAGCTTCGGTAACAGATATACTCCGCAGCGTAAAATTGAAGTGTACATCAGTTGCGATGATTACTGCAGTGTTGTGCGCGTTGTGTTTGGCGTGCGTGTGGTGTTATTCATGGTGGCGTCGGGGCAAACTGTCCCCTAACGAACCTGCTGTGTTTTCAGGTGCATTGCCTTTTATAGGGCATGCGTATCTGGTGTATGGAGATACTACCCGTAAGTTGAATGATTTTAATACACTTCCAATCGAATATCTTTTAATTTTATTTCTTTTTTTTTAGGAGTTTTATATCTTTTAATTTTATTTTAATTATTAATCTTTTATTTCTCCGTATTTATTTATTATTAATTCAATAAATGGGGCATTTTACGTGAAGCGGACAACCAAAAAAAAATGAGGTCATGAATTTTGTTTATACTTCGGTTAGTTATACTTCTAGTAGACGTGGATGTGTACGCACATTTTTGTTTTAGTATGAAGCTTTATTGCATAGTTATGAGCTTTTAAAAGTTTACCAAGAATGAAGTCACGAATTTTTGGATGCTTATTATCTGCATCAATTAATTTGTAAAAATTCTAAAAATATATTGTTTCTTAAAGTTAAAAAGTCGAAGTTATGAATTTTTTTGTCGAATTCTAAATTTGATTTTTTTTCGGTAGAGTAAACCGGAAGTGAAAATTTCAAATCGATATTTGAGTAACTTCAACACTTTTTTTTTAAATATTTTAACCTTAAATGAAAGCCTTAAACGTATTAATTCTTCACAAAAAAAATTAAAACGTGATCATCAATAGTTTAAGACTTAGAGCATATAGAGTACAAACACATAGCTATGAACACTTTCTAAGCAATCGGGTTTATGAGCTAACATACTAAAATACTACGCTATTAATATTTTATTCCTTTATTCTAACATGCAAAAATATAAAAATAAACGATTTCATTAATTCTTCACTAAAAAATTAAAGCATGATCGCTAATAGTTTAAGACTTAGAGCGGTTTTATTGAGATTGAAACAGTTTAACTAAAATGGAGATTTATTTTGTAATTATTACTATTCGCACCGCTACTAATTCTATTTACACATAAGCCCTCATTGGTTTGAAGAAAAGCATGCAGTTGTTTCGTTCCTGGAACGGTGATAGCGGAAGCAAAACGGACTCGTAGAAAATGTCGCTCTTTTTGAATACTTTCCTTCGAGCAGTTGTAAATAGAAGTCTCAGTCAATGATGACTTAGCCCATTCATATAATATTATAGGTGTAGTGATAGCGTTATTCGTGGACTGTAAGCTTGCACGGGGTGCCAAACGTTTAAGGTTTCCCCCAAGACCGTCACATGGCCTTTTTCCATGAGCGGTGGCATGGAAGTGTAACTGTGCTTCTATCTTAAAATCTTGGTTGTAGTGAAATAGGTTCACAAAATTGAACCTATTATTATAATGTTGGGGAGCTCAGTCTGTAATGTATTTCATGACAGAAACCACAATTTTATAATCATCAAGGTTTTATGCGCATAAACTCGATTGCTTATAAAGTGCTCATAGCTATGTGTTTGTACTCTATATGCTCTAAGTCTTAAACTATTGGGGATCACGTTTTAATTTTTTTTGTGAAGAATTAATACGTTTAAAGCTTTCATTTAAGGTTAAAATATTTAAAAAACAAAGTGTTGAAGTTACTCAAATATCGATTTGAAATTTTCATTTCCGGTTTACTCTACGTAAAAAAATTCAAATTTAGAATTCGACAAAAAAATTAAAAACTTCGACTTTTTAACTTTAAGAAACAATATATTTTTAGTATTTTTACAAATTAATTGATGCAGATAATAAGCATTCCAAAAATTCGTGACTTCATTCTTGTTAAACTTTTAAAAGCTCATAACTATGCAATAAAGCTTCATACTAAAACAAAAATATCCACGTCTACTAGAAGTATAACTAACCGGAGTATAAACAAAATTCATGACCTCATTTTTTTTTTGTTGTCCGCTTCACGTGAAATGCCCCAAATACTATTTCGAAGTCAGTTAATTTTTTTTATAACTTTATTATACTAATACATCGCCACGCGAAATCTAGTAATAGTACATAGTTTGTTTTGTATATACCGGGGGTTGGGGCCGAAAATAATTCGAATGGAAGCCACATACTGGCAAAAGTAGCGATTTACGTCCGCCGCCGCGCCGCAAGGTGGACAGACCACTTTACTAAGGGTGCAGGAAGTCAGCGGATGCTTCCAACAGACCGCTTTGGAAATTAATAAAGGAGACGCGTCCGTCTCAGTTTTTGTACAAAATCTAATTTAATAGTTAGAAATTCAAGGTTATTACTGGACTCCATAACCTTAAACCAATAATTGTAATTAAACTATGAATAAAAAGTGCGTGGTGGCCTGTCGGTAACGGACCAGACTCGGCTGCCTACATGTTCACGGTGGTCGCGAGTTCAAATCCCAGGGCACACCTCTGACTTTTCGGAGTTATGTGTGTATTGATAGTCAATCACCACGCACTTTAACGGTGAAGGAAAACATCGTGAGGAAACCTGCGTACCGCAGCGATTTTAAAGAATTTCTACGGTATGTAAGTCCGCCAACCCGCACTAGGCCAGCGTGGTGGACTATATGGCCTAACCACTCTCAATCGATTCTCTCGATTGTAGAGTAGGCCCGTGCCCAGCAGTGGGACGTATATGGGCTGATAAAAAACTATGAATAGTGCAATAAAAACCTTTTCTCTAAGAATATATTATTGTTAGAAAAAATGAAAATTATGTAAATTAAGTATAGCCGATATTGTATTATTTTATAGTACCGACTATTTCTAAAAAGATAAAGATAAACGAAAAGCGCAAAATAATATATCCACTTGCAAAAAGACAAAGAGAATCAACATATTGAGGGATTTCACAAATATCTATTGATATTTGTAATCCGTCAGCGAAGTTTGTTGAGTGTTCTGAACTTTTGATATTCTTATGTTTCCGATTCGAATATGTAGTGGAATATGAATAGATTACGTAGTTTTATAGATCAAGTGAAATGGTAACGCGTGGAACTAAATGTGTGGAGTTCAGAGTATATTTTCAATATTTTCCTGTAAAACTCACATGGTTACAGAATTTGTATTTAATAAAAGTAAGGATATTAAATCATTGAGAGAGGCCTATATGTTCAGCAGTGGACTTCCTTTGGCTGATGGATTGGATTGGAATGTAAATTAATATGTGGTTACATTAATTCTTATGTTCTTTTATTACGTCACGCTTTTTGAATTTTGTTCTAAGTACATCACCCATTAATGAAAGACAAATCATTTTACCTTGGTGGGACCTTCAAGCTTGAAGACGTACACGTGTTTTACGTCACAAACGATAAAACATTGGATGTTAGTTGGTTGCCTCACGCTTTAACGAACTAATTAATTTCATTAAATTATTTTCTATTTCATATAATTACAATATTAGGATTTGTCACTGGTTCTCCACATATACTCGTAGATTCAACTTTGTTAAATGGCAGGCTCCTGCAAGCGCCAATATGCTATACTTTTTTAAAAAATAAATCTGTGTAAGTACATAAAACGAACCGATTAAAGAAAAGACACCACAACGAAGTAACAATATTTGTTTTGAAACACTTTTTAAGCTAGGGATAAAGTTAACAGGAAGAAAATACGTAGATTAGTTACGCTAAGATATTGCAGAAATTATTATTGCTACTTTTGTTAGTTTGATATGTGTAACTAATCATATTACAATTAGTGTTTTATCTGCATATTAACAATCATTTTTTTTCTTTACAGATTTTTGTAACTTTTTGCAGAAGGCATCTGCCGAGTGTGCGCGAGTGGGTGGAGTGATGCGAGTATATTTAGGCCCCTTCAACTTTTATAGTAATTATTTTTATATTTTGTATACAAAAATCATTCAAGATCGCAGAATAACAGGGTTATTTGCGTTAGGACCGCCACACAGGAATCCAATGATTCTGTTTATTAAGTTCAAATCTTAATGTAAAAATGGACTAAAACGAAGAAGTAAAAATGGAAGAAGGTTACAGAGAGGGGGTGAGAGAAATAGATACATACATCTAATATAAACAAGATACAAGTAAATAAAAATAATAACAAAAATAAATCGAACTTTAAAAAATTGCTCTAATAAGTAACAAATAATATATATTTCATTGTACTTGTAAAAGTTGATTAATTTACTTAATTAGCCAAGAAATCGTAATATATTATGCATAACATATTGAAGGCAGGTCGCCAAGTACCGAACACGGAGAAACAACTAAATTTAACACAAATTATAATTTTATGTATATTCTATCTAGGTAGGTAGAGTTGAAATTCTCAGAATGACACAATCTTATCAGTACCAACATACTCTCAAAAAAACATCATGATATCGTTCTGCGGCCATTTTGGTACCCTTATCGGCCTATAGCCATTCCAGAACAAATTAATTGCACTATTTGTATTATGTACGATGTATATATTTTTTTTAATGTTTACAGTAATTTCCGATCCAGAATATTCACTGACAGCAATGCACGCTTCTTTAGAAAAAAGTTTTGTCTACAACTTTTTGGATCGTTGGTTGCGTCAAGGACTACTAGTGGCAAAACGTAATATAATATTTTACACCTATATAATTGATGTGAAAATTTGTAACAAAATAGAATTAAATACTTCGCATAATTATTGAATATAAGGTTACGTGTATATTAATTATACACACGCCTATATAACTGAGCAGTCATACTAAGTCGTAAGTACGCACACAATTCGCCTAGCTTATCTTTTTCGTTCGAAAAATAAGCTATGCTGTACGGCCTATCGCTATGCCAGATACAAACAGATAACTTTACCGCACCATTATTCTCAGATTTAATTACATACTAACTGGTGGAATAAACATTAAAATAATATAATACCATGTAATGCGGATATTGCGGTATTTGGTTTTTTTTTTCAGCACAAATGTGGAAAAGACATCGCAAACTATTAAATCCGATGTTTACTCAAAAAGCCTTGAACGGTTTCATAAGCGTGTTCAACTCCGAGGCTCGACGACTAGTCAACAACTTGGAAGCGAAGTCGGACCGAGGACCGTTTGAGTACGGACGGTACTTGTTGGTTTGGAGCTTGGAGACTATTTGTCGTGAGTAAACAATAGACCAAATTACCGCTACCCCACCTCGGAGAAACGCGGGGCGGGGTTATGTCGAGTCCACTGGTCTTAATATCCAAAATTAAACCGTCTAGGAATAAGTTGCCCCATTGGTTCGTAAGAACGATAGACTGGGGAGACCGTAACGGGATTCTTGGAAAATACCACAGTGTGGACTCCCTGGGTGCCTATCACGCCTCCCGCTAATGAAAATAACTGCCACTATTTAAAAAATCATATCTGAAGCTTGTTTAGAAATAATACTCGTGACGGTTACCGACGGATTTTGTGAATATTTTTTCGAGATTCGTTCGAGAACTAGCCCGGCAGTAACGTCCGCTATTGCGGTGGACTAGACTACAACAAATTGGCTAGCAACAGATTTGCTCTAACAATAAGTTAGAGATTTGACGAACAAAAATATAGTGGCGAGTATTCATGTTCATCTATGATTGGATTAATTAAAACAAACACAGATTCATTCACCTGATTTGTGTATGTTAAAAAACGTTAATTAAAACAATATAATATGGAAATCACTTGTTACAATGCTTCAAAAATAGGACTTTTTTTTTTGTTGCTGTGCCATCATAATTTGTTCTGGGACAACCTATATATAATTTCAGACTCTACAATGGGCGTCAATGTTGCGGAGGAAGGTGATGAAAATCAAAAATACGTTAAAGCTGTAAATGACCTTTTACAATTGTACGTACAACGTTTCACAAAATTATGGCTCTTAAACGAATTTATATACAGTCTGAGTAGTATGAAAAGGAGGGAAAATCGAGCCTTAGATATCATACTAAAAAGATCAAACGAGGTAAAATTACCATAAATTCTTTTGAATTTTGATATCCTTTTTCAGTATAAGTGCAATGTGCAAAACAAAATAACATGCTATTTTTTTAGGTATTGACAAAAAGGAAACAGATAGTCAATAAAAGACTATTTAAAACGGGAGAAGATACATCAGGTAATTTTATGTATATTGTATACTAGTAATTTATTATTGCATAGGTCTGGCAAACGAGCAAACAGGTCACATGATGGTAAGTGATCACTGCCGTCCATGAACATCCACAACGCTGGATCATGGATGTGTTGCCGGCCCTAATGGGAGGGGAGCGTGAAGGAAAAGGATGGGAAGAGGAAAAGGGTTTTGGGCATCCGACAACCTCACTCAACGAACCAAACGCGACAGCTGAGCTGTCGCTTCACATCGATTTCCTGTGAGACAGTGGTGCCCCGGATGAGCCTGCCCATTCATGCTCAGTCATGGCTGACAACAGCGTGGCTCTACCACTTTCCAAAAGCTTTTCTAAAAGTTTAGCAACTATACTGAGGAATATGATAAAGCTCGAACGACCTATAGAAGTTAAGTAAGAATCCCGAATCCTGAACCACTTGCGACTACACCATTGAGAGCCTGGCAAGCAAAAACATTTTTAACTAATTTCAGATGAAGTTAAACCATTTATTGATCACATTTTAATGTTGGCGGATAAAGAAGCTTTGACTGATGCAGAAATAATAGATGAGGTGAACACGTTAATAGTAACTGGATACGACACCACTGGTCACGCGTTAATATACTGTCTCATGACGCTGGGAGCTCATCCGGAGGTGCAGGACCGAGTCTACAAAGAGTAAGTCATAGGCAAAGACTTCATCTATGTGTGTACTGTGTAAACTAACTGTAATAATCGAGCAGGTGGTAGTTTTTTCCACTAACAAACTACGATCTCCATTTTTTCTCCGCCTTGTGTAGAAATAAAGCATGTAAAGGTACAGTTTATAAAACATGAACTTTTATTTCAGATTAGAAATAATATTTGGTAATTCCGAAAGAGATGTAGAAAAGGATGACTTTGCGAAAATGGTATACATGGACGCTGTGATAAAAGAAACTTTACGAATATATCCAATTATACCTATTTTTGGTAGATCACACACCACTGAAATCACACTTGGTAAGAAATATTATTCAGTCGTATGAAGGTTTAGCCTTTATTACTTTATTAAGTTCTTCCAAAATAAATAAATACTTACACCCAACAGTGACATACATAGTCCTGATCCCATACTAAGATCGAGTCTTTTATTATCGAGAATTTTATTTCATTTCAATAAAAAATGCAACTGAACAATTAAATCCAAATAGACTTGCTACCGAAGAGATGTTTACCATTCAGTTTGAAACCACAAACAAATAGGTTCAACTCGAAATGCGTCATGCCTACGCCGCGCCGCGCCGGTAACGATGTCACGTTTCCTCCATCGTGTACAATAACTGCTATGTGGTACAATACGAATATCTGGGTACTTTTTTGTCTACTTTTTTAAGAGGAAAGTTATTAATTTTTTTTTAAGTTTTAGTTAATAGGGTTTTTTATGCTATTAGGTAAGTTGTTAGAGATTTTAAATGCTCTCTAATAATAATGTTATAAACGAGTTTTGTTTCTTGTCTCAACTTTGCAGTATCTACAAGGTGTAAATGAACGTTTATTCGCATTGAAGGGAAGTCTATACTGGTAATACCAAAATGACTTACTGCTACATAATTTAAAATTGGTGAGACGTCAGTATTAATTGCATAATATAGATACTAAACTGATTACAGGTAAATACACGATACCAGCAAACAGCAACTCCGTCGTATCGGTATTGGAAATGTGTCGTCATCCCATGTGGGGCGAGGACGCGGATCAGTTCAAGCCAGAGCGATGGCTGGACCCAGCCTGCCTGCCCGACAACCCAAACGCCTACGCAGTCTTCGGACTAGGGAAACGATCTTGCATCGGTACCTATGTGAATAAATAGTTGAATGGACAACTGTAGTCCTATAAGTTTTTACGTATTAATTTCTTATTTTCAGGGAAAACCTTTGCAATGATGTCGATGAAGGCTACTCTCGCGCACTTACTCAGGCGATACAAAGTGACCTCCTACAACGACAAGCTCACATTGAAGATGGAAGTTCTGCTAAAGCCAGTAACACCACTACGCATAAGTTTAGAGAACAGAAAAGAACACGAAATAATGTTATCAGAATAACCTGTTCATGATAACTCGATCGATATAATGTGCAGAAACAGACCTAAGTTTAATAACAGCCAACTTCGAAAGCTTCGAAATAACAAGATCCCAGATCTACGGAAACAATTAAAAATCTCAACTGTCACACACAATTCTTAGCTCACAATATGATGCAATAATTTGTCGTGAAGCTAGGGTCTGCAGATCGATTTTGTAAACGTTCTACTGGCACTAGTTTAAGAGCTACCAAAGAAAATATTACTTTAATGTTTTATTTAGTTTTGACCACCGGATGGAATGAAAAGGGAAGAAACAGAAATGTTAGGTTAGAAATAGTTAGGTTGAGTTTAGATAGAGCACAATAGATAGTAAGGGAAATAATGGGATTGGGATGAAAACTGAAGATATTTTCGTTTTTTTGTCTAAACGAGCTTATAACAGGATATACTCGTGCGGTTCCATAATTGTAATAAACTTTTTGTGATAAACAGTCAGATACATGGTCAAAAGAATGCAGTCAGAAAAAATGCTTCTGAACTGCTTCATTTGTTTGAACTGGTATAATGGTGCGTGAGTACATTACACATTTAAATACACAAATGTATTAGTCCTAAGTGCTGAATTAAAGCAATACCGTATGTGTATTTTATTACACAAGTAATCCTACTTCACTCTATTGTTATAAAAATAAAATGTGTTTGTTACTTCTTCTCGCCCAAACTGCTCCACCAATTTTGATGAAATTTGGTATGGAGGTATCTGGAGGTAGCTGGGTGGAAGCTGAGTTCAGTAGATTTCTTCGATTTATTTTGATGTAAAAAAATATTTAGGGTTTCCTACAATAAATCCCGCCTAGTGGTATTCAAGTCTCGAACAGGGCAAGTGGTTCATTGGTTTTAGAATTTCACATTTATGGAAAGGGTGCTGGGAGGGTGGCAGATGAAACTATGTGTAGTAATATCGAAGTTTTTAAAATATGAACTTCAAAATTGGAATTGTATCTCCTTATCACAAATAAAATATGAGAAGACTCCCGGTTTTTTTTTTTTTGGATATCCACATTTTTGAAGGGAGAGACTGCCTCGGTGACGTAGTTGTACTAGAGTATGATTACAAAGCTGAGGTCTCGACTTTGGTGATATTGAATTTTTGTATTAATTCCCAACTGAATTTGTGCCCGATAGGCTCGCCCCCTATCACATCATGGGACGGAACACATACGGCGAAACGTGGGCGTCCTGGTAGCACCTCTGCCTACCCCTTCTGGGAAAAAGGCGTGAGTTTATGTATGTATGTATGAAGGAGACGGGGCTGATATAGATTATCTAACAAGAACTTAAATATTTAATTTAATAGCTAATTTTATGCGATGTCACAGACATAATTGGCACTCCACTGCGCTCGCTGTCCTGACACAAGGCGTTGTCTCATTATGTTCAGTAGTTACGCTGGCTACATTGTCCTTCAAACCGGAACACAACAATGCGTCTACATTGCTGTTTGTAGTATCTTAATATCAGGTCAGGTATGTCAGTCCACATTAATGAAGGTCTTCCGTCTCTCAATTTTAATCAGCCTGTGCAAAGCAGTGGGGGTTTATAAGAGAGATCATGAAAAATATAAATAAAACAATTTAACTTATTACATACAACATTTTAATATTTACATAAATTACTAAAATTAAGAGCCGTCCACATTGCACGCCGCTGACATTGTCGTTCCAATTTAACTTTTAAATTAAATTAAATGCAAAACGTGATCTTGTGCAAAAACGGTTTGTTGATTTTTACTATTTTTTATTCGACGATATTTGGCTTGCAATTTTTTTGACTCAAGAAATAACCAAAATAAACTTTACAGTTGATAAGTGTTAAATTTGTATTGTAAAAATATATTTCAATGAAAGTCTGATACCCTATTAATAAACTGTAACAATAAACCCCTAACCAGGCGAAATTAAAACAAAGTATCCAAAAAAAACAGTTGAAAAAAATAATTTTTACATTCAAAAATAAATAATAAACGGAATTATTCACACCATAAATGACTAATATACGGCAGTTTTGTTTTACAATTTTTGTATCCATTTCATATTGGCCTATTGTTTTTTATTCAGTAATCTTTACAACTTCATATCTTGCATTAAACAATGACAATGATTTTACATAGGTACTTCTAGATATTAACATTTATATGTCGACCTTTTGCCTAAATTAAACTTAAAAGTATGCAGTGAAGGATAGGGCGTGCCTTATTCTTATAATTTTTCGATATTTTTACCGAATTACACAATCGCAAGCGACAATATTCTACAACAATCGATAGGTGTATAAAATATAGCAATACTATCGATACAAATAAACAACTTTAATTTGAGACTAGGTAGAATATAAAAAATATTAATGTACAAAGTTTGAAATCTTAGGAATTTGAAAAATCAATTTCGATAATAATAGGTCGAAACAGTGAAGATAGCCTACAATAGGAAAGTGTTATAAATTATGCAAGGCCTAATGAATTTGATGTATATATGCATCGCTTTTAAACATTTTGATGTATATTAAATTTGGAGACTTATTGCGGGTAGGACGGTCCAACAAAAACAGACATTTCGAAGTTTACCTTCGAAAACAACTTAAGTGTACTACATTGGTAATTTGGCTTATTAATTTGCCAGTTGGATTGCAGCGGCTGCTCACTACGCTATGCGCGGGGCGAGGGGACAGTAAAGCTTTGGTCTCTTGATCGAAACGCAAAGTCAAAAATCCTGTTTTGTACCATCACAATATACGTCGGCGTTGCCAGTTACTTTTGACGCAGGGTTGTACCGTTCACAAGACCAAAGCTTTACTTTGACAATACATACATAATAATTATGTATATTATATGTAGGTCAAGTCGTTCCTTTTATGTAGGTCAAGTCGTTGTGCCCACATAGAGTATTTGTTGTGTAGGTGTAGTTGTCTGTAGGTCGAGTTGTTCTGTCTTCATGTAGAATTGCTATGTTTACAGGTAGAGTAGTTGTCTGTAGGTAAGGTTGTTGTGTCTGTAGGTGTTGTCGTGTGTGCAGGTGGTGTTGCAGCCTACAGGTAGAGCAGTCCGGAGACGGA
This sequence comes from Theretra japonica, assembly GCA_033459515.1. NCBI lineage: Eukaryota > Metazoa > Arthropoda > Insecta > Lepidoptera > Sphingidae > Theretra > Theretra japonica. The sequence goes on from CM065928.1 coordinate 5,888,949, forward strand.
GGCGTGTGCCATGAGCGCGTGCGCGGCCTGGCGGATCTCGAGGTGCGCGCGCGCGGCGGCGGCCCAGGCGGCGGCGGCGGCGCGCGCGGCGCCCTGCAGCAGGTTCACGTAGCGCAGCGCCGCGCCCAGCTCGCCCTGGTCCATGTGGTACCTGCACGACAACATTATACCGTCATTTCCTATCATACATTCAATTACGGAATTTTCAACTTTCTTATAACTGCCACGCCATTTAAATATCAATACAGTCACATACAGTTCTGACCTCACACTAAGATCGAGTCTTGTGTCGTGGGTATCAGAAACTATGAGAAATTGTTCAGTCTCACAAACACCCAGACCCGAAACAAATACCTGTGATTCAGACAAACATATGTTATGGTGCGGACTGCGGGGATCCACCGCGCGGCTCTGTCGTTTTACAGCCGGCGTCTAACTAACTACATCCCACGAAGGCTGTCTATGTCAAAGTATTTTTTCACAAAATATCGAATTTAAATAATTTAATGTGTTTCTAAACAGTATGTTTAGTAAGTAGTACGCTTTGGTAGTACGTTCCACACTCTATGTCAACGATAACGGTACCTTCCAAATTATTTAGAATATTCTTTTGTTAGGCAAAGCAAACTGACTGTGACTTGACTCTAAAAATCAAGCAATTTCTCAAAACGAGATAATACTAAATTAAATGAAAACGCATATATTATTAATGTTGGAATGCTCACCTTGCCCTCTGGATGATATCGAATGTATCCAATTTTGTAAAATCTGTCGGCAGATTGTCCAACTCATCTTTCGGAATTTCAGAGAACTGAAAAAAAGGCATTTGTCTCAAACCAAGTTAACAACACACAGAAAAGTACAATATAAATAAAGCAATATATTTTTAATTTTAATACTATCAATTTTAAAAAGACTTACTTTCTGGAACAGAAGCTTGGACTGTAACCACGACAGGAAATAGACAGGCAAAGAGCCGCCGTCGCGTCCCACCAAGGCCACTTTCAATGCGGTTTTCTCCATCTGAGGGGAAATTTAAACCATAATGTAAATAGTTGTAAATTACTAAATAATCTATTGTCTATGGTAATTTTTCATATGAATAATATGTCCAACACACTAATAATGTATATATCAAGATGTAACCTGATTATTATTATTCTATCAGTAATTATTATTATTCTATCAGTAAAGTAAATAGATGTGTATCACAAAACATTAGTATTTTTCACATAGTGTAGTGTATCTACTAGCAACAGGATATTTATATTCATTTGGATAGTGACAGTGACTGCAATTGGGTACTTGACTGTTGTGGCAATAAAATATTAAATGTGTTGGATATTACAGCTTATGAGCAAATAATAATGGAACTAGAGGCGAACAATAAAGAATAAAAATAAATAAATAATTGTAGATTTTTTTTATATTAATATAAATTCTAAGTATTTTGTTTTTCTAAAATAAGTTTGCAATTTTTTATCTGTTGATTACAAGTAACAAAACGCGAGCGGCTGTCATTGAGCACCGTGTGACGTCACAATGCACAATTCTTTAATCAACTCTGCCACTGAGAACGTTCGCGATTTAAATACGTGACGTCTTTTCAGAAAATATTGAAGTAGCCCATTGGTCCGATTGGAAGCCATCCCTGATGGAGACTTACCTTATAACTGAGATTATTAACATGATTTCTAATGTTAAAATATCTATTATAGCTTATTATAAAGCATACCTTATCGAATCTCTCCCTCAACGACCTTTCAGTAACAATGCCGTTTTCGCGCACCTCGCTTGGGATGCCTTTAAGTACTGTTTGCACCAATTTGTCGTCTTTGCCTGCAAATATAAGTACAATTTTAATAGAGCCGGGCATTATCAACTAACTAAGGAAAGATAACTTATTAGAGAAGTGCAATTAATCATATTTTTTGAATTCTGGACTTTTTGTCGGCTATATCACAAAGTGAAAGCGGTGTTAAAGGCAAGTATAGTTGAGCGCTGGAAATTAAGGTACGCTTTACACCATATTTTTTTTGTTTCCTTCTATTTTTTTGCATTAAATTAGAACTTTGGACGACTTATCATGATACACTCTTGACCAGGATTTTCTTCGGACTCCCAGAAGTATTTATATTATATAAAATATGAAGTAAGTGTACCAGCTTTCTCCAGTGCGTTGAGTTCGTTGTCGACGCTGGTGCAGGGCGCGGCGCGGCGCGTGGCGGCCAGCAGCGCCTCGGCGGCCGCCCACAGCGACTGCGAGCGACGCGCCTCCGCCTCCGCCTTCGCACGCTCTGGGAACGAACGCGCACGTCACTCATCACCCCCATCACCACCACGATCCTTATCATCATCATCACCATCACATTTAATATTAACTATTTAGTTTTTGTAATCATTTTATCTAACTCAAACCTCAGTCCGCCGGTCACCTCTAACTAGTGACTACAAAAAGTGTAAAGTATTCGAAATGTAAAAAAGCAAAATAGAACCAAATCCACGATAAAATCCGTTTAAATAGTCATTTTATGTTGTGTACTGGTGAACGTAGGCCTTGTGAAATGTCCGCCATTTAACCCTATCTTCGGCTTATCGCATTAACCTTTCGTGAATAGTCGATACTACGACGAAGCTGTCCAAATAACCTAATCCCATCGTAAGAACCAATAGGGAGCGAAGCTTTAATATATTGAAATCCTAAGCAAATTTCCATAAAAATAGTTTGACATATAGCTATTAAAGTATGTTTGGAATCTGAGATACCTTTAAGCGTTTGCTCGATGGCCTTAAGTTTTCCTGCCATGGCAGCAAGCTCCTTTTTAAATTGCACTCTCTCCTTCTCAACTTGCTCAGACACAGCGCGGCTGAATTTGGCCATCACCTGAAATAAAAACAATTGAATATTTACTCAACAATCAAACCGATCTTCATAATACATGTGTCATGTGTTGTAATTTTAAATAACGAGCAATTGTTTAGTCCCACATCACCCAACCTCGTAACAAATATTTCTTGAGAACATAAAAATGTCATCAAATTGAAACAAATATTAATTTTGAACAACAAAATTAGTAGAAGCACAATGACAATCACACTATTGTTAATAGAAAAAAACACACCTCTTTTTCTTTTTTGGAGAGTCTGTCTTGTAAAACTTCCTGTTGTATTTCAAATTGCTTCTTCAACTGTTCCTTCAAGTTCCTGTTCGCCTCGGCTTGGACGGCTAAACTCTGAACATGACAAAATAAATCATCATCATTCTCTCTCTGCAGTATGCCCCATGACTCGAGGATCATGGTCATCAGTAATACCAGCCTAATGTTGATTATAGTACAACTTAAAATCGAAAAAATATAGACTTCGTTAATTGCATGATAGGGTCATGTATTTTTTTTTTAATGAGAAAATAGCAATTATATTTAATGTATAAAAAATCCAATAGATATTCTGTTAAAAATATTTTGCGCGACTTGACAGCTTTTAAACCTTGTGTTTGCTATCGAATACAAAATTATGACACAAGTAATATAAAAATAAAATACCCTTTTCTGGAATTCCACTTCTCGCTGAATCCTCTCAGACTTGATCATGTCCTCGACTTTGGCTTCGATTATAGCCTTCTCGTCATGACCTGAAATAATTAATAAACACTATATTTAATGTAAATATGATTTTATAGACAAAATAATAATTGAAATTATTAAAAGCTTTTGTTTTAAATTGGGTTTAAAATTGTGTGATAATAAACTTGAATCTTAGAGTATAAAATGTCTAGAGGGAGCGTTCGAACATCAATAACTTAATTAAAACGGTGGTGCCGGCCACCTTCGGTCCTCCTATTAACTGACATTTAACAGTGCCGTAAATATTTATTTAAAAAAGAAAAATAAAAAAAATAGTTTAGCGCTATTGAGTAACATTTAAAATCCTATGGGCGTATAATAACTTAATACTATCGGGTACAAACGAAAATTATAGCGATTTGTTGTTACATAATTAGCTCAATTTCAGTTATATAGTCATGCTATCAACTTTAGAAACAAAAAATAACCACATATTTGAAGGCGCAAATGTATGGCAGCGCTCCCTCTAGACATTGAATACTCTAATACTTGAACAACATATAAGCAAAAATATAATATTGTTTTGAATAATAATGTACAGAAACAAGCAGATATTCACATTCAATAGCTCTGTTGATTTTCAGTTCTCTAACAGTCTGCAATTCAGCCAACTGGTTTTGGAGGAATTGAATCTGAAAAATAAAAATGTCCACAATGTTAAATTGTTAAATATAAACCTAACATACAAAGCAGCTTCTAGATAATGTATTTATTTAGATACCAGCATTTTTGTTTGTTTATTGTCAATTTTTCAAACTGCTCAGCAGTTGATAATCAACAGAAGGCGTTCGAACCTGTTTGAGTGCGTAAACAAGCAACAAGTCAGTGTCGCCTTTGAGATCAAGCTTGCGGGCGCTCAGGTCGACACCGGGGAACAGTGTCTGCAACTCTTCTTTGTACATGTGTCGCGCGGCTTCCACCTGAAAATCATATTTATATATTTAATAAACATCTTAACTTTTTTTAATATATCAAGTACGCCAATCATCACTAGCCCAAGAAACCTTTTGCATAATATTATATTTCCAACGGCTCAACTTTCAGTAATAAAAAATTGCGATCTTTTTTTGTTTTGAAATTTTTCTATAGTACAAATGGATCCTATCTTACAGGTGTAGCGGTGGTGGCGATGTGGACTGGACAGTCTTTAAGAGTGGTTCTTGTGTACTGAACTCTCGGCGCACGATTGCGTCTTGTGCTTGGTAGATTTTTCATTCAGCTAATGTAAAATTAATTGACCACTATACACTGCTTATTTATGATTTTCACTTCTAAAGAAACTATATTGATATAAATAAAAAAAATACGTGGTTGTTACCTTACTGTATAGACAAATTATGTGCATATAGCTACAGTAGTATAAGTTTGAAAATTCACAAATAAATTATTTAATATATATTCTATTTCATGCATTTTCACTTTTTTTTTAAAGCTACCCTGTACAACAAAACTTAGCGAGATGATGTCATATACCTTGCAATTACACAAAATTTATAAAATACTAGGGAAAAATACCAATCACAATACTACTTAAAATTAAATAATTCACTTAATTAACATAAACCTCCTTACAGTTTGGGCCAATGTATCCCTGATTATAGCTACGTACCTTGTTCCAGTACTTATCGCTGAGCACGGACTTTTCGAGTTCCACCTTGAAGTCTTCCTCAGCCTTGCTGAGGTCAGCGCGGAACTGCTTGATGTAGCGCTGCGTCGCCACCACCGACTCCGGAGGCGCCTGCACGCCCGCCTTGATCATGCGGTCGAGGGTCTCTGGAAATAATTTTAGTTAATAATTACCTATATCAGCCCTTATACGGCAGGGCAGTGGCTTCCTCTCCAATCGAGAGTTCGATTGAAACAGGTTAGGCCGTATGGTCTACCACGCTGGACTAGTGCGGGTTGGTGTACTTTTACATACCATATACTTTTTCCCGAATTGCTATAGTATGCAGGTTTCCTCGAGATATTTTTCTTCACCGTTATAGTGCGTGGTGATTGACTATCAATACACATGACTCCGAAAAGTCAGAGTTGTGCCCTGGGGTTTGAACCCGCGACCACCGGAAACATGCGCCAGCCGCGTCGGGTCCTTTAACAACAGGCCACCGCGCACTTAATAACTAGGAAAAGAGTATCAATTACACATATTTGAATTTATTTCTCATCCCACAGGAACACTACCTTTTATCGGGATAAAAGTAATCTATGTGTTAATCCAGTGTGTTAGCTACCTGCATACCAAATTTCTGTGTTGTTCCAAATTACTGTGAAAATCATCCTGTCATCATCTGTTCAGCAGTGGACTTCCTTTGGCTGATGGATTGGATTGAATTGGACACCAAATTTCATCAAAATTGGTCCAGCCGTTCGAGCGTGAAGAAGTAACAAACACACAAACTTTCACCTTTATAATATTAGTAGGATAGGATAGGATAATAGTCAGGCATACCTATAGCGCACCTCGCTTTAGCACAAGCATCTTGAGCCGTCTTCATAGCAGCGTCCCTTTCAGACTGAGTGCTCTTCAGATGCGAAAAGTGCTTTTTGTCTAGATCATCGAAAGTAGACTCGACCACCTGCAAACATTCAATAGAATGGTCTCTATTAACGCTCGAGTCACGTCGTTTCTCAAAGATCGCTGTGGAAATCCTTATAGGAAAGAAAAATGTTCAGAAGTAGATATTTCGTGATTCGGGGAGACGATGATGATATCTCACTCTCCCAATTAAAAAACTTCAGTTGAATTTGAGTGGTAAGTACTTCAGTATAATAAGCTGACTGCCAATTGTTGTAGATAAAAAACATAATTGTTTTTATCCACATATAATGGTTCCAATTCTGGATGTTGTATAACCAAAGCCTCTTGTATTTTCTGATCGTTTCAAGCGAGGAGTTTCATTGTTGGATAAACTCTTAACAATTTATATTTTTCATGTTAAGTACGTATTGATGAACTTTAGTGTTATCAATATAGAAATTTTAGCCGCCATTTTGAACTTTCATGGGATTCCTTTCAAAATGTCAATAAGCAAGCACAAATTTGAACATATGCTTCAAACAAGGATTACTAGAAGGACCTGCCTGTAGCGGCCTGCATCCAGCGACTTCCTGCAACCTTACATAGGTGTCCCATATAAAAGATACTGGAGGTAGGTATCTCATACGTGAGGCTGCCTACGTAGATACCACAGCAATATCTATCTATCCCGCCAAGCAGCAGTGTAAACGGACTATTATGTTCCGGATTGAAGGGCATTGTAGCCAGAGTGACTACTGGACATAATGAGACTTAACATCTAATGTCTCAGGATGGCGAGCGCAATGGAATGCCAAGTATTGCCTTGTAATTTATGGTGTTGTTTGGTTAGCTTTTGTTCACGAGCGGTCGTATCGCTTACCATCAGGCGAATGGCATTATTATTATTTATTCTTAATTGTACACAATAAACACGAAAAACATAACGAAGATATATTAAGTGGTACTACAGTATGATTGCAAAGCTGAGGTCTCGGGTTCGAATCCCGGGTCGGGCAAAGTGATATTGGATTTTTCTATTCATTATTAGCCCGGAGTCAGGAATTTGTGCCCGATATGGCGATAGGCTCGCCCCCTATCACATCGTGGGCCGGAATATACAAGGCGAAACGTGGGTGTTCTAGTAGCACCTCTGCCTACCCCTTCTGGGAAAAAGGCATGTGGTTATGTATGTATGTATGTATGTATTAAAACAACAAAGGACAAATGGCGGACTTAGCGCACTAAGGCAATCTCTACCACAGAACCATAGGATTCAACACAATAAAAAAAGTATAATAAAATGACCTTGAAGAGAGCCCGGTTGTACTCGGCGCAGTGGTGCGTGGCCTTCTTGTAGTTGTCGACGGCCAGCTTGGTGTTCTCGTGCATGTCGTGCTCCAGCTCCACCATGTCCTTGGTGATCACCACCGGCGGGGGAGTCGCCGGCTCGCACTTCTCCGTTTGAACTAGGGTCGCTGGAATTGTACACAAAAAAGGTTGAAATATAAGCGCAATATGTCAGCATAGTCTATAGTAAAGTAAAAAGTTACTAATATGTACTTCAATAATTTCCCACAGCATCGCAACGTGTGGATATACTAGCTACATGCTTGATATAAATCTTAGTATAAGTAAAACGCCATTAACTGTTTATATTTCTGCATATCCCGCAGTCGGTGGTCGACATCAACAGTCATAATCGGAAATTTTTAGAAGTGGTAGAGCCACGCTGTTGTCAGTCATGACTCAGCATGACTGAGCAGGCTCATTCGGGCGGTACCTCTGTCTCAGAGGAAATCGACGTAAAACGACAGCTCAGCTGTCGCGTTTCATTCAGTGGGTGAGATTGCCGGATGCCCAATGCCCCTTTCCTCTTCCCATCCTTTTTCCAATTGGGTCGGCAACACATCCATGATCCAGCGTTGTGGATGTTCATGGGCGGCAGTGATCACTTACCATCAGGTGACCTGTTTGCACGTTTGCCGGACGTATGCAATAGAAAAAATATAAAAAAAATTACGTCTACGTAAGATGATGACGTAGCGTTTGCTAGGAATATTAGATATTCATATGTGACAAATACGGCCACATTTCGAACAGTTAAATCCCGTGCTTGTATGTGATTCTCATGAAGGGAAAGTTAGAATAAGTGTAAATGAAATTATATTTGTAAACGACTCAAATACGAAAAAAAATCCGAATTTGAGACAGTTTTACAAGAAACAAGCAATAGTGATTTTATTTCAAATCAACAGATTGCTTTGATTGATGTGACAGGTCTGATAATTCACATTTTTGCTGCATATTGCATATAGGGAAAAGGAGCTGTATAATATTACAAAATTCTTAATGAAGTAGGAATATGGCTATAGTATTTACCTGGAGTTTCAACTTGTGGTGTTTCCAATTTCTTTTCCTCAAAGTACAACGGTTGGAATGACGGCGGCGGCACTGTTAGAAACACATCTCCAATTGTTAGTCATGATTCTACTGAATATTTATTAACAATATTATTTATGATACCAGGAATATATTAATTGGATCATTACAAAAAAAAAGCAAGAAATGTAAACAATACTTTCACCCTCTATATGGACTCACATGGTGTTCCAAGTGTTAATTAGAATCTTATAAAAACAGTGTTCTATTTTTCATGTACAATATGTTGTTATACCTCCTTTTGCGAGACATAAGTAAAATAAATTGTGAACCAAAAAACAACTCATATAACACAAAAAAGAGGTTCATTAAGTGAAAATGAATTCAAAAATATCACCCAATGGAAACATGCTTTAAGATTGTAGGAGTAATTAAATTAATTAATTAGTTGATGTGGTTTCAATTTTGACAGGCCAACAAAAATACATAGACACACCACTCACATTTGTACTCTTTGTTAGCATATTCTTTTGCAGCATCAGCATCAATGTCTTGTTCAGATCTTGGCTTCACATCTGGTGGAGAAATACCTTCCTAGAAGGAAATATATTATTGGTAGTGGCAACAATTGTGATGTCATTAAATATGATGGAATTTCTAAAATTCTTTTGCAGATAATTTTAAAATTAATGAAGGCAATGTGCCTTCCTACTTTACCATCAAATTGCATCCTAAATGACAGTCAAATTTGTATTGCAATGAGAAATCATTGACTACATAAAGATGCATAAGATTAAGCTATGTATGATATATGTATGATATACTCGTATGTATGATTGTAATAATTTTTGCATTTTAAATGTTATCTGTCAGTTGTTATTTAAGTATTGATAATCGTGTTCATATTATCATACTATTCTGTATAAAAAAAATATGGGATTTTCCATACATTTTGCTAATATAAAATACTGAAACATTAATTATACTACACAAAAATGTATGATATATATATACTGTATAATGTAAAATATAAGTCATACCTTTCCAAACATGAAATTTCCGAGGACAGCCGAGACCTTGTTAAACTGGTTGACAGTGAACTTCCAATATGTGGTGTTCTCCTGATAAACAAGTGCCACAAAGTCATTGGCCCAAGGGATATTAGATTCTAACCAGTTACGAGCCTCTGGACTGCTTCTGTAATTCAACAATCACATATCATCAATAAATACACCAAAACATATGACCTCAGAGTATGATACCAAGTGTTGTGTAGTAGATATCAGAAACCATGAGTCTTTTTGGTCTCACAACACCCAGATCTGGACCAAATATTATTAGGTGGCAAACAATTGTGTTCAAACAGGGATTGAACCAACAGCCTATTGTTTTACAGCCCTCAACTAACTGTGTCACTGATGTGTGATGCTGTCCTTGTTGTCATGTGATTAACTGCGGTTCACACACATGTTGTGAGTGACTCTTGATTAATTGCTGTTTTGTGTTAAAATGAGAGCAGCATCAGAATCATTGTATTGTATTGTATTGTATCAGCCCATATACGACCCACTGCAGGGCACGGGCCTCCTCTACAATCCAGAGTACGATTATTGAATCATTGGTTATTAAATATTAACAATTAACATACTTTGCATAGACCACAGCAGCTCCAGTAAGTACAGTGGCGCCGACTGTGCTCCAGAACAGTTTGTGAGATTTGGGAGGCCGTGGAGGTGCAACACACTTGTCTTTGTCCTGCTGTGCATATTGCCGTCGTGGCGAGCGCATTACTATAAGTGCCGCAGATGTTCCATCGATCTGTCTTCTTACCTGAAAAATTTTTGTACTTTGAAATAAAATGAATTCTTATGGATTGAATCGCGAGTTTCACTAAATTTTTACATATTTTAACTTCCTTTGTATGATGTTTTGACCATGCTGCAGCTATCATTTTATTTCAATGTGTATCATTTGCATAAATCTAAGAAACCAATTGTTATACTAATACTCCCCATAGTCACTTTCACAATTCTAACCCCAGGCTATGATACAAATCTTCTGTTGTGGGTATCAGGAACTGCTAGTCTTTTAGGTCCCAAAAATGTAGTTAAAGAAGATATGTAAGCCAATGGTCTTAATTCTTAAAACTGACAATACCAAAAACCAAAGGAAGTAGCAGATACTATGCAATAAGTATTCCCTGTTTAAAGTTGATATTGGCTACATTAATAATGAACTATTCACTTACAAGGTTTACTGATAGTCCGGAATATTATGCTGTGAGAAAACAAGACTGGTGTGATTACCACACAAGCATGTCACTAAAACACCATTATGTTTTGTATCAACACTAGAGGCTTAAGTTTTTTGGTGCTGTTTCATATAAGGAATTAGTGAGATTATGTTCAGAAATAAACCAAGAACCAAAGAAGAAACATAGAATTCCTTCACGCATAGTTTTTGTACTTATCAGAACCTAAGGCACCCCAGGCCTTAATCTGCCATGTTAATTGTTACTAACTAGTGTCTAATGTAACAGTGTTGATGACTATCATCAATCATGTCCTAAACAATACAGGTCAATACTATAGTCATGAATTTAAATAGACTGATATTATATCTATAAAAATAAGCAAATAAAAACATTCATTGAAACATTACAATTGCTCTAAACTCGGTAGTTCGTCCTACGAATCAATATTAAGCTTGTTACGTGGAATGAAACTACGATCTAGTCTACAGCTATAGTGTAAACACAGCCTTATACTTTTAGGTTACTTATGAAAATGACGTTAAAAAGATTGTTATGTAAGGGACAATAATGTCAAGGTCTACATTATTATTGTTGATTATTACACCGAAATAAATTAAAACATTACAATCTACCGACGAATCTCCATAAAGTGACAGCAAACACCAAAAACTCTTAAAAACATTGTGCAAAATACACAGCTACATTCCAATACATAAACAAATTGGATCAAAATAACAGAACCGGAAATTTAATTATGGTAAGACAATTAGATCAATTGCATTATTTACCCACCAGTATTAGTTTTGGATTTGTTAAATGGTTCGTAAATTTATACATTTTCGGCACGAATCTCTTTCCACTTGGGCCGTCAAAATTCCAGAGACTAAAGATTTGATGTAAGACCACAGCTTATCCAATCTTTACAGATTACAGCATACTAACTTCTTCATAGTCTATGCTTTCGGAATAAGCGAATATTTTCCATTATTCATTTGAAAATATTAGTAATTTATATTCTTATCAAAATTGTCATGTTAATAAAGACTTCTCAAAATGAATGATATAAACAACGCTTGGTAAAAAAATATTATTATCAACTTACTGTCAAACGTCTGCTATCATTGAGCTGTCACAGTCGCATAACCTCTAGGAAAAACTATGAATTATTGATTGTATATAAAAAATGATTCGCTCTGTGTTTACCGGTAAATAATAAACGGAGTTTAATAATTTTATACGAATACAAATCTTTGATTGGCGTTTGTGTGATTTTAATATGTTTTTAAGCAGTTTTGTGGTTATGTGATATTTCAGACTTGTTTTGAGGTTAATTTTTCTTTTTCAGTTCTTCGAAGTATTCGACCTCTTTCGATTCCGATTAATAATGCAGCCAGGATTATTTCCAGTGAAATAAGAACTTTTTCTTCATTTAGAAATGTGCGATTAAACACTTCTCTGTCTCCGCAACAACCTTTACTGAATAATAAACAAATACTCGATATATCGAACAGCATAGTTCCTGTACCTGCTAGAACAGTGACAAAGTTTAGTCTAAAACGAGGCAAAAGGAAGACTGTAAAGGCTGTAGTACGCAGATTCTTCAGATTACATTGGGGTGGTTGGATAAGACCCAAAATTGGTAGACAAAAAAAATTGTGGAAAAAATCCAGTTCACAAAAAAGGCGTCTGAGGCAACATGTTTTCTGCAACTCCACACAGAATACGCTCTTAGACAAAATGGTAACGAAATATTGGAAGAGGCCTAAGTATTATGTTGAGGACCCCTATGCACCATACCATACTCGAGAAGAATATTATATAACTCGAAGGAAACCTGTAACAAGAAATTAACTATAGAAATCTTTAATTAATTGTCTTTAGTTCAATGCATACATCATTTAAAGAGATTGTATGAATGATATAGTATAAATAAAAAGTGTCAACAAGGAGTCTAAAAATGGTTTTTAATTTAATTGATAGAAGTGGTAAAAATATGGTGAATTATAAATGTATGTAGCAGATAATCCATCCCTCCATCAGCCAAAAGAAATCTACTGAACATAGGCCCCGTCAATGATTTCAGCAGATAATAAATACTGGTAACTTCTCAATATCAATTAAGCTACTAGTACATTTGTCATATCATGGACATATGTGAGTTAATTAAAAACTGGAATCTATACATATTATAAATTTGTTAGTAACAACTTACATGAGTCTTACTGAAGTGAAAATATGATCATTTTTATGTGAATGCAGTTATTGAATAGTCAATTAAATATCAAACCAGCAATAGTTTGAATATACTAGCTAATATCATAATACACTACACCACAGGTGTATTTTTAATAAAGACAAAAAAAATCCTATTTTTTTTCTTATGATGCTGAAATTTTGTCCCTGCTGTGGGGTCAGACAACTAGCAACATTTAGCAACTATCGGCAAGTTGCGACTACTCGATAATGTATCGCGTTTCGGCGGATAACTGCGTACCATAATTGTACAAAAATCGGAAAACAGTATGTACTTTTCAATTGTTGCTTCCAGCATCTAAAAAGGCACACATAGTACATTATAAAAGGGCCTCGACCACCGTAATCTAATGTATGTTTGCGTGGGAAATTAAGTGTACGATCAAGGCATCAAGCTTCCTAAAAGCGACAAAAAGTCGTCAGTTTGCCTGAGTCCTATTAATAATAGGCCCTAATCCGTACTTAAGCCGAATAAAAGTGAAGCTATGAGTCGAGGGTTTGAATTCTAGGGCACATCTCTCACTTTTCCATACTATCATCATCAGCCTCTTATTTTCCACTGCTGGACATAGGCCTCCTCCAAATTGCGCCATTTCACCGTAGCTGGCTTGTCGCATTCAGCATCTGCCAGCGACCTTTTACAAATCGTCACTCCACGTAGCTGGAGGCCGTTTTACACTACGCTTGCCAAGACGCGGTCTCCACTCAAGAACACGTTTACCCCAGCGGTAATCGGTTCCTCGACAGATGTGGCCATACTTTATTTTCGTGTATTGATAGTCCATTACCACGAACTATAACCGTGAAGGAAAACAACTCGGTATGGAACATCTTAACAAGATTTCGTACGGTATGTGATGTCCGCCAACTCGGACTAGGCCAGCGTGGCGAACAATAGCCCAAGTATCTCATAATTTAAATCTCAGTTATAGAGTAGTTCAGCGCTCAGCAGTGAGCGGTTATGGTTGATACAGTAGAGTACAGTCAATAGTCATGGCCTAGGCTTGCCCATCTGAGAGTTGATATATGTAGATCCAGTTTAACATAAATTATGAAATAACTTACTTTAATTAGGTAAGTACCTACTAGTTATTTAATGTTTATGAGTGTATCTACTGAAAAAATAAAAAAAAAACTATTAAAGGAAAATAGAATTAAGTCAGTTCATTGATAACCTAGTTTTCGTGTTTTATGGAAATTAAATAGGTAATTTACAAACAGATGAGGTTGAACATTTCTTGAGTGAATCACGGAGGCCTGATCTGACCCGCGCGCGACACAAATTGGGGTCAATTATTGTCCACAATTCATAATGTGCGTAGGTGGGCATTTATTATGAAATAGTGTAACGTCTACGTCTGTACATCTTTCTTCTCAAGTTACTAAGAAAACACCTGTAGGTACATTAATAAAATATACTGGAGGTCATAAGTATATGTACATAATATGTGATTCGTATAAGTAATTCAATAAACAATAATTTATTCATTTTTCAAAGTTAACTCTACATAAATATTGGTCAATATGTGCGGAATTCCAAAATCCTTGTCTCCGTTGTTTAAATAAACTTTAACAACTACTTATTTCGTATTTGGGTACTTACAACATTTTAAGGTTCCTAAGTCAACAATCTAGTATACCAACCGTCGTGCAATATAATCGAGTAAGTAATCACTAAGTTCTAATAACTGACAGTGCATCCTATGAATAAATCTTCTCAACTTGTAACTAGGTAGACCACTGTTAGTTATGCCTACACGCATGGTCGTTCCATCGGCTGGCCCATTTATTCATTTACCTACTATTCGTGTTTAGACAACCCTAGCCAATATTCATTTGAAAAAGACGAAATTATATTAAACAAGGTAGGTGCAGTGTGTAGTTCTCTGTTTCTTTGGTTAATCTTGGTTGGGACATTCTAAGGGGCATTACTATTTCCTTCAATAAACAATAATCAGATTCTGACATTTTATGTAAATTATTAAAAACCAAACCGCGCTTTACAAGACGAGGGGAAATCCGGAAAATAAATCTGAAGGTAGACCATTTATTGTTTTTCTTTGTTACAAAAACGCAAAGGACGAAACCATACATCCTAGTGATATTATGACATTTGTCAAGATGTATTTGAACGGCCGTTCATAAACTATAAATAAAAAAGAATTATAACAGTAACCAGAATAAACTTAGAAAAAAATCAACGTTGTTGAATATAAATAAGTAATTTATTATCAACTTCAGTAGGGTTATTGTTTAGTTGCATTATATATTCTGAATTTAACATTCTTTAGGGAAAAGTGTGACTACAAGAATGAATGTTGAATCAACTTTCTGAACGTGTATCACTGATAAGGGCACCGGGGGCCTATGGGTTGCAAAACCCAAATAATTTTGAAACCATAATAAAAACGACTTTGTATTGAAGTACTACATCAGTTTCTACCAGCTTTACTGAAAACAGTATTCCGGGTTACATAACCATTTCAATTTATCGTTTACGTACGTACTACAATCAGTGACGATAACATGCATAGGACTGCGTTGTCCCGCCGAGCCTTATCGCATTTAAGAAGCACCTTTTTATCAGAAAATGTATTCAGTAAAGAGCCGGCTGTGGGTATTGTTAGACCATTTTCCGTATCTCATAATAGAAATATGAAATTAGTACAGTTTTCATATAAAAATGAGCCGAAGGAAATCCGTGCGGGTTACTTAGAGGGCGACACAGTAGTGGACATCAATAAGGCTGATTCGTCGCTGGGGAGCTCTATTATAGAAATATTAAAGAATCAACAAATAGACAAAGTGAAACAGTAAGTACTTATGTTTGACTAACTTAGCAGCATGCTACAGTTACAAGTTATGATAATATTTTACTAAGGTACCTTGAATTGTTTCATTTAAATTGTATTGTTACCGTGATGGCTTTCTTTAATTAATTTAAGTATATATTGTATTATACTTCATATTGTATCAATGTATAAATTTACTACTTTATAAATTGGTTTTACTACAGAGAACAGTGTTGACGCTTCATTAAAATATTTTTATTGTTACCTAATGTCTAAAAGTGTGATTATATTGAATATTCATTTCCAATTATTTGACTGTTGTTTATTCATAAAGTCATCATTTTATAACTAGTCAATATTATAAAGCACTCCCAGTAGTTTAAGTAGTAATTTTAATTGCTAAATTTAAAAAAGTGATACTGAGGACTATCACTTTTCTTTACATGCTTGATTAATTATTATTTTCTACCAAAGCCATACCTTACTTAGATAGCCACCACTATTATAGATACTCAGTGGAAAAAAAAGTCTCAGTGACCCACAGAAGTGTCACATTTTGTGATTAGATGGTATATATTTGGGTGTGAGTGGGTTGATTTAATTTCATTTATAGGGGTTTGATTCAAGGGATGCAAATTTCAAGGTGAAATTTTCTTCGGACTGAGTAGTTATCATGTTTGGTCAGGTCATGTTATCAATATATTTAAAAAAAAGTGGAAAAATACAAAACATTTTTATCTATCAAGTGGGTCTATAGATAAACTCCAATTGACACTTCAAGCAATTTAAAATTCACTAAACATTCACATAATATGTTTATACATATACATTGCCTGTTGTTATGTCTATAAGCATTCTCAAAGTATTATGCCTGCTATTTCTCTACAACATTTACAAGAAAAATAGGAAATAAAAGTAACCAACATAGCCCAACAGTTTAGCTAGTTTGAGTAGCAGAAATGAGGACATATAGAATCCATGGCCATTGTGACTAACATTTTTTTTTAGTGGATGCCATGTACTGGCGAGCAAAGCATCAAACATCCACCAAAAAGGCGAACACACAACCTAGCTAAGGCTACTGGAAGTCCTGGAGGCAGGCTGTTTATAACAGAATATAATGGATATCCTTGAGGGAAGCCTGTGTTCAGCAGTGGAATTCATGTGGCTGACTATTATTTTATAATTGCGGCTCATGAAAAATATATATTAAATAATGATAAAGGAACTAATAATTAATTGTATTTTAGGTTGAAATCTAAGAACCCAGCAACCATACCTATATCAACGGTAACTTTAACAACCCCCATCCATGGCATGGATAAAGTACTTTGTATTGGCTTGAACTACAAGGACCATTGCGCGGAACAAAACTTGAATGCACCACCAGTACCAATGATGTTCAACAAGTTTCCAAGCACAATTATTGGTGCGGACAAAGCAGTACGGTTGAGGACGGATGTTACTAAGGTGAGTGATAGATAATTTAAGCTATTGTTATATTACAGTTACTTGGAACAAGTGTTGGCTGCGGGGTGATATGTGTTATCCATGATATCCTGAGTTTGATTCCCAAAAAACAATATAATTTACTGGTAGGTCTCTCATATGTGAGATATATCTCAAATAATATTGTCGCTTTGGACTTGTACTCGAAACTGCTTTGACGAAATTAATTTAGTTATTCACAGGTTTACTTGTGCATTTAGTACTTATGTATGTGCAATTTGAAATGAAAATCATAAATGTTTTGCTGAATATCCTTACTCAGGTTGGTATCCAGTCGAAAAAATATTTTCTATTACTTAAAGAAATTAGGTGTACCAATCCGCACTAGGCTAGCGTGGTGAACTATATTATAGTTCATAGGCCATGTGGCCTATCTCTTGTCGATCCTACTCTCGATTGTAGAAGAGGGTCGGGTCCTGCAGTGGAACGAATAAGTATTGATACAGATACAGAAAGCAAGTAGGTATTGAAATCGATTGCACATTAGTGTGGGATTAGGGTATTTTGTAAACTCTCACGGCCTTATTAATAGATAATTTTAAAAGCTATTTAAGCTACCGAATGTTTTGTCTTCTTCGTCCAAACTAAATTCAAAAGTCGTTCGAAAGGGGCAAAAGATTTGATAACTAAAATAGGTTTTAAAACTATCTATGAATAAGGCCGTCAAAGTAAATCGCATAAAAACTATTGCGGGCCTTTAGCTTGGGTGTCGTTAACCGCTACATCATAGACG
The DNA here is from genome assembly GCA_033459515.1 of Theretra japonica. NCBI lineage: Eukaryota > Metazoa > Arthropoda > Insecta > Lepidoptera > Sphingidae > Theretra > Theretra japonica. The sequence goes on from CM065928.1 coordinate 5,907,016, forward strand.
TAGGTTTCTGTGGTTAGCGTGATCTAATTATTATTCGCGTTACGTTACCCTAGTTTACTCGATGTATTCTAACGGCCCTATTCAAAGACATTTTAATAGTTATTGAATTTTTTGTCTTCTTCGCTCAAACTGAATTTAAACGTCGTTCGAGGACAAAACATTTAATAACTAAAATAGGTTTCTTTCTACAAATAAGGCCCTATGACCTTATTTGTAGAAAGAAGTAGAAGTACACACCTATGGTGTGTATACTGTATAGGTAGAATTTATTTTCATAATGGCAATATTTTCAGAAGCCTCTATGTTTTGTTTCCATTTTATTTAACAGAAAGTGGACTGGGAAGTTGAACTGGTTGTAGTCATGGGCAAGACTGCGTGTTTCGTTAAAGCCGCTGACGCTTTCGACTATGTGTTGGGTTACACAGTGGCTCAAGACATCAGCGCTAGGGATTGGCAGAAAGATAAGAACATGGGGCAGTTTCTACTTGGAAAGGTATGATCGTTTTTATGTTGTTGTTTTTTTATTTTACAGAAACATTAATAGCGACCAGACTTTACAGACCACCTAATTGAGGTTGCAGTAAATCGCTACCTATACATATTTTACAATAGGTCGCTACGGATATCTTCCGAGAAACCAACGTCCAGTAATGACTAGTGGACTTCCCGTGGCTTAAGATAGAGCCACTCTTTCAGGAGATTTTAGCCATTAAAATATATAAAACTATTGAATCCATTGTTAGCTTAGTGCGTAAGAAATGATAAAATAGTCTCTCGTAGATTGGATTGATTGATTTAACAAACCATTTCTTTCAAGTTCTTTTTACACAAACTAATTTGTCGAGGACTTGGCTCGTTAAAGTACATAAAAAGTGATTATATTAATATAATACCAACGAAATGTAATAAAAATTAAACAACTAATTTGAAATAATGCTTTAATTTATATGCATAGTCACGCGTCGCATTTACCTTGTAGTAAATGATTTTCTCCACTCAGAAAACTCCACCAGATTTGATACTTTAGGATGATGAAAATACTATTTTTATTTGTCTCTTTTTAATTACAGTTTGGAAGTCTGTTTAATTTTTGTAATTTGTTTTTATGAAATATTTTTGATCGCAGTCAATGGACACGTTCTGTCCACTCGGTCCTTGCATCACCACCAGCGACGAGATCGGAGACCCGCAGGCTCTCGACATCAAGTGCAGCGTCAACGGCGTGCTCAAGCAGACCAGCAACACCAACCAGCTCATACACAAGATACCTGACGTCATTGAGAGATTGACTTCGTGAGTTGACTATTGTTTTATTGCTAGTCTGTTGAAAAGAAAACAAAAAAAAACATAATATATTTTTATGTTTTAAAAATCTTGTTCTTAATAAGGAAGATTATACAGTGTTGCTGTTATACTTTGTTATACAGTGGTAGATGTAGGTTAAAGATAGCAAGGTAATAAATAATACACTTAAGCCTTGTGGCTTATGGTTGTCCATAGTCCTAACTCCTAACCCCGTACTAAGATACAAGTTTTGAGTTGTCTGTAACTAAGAGAAACTTTTCGGTCTCACACCTAGACCCGGATTTATAATTATATCAGCGGTGGAGCCCGGCTTCACCTGGGTGCAGATAGTTATTGAGCCCAGTCTACATCAACAACATATTAGTTATTTCGCGCACTGTTTTATATTTACACTCAACTTGACTAGCGTCCTCTATACTGATTTTCCGATTCCGTCCTGCCCCATTACAACCCGATCTGTTACATCCCATCCTATTACACAGTGCACGCAACGGAAGCCTTCAAAAGAAATACAATTTTCCCGTTTTCGCAACATTTTTCACTACTGCTCCGCTCCTATTGGTCATAACGTGATGTTATATAACCTATAACTTTACTCGATAAATAGGCTATCCAACACAAAAAGATTTTTCTAATTCGAACCAGTAGCTCCTGAGATTAGCCCGTACAAACAAACAAACTCTTCGGCTTTATACATAATATATTAGTATAGATTTGTGGGCCACATAAACTTGGCTGGTACAGGGTTCGAATCCGCGGCCTCGTTATCTGTAGGCTCTGAAGTCTTTACCACGCCACAGATCTTGTCAAAAAGACATAAAAAGGCATTTCGGTAGTACGTCTAATGGTCATCGAAAACAAAAATTTTGTTCATAACACCAAGTCAAATTCTTTTGTTTCAGAGTAATGACGCTCCTGCCCGGAGACATAATCCTCACAGGCACTCCCGGAGGCGTGGGAATGTACCGCAAGCCCCCGGAGTACCTCAAACCCGGTGACGTCATCCGCAACGAGATACAGAACATTGGAGTCTTTGAAGTCAAAATCGACAAGTTCTAGTTGCAGGAGATATTCAAGAGTTATGTGAATATGTATGATAGGATGTATATATGTAAATTGTATATTGCGGTAATATGGTAAAGAATAATAAAGCGAGGAAAGCGGTATCGTGTATACTAATATATAGTAGATGTTTACAATTAAATTAACAAGAAGTCCGTTAACTAATACGCCGGCGTCGTGGACTATGGGAAGTCTTCACAATTGTACTATCGAATGAAAAATCATATGCTCAGTTGTGGGCATATATGGTCAGATATATTATTTCATTTATTGCATACATGTGACTATTATTTATATAATATACTTATAATCAGTCTGTTTTACTATTGAATTGTTTATGGTAGACTGCGATTACGGTGTTTCTTCAAATAATGATTATGATAGGCAGTCGGTGTAATGACTAAGCAATTAGCATTCTGAACATTAAAATGACACATTTATTTTATTATCTGAAATATTAATTAAATAAAAAATTTGGATTCTAAAGTTTTTATATATTGTAACAAATTTTAAAAATATATTAATAATCAATTTATATTGTTATATTAATGTTGAGGAATAAATGGAATATTTTTTATATCCAATAAAATATGTTTTCTAAAATTGTTGTATATTTGTTAATACTGTTCTTGATATACAGGGTATATCAAGACTGCTACTGAAAACGAAGCCAGGAGTTACTTTCAGTGACTACAGACACGATGCAACAAATTTTTTTGCAAAAAGACGTAACGAATTTTTTTTATGTTTTAAATATAATTGTTTGGGTGGTAAATAAATAGTTTTTCATAAAATTATAATTTAAACCCTTGAATACTATAGCGTCTTTAACAATAAAAGGGTGTAGATTATTTTTTTAGGATAATGTATGAATTTACCACCCAAATACGACGATAGGAAAAAAAATCGTCGTTATTTTTGAAAAAAATTTAGTTGCATTGTGTAGTAAAGCCACTAAAACTACCACCTGGCTTCGTTTTCAGTAGCAGTCTTGACATACCCTGTATAAAGTTTTGGATTTATTTGTATGCAATTCAATCATTTTATAGATTACTCAGATATAAGGTAACAAACATAATATTTCCTATTGAATACCTACATTGATGCATCGATCTGGTCCGTGACTACAAATCAACATCGAAGTCAAATGAACCTACAGTCTACTAATGGCTATAAATAACGTGTTCAAAAGAATGTAATGAACTTCAAAAAGTATGTCACACGGTGATATATGAACGTGAAATTTTAAATTGGCCCGAGCTTGGCACAACCGAACGCTGATTGGCGAATGGGTCTCACAATTGAGCCAATCGGCGTCTTCCGTTCGCTCACAGGAAGGACCATTTGCGCGCGCGCCGTTCCTTTTCATAGACTATTAAATTTAATGCCAGCCAAGGGGAGTTTTATTGAGTTAAGTGGTGTATACGGGCCGAAGTGTCTAGTTACTGTAGACCTCTTTGTGCGACGGACAAACTGTAATCCATAGCTCCCAACAAAGTGGCAATTTATGTTTTAACGCCCGCAGAATCTAAGTTCATCTATTCAACGGATATTCGTTGTTATGAATATTATTTCGAGCAATTTTGTAGTTGAAGCCCATTTGACGACTGTTGAGGTTTATTGAGTGCATGCAATTTTCCATTTGTTATGCAATTACGTTCCGTTGGGTGTGATATGGGTGTGCATTGATACAACAGGATGCGACGCAACAGCAATTTGAGCATGATACTTGACAAACGACTGGGATTATTGGTATCAATTGGAGAATTTTCATGTGTTGTGTGGTGTAATGGGCTCTGTTGAAAAGGAAGTCATTTCGCACGTAACAGCGTAATTGGTATGATGATTGGTGAAATTGCATTCGTGGAGGGTCCCAAAGTGAATAATCTGGTGTACATTATTTATTAAGCATTTGCGGTGCACGTACGCCGCGTGTAACACCAGTAAACACTACGTCATCGTTCTAAGCCACAAATAGCCGAGCTAAGAGGATTCTTGATATATGGCGTGACGTGTGAGGTCCTTTAATGACTCAGACATAATCGCAGGTTTACCTCTAGGATGTGCTATTAGAATAGGTATGATAGAGTTTCCCGGGATGACTATTTCAATATTTTAGGATCAATGACCTCATATCTAAGCAAAATATGTTATCTATAGGCATGTAATATAAAAGTATGAAGTATATGAAAATATCATATATTATAATATTCAAATGGTATATTTTTCATGATATTTTCGGTAACATGTAAATGAATCGATGTGGTTTACGCATAGAATTTTCTATATAGTAATACACAGTGAATACTTCCCTCATAGTAGGATATGCGTATCCCCCTCTATATACCTAACTTCCACCGCATATAATGCTTAGGTAAATACCATTATATTATCTCGCGAGGAACCTGCGTAGGTTTTTCGTCGCGTTCTTGAATCGACCGCTGTTCATTCAATTTCGAGCCGGCTAGCATAATTTAATGGACAAATGTTTTCTATTTTAAAGGATAAATATTCTTTTTGATAGAACTATTTTATTCTCTAGCTACGTTCTCTAGACACGCTGCTTTTATCATCACTCGTCAGTGCAGTGTCAGCACTTTACTAAATAACATATTGTGCTGCTATTAGAAAGTTTTAGAAACAAATTGAAGATCGAGTTCGAAAACTACTAAATAGCAAAGAAATATCTATATCTATACATATAATACATTCGTAACTGATCGATGTCTGTACATAGAAGAAAATTGAGAAAGTCTAATATAGTCCATACTAACGTAATGGAACCCAAAATAATGATTTTTAGAATGTTTTTCTGTCGGTGCAGTTATGCGCGATGAACTCGGAAAGAACGTAACGGATTTAGATGAAATTTGGTATGGAGGCAACTGACACCCTGGATTAACACTCAGGCTACTTTTTATCACGAAAAATTTAGTGTTCGCGTGGGATGACGGAGGAATTCCGATATATTAGTTACTTTTATGTGATAGAATGTAAGGGATGGGACTGGATTACACATCTTGAGTGAGAATGAGACGGGACAAGGTGGGAAGTAACGGGACGGCCGAAGGGACGGGATGGCAATTTTTTATAAAGATAACCACGCAAATGAAGTTGCGGGCAGAAGCTAGTTATATACTATACCTAGGTAACCACATAGGTACAGACCTATGTGGTTATTCTGACAACTATCTGCTGTCTGATTGTCCAGTTAACACAGCACTTTCAGAGAAATGAACACAGACTCTATCTGTCGTTTGTAGTATCAGACATAGTCGGTAGACTACGAGTCCTGGCGCGAGGTGGCTCTCTTCTCTGATAAAATAACTTTAGAGAAGGAAACCGCCGAGAGGAATCAGCAACGATCTGATACTTCCAGCTGCCACAGGCAGCATGGTGTGGCGCGTGGTGGGTAACTTACGCCCTATAGAGTAGAGGCGTTGTGATTATCCCGCCACGATAGCCTCAATCTTGTGAGAGGCTACAAATGGAGCAGCTGGAGAACGCGAGTGCGCAACAGGATTCGCCTTATTGCCCTTAGTACATAATAGTTCGACTCTGAGATTAATGGCAGTGCGATGGGTTCTATCTCTTGCTACCGTAAATGTTTAGGACGCTCTTTGATATTTCCTCGTTAGCCTCCATACAGAGAAAACAGTGATACAGTGATACATTTTACGACTGCACTAGTTCACTTGAATTCAACTAATTCTATAGCCCACTCTCCCCTTATTAAAAAAGATAATCAATAGTCGTAGGATATTTATTTCTTTTATTTTTATTTTATATTCATATCCTACGATTATTATCTGCATTGAACTAAAATAAGTACCCCACAATCCCACATAGTCGTTACCCCAGTAAGATGCAAGTATAGTGTGGTAGGTATTTAAAACTACAAAACATTATTTAGTCTCATAACGCCAGACTTGAAGAAAACATTTGTGAGTCACACTATTATCTCGATATGGTCGAATTCACGGCCTTGTATTTCGCAACTAATTTCAACAACAACGCTACGGCTCCCAGACTGCATACAAATATACATAAATTACGCCTTTTTTCCAGAAGGGGTAGGCAGAGGCGCAACCGTGACACCCACATTTCGCCTTGTATGTTCTGTCTCACGATGTGATGGGGGCGAGCCTATCGCCATATCGAGCACAAATTCGAACCCGAGAACTCAGCTTTGCAATCGTACTCTAATACAAGTACGCCACCGAGTCAGTCTCCCAAACTATTGAGGAACAAAGATTAGTTTTAAACACGTGTGTATGTACCAGCTCAAATACGACTCACTTTAGGGCACCAGCTTCCTCTACAATCGAGAGTACGATTCTGAGGGGTTAGGCCATATACCTAGTCCACCAGCCAGGACTAATGCAGGTTGGCAGACTTTAAATACCGTAGAAATTCTTAGAAATCGCTATGGTAGGTACTTGTATAGGTTTTCTCACGATATTTTCCTTCACCAATAAAATTTTAACATCTTTAAAAATAATACTAACTTATTTATGTATATAAACGGTAAGGGAGGTATGATTTTGTTATTAATTATGATTAATGTTATTGAAATAATATTTTTCTGTATGTTTTGGAACGCCGTAAAATAATATTTGTTTTTAAATCAACTAAATATTTTGACTACAATAGAACTCCTTTCATATTACGTTTGGATTCAAGGCTAAAGAGGGTGATCATTGAGGGAGCTACTAATTAGTAATTATAGGGTGATTGTACTTGTAACATATTATAGTTTTTATAATGGCTTGTGAGTCATTATTACAAAAACATAGGGTATATTTTGTTGTTTGAAAAAATAAATAAGAAGGTTTTAATTACAAATTCTAATTTAAGTTACTGCCTCGGTGGCGCGGTTATACTACGGTATGATTGCAAAGATGAGGACTTGGGTTCGAATCTCGGACCAGGTAAAGTGATGTTGGATTTTACTCTTTATTGCCAGCCCGGAGTCTGGAATTTGTGCCCGATATGGCAATAGGCTCGCCCCCTATCACATCGTGGGATGGAACATACAAGGCAAAACGTAGGTGCCCTAGTTGCATCTCTGCCTTCCCCTTCTGAGAAAAAAGCGTGAGTTTATGTAGGTATATATGTCTGATTTAAATGAGCGATATCTTAGTTGAGAGTGGACGGGTCAACAGACAGCCAAGACGCAGTCGCAAGTTCGGGACTGATAGGAACACGTCTGTCCTTCAATGTCTGTAGTAACCTGGATACCTGTGAAATCTTTCGAAGGATTTCAAAGGTGTGATAATAAACATCTACGGAACAATAAAAGCCTTACATATTTCAATGTAAGATTATTGAAATGATTATAATAAAGCAAAGAATAAATTAACCTGGACTACGGAAATACATTAAAGTCGTGGAATTGTGACTTCCAGATCATTTATAGCAACAATAGTTACGAGTATTACTGTATTACAGGGTCACCTTAAGCACTACCGGGCACCACCGGTGCTTTGGATGGAATGCTTGGGATGCCCCTAAAGCGCCATTTACACGAGGAGAGTTTCTCGCGGCCAGAATCGTATGCGGTTATCGCATGACATGACCGCCATAGACTATCCTGGTCTGACAAATGTTTACACGATGAGACTTTTTTTATATCCTTGCGATAATCGTATCTTCGAGGCGAGAAACTCTCCCAATGTAAATGAGGCTTTATTGTTATTGAAATCGCCACAGAAAATAGAAAAACTATGTTTGTGGCGTCCCTTCATTTCTAGCGCGATTTTGCGCCCAACCAAGCTTTTTCGTAAAAACGCAACTGGTTACATTACTTATTAGTACTAACACAGTGATGGCAATTTGCTGTCGCCTCGCGGCCTATCCTATTCCGATAATTACGGAAGCACCCGTGTCCGGTGGTTATCTGAATAAGTCGGTAAGTTAGTCGCTCCTCTTTTCTTTCCATCCAGGCTTGATGGACTGGGAGGATCGCCTCTATGACGCGTTTGTGACTATAATGCTCGTCGCATTCTGGACCGTCACATTGCAAATTAATTCTGTCGTTCCTGGCACCTGATTGCTTCGAGGGTTATAGCCTGCTGGTAGTCAACCGTTTAGTGGATTAGGTCGTAGACCCTGCTATCCCTTTTAACCAGTATATCTAATGGTGTAAATTATGTCAAGACTGTTGCCGCCTCAAAGGATATAGTTCGGTATTCACGCACAATCCTTATGGCTATTTTCCGCTGAACAATAGGTTGGTATCTAGAAATTGTATTGGTTAGTTAGCCATAGACACACACATGAAAATATTTCGGATCGAATACAGAATAATGGGGGCTAGAAGAGAAAACAGTTATTAATAAATAACCGCGATAGTAAAGAAAAATAATACATTTAGTAATTGTTTAAAATCAGGAGAAATGGCTTTACTAAAATATCTAGGATATTTCGATTTACTTACCTAGATATATTCTAACGAGAGTTATCTAAATAGTGGTTCGTGTCGGTGACTGAATAATTATTATTACAAATTTACTACGAAATATTATTGACTGAAAGTGTTAATGATTCTATTATTATTTTGTTGAAAATAGCAGTTCCAATAAGTTTTGTAAGGAAAAGATACAAGAACGAGTTTTTCATATCCACACACATACCGTCACGCTTGCTTCCTGAGGTAGGCTAGAGGTAGAACTAGGCTCAATGAGATAAGCCGAAATCTACACTTTGCTCGAGCCTATTTCTTCATGCATTCTCGTTGGTTCAGCGTAGACCTACTTCTGACCAGAAGTACGCTGAACTTGATTAAGTTATCACCGGTTTCTTTTTCGTAGCTCAGATTTTATTTTAAAAAATCCATAAAAAAGCACATTCCGAAAAGTTTGTATACTTAATATATTCACAATCTAGTAACTACATTATTTCCATGGTATCATTGAGACCAGTGTTTTTCAACCTCACTGAATACGCGACCCCTTTCCAGGTTAAAAACTTCTGGCGACCCCATGTGCTATGGACAGACAAAAAGTTAGTAATTTAGAAGACTATGCTTATGATTTTCTCAATTTTCGTACCTATATTTATTATTAACACCTATACTCTATCAGAACGGCGACCCCTTGAGTAAGACTTCACGACCCACAGGTTGAAAAACTGATTTAACAATTACTAATGACTTTAAAAAAACCCGCCGCACAAACTAATTCCTATTGCTGAAAAAACTGTTATTTTAAACTCGCCCAGATAATTGCGGTACGTTTAGGAGTGTATGATGATACCTCCACAGTTTCTAACCGGCGCATCAACTCTACCACCTTTAGTTCTTTAGCTTATTATCCTTGTGAAAGCTGTGAATATTTTATCTTATTTTACTGGCGACTCAAAAAGAGACAATACAATAGTTTTGTTTAAATTGGAAACGTTTATCTTTTTTCTCGTCACCCGTCTCCACCCGGCCACTACATTCCCCATTATACCGACATCTATGTTTATTGTTGTAACGAAATGCATAATAACCGTACTTGTGTAACATAATTTGTACCAAAAAATATATTTCAACCGAGTACCTAACTAATAATTATCACTGGCCCTGAAGTTATAAACACATAAAAGGACAAAGATACAGCGGAATATAATGTTTCATAATATTTATGAGTAATTCATGAAACTTGTACGATTGGTCCCAACTGTGTCACCTGTTCAAATATACCAGGAAGTTTTATATCACAACAGTAACATTGTAACATTGTGCCTGATGCAAACAGTGCCCTTCCAGAAAGAATTTCCACCGGCGTTACATTATCAGACAGATGAAAGTCTGTTGATACAATTATCATGACAGCCTCCGTGGCAGTTGGTTAGACGCCGCACCGCAACGTGATACGTCAGGCTGCTGATTCGATCCCCGCACGAAACAAATATTTGTGTGATCCTCAAGTATTTGTTTTAGGTTTGGGTGTTTGTAAGACCGAAAACTCTTGTAGTTCCTGATACCCGCGACAAGTCTTGATCTTAATGTAGGGTCTGGAATATGTATAGGACTGTTCAGTGTATTTATTTATTTCACTATGCCGGCATGATTGAATCTAGATATACACAGGGAGAAACATCGTATCACGAAAATGTCATGGCAAACAAGCTGCAAAGATGAAGAGAGAGGGTTGATTCCGCTAGAAGGCAGAGACGAAGGTGCTGATAAATAAACCGCGTTGGTACTTCAATCTAGAGATAGACTGGTATAATATTATTTAATGTATGTTTTTGTAGCGGTCAAAGTAGGGGCTTGTACCGCTATAAGTCATACCACAAAGATACGAAAGAGACGGGTGATGAAATTATTTTGTCACCCCGCGTAGTGCTAGGTTAGTAACGCGCTAATGGGACTTTGGTGTATTCCTTGAGAGTTCCTGGAATCCATACTAAAAAAAAGATAACCTATTGAAAATGTATTTTTATACAATTTTCTGCGTAGAGATGTGCGCTGTCTTTCATAAAATAATATTAGTCATCTCCAAGAAAACGCTGAATACATTCATATGGTCTTGAAGACTATCTTCAAAACATAAAGTTGCTATCGGTCTGATATCGATGGAAACTTGATCCCATGTCATCCATACTCATTTATACCTAAATAGAACTCGGGCCCAAAATCTTATTTTTTTTCCAAAATTTTTTTTATTCGAGGTTATTACCTCTTTAGATCATAGTTCTGTCCCTATTTTTAATCGACTTCATAAAAAGGAGGAGGTTCTCAATTCGTCGGAATCTTTTTTTTAATTTATTAACAAATTCATGCGGGTTACGCATAGTAAACAGCGATTAAGAAGCAGTTTTATTTATTTCTCGGTCAATGAAAATATCATCAAGGTGATGTACATCTGGGATCACCATTATCTGAGCTGTAGGAATCAGGCGCGGTTCAAGTATACGGAAGACCAGGGACAAAAGTAACACGGGTAGAAAGTAACATATGAATTTGTGAAAAAAATATGTTATCTGCACTGATATCTTGTATGACGGACTTTAGTAATTTCGAACCCTCCCTCTACCTAAGTTGCGCTCACATCACTGTACCATCAGGTTTTGGTTATAGAGAGAAAATGCTGCAAAAATACCCCCGAAGTCACTTTTCGCCGTTTTTTTCAACTGCGATTATTTTTAATCGACTTAAAAAAAAAGAAGATTATCAATTCGACCTGTATTAATGTATATTGTCAGAATTGCATAGTTTTTGGATATGTTTCTATCTATCTATTTTAGCGTCTGAACACGTGTGCTAAATTTCATAAATGTATGTTTGTTAGTATATTTGTATGTCTGTGTGTTTGTCCACGCATATCTCAAAAAGTATATGTCGGATCAGCCTTAATGTTTGGGATTAACTATGCCCCGCGATCTTACCCGCAAAGTTCGTAGCGTGATGTATAGCATATAGCCGGCCAGCTGGCTCCGGCCTCAATTTTTTTTGTCATATTTAGATATTTTAGATTTATTAAAATATTACTTTATTTCTCTCTTTATATTATAATTTTAAAGTCGGATTAACTTTTTTAAATGTTTTTTTATGATCGTTAGTTTAATATGGCGTGCCATGTTCCAATGAAATAACACAACTATTCCTCCTCCAATTCCTCTTCTCGGTCGTGAACTATGATAACCAAGATGATAACTATCTAACGATTTCTTGATGGTATGGTCATAATTTATCAAAATCTGGAACATCTTAATATAGGAACGAAAGTAACAAGTTGTACGTTCGATACAAAGAACATTTTTTTGTTTTATATTCTAAAAAATAATAGCCAGAATCAAGGGAGAATGATGAAAAGACTAGATAAGGTAGAACACTAACATAGACTGATACAACGTAGAATTTTGAAATGCAAAAATAAGAAACAAATAAATTAGATCCGAAATATTCCAGTAACCTTTTTTTTTTGCTAATCGATTTTTTTATGTTAATTTGAGTAGTATACGATCTAAAAGACTTATTAAAAATGATGATGAATAAAAGCAATTTGTGTTTTTATTCACAATGTTACAACCAACTCTAGGGGTAGGGATGATTGTAACAAATTCAATTTTTTTTATTTAAGCAATTTTCTAAAAATATGTAGTAGCAATACCAATCAAGTTGTTGTTAATTAAAAGCCGAAATACCACGTTCACGTTAAGAAATTATTATTTTGTAATCTAATAAGGTCTGTGAATTATTATGAAGAAAATTGAAAATCGTTACTTTCGTCCCTGGTCTCCCCTACACTGCGGCTATAATGATGGCGAATTCGATATACCAATTGCCTAAGTTTGTTTGTTAAAGAAATGCTATAGTTCATAGGACCCGTGTTCCCAGCCTTACAGGCATTACATGAAATTTTATTGTAATGGTACATTACACATACAGATCACACAATACAATTTTAACGTGGCGGGTCATAGTAGTATACAATACATAATATAATATATTATTTAAAAAATTAAGCTTTTTCGTCAAATTACACGAATCGATTAAAAGTGTATAGGTATTAAGATGTCGTTGCCGTCTTTATTAATGAATTACCTTTTAAACTAGTCATAAATATATATATTGATTAAAACTAACCCCTTATTTCGATCCGTATAATATTTGGGCTACAAAATGAATTCTTACTGATTTTAAATATTTACGCCCGTACATTGGAGTCTTAGATTACTGATTTGTATGAATACATTACCTAAATTAGTAAAAAAATCGTTTAAAACACAAACAATTTAAGTACTTACATTTCAGCTTAATAATGTTCATAAGTTAAAGGAAATTCTTATCTAGGAATGTGGCACGTCGCGCGCGCAAAAGTCGGGGGCAAACACATGTTATAAATAAATACTCGAGATACGAGACATTAATAACCGTCTCTTTACTTATATATATATAATCTAAGGAGGAAGAGTAGGTACTTATTATTATTTTGACTTCTAGCATTAAGTTCTGTGTTTAACGTAGACATAAAAAGACGGATTTTATAAATATTTATTCAATAAATACATTGGAAGTTCTATGTAGTATTGTATTAGTCCATGATTACCTATTGCTGCTGAACATGACACTCGTCTACAAATAATAAATACACTCGACAGTCACATACATAGTCCTGACCCCACATTAAGATCAATTAAGTCTTGTGTCGCCGATATCAGAAGCTACGAGAGACATTTCACTCTCACAAACACTCACACCCGAGACAAATACTTGTGGGCTTCACAAACATTTGTCTCGGTGCGGGGATCGAAGCTGCGGCCTCTCGTTTCACAGCCGGTGTCGAACCAACTGTGTTACGAAGGCTGTCAAATGTCTTCAATTAAGACTTCGATTGCGACGGCTTCACCGCTCAGTTATGCTGTCTTAGCGAACTTTGCATACTATAGAAATTCTGATAAGGATCTCTATGGTATGCAGATTTACTTAAGATGGTTTCCATCACTATTAAAGTGCGTGACAATTGATAATTATCAATATCTCATACACACATGACTCTCTAAAATTAGGCTGGGTAGGCTGCATAATAATTTGGGACCTAATTTTACGATTGTTTCCCCTTGGATCCAAAATAAGTGAGACAAACTTTGAGTTGTAGCTCTGCGTGTACCAATGAGAATAAATATCATAACTATACACACAATCGCTAGACCAATGACGTCACCTGTAGCTTTTCAGGTGTTAGGTACCTGCGGTGGTAAGCATCTGCCATCAGGTGGGCAGTTTACCCGTTTGCCGATCGTAGACTATAAAAACCCTTCATATAATTTGTTACGTAGTGTTCTTTTAGTTTTTCTTTTGGTGTATTATTATCCAAATACCACTAGCAGCGTACAATTATGTAATTGAACTGCCAAAATGTTATTGAAAATTTCTTATAATACTTTTTAGTTTTTACCCACTGCTTGTTAATGAATTATAGATAAAACTATAATAATTTAGTACTATTTTTAGATTACTGCCTCGGTGGCGGAGTTGTACTACAGTACGATTACAAAGCTGATGTCTTGGGTTCGAGTCCCGGGTCGGGCAAAGTGATATTAGATTTTTCTGGCCCGGAGTCTGGAATTTGTGCCCGATATGGCGACAGGCTCGCCCCCTATCACATCGTCGGACTGAACACATAAGGCGAAACGTGGGTGTCCTGTGCACCTCTGCCCAACTCTTCTGGAAAAAGTCGTGATGTTTATGTATGTACATATGTATTTTTATATTCACATCATGAAACATAATGCAAGAGGCTTCAATTGACACCTTATGTGGATAAACCAACTTCAATCACCTTTATCGACTTCTTACGTGATTATGAGAGTATAGCTGATGCAAAAGATCCAGTGAAACGAAAGAGGTATGATGAAGACGAAAGACTTGTACGTATTCGTATAGCTCTATGCCAAGTAGACTATCAGAGAAATTATTATCACACGTTTTTATAAAATCGTTTTTTAGAGCTACGATGAATAGGCAACACATATATGAACACAGTAAATCAAAATGAAAGACTCTTTAAACATATTTGACTGCCTCGGTGGCGTAGTTGTACTAAGGTATGATTACAAAACTGAGGTCTCGGGTTAGAATCCCGGGTCGGGCAAAGTGATATTGGATTTTTCTATTCATTATCAGCCCGGAGTCAGGAATTTATGCCTGATATGGCGATAGGCTTGCCCCCTATCACATCCTGGGACGAAACAAACAAGGCGAAACGCGGGTGCCTACTTCCTACCAGGAGAACCACTGCCTACCCCTTCTGGAAAAAAAGCTTGAGTTTATATATGTATGTACGTATGTTAAACACATTTATTTAATCCTTTTATGGACTATATAGAAAATCAATTACAGTAAAGATGTGACATAATAATAATAGTACAAGATGCGACTTTATCACACTAGGCAATTTCTCCCAGGCATCCTTTATCGTTAAATAAATAGGAACAGGAGAGTCGAAACATACAAAATACAATTTTCTAAAATCATAATAAAATAGAATTAACATAACAAGGTGTATTATTAATAATTAAAATTATAGGATGCTAAGTTTACTATTCTACAGGGAGGATATTGCTCAGTTGGATACAAGGGCATAATAGTAATATTGTAATATAGAAATAATATTTGGAAAATACCTATCCGTTTTGGAGTTACGACCTTATAAAGTCTTAAGAATTACCACCACCTTTTCGAATAAAACCGGTTGGGATGGGTAAAGCACAAGATTTTAACATATACGTATTTTTTCGTTTCGTCGTTTATTAAATAGTTAACGAAATAAACAGTGAAAATCATTTTGAACAACAACAAAACTTTCATAGACTTCGCCTTAACATTTGTTACAGAGGTACATAAGTATCTATTTGGCGTAATACGTTAAGTGGAAGCACGTGTGTTGGTAATTGTTAATTTTTCGGCATCTTTTTTATTATCAGACTACGCTATGAAAATGAATTTTAATCTAGACGCAATCACGATATACTAAAATGTATATTAGCAAGTGCGTCGTTTGTTTGCGCACCCTGTATAATCATAAATCTATAGCAATTAAGACGCACGAATATCCTGACCATTCGTAACGAAATGTTATTTGTAACTGGTGAATTTAATTTTTAATCGACTACAAATAACAATAATAATAAATAAATACACCCAACAGTCACATACATAGTCCGGACCCCATACTAAGATCGAGTCTTGTGTTGTGGGTATCAGAGGCTACGAGAGGCTTTTCAGTCTCACAAACACCCAGACCCGACACAAATATTTGTGGGCCACACAAACATTTGTATTGGTGCGGGGATCGAAACCCACCGTCTCTCATTTCACAGTCGGCGCCTAACCAACTACGCCACGGAGGCTATCACAAGACACTATCAATTCGACCTGTATGTATGTAATATTGTCAGATTTGTATGATTTTTTTTTGTGTTTGCGAACGCCATGGAAATATTGGATAAAGGAAAAAGAGATAGAAGTCATTTAGTAAAATCATAAGGGATGAACTTTAACAGAGACATAAATATAAACAATCGCGTGGTACGTATGAACAATGTTAAAACATGAGCAAACCATTAAAAAGTAGGCAAAGGCAAAGGTAGTAGTAAAAGTAGTTATCTGTAACCTTCTGTTATGAAAGAAGCAAAACATACCTTGCCCGACATTTAAATTTTCTAATGGGATGAAATATCATCAATAATCTGAAACTAAACATGAAAATACATATATCAATATAGAGTCAAATTTTTGGCAAACCAAAATTCTTAAGAACTAAGAGCGCGTAAATATCTTCTTTTTCTTCTAGTCTTCTTTGTGATGCATCACTAAATCCTCATTGATAAGCACTTAAGCAGCAGGAGATAGGAAATACACTCCTGCGGCACTAGTACTTAGAAACAAGATTTAGTTTTTTTCTGATTCTTCGTCTTCTGTCTTCTATCTTGCTATCTTCGTAAAATATTTCATCTTAATAGCTAGCCATTCGCGTACTTTATTCGACAAATCAGGCTGACAGTCATGGCTGATGGCCAAAACTGAAGCATCATCAATTAGTAATTAATTGATAATTGTAGATCAGAAGTAAGATGCTTGCGGTTTTTTATATCAGTGCGACTATGGCTAGCTATTTACATAATTCGTTCAAATAAGGATTAATAAATTGCAGATATATTTAAGCATACAAATAACACATAGTTGTCCGGTGAAATTGATGGGTTAACTGCGAATTTGCTCCACAAAATTGACACTATAGAAAATGACAAATCGATTGTGCTGTCAATACGCGTGATAATTACTGGCCGCACGCTCGCTTTGTCGCTCTCACACTTGTGGCCAATTTGTACTCGAAAGCTCCTTAGTAACACGCACGCAGTCTATTTACAATTCAACCATTTGAATTCGACAAGTCATTTGGGTGATAGAAGCATTGAGGTTGGATGGAAGAAAGGAGTTTTATATTCAGCCTCAGGATGTCCACTACTAATTATAAGAGTACAATTCAAAGAAGTTTCATATGCTTTAGGCGCATCAGCATTTTGACATCACCACACAGGAATGTAGAGTCCCCTTGTTATTTTTACAGCGATAGAGAACACGTGAGTTAAGGATATTTAACCCTCTGACATCGTAACATAAACCGAAGCTTGTACAATCGTTAAACATGTATTGAGAATATAAATGGAACACATCACATTTTAGGTAAATGTAGAAAGAATATAGAACCGACTATTATGTATTTTTGTTAAAACCTATTACACTACCGCATGGTATAGTACGCAAGTGTGTGGTTGCCTATTATAAATAAACAAAAGCTACTAAAAACTAAAAAATCTATAACCATTATATTATTCGCTGGTAGCAAAAAATCTTATAAATATCGAAAAATGGGCAAATTAACACGTACTATGTATCTACGTGTACTATGTACGTATGACGTGTATGGCTCCACCGGGCTCTACAGTACGACATCTGCTATAGCAATTGTCAGTCCAGACGAGCTTAATTGCTTTCTGCATTTGTATTTTGACACTTAATTTTTTTTCATGCTTTCAACGTGCGAAGGAAGAGTATAAAATTTAAAGATAAAACCATAGTAAAATTACAGGAAGTTTAAGCTGAATGAAGGCCGATTTTTTTTGGCAAAAACTAAAATAAAAATGCAATAAATATGTAGATATGTCATATAAACAAAAAAAGTAATAAAAAATATGATTCCGGCCAGGATCGAACTGGCGGCCTTCTGCGTGTAAAGCAGATGTGATAACCACTACACCACGGAACCGGATGGAAGAATTGGCGAAAATGTCTATAGAATTCTAAATGATGTAATCAATTGAATAATTCGCTCTCTTTGCTCTACTTTCTATCGTATACTAGAATTTTTGTTACAGCTTAAACATACAAATGTGTGTGATATGTTTAATTTAATGTTTGTTGGAAATGTCCTCTATATTATTAATTCGTCCCTCATTTTTTATAAATTAAAGGCTCGCTTAAGTAAGGAAAAATATAGGTATTTATATTTTTCATATTTTCTATATGAATTTAACTTTAATCAGCACATAAAGTCCCTTACATTAGCTGCATAAGCATGTCATTATAATCGGCCACTGTTCCTACATGTCATTAAGCATTAAACGAACACATGCGTCGTGTGCACACATCTTGGAATTAATTTCTCAATTGCTCGCATCCGCGCCGCGTAGACTGACACACGGACAGAACTGGCCTCATAATGACTTTTTATCTAATTGAGCTAATTCAATCCGCTTAATGCAGACAAATTTACTTGGAACTGTACTAATTAACTCACTTATGGACTTTTTCGATCGAGTGGTAGTAAAACCAAACAATACAATGAATTACAAAGCAATGTTTGGCATTCCACTGCTCGCCATCCTGAGACATGTTAAGTCTCATTATGTCTAGTAGTTACTCTGGCTACAATGCTTACAATTATATCCAATTTATTTATTTATAATTGTTTTTTTTTTATTTTACTGTTGATAATTAGGTATGCAAGCTTTCAAAATATTATTCAAAGAAGCGATAAATAATGAAGGATGTATAGGAACATAAGTTATCGAATCTTATTAATCTATCTGAAAATACTCGATCCCGGTGAAAAAAACTTTAAAATGTTATTAGCATTATTATACAACATAATCAAACAGAAATAATTAAATATTTTTTTCCGCAGTTACAATGAATTATAAAACATGATTACGAAGGTCTGTAAATTTGTAAAATAATAATCGTCTGCGGAGAGTCAGTGTCGTTTCAATGATTCACGTCGGCTACAAGGGTCAAGAGGGGACAAAGGTGGCCCTCGATTAACATCGCCCACTTTTCGCCATTTGAGTCCCACTTTGATATGAACAATTATAACTAAGTCTTGTTCTTATTTAGCTTCATCTTGACTATATCCTAATTTCCGATGATAGCGAATAACAAGAATTATGAACTTTTGAATAAAAAAAATCATCAGTGGGTAGACTAGGTATCTATAATTCAAAATATAAAAATATGTGGAAAACACTAAATACGAATTAAATACAAAGTAATTGAAAGCTACTAAAAATTAAAAAGTAAACTGGAATATCAATCTTATATCAACTTCTTAAAATTAAGAGAAACAAATTCTACGCTTGAATTATAATAATGTCACTGTCAAAGATTCTATGGTCAATATTTTTTTAAAACCCAAACGGAATTACTGGGGATCAAACTTTCCTAAACTATTTTATATCAAGAGTTTGGCTTTAAAATATGTGATGCCACACAATACAGCTCACGTACCTCATCTGGATTAGAATATAAATACAGTTGAATAGGAATTTTGTGTTCGTAATAAATAGTATGCAAATGCACGTGTCTACACATGAGGCGTTGTGAGAGCTGCGTGCGCGTCCATATGGCAGCGGGATGAATGACCAGAGCAAGAGTTTCGGGCTCGCCGCGCTCGTGAAAAAAATATTAACTTTTTTAATTGAACGCGACGCTCAGTAATGAGGTCGAATATTACTCGAACTCCATTGTCATAAAATAGTTTTATGTCCGACCATGTGTGCACTAGGAAAAGATTCTATAATTTTCTGGCTGTAAAATTAATCCTCTTTTGCCATTATATAACTATTTATAAAGTACCAACCCGATGATTGCCTAATCTCTTAGATGATTTTAATTAAATTTCGTATAGATGCCGATATTTTTTTTACTTTAGCAAAACTTGGACGAAAAATAAATACCTACCTACCGAAACCGAAAAATAAACTTTTTCGTACAAAAGAACACTTAAAAGAAATAGGCGACACGTTGTCTTAAGGCGAAGTCTAAACAATGCCACGCACACTATAAATAAATAATAAGAGTGGCTGTTTACTTTGGACGCGAGTTCATCATACTGTTGCTTTACATTATCAGTAGCTCTTTATAATGCTCATCTTTAACTTTTGCCCTCTCGTATCGCCGGCCGAGTTGCCACTCAGTTTTATCTCCGTAACGCCCTGTAAACAGTGGCGTTTCTTCAATTTTATTTGTTCATTGACAGTTACAATGGTTTATTTTGGTGTACAGAACGCGACCCATTCATATTATTTATTTAGTGTTTAATGATGGCAAACTTTCGCGACCTATGGTGATAACTTATGCATAAATTCATGGCATTATGAATATAACTTCTTAGAGATGTTTGTGATTACATAATGAGGTTAGGAATATTATAATACAAGAGATTAAATTCCACGCGGTTTTAATTAAAGTAATTTATTTTACGAGTCAATTTATTCAGTGTTACAATTATCTTTCTTATACGAATTTCAACAGAAAATAATGCCTTTATTGATGCATATGTATTTGCTAAATACTTTTATTGTGTAACCTATTTAAACCTATTTTAATACTTCATTTATCTACATGAATATTACTAAAACAGGATTATGAAAGGCTATGAAGTTTATTCTATTTATTATTGGCTTGTTAGTGATACAAGTTCTGAAAATACAATTAACCATATACAAGCCAAGTGCGGCAACTTTCTGACGACACTAAAATGATTATTGTATGAATCATATTGTTACGCCAGTTATAAATGTACTAAATAGTGGCATCGCGTCATGCAAGCATACTGAAAACGTAATGAATGGTAATAGAAATTGAATGGGCACCGACGCTTTTATCCTTGTAATGTTTTCCTTGATGGTATATGGCTCAACTTTAGCACCACGTTTAGGATTTTAATGATTCACTCTGTTTTGCACATCACGCGGAATATTAAC
Source organism: Theretra japonica (assembly GCA_033459515.1). Taxonomy (NCBI): domain Eukaryota; kingdom Metazoa; phylum Arthropoda; class Insecta; order Lepidoptera; family Sphingidae; genus Theretra; species Theretra japonica. The sequence continues at coordinate 5,928,142 of CM065928.1, forward strand.
AACGAAGACAAATGAATATTATTGGAATTACAAGGATAAATTTGTTGAGTTTGGTATCCTTTTGAAGTTAAATTAAAACAGTATTGTCATCTATTAGGTTTTTGACTTATAATACGAGGATCTAAAGCACAATATTGGACTTTTACGTACAGTGTGTATAAGACCTTATAAGAAATATTCACAATGCAACTAGATGAAATTATTACGAATATACCGAACTACATTGAAAGTGGTTAATATAAATAAAATATCTATATACGCGAGTAATGTGCAATCCATAAAGTCACAATACAAAATTCAAATCTAACACAAAAATTCCGTTAAACCGTTCTCAGATTACAAACATAGATTTGCCCGAGTGTATTTTAAGGGTTTTTATAAATATTTAAACCCATTACATTATATGCACGCATGGAAAATTTCATCGGTTACATGGTCAATAAACATTAACCGTGCAGTAAAAACTACTTTACATTTAAAAATATCTTTCACTTACCCGGTCCGGTTGGGAGGAACTGTGAAATATCCATGTTCTATCTGTCACTGGGTAATGTCAAACTGCACTAGTACTGGGAACGACCGTCGCCGCTGAAGTTTGATATAAAACTGCAGTGGTACTGTATGGCGCGCGTACACGTCGTGCGCCGTCTGACCGCTCTCACTGACTACTCCTTAACAGAGTTTGATTAGGTTTAAATAGCAGTGCCCACATTATCCACCTATTTCGTTCAATATGCGCGGGGAGGTGTGGGTCTCCCTTTATTTTGATGCTCTAAGCCAAAGCTTTGTAAATCGACTACTTCAAATAGACTTCTTGTGTAGTCTTATTTTTTATGGTTTTGATAATACTATTCTTATATTCTAAGTAGAGATATAGAGAGAAGAAGAGATGAGATATAGAGATATTAATTTTTTAACAATGTGGGAAGCTATTGTTTTATTTTTTTTCAGCTATATTTTCAATGGGTAAAATGTCATTATAGATGTAACTTGGTATAACCAAATTTGCTATGTATAATTTGCCTATCTCTTGTTTTGAGGTCTCATGGTAAGTCTGTAACCCAGCACCACATTCCACTGTTCAATATACTCGTAGGCAGCTCCGGAGGTTATTTTCATAGTGACCTGGTGGAAGCGAGCTGCATCCAGCGACATCCTACAAACTTTTCGTCGTCTGTCAGCCTGGTGGATGGCCGTCCGAAGCCGCGCGCTCTCTCTTTCTCTCTCTGCCTTCAGCCACAGGAAGTCGAATGCTGAACATAGGCTTCCTACATAAATCGCCACATAGACCTGTTGGAAGCGGCCTGAATCCAGCTACTTCCTGCGACCTTAAACAAGTCGTCCGTCCACGTGGTATGTGGCCTAAACACTTTCAATCGTATTTTCCATTGCAGAGGACGCCCTAGACCTGCAGTAGGACGTATGTAAGTTGATACAGATATAGAAATTTTAACTATGAAAATAGTTCTCGAGTGAAGGCAACGTTATGAGCATCGAACGTTCATCCGCTTGCAGCTAGATGGACAGGAACCTCAAAAATGTTGCATGAAAGCCCTAGGTTCAGCAGTGAACCTCCTATGATTAAAAAAGATGATTAAATACACCGAGTCATAAGGGTCAAGAGTCATAATTGTAGAGCCCATTCGCTGTCTTTGGTTTTCCGGTAACTCTGGCTCAAGTTGGCTGGGAGCTTTTAGTCCGTGGTTAGCACTCTTACTCCCTTTTTTAAATAATCCTGAATATATGTAAGTAATACACTACTATAAAAACACATATAGATTTAATTCATCTCTATACTCGTACAATTCCTCTCTATTCATACTTCCTAATAAACAAAGCTTCTACGAGTATAATTGGAGTGGCAAACTTATAACTCAACGATTAAATCTTCTATTAGCTTCGGTCGGGTCGGTATAACGATAATTTTTGTATCTATTACAAATGAAGAACACATGTGAAACGAAGGGTGAGGTGTTCCTTCACTGCAACATTTTTTTGGAAGATACCAGACTTTTTTAGCTCATCAAAGGTCTTATTAAAGAATACAGCTTGTAGTTGACTGATGACTATATAGATATACTATATTGATTGATGACTAAAAGAAAAGTATATTAACTGTATAGTATATTAAAGTAAAAGAAGTGTATATTAACTTAAGATTAGGTTCTATAGATTAGAACGAAACAGATAAAGATGAAGACTCATCGCTGTGTTCAAATAACACTATGTTCTGTAAAAAAATTCGTAATCAGGAGAACACTCAAGTATCAGTCTATATTCAAAAGCATTCACGATTTTTTCTTACATATAATATTATAAACAATTTATAATATTGTGTTGTTTGATGAACTGGTCGTAAATGTAAACTTTCATATTGACATGAAGCGGAAGCTCCACTTAGTGTTCCCTACGGATGTATGTCTATGTAATTCCGTTTCATTAGGATTTACATTATCTATTTATGAAGTTATGAGGCGAAATTAGTTTGCGACTAAAAGTTTGCTAATTTTTGATTTGGTATAAAGTATTCGAGACAGATAGTTTCTCCGTTTTAATATTATTTCATAATGTTAACAGCTACATTAAAACCTAATGAAATATTATAGGAGATAAATTACTTAGGATTTTTAAGAAAATGGCACGTCATAGACCAATGCCATCTGGTCAGCTAATATATATCAACAAATGCATCGATATTTACTAATAGACTATGGTGCCCTTTTCCCCTGTCGACAAAGATAGATTGCTTATAGATATGGGTCGGAAGCTGATAAGGCGTCTGAAAATATAAAAAAACGTTGGGTGCACTCTGTTTTCACGAGTTACATTGCAATTGGTAGTGTGTATGACACTCGTACGATTGAGCTCGATTAGTGGCACTGCACGTAAGTGATTACTTCCTTATTGGGGCTCGTCTGTCGCCTTTGTGATTTGCTGCAGCCAGATAAACGCAAGATTAATAAACGGGACACTCAACAGGGGCCTGTAGGTTAGTTACGTACCTACATTTGATCCTGCTGTATAGTTGAAGATCAAAGTAATAAAAAGGTCAATATATCCAGGATATTAAATTATAAAAATGTTTTCTAATAATACTGTTAGCGGCAAGTTTTTCAACAGCAGTATTACCCGCTTCATTCTGTTAGATGATAGATAATAAACAAATAAATTAATGAGTTTAATTTATCAACACTTTTCGATACCCAAAATAGTCGATAGTCCGATATTCCGAATTAAAGTTTCTGGGTATCTTGTTTTATCCCCCACGTCTTATGTTTTATTCTTGTAAAAGTTTCAACAGCTTAGTATTGATGCTGCCAGTTGCCCTATTTCCGTAGCCGTGAATTTTGTTAAAATATTTTATATTTCTATCTAAACAAGGTTCTTTAATGAACAATATAATATTTTATTTTATCAAATTAGCGTATGCACGTAAATTTTTAAGCTTCATATGAGTCATTTGAATTTAGTAAAATAATAATGTCATATATAAAGTTATTAAAGGAAGCGGTAGTCCCACATAAAATTTCAAAGAAAACTGAAAAATAAATCTTAAAGTCTGAAAATCCATAACACTCTCCTTCAACAATATTTTCTCGCATAAATCGATGATAATGTATATCTGCGTCTATGTTTATGACTAATCGAATGACCACAATTTTATAACATACACAGTTAACCCTCATAGTTTTAAAATGATTTTTTTCGATTAGGCCTAATTCGTTTTGTATAATGTATATCACCCTGATTAATCTGACCCCTATTTTGACATCACTTTCGACGTCTCTATTCTTATCCCCAATAAAATAGACAAACGGCGCACGGGCGCGTATTTAGGATAAACATTTGAGAAAAGTCAGTGAATGAAATTCTATAATTACGTAACACTTGACTGATACACGTTTTTTATATTCTTTGTTAGTTTTAGCGCGCGTTGAGTTATGGTATTTTTTCTGCTCTTTACATTTAAAATACACAGTACCTACGTGTTGTTTTAACTTTTAAAATACATAGTACATGATTATTCCATTTTCATGAAAAGTAGTGTAAGAAGAGTTGTCTTTAATTTTAAATGGCGAGAAGTATTCCATAGTTATGAAAAGAAATGTAATGCAGACAGTCTATAAAAAGTGTATTTATGTAATTCAAATGCAATTTCTCACAACTGCTTCATATTATGTTACTTATTATAGCTGTTATTTCAGTATGGTGTGTGCAGTAGTTACTTGACCATAAATAATATTGTTTTCAAAATACATAGATAAAAATAATAATAATTTTTATTCATATCAATTAGAGATGTACAATCATTCATAAATCTATTGGCATCAAACTAAGCAAGCCTGTATTTTGATATTTGAAGTTTAAAATCTTTTCCATTTTTGCGATGGGTATTTAATATAGGTAGGTATATTACATTTTTTCGGCAACACAGTTTTTTAAGTATTTATACAAATATTAAAAACAATAAAAAACATTTAATTTTGTATCTTTAATATATATTTAAAACTGGGCTTAATAACAATCTATTTCAGGGTCTTTGTCGTCAAATTTCTAAGCTACAGCGTGATAACTCACCTGCAAAAATATTACAAGTAAAAGGTATAACCTGTTTATATCATACAAAAATATAGATAACAAAATCATAATATTGAGCCATCAATTTAAGTATGTTGCGAAGGGCTATGGACGGGAACAGCCGATCGAAACGTACTTAAAGCGATAACTTTTTTATCTCTGAATTATTTCTATGCTACAATTTCATCTTCCACGCGAACGCATTTTGTCGTAAAGATAAGCAGGAATCCGCTGACTTAATGGAAAAAAGTCAGTTAAAACCTACTTATTTCCACAACAAAATTATTCTTCTGTCTTTTGCTGCAGGCAACGCTGAAAAAGTTATGTTTTAGGAATTACATGGTCTGGCAATATGTGGATAAAACTAACAAAACAATGCGTGTTATACATTGGCAAAATAGAAATGATATACCGAAAATGCAACATTGTAACAAGATGATGCGCAGTAGCGAGCTGTGAAAGGACGACAATAAGCGAATTAAGCAATCAGGAGATCGGGCTCAATAGCGCATTTCCTCCTTATTGCAATGGCATTGTCAACGAGTTATCCAATTCGCCCCTACACAGAAGGACCTCTTTTGAATACCCACGGTGAACTGCGAATAACCGGTTCTAACTAAATCGGTCCAGATATATCCACATTAGCTCTGATTGCAGATTTCCCTTGCAAATGATTGAATGATGACAATGATTTCTTTACGGTTCGGAGAAGAGCCAGCAGTGTAGACGATGGTAGTTTATAGTGATTACTGAACAAAGAACATAACCAAAGCCAATTGAAGAGATAATATTGTTTGTTTTGGCTAACATGGGAAAGTTTTTGAACTTATGTGGTTATTTTAGAATATTAACATACCGAATTCCAAGGAGATTAAAACTGAATTGAACTGGAAGGGAATCCAAGGTTTAAAACAGTGTTAATTAGTTTGAAGTAATGAACATACATCAAATTCAACGTTTTTACTTCTCCAGACTGGTACTGCGAATCTTCGGGAGTTCCTCGTTGTTGTTTTGTTGTCAATAACAGTAGAGAAATTTGAGCTTTAATTGAAAAAATAAAGCCCAGAAATATCTACTTATATTGTCAGCAAAATATTAAGTATTCTTCTTGAACGATTCCATGAAGCTGTGGGGTAATATGTGATGTCAAGGTAAGCAGACTCTTGAACGGCTTATGTCATTTAAAAGCCGGACAAAATCTACTTATTTTGATATCAAATATTTTTCTCTTGTTCTTGTAGCTAAATAAAAGAAAATTTAATAAAACACAATAAAGTCCCTAAATATATGTTTGTTATTACAGATAAATAGTTTAAGACATATAGGCGATTTAAAATAACCACAGGAAGAGATATTTTAAAATCGTAATGTTGATATTTTGATATTAATCATAAGCAGGAAAAATCTGACTTCATTTTCAAAAAAGTCAAATAAAACCTACTTAAAATCACATCAAATAAATCTTCACGGTTGCTGCAAATGGTATAATACATTTTCGTCTTACAATAAATATAATAGACATTATAATTTTGTAACGGATGATTTTTATAAGCGATGAGTGAAGCAACCTATTTTAGTATGATGATGTTGCTGGCAGTTATATTGAGAAGAATAGAATAAGGATTTGAATACAGAACGGAGTTGTCAACGGCTGATGTGAAGGATGGCCGAGTCGGAATATTATCACGCCACGATTATTCAAGTTGAAACGTTTGATACAGCTATAATATGCGAGTTGTATGTGTAGAGAGCCCTGGTATAAATGTACACGATGTTGGAAAAGAATAGAGCAATTATGATTACACAACCGTCGTATTATTATTCGTCGTAATAATTTTGTTATTTGGGAACATGCTTTGAATGATTGAGAGCCAGTGGGTTTAAACCAAAAGTAAATTGTATTATTGTCTGAAGGCTTTAAATATTAAATATTATTATTAAGTAAATAATACTACTTTAGTTATTAATTATATAAGTAACGTCTGAGTCCGTCCCAGATTCAAGCGTTCTGGATATTGTCACAAAATCTGATAAGTTATGTATAGTTGTAATGGAATTTAATCGTATGAATATCAAATTATGATCACAATTAACTATAAGGGTGTATCACTTGTACGTAGGAAAAATATTTTAAATAATTAATAGGTCAGAGATTAATACCTTTGAATGAAATTTGAAAACGTTTATACAGACACGAATAGTACACGATATTTCACTGTTTTCACTTTCACTTCAAATACGTTTTTAAGGTACGTATGTCACTTATATTTTAACTCTAGAATAATCACTGCTATTTTTAATTTACAAGACGAAGTCGTATCGCAAACTGATGATGATTTCCAAAAATCACAAGCTTTTATATCATAAACAAACATCATTTTGTTACTCATTAACTAATTAACCAGTGACTGAATAACAATTACAGCGATTGTTTATTTTGTTAATATATTTGTTTTGTTGTCATTAAGAAAGTTTTCCTCCTAAAAAAATACATCTCTTAATGGGATTAATTTGAGTAAAATGTTTGCAATGTGTAGCCTTTATGTTTTCAGAAGTTATATACATAATTTCATGCTTTATATTGCAGAAGGGGTAGGCAGAGGTGTCACTGGGATCAATAACAGTTAGTAGAGCCCATTTTGGTCCAAGATATGATAGGCCTGTGATAGGATGTGCTAGCCTGTCGCCTGTTGTCATCTTTACAATGATGTAGTCTACTGCTGAACATAGGCCTCTCGCAAGGTACGCCATAGAACCCGGTCTGTTGAATCCTAAACCTGGCATCTCATATAAGTTTGATTAAACCGAAAAACCCATACATACTCGATTGTCCGACCTTGGATCGAATTAAGGGCCTTCCCATACTAACTTCTAAACCTTTGATATGCAAAGTGGATAGGGGTCGACAAAAACCTGCAAGAGGTTTGTGTCAGCAAAAAATAAAATTGCGTCTGAAGGTTTACGAGTTTAGTTAATTATCATAATGATACTATTTATACTTTTAGCAGGCCATGGTTTTTATTTTTGGTTCTTAAACTTTGCTAAATTTTATTTTTGTGAGTACTCGAATTTGAGTATTTTATTTTGTAATGAATAATTTGTAATATAGTTATTGTTGTCTTTAACCTTTATTTCTGTATTTTAGATGTAAGTTAAATGTTTTGTTTTTTGCTTTCGTTATTTTTTTTTACAAAACAGTTTTTTATTTTTTTTATTAATTAGTGTAATTGGCGTGAACCGTACTAATTTAATGACTAATATAAGAATAAATAAATCACCACATTTAATTTCAAAACATGTAAATATATCAAGATATTTCCTGTAGTCATAACATAATTAAGTAATTTGTATGGGATAGAAAGCAACTTATTTAAGTCTAGTAATGATTTTTTTGTAATGTTTTTAATTATGTTTGGGTGGTAAACCCATGGTTTTTGCTAAAATTATAATTTAAAGCCTTGCGTACTATATCTTTTTTTTAAGAATAAAAGGGTGTACATTATTATGTTTTAAGAAAAACGTATGTATTTACCACTTAAATAGGATGATAGGAAAAAAATAAAAAAATAAATCTTTGTTTTTATTGCAAAAAAAATATTTACACTGTGTCTAAAGCCACTAAAACTACCACCTCGCTTCGTTTTAGGTAGCAGTCTTTATATACCCTATATATCGCACCAGAAATAACGCTGTATGACGATTCGGGTATTCAAGTTTCTGTTTTGAAGTTATGCTTAGATACTGGGACTGGTTTGTCGTGGCCCCCTGTTGCGACCCCCCACCTTTCACTCACATTGCCTTTATTCAGATGTTAGCTACCTGAAGATGATAATGATGACACGAATCTACTGGCACGTTTAAATAGAATGTTGGTATACCATAAATAATAAATAAATACGCCCAACAGTCACATACATAGTCCTGACTCCACATTAATATCGAGTCTTGTCTCGTGGGTATCAGGGGCTACGAGAGTCTTTTCGGTCTCACAAACACCCAGACTCGAAACAAATACTTGTGGTTCACACAAACATTTGTTTCGATGTGGGGATCGAACCCGCGGCCTCCCGTTTCACAGCTGGCGTCCAACCAACTGCGCCACGGAGGCTATCGAAACCATAATATTCAACTGTTGTGTTTTCATCAGGAGGTATGTTTGCTGGCGAGAAAACATAGCAACTTCTCGTGCATGTAATGTTTATCGTTTTTATTACAAGCAAAATTAAGTCACCTGATAAGGTAATATGTGTTCTTTAGGAAAAGTCTACACTATGAAATTCACTTTACAGTCTTCATTAGTTTATTTCTTATGTCGATAAAGTTAATTTTAATAAAAAAATAAAACTATATCCTTCCTGATACCCCCCCTGAGGCTTGAAGGAAGGAAGCTCCATGAGTTTTCCCTTTGCCAAAAATGGGTAGATTCCATGGCTTTATATGCCGTCAAGCTGAAGTATGTAAGCACTGTATTTGAACGAATGTATTGCGTGATTACTTGTCTTAGAAGTTTGAAGAACCGAATCTTGTGGATCTTTCTCATCGATAAATAAATATAATAAAACAATAAATAAATACCTCCAACAGTCCCATACATAATAGCCCTGACCCCACACTAAGATCGAGTGGGTCGTGGGTATCAGAAGCTACAAGAGACTTTTCAGTCGCGCAAACACTCAGACCCGAAACAAATACCTGTGGATCACACAAATATTTGTCTCGGTGCGGGGATCGAACCCGCGGCCTCACGTTTCACAGCCGGCGTCTAACCGACTGCGCCACGGAGGCCGTCAAATAGGAGTAGATACCTCCGCTTTATATAAATAAGCAGATATAAGTCTGCTGTCATGAAATGTGTAGGTACTGTGTTTCGATTCGAAGGAAACTGTGTAATTACTTGGTGGCAAACGCTGTGTAGTGCCGTGAAATGCTTAATAGTAATAAATTTCACTGTTGTTGCTCTTGTTTATGGGTAGGCGTGGCTTACCATAAGACGAGCGAGTTGCTCGTCTAGTCTATACGCAAAAAAAAACTAACATTGAGATACGAATTCTGTTTTATGTCAGACTATCACTAGAGAATCAGGTACCACACAGCTTCCTGACTCGTAACAAATATTTGTGCATCTCGCAAGAATCGAATCTGCGGCCTGTCGTGTTATTGTTGGCGTTCAAACCAATTGAGCTTCATAAGCTCTTATTCTTTCATATAAGGAATGGAGTTACACTTAATAATTAGTCGATAAATTAAAACATATTTTTATTTAAATTCACTGTTGTTGTTTACAACTTTTTTTTCTATACAGAAAACATATTTTGTAGGAAGTGCCGGAAAATATCAAAGCAATGCCTGGAAACAAATTTTCATATTTTATAATCAATATTTTCATTTTCTACCTCGTTAGTCTATTGGCAGCGTTCATGGTTTCTGAACCGGGATGTCCTGGCTTCGATATATTACAATCTAACTAACTATACATTCATCATAATTTTACAATTTTTGGTGATTTGCAAACATTTTGCTACCTAAAACTGGAATGTTAATGTACTGTAGAATTTAAAAAATCCTTTAAAATAGTGCAAATATTTTACAGCCTTATTCATAGGCAGATTTAAAAAATATTTTAGCTATCGAATGTTTTGTCTCTTTCGAACGACTTTTGAATTCAGTTTGATCGAAGAATACCAAACATACAATAATTGAAATAGATTTTAAAATTGTCTATGAATAAGGCCGTTAAAGTTAGTGCAATGAGTAGGTAATACGTATATGACTTGTAACGCCGTGCATTTTTATCTTTCTCTCTCTCTCTTCAGCCACAACATAGGCGTAAATAGAATACAATAAAGAGTATAAAAAAAAGTAGGCCTCCCCCATAGATCCCACATATATTATCACACATTTTTCACATTTTTATACTATTTATGCCTAATGGTGAAGGAAAACATCGTGAGGAAACCTGCATACCGTAGCGATTTTAAAGAATTTCTACGGTATGTAAGTCCGCCAACCCGCACTAGGCCAGCGTAGTGGACTATATGGCCTAACCACTCTTAATCGATGCTTTCGATTGTAGAGTAGGCCCGTGTCCAGCAGTGGGACGTATGTATATGGACTGATAGAAAAAAAAGGCCTAATGCATTGTTTTATCTTATAATCCATCACTGTTAGGTACATCGGGATCCCAATATAGTTTTAAGATTTCGATAGAACAGGTCCACGATATAGTTTACAACGATGGTATATTGCGGATTGGTGGACCTAACACATCATGTAGATTCTTCTAAAAACTCAATAGTATGTAGGTCACATTTATCTTTGCCTTTAAAGTGCGTGGTAAGTAATTTTATTATTATATATTCGGCACTATACCTTAACTACCAATTCGTTAAATAGCATCCAATTCTTTGCCAAAAATTCTCATTATAATTCTATATTTTAAATATATTGTGTATATTCTATTTAATTATTCATAACTTATTTCTAATTATTTAAAGCAATATATTTAAGGATGTTAAGTATCTGTGGTTTCTTCAATCTGTTTTTTGCTGCATCTTTATCTCAATCGTTGTATATAGTCAAGCGAGTTCATTTTGCGAACGTCAAAACGAGCAAATCTTTATTTACTGCCCGTTAGTGACGGTCACAAACCAACTTCGCTTAACAATTTGTCTTCATTCGGTTTCTTCTTATTCAGTAGTATTTATATATGCTGTAAAAAATCACCGAGATGTTGTAATAATGCGTCCAATACCGCTTTTCGGTTTCTCTTCTTCCCTTTCTCATTTGAAGAGGCCGGCAACGTATCTGCAATTAATTATTTACATTATCATGGGCAGCGAAAATCATGTGCTATCGGAGTAGCCGTTTGCTGGAGTCAGGCTATTAAAAAACAAAAGCTGGGTTTAATAGATTAATTATTATCGCTTCATCTACATTGTCATGAGTCACTGGATGTGCCTGTCCAGATACTCCTAAAGTTAACTGATGGAAGCTGTAGGAAACGGAGATTTCTCACATCCTTTATCATGTACCAAGCAACGGTACATTTATGGGTGGTACTTCAACGGCAATATTTGTGTGCCAATAAACTTTGTTTCAGTTATAAAACTGCGCTTATCTACTAGGTGACTAGACTAATGCTTTCAAGATTGTTGGCATATCTATATTTTATTTTATTTTGTTTAACAGGTTTACCAACAATTACATACTCCAATTCTTACATCAATATCGTATGGTGATTTAATATTTGTTCATAAGAGCAACAATTATTTACAGGCAAACACCATATGCCAATCAAATAGAAAATAGAATAGACACCATGAACATCACAGCCTGAACCAATTAGCATTATAATATAAAATGTATATGAAAATTTATTACGAGTATATAAAATGTTGTTTGTTGTTTTAAAGTTACGTTCTTTTGTTTTATTTACAAACAATCATTGTCTTTATTGCTATAATCGAACATTGAAATCCCATTATTCCTCTCGATCTGAAAAATAAAATATATACGTTAGTGATTGAAAGTAATTTTGGCATAGTTCGTCAATATTTTAATACTTAAGTATTTAATTTAGTGTGATTCAAGTCCAACGTTTGAATCGATATCTAAATTAAATAAATAGAATTGCACTTTAATATTTAATTTAGAAATAGAATTTAATAAAAGTTTTATTTGAAGTTAAATTGTATAATGTCTGTCTGTAATGTAATTAGCTTTAAATTAATTAAAAATCACTGCACGAAATTTGTTCTAGAATACTTTGCGTACAGGCGTTCCACATCGTAGTACCTACTCCTGACTTAGAATTCTAGGAAACCCTCGACTTCCACATATAATTTATTACATATTTAATTTTAGACCTGACATACATAATATCATACGTTTCACATTCAAAACTCAATAATATTTTTGTTACAATGTTACTATTATATGTAGAAAATTAATATCTGTCCGGACGACGGCCACAGTTTATGTCGAAAAACCTATCATAGGACGCACGCAAGAAGTTCATATTTTGGGTCTAGCATGTAAGTATATGCGTTTTCGGCAAGGCCCGCGTAATGTTGACTGAAAAGACTTTGTTATTCACTTTGTCATGCGAGTAAAGAAAATCAACTAGTTTTTAATTCCTAAACTGTTTGTCATTAAACACACAAACACAATTTTCCTTACAATATGTAAATAAATTTGTGTTTCAAATAAGTAATTATATAATGACTCTTTTGTTGGTAGTTGCTGTTATGAAATGGTAATGACAATGGCATTATTTAATAGGATATTTTTTTTTATTATTTGCTTACATGATTCTTTGATTGAACATTGAGCTATGAGACATTTTTTTTTCACGATTATGAGCATCTGACTGTCGCAGTAATATTATATTTTTAATTTTACCTTTTAACATGTCACTATTATGAAGGCGAAAGTGTATTGTATAGGATATTGAAGGGTTTTTGACTATCGTCTACGTTGGTCGATATACCGGACACGTACTTCCTACCAGCAGTTCCTGCAATCTCACTCATCGAACGAAATGTAACAGTAAAGCAGTTATTTAACGCCTCTGTTCTATATCTATCTAAAATGGTACTGTTGCATTGGCAACATTAAAATATTTTATAATTTTATATGGCAACTCTGCCTCTTCCGCCACACGTATGGTCAGTGAATATACGTTTTACGAATTCAAGCTGTTTTATTTAAATCTGTGTAAAATTCAGCCCAAAACTCCACAAGAAGACATCCTTTGCTCGCTACGGGTACCACACCGACACATTGTCAGTGTGGATTAAAACCGCTACAGGATGGCTCTATCAACTTTGCTATGTTTAGATTCTTCTCGCGGTAACGGAGTTTTTTGTGCTCAACCTGTGTTATCCAGTTCATGTAGATATTATTATATTTACTACTTTATATTGATACGATTATATAGTTATTTGCAATTCTAGTCAATGTGAATTTTGAACAATACTTCTAACTTCTAAGCAAACAATATTAATACAGAGCTCTCATAATGATCGATCTATGATTTGAAGTATTTTTACTTTATTTACCATTTTAACTTGAAAGCTTAGCACACTGTAGAAATTAGGTATACTTTAATTAACACATACAGCCGTATTCCAAAATCCGTTAGGTACATAGTGAATCTAAGTATTGCCAAAATCGTATTTCGCCTTCTACCCAAAGAAGTACGTACCGTAGTAGATAATTAAAACTGAGCGGAATGAGTCAAGTATTCATTGTTTGTTCAAGTGTATCTGTTTTCATTTGTATGGATAACCTCGTCTGGTACGCTTACCTACGGAGACTGCAAGCCATGCGCCAATGCATGTATTTCTTCTAAAGGACGTGTAAAAAATATGTTTGTTCCGCCATCTTTACTTGACCTTTCGAGTGGCAGCTGGAAAAAGTAAAACAAAATTACACGCTTTTTGCCAATAAATTAGGTGAGCTTTTCCATGGAAACATAATTAAGTGATTATGGTTATATGATATGTAACGGAAAGTGATCATCTTCATTCGTCATTGGGATGAACATCCACAAAACCTACTAGATCGTAGGTGTTACCGGGATGTGTTCAATCTTTTATCAAGACACAAACTGTTAGGCTTCTTTGCTAGTACTCTATGAATGGCCGAGGGGGTATGCCAATGTCCTTGGCGTTACAGACTGGTGTCCGCGGATGTTCCGGTCCTAACAAATCCTATGTCGGCGTACAAATCAAAGTCCCTCGCTGATTGGCACGCCCAATATGTGTGACTTCGGATGACCCAGAACGAGAAGCGGCCTATTGTCTACTTGCTAGAGGCACAAGTGTGTTACACTTAAACGCCTATTTGGATTTATAGGCGTCCACGACATATACGAAGCTTTGCACTCTACCGTCGATCTCGAAGTCGATATTGGTGAGGACGCATCGCCGTTGCAATGTTCCCATACATCGCGATGACATCTGTAGCCAGTCTCATACTAAGAACATTTCGTACCAACATTTGATGATGCCTGGTGGCTGGTCGCAAGGGTAGGTCTTTTAGGGCCTCTCATATGACACAAAATTCAGCACAGCTTAAAATCTACAGTTGCTGCGAAATCTGAGTTTGTCAGGATAACATATTCCTATCGATAATAAAAACACGAGGTCTACGAAGAATCTAATGTTACGGATATATGGGTTTATCATAATTGGAAGATACAAGCGCTTTGGGTAAATACTATTGGAAACTAACCCATACCAAAAAGCACAATAGGCAGTTTGTTAACTTTATTATTTATCTCGATGAAACAACAGACACGTGTTTGTTGGCGCACGTTTCATTTCTTTGTAAAATGCCGCCATTTTGAATAATTGTAATGCCTTTTAAGTCTTCCAAATTGTGTGGATAATGTTAATCTCGCCACCACGTGCTTCGTTGATAAATTGATATATTTAGGCAGCATTATAATGTTTTAAAATCAGACATTAATTTAAACAGTTTATCGAGGAATAAGTTTGACAAATTAAACTCACGTAAATAGTAGTTTAGTGGCATAATATGCACGTACATTTGACGTCAAATTTGGCTATTTAACATGATAATTAGTAGGTTAAAAGCGCTACAAATTGTGAAGCCGTCGCCGCCAATGTTTTTACAACTTGTAATAATTGTTCTAAGACTAATTCTTACCTGATTTTCGATGGAATGCGACTGCCGCTAAGACACTAATACAATAGATAAGTGTGATCTGCATCAGAAGGTGATCGTTGTTGAACTGAGTTGGATATCGGCTGCGGTTCGACAATGTAGGTCTTGTGAACGATGCCATACAGCCTTCGAGTCACAGGGCTGTATTAAGACGTTAATATAATACTAATTAGTAATGTATTTTAATTGGTCTTAAGTTTGGCGACATAGAAAAGCATCATAGGAAAACTTGCATATCTGAGAGTTGCGTGAAGAACTATGACAAGACCAGTCTCATTTATAGGAGAAGCCTGTAGGTACTTTGTAGTGGATTATCACCACCCTATATGCATGGACTGGTGTAAAACCAATACATATATGTAACAAATGCCGCGTGAGAATGCAAATGGAGATATTTTCAAGTCCGCCAACTTGCATTAGACTTGCTCAACGGACTACAATGGCACTCAAGACTAGTATTTCAGTGCAGTAAAGTGTACATGGGAGGATATAATTGTTATAGCCAAACTGTTATTTTATGCTGGTTTTCAATGACATGTTCATTACACTTGAGCCGACCAATTCGTGCTATACTAAAGACTGGTACAGCATTCCCCAACAACTACAAATATAAATTCTACCTACCAAGAGGATTGGTAAGTTGAAGTGGCAGTAGGCTGGGCATATAGCGCAGAAAGTTGAGGGCTGAAGGTACTGCAAAGTCCTCGACAACTTTGCAGTATCTTGTTACTTTTCACTCGAGTGAAGACCACATGCTGATACGAAATGCCTCAGTTGTGCACCTACGTCGTGGACAAGACAGTGATGGTTGCAGGAAGTCGGTAGATCTGCAAACTGGTCTACCATCGATCTTTGGGGAGGCCGATGTTCAGCAGTGGACTTCCTATGTCAGAAGAAAGAGAGTAGGTTCCTATTAACGAGATGCAACTTTCTTACCAGTCCATACAATCATGCCAGTATGACCGAAAACATTCCAAAAAGATATAATAAAGCCTTGCCAAGTCTCGAGTAATATTAAGTAAAGTTTTTCCACCTTAAGTACATCCCTATGTTCATGTGGTTTGGTGTGTGTTCAAGTGTCTCATATATTTGTTCTAATTCCTGCGTAAGTGTAACTCGCACCACATCGTTTAATTTTTCTCTTTATTATCTATTTAGTAAGTATTTTCTTATATTTTTTAAGTTTTCTGAAACACCGGCCTTCTGAAAGGTCCTTGCTTAATGTTCTCAAGGCGTACCTAAAGTTCTAATGTAAATTCATTTTATGATTACATTTAATATCTTTGTAATGGCAGGAATATAGCAAGTAATAGTCGGTTAATTTAAGAACTAGTAATTTTGTTTGTAATAATTGAAATCATAATTTCTATTACTTATAACTTACAACTAAAATTTAAACAAAATCAAATGCGTGGCATGTTCTTTTGACATTCCGTTTGCTGGTGCGACATTGGTACCTAACATATTTCATATTCATGGACTTTATTAAAACTTCCTGTACTTTGTAACATAAAAATCATAATGTTTTCAGTGAGATAGCTATTGGCATATTGGATAAATAGGAGCAACTAAAGAATTTTCGGGTTAATATAATTTTCAACAAACATGACCTTACTATCAAAATATAATATGTTATACACATATACTCGTATAGAACATATATGACAGCCTCCGTGGCGCAGTTGGTTAGACGTCAGCTGTAAAACGAAAGGCTGCGGGTTCGATCCCCGCACCGAGACATATGTTTGTGAGGCCCACAAGCATTTGTCTCGGGTCTGGGTGTTAGACCTGGGTGTCTGGGTGTGAGACCGAAAATCTCTCGTAGTATCTTGACACCACGATACAAGACTTAATTGATCTTAATGTGGGGTCAGGGCTATGTATGTGACTATTTGGGTGTATTTATTTGTTTATTTTAATTAAAAATATACTCGACAGTCACATACATTGACCATACACAAAGTTACTAAACTTGACCATCAGAAACTACGAAATACTTTTCCGTCTCACAAACTCCTAGACCCGGAAAAAATACTTGTGGACTGCACAAACATTTGTGTCAGTGCCAAAAACGTACCTGCAGACTCTCGTTTCAAAGCTTGCGTCTAACCAACGACGCCACGGAGTAGGAGGGTTACTCTATGATTTGAAACGAAACTCGAATGTTCGGACGTTAGACGCCTGTAGTAAGTTATAAGTTTTCCACTTCTAACAATCAACACTATTATCGTTTATACATAACATTCACCTCGAACTAAGTATATAGATAGGACGTACGATAGAGGATTCCAACATTTTGTGGAGTACATTCGTACAGTTTTACGTGCGACTTCCTAACATTAGAGTTTCATTTCGGTTCATAGAGTAACCCCCCATGTCGGATAAAAATAATTCCAAGTACCTATACTGTATCAGCCCAGATACGTCCCACTGCAGGGCACGAGCCTCCTCTACAATCGTCAGTATTATTAAGAGCACCAAGTAGTACATATACTTCAATAAAATGTGTAGTTTAGGTTATTTATACCAACGTTATATTTGGGTCACTCAAAATGTTCCGTGTAATCAATTACATCTGAATGCAAATAATTCAAATTTAACTACAATTGTCTAAATATGAGTTCCGTTTGTTCAGAGCGGCCTCGTCCCCATAAAAAAGGCCTGCGATTGTCTTTTGGCCGCCATTTTGAAAAATTCACAACAAAAAGGGTTATTAGGTACCTACTGTAATCCACAGCTTTATGTAAATATAGGTATTAAAAAATTACAGCGTCTGCGGCTTTCTTCAGTTTAATTCTAATGTTAGTACCTATGCCTACAATCTCTATTTTTTGTCTGGTTGTTTCTGAAATCAAAATTCATAGTCAAAACAAAGTTAAAACAAGATTTTATTTAAATGCATGACCAAAAAGAGAATTAACATTTAATCAAATCAAATCCATCAATTGACAGCCTCCGTGGCGCAGCTGATTAAGCGCCGCCTGTGAAACGAGAGGCCGCGGGTTTGATCCCCGTGCCGAGACAAATGTTTGTGAGGCCCACAAGTATTTGTCTCGGGTCTGGGTGTTTGTGAGACCGACTTAATTGATCTTAATGTGGGATCAGGACTATGTATGTGACTGTTGGGTGTATTTATCTATTATTACCAATATCTTTTTGTATTACACAATTTAAACTTACACGCATTGTCTCTCAATTTTTGTCTCTTTTTTGCAGCCCTAGAAAGTATATTGCAGAACATGGGCCTCCTCCACGGAATTATTACATCGAGACCTATTAGAAGCGGCCTGCAAACAGCGACTTTTTGCAACTCTAGCTTTAATAACTTACACATTAGTACATCAGATTGAAAACTATTTTTTTTCTCTCCGGTAAAAATATTGGGTATGTAACCCAACATTTTCGTTAATTGCCTTAAATAGGACTGCCTCGGTGGCGTAGTGGTACTACGGTATGATTGCTAAGCTGAGGTCTCGGGTTCGAATCCCAGGTCGGGCAAAGTGATATTGGATTTTTCTATTCATTATCAGCCCGGAGTCAGGAATTTGTGCTCGATATGGCGATAGGCTCGCCCCCTATCACATCGTGGGACGGAATATACAAGGCGAAACGTGCGTGTTCTGGTAGCACCTCTGCCTACCCTTTCTGGGAAAAAGGCGTGTGTTTATGTATGTATGTATGTATTTTCGTTAATTCGTCCTGCAAAATTTCAACACGTATACTCGTACGTTCAATGCAGAGCATAGTACTCCCTTCCAATCGATAGTGCCATGGAGAGGGTTTTATGTCTTAGGACTTCATTTACCGTTTGTTTTCTCCCTTCAATAAATGTTTGCCGAAACACCTACGAAATGTGGATCCATAGAATGATCAATTAGTCGTAAGTAGATTTTATTTTGTTTTCCAATTTCCGTTCTCGTTATGATTTTTTATAGATGATGAGGTAAACGAGTAATATTAATTGGATGTAATATGTGTACAGTTTCAATTTACGTGCAGGCCTTGCAGGTATGTTGAAGTAGCACATGCTTCTAGACTTACGCGGTTTTACTGAGACCGCAAATGTATACGGGTCATGTTAATTTTACTTGTTTCTGTTGTCAGTACTGCTGTGATTTGATGCGCATAAGCCTCCAGCTATGCATTTCTGCCAAGCTTAGAGGACAATACATTTCGTTTAGAGAACATTGTAGGTGAAATTACAGAAGACCTTATATCTTGTAGTGTAGAGCTCAGTGCAGTGGCATTACGCAGTGCCAAATACCTATATTTGAATACATTTTTGCGATATATTAACAATTATATTGTTAACATCATAGATGGTTAACATCATCAATAATGTGAATATTCGCGTATGCGATTGCGTATGTATGCATATTTCACAGCACCGGTGTGCATAAATTTTGTTTTCGATGTTTTTTAAAACGAGTGTATATCTTTTTTTTTGGCTATAGTGATGTCCCGACGATACCTTCTATTTACTTTTCTAAATACTAAATATTATATTTTTTTTAAATCTGGTCTTCAACTTAAACATTGACTAGGAACCTAAGTTGTGGACATAAAATATTTGTAAATAAATTAAAATTAAATTAAATCATTTTTGTTTAATAAATTGGCTTTGATAATATAAAATCATAATGGTCATCAGCCTAAAGCAGCGTATGTGTAAGCTACTGAACATAGGTCTTTCTGCAATATAATGAAAATATATGTATACTAAAGGGTCCCATCAAATGTACGATACTGAGTATAAACCCTTTTTTACGAGGAGTAACCTTATGTGGTTCCCTTCTGGTAAGCCGTGTAGGAGGCGACAGAAAGCTGGAAGGATAAGTAGATCGAGGTCACCGGTCGGTACTCGGTACCAATTAGCGTAGTTACGGAGACTGCGTCAGCACCTCACGGATCTTAATGCCAGGCTGGTTTCTTAACGCAAAACCCAACGCCGGTATGCCGACCCTAAATGGCCACCTTCTGTTGTGACTATGGTGCTTTTTAGCGAGACGCGCCTTGTACCATTCCGCAGACACCCTACGCGGTTCTAACACTTATTATTATCTTAGCCATCTCCCGTCCCATGACCTCCAGTAACTAAATTATACAAAGGTATTGATTTTTGTGCGTATGTTTCTGTTTTAAAACAAGGCCCCACTTTTAAACTATTTCGCAGAGGGCGAGTTGTCGTATCAAATGGCGAAACCCCCACACTTTGCCGGTTAAGCCACCCCCACATTTACACACAGACCTATATACAGCGACACGACTCACATCCCTAGCATAATAAAACACAGGAGAAGAAATAAATTATTTCGTAGAATGCTTTTTACAACATTTTACTAATAAATTTACGGACCGTGTCATATTTTTGATAATAAATTATTTAAGATCAACAGTTGCAAGTTTTCCGTAGGTATATACAATGTATCTATTCATTTGAACGAACATGTTTTCGAATTATATTTTTTTTTGTTTTAGGCCATCTGTTTGAAAAGTATGGAACTAAGTTCAGAATTGAAACCATTAATATGAAGAAAACACTTATAATTTAAATAAGAGTATGGTAAAAACTATAGTAAATTAACTTATTACGTAGAATTTATATAATAATCCCAGAATAATTTGTTTATATAATGCACCCACGGAATTTTACAAAAATAAATTTAAGACTGTAAACTGTCAGCTGTTAGTTGTCTTTTGTAAATTGTCAGTTGTCACTTGTCACTGTCAGTAGCAATTGTATGTTTTGCTCGAATGATCGTGTGTTTAAATACGCAAAACTATTCGAAAAATGTATATTTATGAATTGCCATTTGTGGTAAACAAGGAATTGTGTAGGTTGTTAGATAATTACGACTATTGGGAGGAGTTGGCCGGTAATCACATGAAATATTCCGCGATGGACATCATCGTAAGTTCCACTATAATATTTCTATATAAGTGTGATGTTTGGGATTTTCCCAAACACAGAAACTACGTGAGCATATTTTTTTCGGTATTTCCAACGTCAGGCGTGCTTATTTTCGAGATTGCAGTAGATAGACCTTATTATAAAGATTATTTGAATCATATATCTGTTTCATTGTATAATTATATGGCATTAACATAATATACATTTCTCAGTCTTTTAAGTTCATTGACTTCCTTGCAGAAAGTTGGTTGCCAAAGGAAATCTTTCAAGAAAACCTATGGTATAATTAAATAAAATAGGCTTAATTTAGTATACCATGTGTCTATTCATATTAATGGTGACTATAAACTCTAATTTTGTGACAATAAACAATACATTTCTGGTATTGTGTTAGACCAAATTTTATTAAACACTCACTTTTGTTTATAGACTAGTGATAAGTAGAATGACCAATAGAACAGTCTAAATTCAATTGTCATTATTAAGTGATTATGCATGTATAGTTTTTTATTATGTATTTCTGATAATAACTGATACTGATACATATTTGTTCCTGCAATGTGTTCTTTTTATGTGCATGCAATTTGTACTACATAACTATGATTGTTTTTAACATAAACTGGCTTATACACATTGTTTTTGAAGGGATTAACTCAAATAGATGAAATAATCAAGCTGCTCCATTGATTTGGAACAGCAGAAAACAATTGAATCAGAATAGATTTATAATTCACGTTTAGGCTTATTTAAGATAAAATAATATGAACATAAATGAATGAGTGTAGGACAAACATCATAATTTGATTGGTTATTGATGATTGATGACAACATATTTTTTAAAGCTAGCATTAGCTTAAATTTGCCATTGAATAAAGAATGAACTTCAAAATATATTATAAACTGCCTCTACTGCCATGCAATTGTTGAGGAAGTCGGAAAATATTATATTATTTTATTTAGATTGTGATGCACTGTTCATTACTAAAAAAATATGTTCTATTTTATATCCCATGTTAACACAACTATGATGCATATTTTGTTTAATTGAAAACTATTACTATTATTTTGTTTGTATCACCCAGTCTGTGATTTTTCCTTGTACATACTATATTATATAGTTGACCTTTCTGACTATTGCGTTATCACAAACATCATTCACATATGTTGAGTATAAACATAATAAAAATTACCACATTTGCTTATCTGAGTTAATATTAAGTAAGATTTGGCATCATTCTATCATAGTCGCGAAAATTCGGTTGTTAAACGTAAGATCAACCATTTGATTGTGGTATCAATATAAATAATTTACTGGTTTTCTTATATTTGTTGTCAAGTTGACCCTCTATCTTGACTGTACTATAATAACTTTATTGCGATTTGGTAATTTAGTCATGCTGGAATAAAACAAAAACTTTAATTTCATTATTATATTTCTTGCATATATATTTTTTTGTATATTTTTTTTATGAAACCCTTAAAACTCTTTAAATGTTCTAATTATTTATGTTAATATAAGTGTGATATTATTAATTTATCAATGCCAATATTTATTTTGTATTCAATTTGAAAGAAACTTTTAGTTTCACTACAGCCATACATTTTATTTTAGAATATACAAGTCTTTAAAATGTTTCTATAAAACTATGCACATTATATCGGTTGTAAGCATAAATGCTTTATCTCACTATTATACTTAATATTCTCCAAAACATGAGTAAATAACAAATTCCAGAGAAGAATTAGATTTTTATCAGTTTGCTAGAAGTTAATGTATAACGGGCTTATTCATAGATAGTTTTAAAACCTATTTTAGCTATTGAATGTCTTGTCCCTCTCTAACATGTTTAGAATCCAGTTTGAGCAAAGAAAAAAAAGTATTTAATAACTAAAATAGGCTTTATAAATCTGTCTGTCAATAAGGCTGTCAGCTACTAGATGTGCATATTAACTTGCATCCAATTTTTTCCCACTAGTTATTATTAAATCTAACACTTCCTCCTCTGTTATTGTCACTGTGTTTTTATTATTTTTTAAATTATATTTTCTTTTTATTTATTTTTTATTAGGAAATAAAACAGAATGCCCGTCATACCGGTATGTCACCAACTAATCAGTTGCTCATACGTTGGGGCCAGCTCAATCACAAAGTAGAAGAGTTATTTATGCTGTTGTATAGAATGAAGCATGTACCAGCCCTCCGTAGTCTGGCCCCATTAGTTGACGCCCGATTTGTGAAGCTATTGAGCAAACTTGAAAGCAAAAATGGCATTAAAGACAGCAAGAGTAAAGGATGTAATGGTATGATGTTTTTAAAAATAAAGTATGTTTCCAATTTAAGATATAAAGAATAATATTTTAGTTGTTTTTACTTAATTAATTAAAACTGTGAGTTAAACAGTAACATACTAACTGGTACAATGTAAAATGAACTGTATGCCTTCTTTTTTAGAAGTTGTTATTGTAGTCGCTTTTTTTAAATGGCTTTACGATTAACAAAATTGGGCAACAAAAAGTCTCGATTTTTCGTGGTAAACAATAATATATTTCATGTTTGAAAAGGGCAAATGTGTTACTTGCTTTAATTTCATATTATAAAATGGAAATGTGGTGTAATTATCACCCACATTTAAACAATAATTTATGATAATTTTAACTATGACGTTTAGCAGTTAAAAAAATCTAGAATTTAAAATGTATTATAGTCTTAGTAAGTAGTGTATATTTTTATATATTTTTTTTATAAAACTAGGAAAACAAGCAGACAACTGGCTTGATGGTAAACGGTCGCCGTCACCTAAGGATATCTACAATTTTTGGTGTGGTGGTGGGTGACCTAAACCTGTATTTTTATTATTGGGTCATCACGCATGAGCATGCAATATTTTGATATTTTTTAATCGTTTTTTTGCCCTGCTGCATGAGATCTAGTAAATGTACCTTTCTATGTTTAAATTCATTCATAAATTTCTTAACGAACGTAAATAAATGAGGAAGTTGTAATTTGTATATTCATTAAGTTGATCATCTTTGTTCCAAATTTGATTTTTTTTTTATGAAGCATGTAGGGCGAACGATATTTTTAAAACGGTGCAGGTTTAATGGTTCCATTACTATATATTTTTAACTTCGGTATTACAATCACGGTTTTCCATTTCATCGAATTTGTCGTCGCAACATAATTTAACATTTGGAACTATTTTAGTCTATGGCTTATTTTTTACAAAAGCATATTTTTTTTCAGAGAGCGCAAACAAACAAAGCACAGAGAGAGCAGACGGTACGCGTAGCTCGATACCGTTGCCCGTGGTACTCATTGAGCAGGTATTTATCATTCCATCGTTTTCCTTGTTTATACATTTTTAATATCCACCATGTCCGTTAATTAGGTCTGTTATAGTAAACAGTAACTTGGGGTTTTAACCCAATATAATTACTAAATGTACTTACTAAGTGGTTGGTGAGTGGATTTTTTTGAGCTTTTCAACATTACTACTGCCCAATGGGATAAACAAGTGAAGACAAGAATCATGTTCAATGGCGAGTAATTAAAGGGCGTTGATGATGTGTCACTAAAGTTCATAGTATCGTTGATTGAATCAGTTCTTCATAAGGAATCAATTTGGCTGGATTCCTGTTGCTGTTTATAGTTTACCGACAGGTTTTTCGATGTTATTGTATGTAAAGTATTTCTTTATGACGCTTGTCGATGCCATGATTAAGGATTCGTTGAAATCATTATCATTGGTGTTCAATATGAGTGATCGGCAAGCTATATTATAATCCCATACCAGAAGACATGTGCCACCATCGCAACAAACGCACTGCAAATATATTTGTAGGATCTACAAGTATTTGCTTCGGGTCTGGGTGTATATGAAACCAAAAATATCTCGTAGTTTCTGCTACCCAAGACGCAAGACTTGTATCTCGGTCTATTTAAAATGTAGTTTTACGTAAGCACTAAGGTATGAATGATTCATCCGAATCCGTAAATTAATTTTATGCGAATGATCAATGCATTAATTTGCATTTAATACATTCCTTTATTGCATATAGTTATACTGGATGCATAAAGCAGCAGACCGGGCTCTGTGGCGTACCTTGGGAGAGGCCTATGTCCAGCAGTGGCCTGCAACGGGTTGATTATGATGATACAATTATATCTAGTGTCCGACCCAATTTCGAGTTCTGGCCAACTCTCATAAATCAGCATTCGTCAGGTCTTTTGGCCGAAGCCAAAGACGAAACTGAAGGTTTAAAGGCCGCAAAATTATCGGTGATTGAACTTCTGTTGGACACTACTTTTATCATTTTAGAAATTATAAAGCTGGTTTTTGTAATAATGTAAACATAGAATTTCTTCGTGATGAAATTTATGTTATTTTTGTCCGAAAGCGCTAGGGTTTTGGCAGCCCACGTAGCTTTGTTTTTACGTACTTATGCTCCATTCTAGCGCCTAACCTATTCCTTAGATTTTGGTCATGAGGTGTCTATCTATTCGGTATGTAGTCGGAGGGGCATTTGCTCTCTCTCTTTTGCTTTAGGAAGTCCATTCCTAAACATAGGTCTCACCCAAAGATTCCCATACCGCTATAGGCTACAGAATTTATTATAAAAAATCATGTCAATCTCACCAATGGTTCAGTTTTAAGCGCACAAATTGACAGGCAGTTTATTGTGTTTTCTTATTTAATTTTTTTTCCGAAAAAGTTAACATCATGTGCGCTAATTATAATAGTAACTAAGTATAATAGTATAATATGTATAATTTATACATAAAACAATGCGTCAATAACGCGTCTGTCAGTAAAAACCCTCTGTATGTTTGTTGCAGGGCGTTAATTTTGCGAAGACAGGTCACGGTACACACGGGACTTCACCTTCTGTTGAATCCTCAACAGATACAAGCAGAGTAAGTATACTACCTCCATGCCTCTTTCTATACTGTACTATATCAGCCTATGATATTAGTCGCTTATTGAACGCACGGAACTCCTCTGTATCCAACGCGATAGTTCGATTGAAACGGCTTAGGATTGTTTCCATGGTGATTATTAAATTACAGCATCGGTATTGTAATGTAAAGAAACGGTAAAAACAAGCGCGGCGGTTTCAATTCCCGCACCGAGACAATGTTCGTTTGATCCAAAGGAATTTGATTTTCGTGTGTCTCATATCTTTTGATATCTTCGATGAGACATACTTTGGGCCTGAGACTGATATAAAAAAAGAGATATGCAATAATATTTAGTCTGTCAATGAATAGTAGGTAAATCGTAAATTTAAAAATTATCTCATTTGTATCACTAACACAGATTCCCTATCATGTGCTCGCGGTACTCAGTAAGTCAGTACCGAAAGATGATTATGTATTTGAAAAATTGTTACGTTGACGTAATAGTACAACACGTCAATAGTTAGTTTGGTAGTCGTGAGTGATTTGTTCACAAGATTTTTTTAATCCGGATCTGATAATGGTTGAAAATAATATACCTAATGTACACGAGAAGTGCGTGGTGGCTTGTTGGTAACGGACCAGACTCGGCTGCCTACATGTTCACGGTGGTCGAGGGTTCAAATCCCAGGGCACACCTCTGACTTTTCGGAGTTATGTGTGTATTGATAGTCAATCACCACGCACTCTAACGGTGAAGAAAAACATCGTGAGGAAACCTGCATACCGTAGCGATTTTAAACAATTTCTACGGTATGTAAGTCCGCCAACCCGCACTAGGCCGGCGTGGTGGACTATATGGCCTAACCACTCTCAATCGATTCTCTCGATTGTAGAGTATTCCCGTGTCCAGCAGTGGGACGTATATGGGCTGGTAAAAAAAATGTACATGCAAACTCGATTTGATCTTTGATCATGATCTTGATTGATTTGACCTGGTATGAATGTTTCGGAACCAATATATCGTAAAGGTCAATTACGTCTTAAATGAATAGTTGATGTCGTATTGGCGGTCGTAACACCATAATAATCTGGCCAGAATAGGCACTTGCAAAAATTCTCCATAAACTCAGAATTAGTATAAATTATAGCAACACCGTTGTTAACTTTTTTATTATTGACAGTTGTTATCGTAGTGTTGCCCAATAAAATTGTTAATTTATTCCGAGTATTATCCTAAAACATGAAAAAAATAATCATTAAATTGCAGAACACTTCGTCCACGCAAGATGGCAATGATGACGATGAAATCATGAAAAACGTATCTGCCATACCCAAGATGAGCTACGAGGACCTCCGGGAAGCTACTAACAACTGGAGCGACAGTAACCTGCTGGGCCGAGGCGGTTTTGGACAAGTGTTTAAAGGTATAGTCTAGATTCTAGAATTATAATATACTGGCAAATCAGTAACTTAAATTACTTAAACAAAAATAATTGCTTATTGAGCTTTAGGTTACAATCGGTTAGCATCTGAAGTGGCCTTAGCATGCTCTGGATTTAACCCCCTGTTTCGGTGTTCCCTGAGGGGCAAGCTCTGTGACTTTTCCTATTCAAGCGAGACTTAAAGAGAGTGGAGAGACTCCCCTTACGGTGGGGAGCGACGTGGTTGTGTTGAGCTCCTGGCACTGCTAAAGTCAACGAGCGGCGGTGACCGCTTACCATCAGGCTGGCCGCACGCTCGTCAAGGTTAAAAAATCAATCTCCAATATTGCTATATATATATATTTAATCATTGCAGGCGAATGGAAACATCTGCCGGTTGCCGTGAAACGATTAAAGGATAATGACGGCAGAAACAAAGAACTTATTAGAGAGATGTGCCTCAATCAGTACAGACATGACAATATATTGCCTTTGTATGGCTACAGCCTAGGAGGTAAGTGAATGAAATTTATTTTCATAAGTTACATGGATAATTCTGGTATTCTCGTCGAAACAATTTACCATCGACTAATAACCATTGTAAAACTAATTTAGGGTTTTATTAATTTCTGGTGTATTTGAAATAAAGCTAAAATCGAGACTCTTACTATTTTCCTCATACCATTTTGAACTGTACGAAAAAAATATCTGCAACGACCAAAAAACTCATAGGGCGCCGATCTTATGAAATCATGCAATAAGCCCTAATTGCCCAGTTAGTTAAAAATGTATATTTATGTAATGACAACTCGTATTATACACGTGTAAGCAGTAAAATTTGAAAGCACGCATCGTTGTCCTTGTTTGGAATAATCAGTAGGTGCTAAAGAGCAAACTAACTGAATATTTTTTAAACAAATATTTTTCTCTCGGTCGTTTTTTGTTTATTTTTTATATTAGCGAAATTATGTTCCTTCACACAAAATATTAAATATGAAGTATCTAATATTTATATCAAATTGTAACTCTTACTCTCGGTTTGGCCTCGATGTTTTGTAAAAAAATACTGGTACTTTAGGACAGTGGTTTTAATATTTTCATAAAGTTTACACCATCCTATAACTATTGTTTCAAGTGTGCAACAAAATTATTAACTAATCAACGTTATTGTTTCAGGTCCAGAAGTGTGTTTAGTCTATCAATTGATGGCGGGTGGATCTTTAGAACAAAGGCTTAGAGGCAAGACCCATCACCCGCCGTTAAACTGGTTTCAGAGATACAGAATAGCACATGGAGTCGCAAGGTATATTGTGAATTTTACAAGTTAATATTCAACATTGACTTCGTGTTTTTAAATTTAGTTCTCAATGCTAACACAACAAAACAAAATTCCTTTAATCTAGCACTACTACATCAAGGCAAACATAATATTATAATAATCGACATTAAATTCATTTTTTTATTTAGCTACCAATGCTCAGAAGACCACACAAAATGATACTTTTAAAACTGTTTTTTGCACCTCTGTGTCAAAGAAAACGAAATACAAATTGCCAAGAACAGCTTTCTTGAAACATTGAATATTTTTTACAGAGGTTTACAATATCTTCACAACATGGCGGGCACGCCTCTCATACACGGAGACATAAAGCCGGCCAATATACTCTTAGACCAGTGTCTTATGCCTAAAATTGGAGATTTCGGTCTGGCGCGAAAAGGACCTTATGGAGAAGAAAGGACACATATGAAAGTTTCTAGGTAAGTACAAACATACATAATATCAGGCATACAACAACACATAAGCGTAGACAGTGACTAAGAATTTTTATTTTGCTCGATTCTAACATAGCACTCTCGCTTTAGGTGGTTTCATCTATCATCTATCTATCACTTTCTAATCGCTTCAGGGTATTTCTTGCCCCTTAACCTGACCATTATTAGGGTTATCATTGATTTAGTTGACCTAGGAACTCTAGTCTCTAGTCTCTTCCATACACACTTGCCTAGTGTATACGTTTGCCGATCCTACTCTTATCCCTCTTTACAATGACAAAGTCATATAAACATACCTTTCTTAATTCTTCCTCTATCCTTCCATAAAGTTACACTACGCTATTTCGTGCTCTGTCACACGAATTCTTATTTCACATTTCTCTTAAAGAGCTTATCTCCACTGCCCTAGTTTTGCTTTCATGCTCCTTCTGTCGTACCTAACTTGTATCATGCTTAAGTGCCAATAATCGGCGTTAACACTCGTTTTAGTACAGCCGGTATCCTTTTTGGGAACTTTCAACTCGTAGACATGTCTAGCGCACAATTCATTTGATTACCACCATTCGGATGAATGGTTAGTAAAACTTTTACTTTAATAAATTATTTTTCTTGCCCGACAAAGTAACCAGATTGCATCTGATGGTAAATTCATGTAGAACATCGACTGACTAAATAACGCTAGAATAACTATGAAGGAAAATATCGTGAGGAAATCAGCATACCATAGCGACTTGCGAGAATTTCCATAGTATGTAAAGTCTAACCCGCACTTATCCAGTGTGGTGGACTATATGGCCTAACCCCTCCCAATCGTACTCTCGATTGTAGAGGAGGCCCTGCAGTGGGACGTGTATCGGCTGACTCAGATACAGATCGACTGACAGCCGACCTAAATACTAAAAAAATATGCGAATCCGCATGATAAACAGAGACAACAATAGTAGTTCCGTACCGCTCTTCTTGTTACAAATATGATAATATTTGGTCATGTAATATGTCTCCGCCGCCCAGAGTGTACGGCACGCGCGCGTACCTGCCGGACGAGTACCTGCGCTCGCACTGCCTGTCGCCCGCCGTGGACGTGTTCAGCTACGGCGTGGTGCTGGCCGAGGCCGCCACGGCGCTGCCGCCGCTCGACCGCACCAGGCACTGCTACCTGCTCTCCGCCTATGTACAGGTGCTGCACGCCGAGCGGATCGACTTCGGTATGTATTCGTCGCTTTTTTGCGATTTTTTTTAGGTTCATCGCGTCTGTAGTTAATAAAACGACCACCTGGCTTTGTTTTCGGTCGCATTTTAGATACATCCGGTATTAAGTATTGCTCTCGGCTTTGTCTTCGTGAAAATGTTTTCCAGGATAAAAAATACCCTGTAACCTTCCTCGATAAATGGACTATACCATGCTAAAATGTTTTTTTTCAATTCGGACCAATAGTCCCTGAGATTAGCGTATCCAAACAAGCAATCTCTTTAGCTTTGTGTATCATAACACAGTATAAAACAAAATCGCTTTCCGCTGTCTGTTTGTCCCTATGTATGCGTAGATTTTCAAAACTACGCAACTAGTTTTGATGCGTTTTTTTTTAAATAGATAGAGTGATTCAAGAGGAAGGTTTATATGCATAATACATATACATAGTGTCCCAGTTTGTACGAAAAATAACATGTATCTGGTGTGGAGTGGAATCAAAAAACACTATGTTGATCTCCATCAGTACGTTGGGGGTCATACATTTTTTTCAATGGCTTTGTGTGATCTACAATTTGTTGTAAGTTTGGGTCTTGTGTGACCAAAAGCTCTCGTAGTTTTTGATACCAACGATCCACTAGGTATCTTACTGGGGGGTCAAAACTGTCTAACTATTGTATATTGATATATATTGTGTATTTTTACAGCCACCCTAGAAGACCCCGCGATAATCGGCACGCCCAACTCAAACCCGGACCTGTGTCGCGAGTTTATGTCCATAGCGATCCATTGCACGAAGTACGCGCGGTATGAGAGACCGACAATGCTTGACGTCTATAAACGATTAGACGCACTGAACCTACCTGGGAAACATAATGCTCAAGAAGAAGTGTAGATTTATATATAGGTCTATTATTTATATCTTACATAGCCAGTTTTATGAGACAAATAACCTACAAAAGTAAATGTCAATGGAATATGGACCTTATTTTCTTGTATTTGGGTTGAATATACAACGGATTTGTGGTGTATCGGTAGGTACTTAGTAATGACATAATGCACTGTCAAATGACAAAAAATGACCATAACAGATGAAGAAATTCGAGCATAAATGGTGATTCTCTCTCTCTCTTAAGCCACAGGAAGTCCACTGCTGAACATAGGTTTCCCCCAAGGATCTCCATATTGACCTGTTAGAAGTGGCCTGCAACCAACGACTTCCCGCAACCCTAACCAGGTCATTCGTCCACCTTGTAGGCGGGCGTCCGACACTGCGCTTGCCTGTACGCGGTCTCCACTCCAGAACTTTTCGGCCCCAAGTGACATTGAGCCTTCGTATGAGGCCACTTTTCGGTGCCGTATGTCATCACTGGAAATACACAACAATCAAACTTTCGTCTTTAGGCACTGAGGAATATTTGACGAAAAGACGTGATGTAGTTTCCCGAACGCTGCCCATCCTAGTTGAATGCGACGGTTGACTTCTCTCCCTAAGTCGGACCTGCCTAACCGGACTACTTGTCTCAAAATGCGTCGACCATTTCGAGCTTAGTTTCTAACCGCAATGTATCTCGGCACGACAAGGACATTCGACATGATCTTCGTCTTGTAAATGTTGATTGTTAGGCCTGCCTGTTAAGAAACTCCGCTGAGATCCTCGAGCATATGGCGTAAGTCTTCCAGCGATTTTGTCAAGATTACTATGTCGTCGGCAAATAGAAGGTGTGTGATATACTCGCCATTAATGTTGATGGCAAATCCATTTCATTGTAGAAGTTTGAAGACATCTTCCAGTGCAGCAGTGAACAGTTTCGGAGATATAACTTCCCGTCTCACGCCTCTCTGTTGTGAAATAGCCTTCGTGCTCTGATTTTGTACTCGGACCGAAATGGTGGCGTTTTTGTATAAACACTTCTATATACCGATAGTTAATGTGGCACCGCAGGGGAGACTGCACAGCCCAAGTCTCTATTGAATCGAAAGCTTTCTCATAGTCAACAAATGCTAAAGCGTATGAGTATGGTCTAAACTAAAATGTTATTTCTACTGTAAGGAGTGTCAATTATATTTTTCGTACAAATTATATTTAATACAATTTTGGTCAGTAGCATTAAACTAGTCACGATCTAGAATACACTCCGTGAAATTAACGAGATTTGAAGTCTTCCTTTACTGAACTGTCTCATTGTATATAAGTGTAATTTAGTATTTGTAAGTGATAATATTATTTATAGTTATGTTTTAACATGTTGTTTTTCTATTAAAACGACTAAAATTACGTTTTCGAAATTTGTAATAAATTATTTTTAATTATTAAAGTTGTTTTTATTACCTTATGTTTGGCAGATTAATGCGTGATAAATTATGTTGTTTATTCAAATGGTCTTGTAATCGTTCAAAGTCATAATTCTTGTATGATAATTTAAAAAAAAGCTAAAGAAATATCATTGTTTGATGGCTATACGATACATGTAGGTTTTTTATTACCTAAAATAATAATAATTAAAAAATTACAACTTTACCATCGTAAGTCCATAGATGTCTACATCTATGTGTCCACAGAGATTATTCCTTTACTCGAATCTGTGAATTAATTGGTTCTATTTCTTACAAGGTTTTATTTAACATTCGGAATATGTTTCTTGAAATTTTTAAAAACGAAATGTAACCAATTTTATGACAGGATTTTTTGGAAATAAAAAAGTAGAATTTGTCTATATGATTTTGAACATTTTTTATGAATAAATAAGGTTTATTTACAAGTACTTTAAAACGTGTGTTTTTCTAACTCCGGCATATAGGACATATCCAGTGTCCTTGTTTTAACCAACTGTTTGTACCATAACGCCGAAAGTCTTGCAGTGCGTGTTTTCTTAACATCTTCATAGTCTGTCTCGAACAATCCGAATTTCACACTGTAAAATTAAAATGCTCGGTATTAAATTAATATTTATACATCAAATGCACGATTATAATTATTAATACATTAGTAAACTAACATCTTATAAACACTGAGCTAGTCGACACTCTAATCTATACATATAATATATATTTTTTGGATTTTATTTATTGGCGAAGGATCGTGAGGGGTATCTGCCTATCATAGAGTTCTTAACAAGACTCTCTAAGGCATGTGAAGTTTGCTAAGTCGCACTAGGCAGCGTGGTGGAGTATGGTCTATTGACTATAGAGTATAGAGAAAGTAATCACTAAGCTACGGTCTAAACCCTTATATGTCTTTTACACTTAGCTACACAACTCTCTCTCTCTCTCTCTTCAGCCATAGGAACTCCACTGCTGAACACATGCCCAAAGCACTCATAGATCGGCTCCTACATCATCGTGTAAAAAGCGACCTGCATCCAGTGACATGTTGCTACACTAACCAAGTCGTCCGTCGACCTAGTAGGCGGTCGTCCGACACTTCACATGCCTGTAGTACTGACCCTTGCCATTATAAAATTATGTTTATTTCAATATCCATACCTCAATCCGCTATCCCATTCGAAATTATCCATTAGGCTCCAAGCAGTGTATGTGACGACGTTGCATCCATCGTCAATAGCATCCAATATGGAGTCCAAGTACTTCTGGTAGTAAGCGATTCTTCTTTCATCGTCCAGTCCCGTTAATGTTCCGAAACCGTTCTCTGTTATCATGATCGGAGGATTATTGCAATTATCTTTCACCCAGTTAAGGGCTTTTCTTATCCCTTTTGGTATTACCTGGAAATTTTATTGATTGATTAATGGTACTATATTTTATGTTAACCTGGCGTAAAGCGATTAAAATGTATGCAATTGCAATACAATGTACTACTAATAATTTTTTTTTTAGATTCACCAACAGTCACATACATAGTTCTGACCCCACACGAAGATTGTGTCTTGTGTCGTGGGTATCAGAAGCTACGAGAGACTTTTCGGTCTCACAAACACCCTGACCCGAGACAAATATTTGTGGGCCTCATAAACATTTGTCTCGGTGCGGGGATCGAACCAGCGGCCTCTCGTTTCACAGGCGGCGTCTAACCAACTGCGCCACAGAGTACATACACAGAGTACATAATTATTTTATTAGATTAGACATATATACGTACAGTACAATGTATGACTGCGCCCTTCTCGTAGTCCAAGTAAGTACTAACAGCTCCTATATCGTCATCATAAGATGGAATAGGAAACATGCCAGGTTTGTAAGTTTTAGTTGACATAAACTTTGTTGAGTAGTGATTGAACCCGAAGAAATCACTTGTGCCTTTAACAAATGAAACAGTTATAAAATTAGCTATTTATTTATTTCTAAGGTATAACACGGTCTATGAACTAAATTTGTACCCGCACTTACAGGCGATTTATCAAGTGCAGGATGGGGTGAATTAATGTCCATTTCTCCCGCCAAACAGCAATGTAAATGCACCGTTGTGTTTCGGTTTGAACGACATTGTAGCCAGAGTAATTGCTGGACATATCCTTTGATAAAAGGGAGCATTTTTCCGTTGTTAGAGCCCCATAGAACGGTTAGAGGTCTAAGGACACCTAGAGTTATACTGAGTCTTATAAAATATTCGTAATTACCTTTAATGTACGCAATCTCTTCGTCACTAAATTCTGGCAATCTACTCCTTGGGAACCCTTGTTCAGCGCTTTTCTCCGCTACCCGTTTAATAACTTTCGGTGGAAAGCCTCCTTTATCAGTAAATATTGGATGACTGTAGAGACCTACTTCGAAGTCCATGGCTAATTCTCCAGTTTCCACGTCTTCGCATGAACCATGGAGACCCTCACGAAAGTCAGTTGCTATTGTTATTCCGCAGATACCTGGTTGAATATATAAGTTCAATAACAATACTGGGAATAATTTGGATCAATAATTTGAATATATCAGAAACTGGTACTTTTTGTTCTCGAATAATTAAAATACCTTATTCGTGGCATTCAGAAAAGTAAAGTATTTTGCTCATTTAAATCACATGAAAAACATTGGTGATATAACCATCTTACCTTTTTGTTCTGCCCTAAATTCTTTGTCATAAATATGCCAAGCTTTAGCATGGGCGAGTAACAAATTCTTGACCGCCATGTAATCGCCAATACCAGCAGCATTTATACCAGGAGCAAACCTTTTCATACCATATCCGAATATTGCAAATTGCTTGGGTTCATTCAATGTTATCCAAGTTTTCACTCTGTCGCCAAAAAGTTTATACAAAACTCTTGCATAGTCCCCAAACCAATCTGCAATTTTAGGGTTCGCCCAACCTCCTAAATCTTGAAGGTATTGAGGTAAATCCCAGTGGTACAAAGTCACTACAGGTTCAATGCCATTGTCTATCAGTTCATTGATTAAATTATTGTAGTATTTGGTCCCATCGACGCTAATTTTGTTGGCATAACCAGTCGGTAAAATTCTTGTCCACGATACTGAGAATCTGTAGAAATGAACTCCGAGAAATTTTATCATTTGTACATCTCGTTTGTAGTATTCGTAGGAGTTGCATGCTACATCGCCTGTTGTATTGTCTTTCACAGTGCCAGGCGTATGGCAGTATGTATCCCATATACTTGGTGATTTATCTGAAATCGCATGGTAAAAAGACATTGACATGGATGCGAAAAATTTTAAGTACCTATTCAAACTTCGACATGTCGGAGGACCGCTAAGTGCATGAATTATTATAATAAGAAGATGGTAGCCTTCCTTTCCACTGCCGCTTACTTAGTGGTCTTCGGACGAGAAGAAGTTTGAAGTGCGTTTAATTCTCCGGAAATGTCATTAACCCACCTGAAGCATTCCAACCACCTTCAATCTGATATGCGGCTGTGGCGACACCAAACTTTAAAAATTCCGGGAATTGCCTCATTTCTGTATGGTATCTAGCAAATAACACACATTTTTTAAAACAATTCGTGTAATATTCATAATCGTCAAATACAAAATCCGTACAACCAGCACAAACTTTACACCCAATAACGTAAATGATATAGGTTGTGCTTATTATTCAGATGAATGTTTTATTATTTCTTGTAAGCATTATTAATTATTTTAATGGTGTATTGACTTACCTGTATTCTTTAGTATAGCTGTCGTTTTCCGCAGTTGATGAAAACACCGTGATAGCTTGAATTGAGAGGAGAAAGCTGAATGCTCTAGAAGAATAAGTAACATAGTTACAATAACATACTATAGAAAATTTTCCATAAGAACATATTAGGTAAATCCTGTACATTTAAGTCGAAAGTATACTAACTAATAACTATACAGGAATCGTACCTTTAAATGGTTTTCAACGACTGGGCTTTAAAATGAACATTCACTAATCGAAGTTAATTTGGAATGGTTACGTTGTATAAATAATTGTAGTTGGAAAGCCTTTTCTTTTCTTCAACTTTTTGACAATACATATCTATTGAGGCTGAATAGTCCGTGCTATTATTCTAAATACCTCATTGCAGGCTAAGATTAAGATTTTAATTATTCTAATGATACTTGGATAAGAACGTGGCCTCTCATTAAAAGACGTCAAAGCAATCCTTAAGATTATAACAACCTATGGGCGACGAGACAGAGATTGATAATTTTCTAAAACGGGGGGACCGCAAAAATTAAAATTTAAAAGTTGCAACGAGCGGAACACAAATCATGAGGAGCTGATGTTGGATGGGATCGATAGGTTCTCGGGTTCCATCCATAAGGTGGACCGAAGAAGTTATAATGGTCGCAGTAAATTGCTGGATGCAGGTTACTTCCAATAGATTGGTGCGGTTATTCGAATTCGAGGCCGAATCATTTCAGGAATGGATTTCTCGTGGCTCATGATGACTTTTAGTTACAAGAGATTGTTAACAGCGATAAGACCGCTAGTTGTTACACTATTTTAAAAGAATGTAAACAGTTTTCTTGTACGTAGGTAATATTTCGTGAACAATAAAGTGTTAATTATCTATCTACTATCTAGAGCTACTTTTGTGGACTTTTTGAATCTCTTTGTCAAGTTCAACGTCCGAATAGAGATTCGGAAAACCCATGTAGGTACTAATACTCTACTTACAATGAATGTTTTAACTCACCCAAATGTTTTCCAGTGGAGTGATTGTGACATTATGATTATGATTTGTTATGAAGCATTTTATAAGCTTTTGGTATTATGCCGATATTGGAACAATGATAAATAATGATTAGATAATTATGTAGGTACATTTGCTTCGCCAGAAATAGCGGTCCAGAGTAAGCAGTAGTTCGATGTGTGCGTTTCATTTCAGATAGAAGTGGATGGTATTCGAATTGTATTTTAATATCAATGAGGGTAGGTGAACCGGGCCCGGCTGTTAGTCTATAAGGGCTCTGTCACACTTGCGTTTTACGAGCCTTAGCGTTTCTCCAACGTCTGCTCAACGACGACGCTGCGCCGACGCAACGTTAACGTTGCGGTTATCTAGCGGCAAGCGTTCATGTTTCGACTTTGATATGGGATATGTCAATACGAGAATATGTAATATATTATGCTTTATATTTTCCTTTACGCAATTTTTGTCAAAGGATCAAAGCCCACTGTAGCGTTTCTTGTTGGAGTTCCTGTCAACGCTGAGCAAACGTTGGAAAATCGCCAACGGTCGTAAAACCCCAGTGTGATAAGAGCCTAATGTACATACGTACGGTGTTGAACTCATGATTCTTAGTCTTAGAGCTACCACGCATGGGCTACTTTTGTCTTTGTGACTGTTTCGTCACTGTGATGTGTATGGAGATACCCGCATGTTTCGACGTGACAATCTTCTACACATATAATAAATTTGTAACCGATCGTTGTCTGTACATGGAAGATAAATGAGAAAAACTGATATGAGGGGACTATATTAACGTAATAGAACCCAAAACAATGATTTTCAGATAACAATTTCAAAATTAAAGCATGGGAAGATATCAATCGAATAATATTTTCTAATATTTGGAGTAAATTGTCGTCCCAACAAAAAACTGAAGCTGATAAGTACACAATTTTAGGTCAAAGTTAGGTTGGTATTTGTTGGGTTTGTATGGTACCACCTGTTTTTATCTCAATGCAATGGAATAAAGGCATACAGATGCATTTGAGTTTTTTTAAAGTTAGAAATGATAAGAACATACTTTTTATTAGATTCTATCGGTGATATTTAATATATGGTGAGTTTGAAAAAAAATTGCGTCGTGGTTTTTGTTCAACCCGGCTGAGGTAAGTTCCCGAACCGAACTGAAGTTTAGCTAAGTTGAGTTGCTGAGTTGTAGCTAAGCTGAAGTTTAGTTAAGAACAGTTTAGCAGTAAAAATACTCGTATCTATGCGGAATAGCCAAAAATCGTGATTTACATTTTTGACAAGATATCATTTATTTTTTCAAACTTTCTGCAATGTGACCTGAGGTGATGAGGAAAATGTGGGTTCAAGCAATATCTGTCAATATCACCCTGTATATATAATTACTCGTATCGTATTATAATAAGAAGTAGGTAATACTGAAATTCAACTTTTGTCATATTACCATGACACAGCGGCTTGCGGTGAAGTAAAATAAGACTCATCATAATTACGTATATTTGCTGCTGATATCATATATTAATATGATTCTATCCGATGATTTTTTTGTAATACTTTGTAATGGGCTTTCATACATAGTATCAATAAATTGAATATCATTCCTGTCTCCTGAGCCGTATAAAATTATGTAAAATGCAACACGTTTTTACTAGTCCATTAGCAAAATCGAGACTGACATCAAGGGGTCTGTGCAAGATTCGCCATTTATGTATTCAACCATTCGTCTTGCTCTGGTGCGTCCATAGTTGTATTTTTCTTTTAGTAATAACACCATGATCTTCGTAAAAGGAAAGGCAGCTGCGCGTAAATCACCATCTTTTATTTTATTTTTTCAAAAAAAAATAATTGTAGGTTCTGGTTAAGATAAAGCCATATGTTTTTAAACTATTGTATTGTCATCGGTCCTTGACAAGTATGAAAAATTTCAAGTCTTTTTCAAGTCAATCCGACTTTTTGTAGTACTCGACAATCGACTTCCAAGATTCCGTTACATAAATACGAAGCTAATAAAAGCGTGTTAAAAAAACAATTTTTTTTCACGATTTTTTACAATGGCTTATCATTCACCGCCCTTTATAATATCATCATTCATGAATTATTATTTTTTATCTCCACTGATATAAACACGGGCTGTAGATTTAGGAATGTTTAAGATACTACTTTGAATATAGTTACGAGTTGTCACGGAAATTTGATAGACAGTTCCCAGCTAACTTCATATTGTATCGATGTCGGGTGTGCGCGCATCGTAAATTTTACCATCATAAATTTCCAAACGTTTCAAAAGAAGTATAACTTCAAAACCATCTTTGGATGTCTGCGTAGGCTATAAAACATTGTGTTTAACTTTCCAATTATTAACCTGTCACCCCAGAGTGAGTGTACCCAGTATTCCTTTTTTTATGCTTTTTTTTCTCATGAGTCCGCAGAAAACAACAATTTCTTCAAAATCCGTATCGACGAGTCCTGATGCTTTGATTTCAAAAAAAGTTTTATCACTACCTCACTCGTGCGCGCTTTGGAGTCGTAGCGTGATTGCGACAATAACTTTTACGTCATCCTGACAAAAGTATCATTGGCCTCATCATTGGCCTAGCCCTTATGAGCGTCCGTACAATGCGCCGTTAGCTTCCCATTACTTTGAGTTTACGAATTTTACAATTTATATATTACACGCTCTCATCTTCACTAACCGGTTGTTTAAACTACCTATTTATTATCAAATAAAAAAAAATTAAAGCTTACCTCATTTTATTAGTAAATTGATTATCACGAAGCAACCCAATTCTCTTAGAATTGACTAGTTAATTACTTTGCTGTTGTACCTAAACGCTTTGCATAAGAAACATTGACACAAGTGTCTGCGACTATTATTACTTATGTAAATCCAAAAGGTCGTAAAATAAATTAATGTTCCGTAGGTAGGCATTAAATAAAATACATTTCTTACATCTAAATATATACCTAGTACTACCAAGTTTCTCTAAAAAATGTTATGAGATTATGGGTGTAAATGCTGGTTTTTTATATTATAAAAACATATCTCAAACGATGCGAGAATCAGATATTTTTTAAATAGGTATTATTTGCAGCTTTGAATTTCTTCGCGTGCCAACTTAAGGCAGATGGCGTATGCTGTTAAAAAACCTAAAGACGTCAAAGGAAACATTCACGCTTGGTTTAAAACCACTAAGGGTTATTAGAAGCAGCGAATGAACAATGAGATAAGGTTGATTGCGAAACATGTTGCATCCGTGTTGAATGTCGTGAGGTGAAAGTCGCTACGGAATCGTGCCTTTTGTTGGCGAGAGGAAAGCGCTTTAAGCTGCACTTCCGATACCTTGAGGATGTCGAAAGGGTTATGTGGGGGTCTCCGGCCATCCGACCTAGCCCGAGGGAACAACTGTCCGCACTGGACAGATGTTAAGGCCAGGTTGGGCCCCCTACCGAGATCCAAGATTTTTCGACGGCATACCGACTAGGTACTCGTAAAACTTTTTGGTGGCCCTTACGCGCATTAGTTGAAAATGAAAATGAAAATGAAAATAATTTATTGAATCCATTAAAATGCTCAACATTATTTAGATTCAGTCATTTTTTTTTCTACCACCCGGTTCGGAAAGCGGTTTTCACTAGAGAAGAACGGGCAAGAAACTCTAGTGTTGCTCTTTTCAAAACCAGTTTACAATATCGTGATTATTACAAAAATTACAAGTTGGTCCAAATCAGAGCAGTTCATTAATAATTTGTTATAATTTGCAAGTGACATATATTTTTAATACAATATTGTTTATATTCTGTTTAATATGGCTGAGTGAAGTGAAGAATCCCAGAACGAAGAATCAGTATGCCCTGTTTCACCAACGCTGTGAATACTCGTGAAAACCTTATGTAATCTATAAATCAGTTGTTGTCACATTTAAACCGTTTCTTACGAGACCCAAATTTCCAAGACGTTTATTATTAATCTATTGTTATTTATGCAGCAATTAAAGGTCGAATTCTAAGTCGAATACGATATTCGTCATTTTGCGTTCATTTGTGTTTGAATTAACGAAAATTAAAAAACATAATGTGTAAGGTTATATTTATTCCATCTGACAAAGTCCGTTGCCTATGTGCCTATGCTATAATATTGATAAGGAGTGATGTGCAATCTTGAGTGATTTTTATATTTTTGATACGAATAAAGTACCCATATTACGTATTACATTTCTATAACTTAGGTAAATAAATACAATTTTTGTGATACGTCGATACAGTCACATACATAGTCCTGGCCCTAAACTAAGATAAGAGTCTTGTATCGTGATTCGTGGATATTAGAAACTAAGTACATACTAAATACTTCGGTCCCACAAAAACCCAGACCGCTAACAAATAGGTACCTACACGTGGATTCTACAAACATTTGTATTGGTGCGGGAATTAAAACACGCAGCCTGTCGTTTTACAAATCACAGCCGGCGTCTAATAAAATCTACCAATTGAAATTTGAACCTATGTAATAAAAATGCAGATCGGCGAAAGATGGCGCTAAGCGCGTCGCGATCGATGCGAGTGGTCGGAGCCGCAAGAGAAAGTGCGAAAATGGCTGTTTATTAAGCTCTCACAAAAAAACAAACCTTAGTTACCTATATATGTATATTTTCGTTTGTTTCTAGAAGGTAATGTTATTTTACTATGAACAATTAGATAATGTTATCTTGTCTTTATAGTGCACGAACGATAAATCTGCACGCGGCAAAGATTGGGACTGTGATTGGCAATTTTTTTGCCATGTCAGCAGATTTACTTAAATATTTAAATAAATACACCCAACAGTCACATACAGTCCTGATCCCACATTAAAATCGAGTCTTGTGTCGTGGGTATCAGGAACTACGAGAGACTTGTAGGTCTCACAAACACCCAGACCCGAAACAAGTACTTGTGGTTCACGCAGACATTTGTCTCAGTGCGGGGATCGAACCGGCGGCCTCACGTTTCACAGCCGGCGTGCAACCAACTGCGCCACGAAGGATGTCAAATTAATAATGATTTAAGTTTATCTATTAATACGCCGGCTGTGAAGCGTGAGGTCGCGGTTTCGATCATTAATAATATTTATTATTAATGAATTAGGTGGTTTCGACGGCTCATTTAGTTTCTAAATGTAACTTTTAGTGGTTAGTGTACCTATCCCTTTTATCAATGGAATGCGCGATGAATTAATGAAAAGTCACACATTTTAAAATGCAATAAGTACGTCTTGACAAAAATGTACACTTACGTCTCAAATAATGGAGATATCACTACAGTCTACAATTAATTTTATAAACTGAATTGATATATGAGCAAAAAGCGCTAAAGATGTTTCGTTTCCGGTGGTTGATGCCAAGAAATCAAAATTCATATTACTATATCGCCTAAAATCATGGACGTATTATAATAGTACGTCTGGATGCTCAAAATACGTTTAACTAGGGATGTTAGTTGACCAGCTTATTAGATTACTTTGCTAGATTTTCTGCGTCATGGTTGAAATAAATAAATAAATACACCCAACTGTCCAATTACATAGTCCTGACCCCACGCCAAGATCAATTAAGTCTTGTGTCGTGAGTATCAGAAGCTACGAGAGACTTTTCGGTCTCACAAACACCCAGACCCGAGACAAATACTTGTAGGCCTCACAAACATTTGTCTCGGTGCGGGGATCGAACCCGCGGCCTCTTGTTTCATAGGCGGTGTCTAACCAACTTTGCCACGGAGGCTGTCAAATGACCAAGACCCACTGAAATCTTTAGCATAGTACAAACTTAAGAGTAGAAAGCAAAGTTTATTAGATAGTAAGTGCTAATGGTATTGCCAATACCAATTACTAATGGCCTTATTCATGGACAGATTTTAAAACCGGTGTATTTTTCGAATGTCTTGACTCTTTCGAACGACTTTAGAATTCAGTTTGAGCGAAGAAGACAAAACATTCGATAACTAAAATAGGTTTTAAATCTGTCCATGAATAAGACCGTAATGCCGTTTCCCAATAAATTCATGTTGGCCACTGACCACTGGATCTTAAAAACTATTTTAGAGGTCAGTGATGTTGGAATATTTAGCCTTATTGTGGCCCTTCGAAAGAGATAGAATTATATAATTTCTTTATGTTAGAAGAAATACAAGTATTTATGAAATAGCGCGTAACTCTTTTGTCTTATGACATTCATCTGACATTTAGGGATGCCGATTCTTTCATAAAAACATCATACATTGTAACTTGAAGAATCGATTCACAAAAAACGCGATTTATCGATCTTTTGACCGACTTCATGGAAATCTTTCTCAAGTCTGCATTTACAATGTGAATGTAAATCATTTTTATGAAAAACAAGAAAAATACCA
Source organism: Theretra japonica (assembly GCA_033459515.1). Classification (NCBI taxonomy): domain Eukaryota; kingdom Metazoa; phylum Arthropoda; class Insecta; order Lepidoptera; family Sphingidae; genus Theretra; species Theretra japonica. The sequence continues at coordinate 5,972,063 of CM065928.1, forward strand.
TAATAAACGATCTCTTATCAGTAATATCAAAGGTTTTTAGTTCAAGGAATTCGATCATTACATTATTTTTTATGACAATATATTAAGTAGCCGATATAAAAAACTATTTTTTTTTCTAAATGTATTTGTTACATTAAAAAGCTTAGACAAAAGTAGTATAGCCTATATAATATCTAGGTTTTTAAAACAATAGTCTGTTAAGTCTACTAGGTTCCATAGGGTTTACATAAAAATCGCATTTCGATTTCTTATTCGATTCAGTGTTACATTTCAAGTAAATTTTTTGACCTGCGCAATCGATTCTTCGATTAATCGATCTTAGGTCGCCATCCCGACTGACATTTTTGACACTGCTAGCGGCGCTAGCGGCCAATGTCATAATAGAACCAATAAGATTGGAGAGTTTGCAGATTTACATTAATTATATTGAATTAATTGGTTTGTTACTACGAAATAAATCTACAATTAATATGTCGCAATTTATTACACAATTGGCTCGCAGGATAAGTTCATTAATATAAGGCGTATATTGGCGTCGTAATTTAGGTTAAATCTAATCAGAATACTATATTTTATCACAGATCGCAAGCCCCGCATTTACGACCGCTAAGAAAATCAATTTCTCTACCAGTAAGTGTTAATATTTATGTCTTATTACATTCCGAAAGCACTGCGTTATATAACCTATAAAATGCCGAAAGTATAGATATTTCCAATTTAATTAGGTAGTATCTACATGAAGTAATATAATATACCATTTAGAATAAATTAGCGGCAAGTTTCTAGAATCATTATTTGTGACTACTTTACCAATTTTTAGATGTTTGTAACTATTGAATCCTAAAAAACTTTTTTTCGAAACCGTTTTTTAGAAATACATGGAAATCTCTACTGTTTGAACGATCAAAATCTAATAAATCTAGCAAGGGCTCAAAAGCTCAAAACTATGATCAGGTAAAATTGGCATGTTTTACCAACCAAAGTAGCATTTTATTGTTTTATACTGAAAATCAGAAGTGTGCATGTTTTTCTTATACATGAAGAAATTTTTATTTTTCCTTAAATTTAAAGCCAGTGCAGTCTTCACACCAAGAGTACAAAAGCCAGCCCCAGATTTCTGTGCTACTGCTGTTGTGAATGGAGAATTTAATCAGTTGAAACTGGCTGACTTTTCTGGCAAATATGTGGTGCTTTTTTTCTACCCATTGGATTTGTGAGTATGTTTTATTGTTCATCTATTGTTAGTATAGACCTAGAAAGGTATTTTCTTTCTTCCAATAATTTGTAATTCTCATAATGAAAAAATATATGTCATTTGCGTTAAAAAGCCAATGATATTGCTTATCTACTGTAGTAATAGATTTTTATTTTTAATTTAATTATTTTGTATTTGTATTACAGCACATTTGTCTGCCCCACGGAGCTGATTGCATTTAGTGAAAGAGCCAAGGACTTTGCCAGCATAGATTGCCAGGTGATGGGAGTGTCTACTGATTCTGAATTCAGTCACCTTGCCTGGGTCAACACACCCAGAAAGGTAGGGGTTTTTTAATACTCTACAGTTGTGTGTGCGTGTGTATATGCGTGTGTGCGTAAATTTAGACATACCAAAGCATACCATTTAGAAATATATTTTTATTGTATTATTTATTGTATCAGCCCATATACAACCCACTGCAGGGCACGGGCCTCCTCTACAAACGAGAGTACGATTGAGAGAGGTTAGGCCATATAGTCCACCACGCTGGCCCAGTGCGGGTTGGCAGACTTTTACATACAAATATATTTAAATAAACATTATTTCTTGTCAGGATGGTGGTTTGGGTAAAATTGACTTTCCATTGCTTGCTGACTACAAGAAGAAAATGGCGCAAGACTATGATGTCTTGTTAGATGACGGATTTGCACTTCGAGGTAATTTTTATTCAAATTAAAATATTTTAGATTAACAATTTTTTGTGTGAAAGGGGTGGCGCTCTACCAAGTTGATGTAAAGCAATAAACTATCTCAAAAATTTGTCTAATGATGTTTTAACAACACTTAGTTTTCTAGGTACTTTGCTCCATGTAACAGGTACTAATTATTGACTGTATAACATTCTTGGACTGCCTCTCTGGCATAGTTGTATTATGGTATGATTGCAGCACTGAGGTTTTGGATTCGAATCCCGTGTTGTGCAAAGTGATATTGGATTTTTCTATTCATTATCAGACCGGAGTCAAAATTTGTGCCTGATATGACGTAGGCGTGCCCCCTTTCACATCAGGGACGGAACACACAAGGCTAAATGTTGGTTTTCTGGTAGCACCTCTGTCTACCACTTCTGGGAAAAAGGCGTGAGGTTATGTATGTATGCTATTCTCATGCAAGCATAAAACCTCTTTTTCAGGCCTATTCATCATTGACAGAAATGGAATCCTGAGACACATGTCAATCAACGACCTGCCTGTAGGTAGATCTGTGGACGAGACGCTCAGGCTCGTGAAGGCGTTCCAATTCGCCGACAAACATGGAGAAGGTATGATATTTATATATAAGTACTAATTTTTACTTGGCACAGGAAATTACTGCAATTCTGATGGAAAATGGTGAGGAAAGAGGGATTGGCAGAATATCATGACATGACATACGAAATTGGCCTAATGAATGATTCTTTACGACAGAAAAACCCGATTATAGAAAGGGACACGGGAATCCCCAGCTGTTCTCAGGGTTCTTAGAGACCGAATAAAAGTATATTTTATAGGACAGAATGTCTTAGTTGTGATAGTTTTATAATGGGTAGCTACTTTTCGGAGAAAAGGCGAATTGGTTTTATTATATAGTTTCTATACCGCGTTTTTGCCATTTATTGGTGTTAATATAAAGGCTCTTAAAAATATTTGTTTATAAGCCGGTTCTATGTTAAAAGTCGCTCAAACTTTCAAGAAAGTATAATTTAAAAAAGTTGGTAACGTATAGGTTTTCTCGAAGGTAATACGATTGGGAACGGCTTCTTATGAGCCCTCGCCAGAGGAATATAGTGAGTATATGGGATTAGACGTGTTCTCATACTCAGCAGCATGTAAATGTATTTGCCACGAATACCCCTTTCATTGCGGTTCATGTATGGTACACTGTAACTGGGACTTCATTAAGTCACCAATAGGTGTCAAACTGCAGCTAAAAGCCAACACTAAACATTTTATACAATATTGCATGGCAGATATCGAAGTAACTAGTAAGTACGAAGTCACTTCATTGCGCAGCAAAGCACACTTGCTATAAAACAGTTTATAGTAAAAATCTCGATAAAACAAGTATTATGGTTATATGATTATTTTATTAGAAAAAAATATACGTACCCCAGCTGTGTGAACGTACGTAGGTGTACCTACGTAACGCAAAATTTATAATATTCAATTGTAATATCTATTTTTTTCCACGTATAGTTCACGACAATTTCCTTCGATGCAAGATATGACTGACATCAATGTAGTTATAATCACATGTTTATTCTCATTTTTATAGTTTCTAACAACGTGACGTAATGTAGAGTAGGTACTCCGGCGTCAAAGTAACACAATATTTAAGGCAGTTTCAAATGCAACATTGCCGCTCTTAATCAACAATCTAACTAAAACTACGTTGTAATAATTATTACCTATATAATTATTGTAAAAGGACACAACAGACTTTGTATGCAGCAAGAAAATTCTGGAATCGCTGAAACCATTTTTATAAAATATAGTATAGATACAAATCGCACTATTAGAAAGGACATAGGTTACTTGTTAATTCCCAATTTAAACCCTTAAGCTTAGAAATAGTGTTGAAAATGATGAGTCCGTTCCGTTACCACGAAAGCTGTAAAATGATTGAAACGTCGGGAAGTTAAAAAATTAAATCAAATTCGCGATAAAATCCGTAAGAATTCGTTTTATTTCAAATCATAATTAGTCAGATTTATTTATATTTGGTAATAGATTATGTGATATAATTTACCACATATTTTGTATTTTGAAAGTATTCAAGGCTATCAAGGCATAAGTCAATAGTTAAATTTAAAAAAAAAAAACAGGAAAATTACGTTACTGGAACTGAAGGAACAAACAGATTTCGTTCTGATATCGTATGCTATACGTGGAAAAAATAATTTGATAACTTGCGCCCCTCGTATGATGAAACACCACATTTACAACGCCTTAAGCTTCAGCTGTTTATCATCACACAGCTTTTATATTCAGCTTGTGTGCTTAAATATTTTTATTCAATATTCTTAACGTCTTATTCATAGTTTTTGAACTCATTTTAGTTATGGAATGTTCTGTCTTCTTCGCTCAAACTGAATTCAAAAGTCGTTTGAATGGGACAAAGAATTCCGCGTCAGCGTCAAAAATGAAATTAATATGGGACCTTCTTAAATCTAAACTGAGACAAATTCAACAAATAATCCTGTAAATCTAAAAAATAAAAGAAATCGGTGAATATACATACAATCGAACAAATAAACTCCTCCTTTATAGGTGGTTAATAAATAAAACACATAAAATCCAATAACTTCCTTTTGAAAGTCGGTTAAAAACAAATTATAATTGTCGGAAAACCGTGAGTTGTTCCACATTTTAACTATTATTATTTCTTCTCCCGCAGTGTGTCCAGCCAACTGGAACCCGGAAACAAACGCAGACACCATCAAGCCAAACCCCAAGGAAAGCAAAGAATACTTCAAGAAAGCCAATTAATTTCAATAACCTTAGTATTAGAATGCAGTATTTTATGTCATCATGAATTAGTTTACTCTTACGGCCTTATTCATAGACAATTTTAAAACCTATTTTAGTTATCGTATGTTATGTCTTCTTCGTTCAAACTGAATTCAAAAGTCGTTCGGAAAGGACAAAACATTCGATAACTAAAAGAGGTTTTAAAACTGTTTAAATAAGGCCGTTATTGTCTCTGCCCACTACAACGTAGCATTTATTATCTTCACCGCTTTAAGAATGTGTCCAAAAAAATATAATATTAAATAAATACAAAACACGGCGTGGGTTGAAATTCAGGGGTGAATAGAAACAAAGTGGTCGTTTGTTTTACGAATTAATGTGTTGTTTTTTGGTACACACAAATTAAGTGTTTCTGTAATGTGACGTCATATTTCGCAGTTATGTACTCGGCCAGTTATATTTCTATTCAGCCTGGAGCCTCGATCCAACCCGTTTTATGGTACGTCACCAGCTGATGATAAAACAGTATAGTAGGCGATCCTTAGTAATTAATATACCTAAATATTTGTTCCTGGATATATGAATAAAATCGTAACATGCACGCTAAGTTGCAGTGTGTAGAGACCCTTATAAGCAATGTTTTTGTATAGCTTTGGGTAGATAATATCTTAAGTGAAGTACGTTGGTCGTACTATAATTTTCTGATGTTACCCTGAAATATATTTTTTTCGTTATGTTTGGGTTTCATTTTTTAAATGGAGTACTTTGAAGTCCTTACAGTATTCGCAATTTTAATAACCTAAAATAATATGTTTGAACAGTTTTTAAGTTCGCTTGTACTGATTATGTAAGTTTTGGCGACAGGTATTGGACCGCCTCCGTGGCGCCCTGTGTGTTTGTGAGATCGAAAAGGCTCGTTGTTCTTGATACCCACGACACCAGACTCGATCATAGTGTGGGTTCATTAATTAATTAATATATTAATTATTAATTTATACATTATTCAGAATAAATTTGATAGTTTTACTTCAGGATCTACCTTGGTTCTACCTACCCTTTTCCCGACCTTATGTCGGATTGGCGCAACACTATGAGTATGCATGTCCATAATAATATTATAGCATGTAATTATCGATGGAGCCTTGCTTTTCACCTTTCCTACATTTCTTATAAGATATACTTTCTCTTTCTCCAGTACTTACTCTGGCTACAATGCCCTTCAAACCATAACTCAACAGTGCATTTACACTGCTGTTTGGCGGGAGAAATACGACATTGCGGTGGTGCCTCTCTAGGCGGCCTCTCACATATGAGAAACCCAGTGAACTAGTAATAATTCTGCCTAAGATCGAGTCTTGTGTCGTGGGTATCACGAACTACGAAACTTTTCGGTCACACAAACACCCAGACCCGAGACAAATGTGGATCACACAAATATTCGTCTCGGTGCGGGGATCGAACCCACGGCCTCACGTTTCTCAGCTGGCCTCTAACCAACTGCGCCACGGAGACTGTCATATACGTCAGGATTCACCCGCAGCCAATGTATGGAACAGATTCAATACCTATATGGGCTGTTTTCGCTACAAAATTGATTTCATCATCATCTGCAGCTACAATAAGTCCAAAGCTGAATTTATTTATTTGTTCGTCAATTGTATACAACAATGTCCTCTACCTATGGCTAAAACTTCTATGTCCAATGCCTGAGCGCCGCTCGCGCCGCATCTATCTATCAGCCAAAGGATGCCCACTGCTGAACATAGGCCTCGCCCAATGATTTCCACAGTGACCTGTTGGAGGCAGCCCATATCCAGCGACGACCTAGTAAAGGTCTCGGGACGTCGCTGGAAAGTATACTCTCTTAAAATTGAAGTCTGCGCAATACGCAACTAATTGATATTTTTGTGACGATATTAATTAATCGAGTTGGTCCGGAATCATATCCGGCGTAGGCCGGTGTCCATTCGCGACTACTCGTAAATAATAAATCCTCATTTGATTATGTCCGATAGTAACACTTCGATGAAATATTTAGGTCGATTTCCCTGCAATCGCCAATGGAATATTAACAAAGCGACAGTTTGCATTGTTAATATGGGGACAGATTGGTTACATATCTTTAAACAGGGGAATGTGAGTCCACATTGCAGAAAAAATATGGAAATTGAGAGATTCTAGAAGAAAAACACAATATTTCAGAAAAGAATCGTTGAACGCCAAAAAAAAAAAATGAAAATTATTCATGTTTGTTGTCTAATCACATGAGAACTGGTTTAAAATACATTTGAAATAATAGGTATAGTTCATATGAGAAAGTGCTGGTCGCTGTGGAGATCTAGGAGAGGGCTAGATCGCTAGGAGAGGGCTAGATTCAGCAGAGACCTTCTTGTGGATAAAGAAGTTGATGATGAAAATCGCAAATAAAGTAAATAAATACACCTAACAGTTACATACATTGTCCTGATCCCACACTAAAATCCAGTCTTGTATCAAGGGTATCAGAACTCTCCAAGAGGTTTTTGCGGTCTCACAAACACCCAGACCCGGTACAAATACTTGTGGTTCATACAAACATTTGTCTCGGTGCGGGGATCGAACCCGTAGCCTCTCGTTTAACAGCCGGCGTCTAACCAATTGCGCCACGGATGTTGTCACTTAAGTCAGGTGTCAACCGCAGCTAATGTATAGAACAAATTCAATACATACGAGGTGTGTTCAAAAAGTATCGCGAATTATGTGTTTTTTCAAAAATTATTTATTTATTCATGAATATCTATTTTGTCCCCTTCAAAGTAATTCCCATGAGATATTATACACTTGTGCCAACGTTTTTTCCAATCTTCGAAGCACTTCAAAAATTCATTTTTTTTTGTCTTGTTCAGCTCCTCCTTCGATGCCGTCTTTATCTCGTCAATCGTAGCGTAGCGTCGTCCTTTCATGGGCCTCTTCAGTTTTGGGAACAAGAAAAAGTCACAGGGGGACAGATCTGGGGAATACGACGGCTACGGCATCATTATTGTGTTGTTTTTGGCCAAAAAGTCGCGCACAAGCAACGATGTGTGAGCAGGGGCGTTATCGTGGTGCAAAAGCCAATTTTTGTTCATCCACAAATCCCGGCGTTTCTGGCGGATTGCTTCGCGCAAATTGCGCATAACTTGTAGGTAATATTCTTTATTGACCGTTCTACCCTGTGGCAAGAACTCATGATGCACCACGCCCCTGCAATCGAAGAAAACGGTAAGCAAAACTTTCACATTCGACCGAACTTGGCGCACTTTTTTCGGTCTTGGTTCGTGCGGCAGCTTCCATTGAGATGATTGAGCTTTGGTTTCCACGTCATAACCATAAACCCACGATTCGTCACCAGTTATGACCCTCTGGAGCAAATTTGGGTCCTCGCGGACAGACTCCAACAGCTCATTAGCAACGTTCATGCGATGCTGTTTTTGGTCGAAATTGAGCAATTTTGGTACGAATTTCGCGGCAACCCGTCTCATGCCCAAATCATTGATAAAAATCGAATAGCACGAGCCAATCGATATGCCTAGGTCCTCAGCAACTTCTCTAACGGTGATTCGGCGATTGGCCAATACCATTTTCTTCACTTCATAAATTTTTTGGTCTGTTGTTGAAGTGCTCGGGCGTCCGGCACGTGCTTCGTCGTTCACATCTTCTCGGCCTTCTGAGAACATTTTGTACCACCGATAAACGTTGCTTCGGTCCAAGGTAGCTTCTCCGTATGCCACAGTCAACATTCGAAATGCATCCGTACACTTAATTTCGTTTTTCACACAAAATTTGATACAGGTTCTTTGATCCATTTTTTTGAATAGGTAAAAATCGAAGATGAGCCTAAACACATGCAAGCAAAGCAGCTGTCAACAATTAACTGAACATTCAAATTGGCCGAACTTGGCGCCATAAGTGAGAGACATGAGTACCAACATAACGCCACAAAAAAATCGAAATTCAAATATACGTAACCCTCGAAAATTCGAAATTCGCGATACTTTTTGAACACACCTCGTATATGGGCTGTTTTCGCTCCAGGATTTATTTGACCATTATCTTCAGTCACAATAAGTCCATTGCTGAATCATTGAGGATGTAATAAAACAACATGTTTATGAGGAAGCCTGTAAACCATAGAGATCTTAACAAGAGTTTCTATGATATGTGCAGTTCGCCAACTCGCACTAGGCCAGCGTAGTGGACAATGGCCTAAGCCTCTCTATCGAGCTCTCAGTTGTACAGAAGCCCCGTGTCAACCAGTTGACGATTGTGGTCTGATACAGCACAGTACATCAAAGATTAAAACAATTGACAGATAGCAAAGCTTTCATATAACACAACGTGTATGCAGAAATGTGAGTAGCACAACGGACAGCTGACTTACGGCCGGCTGTAGTTTACTACAAATAAGCATGGCCGAATTATCATTCCGCTTGGTAACGCAGCTTGACTTATTATAGTCTATGAGACCGACTTTATAAAATACATAGGATCTAGTTACACAACCTTTTGTTTACATTTATTTTTACATTTTTTCATGAAGAAGTTCCTGTATACATATATGTAGATATGTATGTCGGACTCACCATTGTAATATAAAGTACTTAGACCGTCTCTATTGCTGTTATATACTCGTATATATTTTTATTTTTACTCTTTATTGTACTCTCAAGTTACGTAATATATTTTCCATGCACAGACATCAGTGAGACAGGGGCCTACAATTTTATTTTATGACGAAAAAATATACCCGTACTCTAAAATTACAACCGTACGCGACAATGCAATGCAATGATATAAGAGTAAAAATAATTAAGTTAAGTTTATTATATGCAATATGACTTAATATGTGTTTTATTTACAATTTGTAACTGATCGATGTCCACACATGGAAGATAGTAGAAAAATACTATTATTGGGATCTGTATGAACGTAATGGAAACGTAAGAATGAGAATTAATTATTGTTGTTCCTTAGCTTTGAAAGCTACCGCAGTCATTTCAATACACAACAATATTATACACAAAGAACAATGTGAGCGGGATCGAAATCGATAAATGGGATCGACGCGGACTCGTGCAGCACTAAGACTAGGACGGCGCGGATGGAGTGCAGGTGTGTGGGGCGTCCCCTCCCCCACGCGTCACCTCATACCCCGATAGCCATCTCGATCTGTCGCGTATTAAAGTTCCAAACATGTCAAGAGTGCTATAGTGACTTCTGCACGGTAGCATCCATCGTCTGTCTTTCTCGTGGTTTACATAAACATTGGTATTGGTAGAGGGATCGAGACCTCGTCGCCTCTCATTTTACAGCTGTGCTACGGAGGCTGTCAAATTATCTTCTCGTCACAGAATCCGCGTCATTAATTATGTAGTCTATTACCCAACCTATTCTGCAAATACTAACATTCCTAGCTCCTGTGTGACAGGCTCGTCTATTTGTCAATTCTATCACGTCAGCATGCATCCGTTTTGCACCGCCATCTTTCACTCCAGCCGCGACTTGAATGAGTAACAATCGAAACGTGTCCTCTATTACGTAAGGAATGCGAACTAGCTTTGATCTTATTCTATCACTTTCTTTTATATAATGGCTCGTATCGAATAGTACTATTTCTATTCTAAATGGACTTGTCTTTGAGGCCAAGGTCTGCATTTCGATTGCTTTCTGACTGTATATGCACTTATTTAGAAGCTTAATAGGCATTAATATGTCGAAGTGTGCAAAATCCAGGTCTGCGTGTTAATTAATCTATAATTAAGAAAGCCCAACATCCGCACAAACCGTAACACATTTTAGCGTAGTATCTGCAATTTTACGTTTGGTATGGTTTGCTGAAACTAGGGCAGCACTTACGGGGGCTATGAATAGGGCGCACACCCTTTGGGGCGCAGAAATGACTAGACCAGATCAATATTTGGGGCACATTTATAGAAGATTGCATTGAACGTATAAATGGCTAGTTACGGAGCTGTCTTGCACATGGAGACTGCAGGCCGGGATCGTGAGCGGAACGATCCTGCCTGCCGCCATCTACAAAAAAGGTGTCGCCGGGTGATACCTACCCCTTGGTAAAGAAGCGTAAGAATTCCGCCCGATATCCCCTGACTGTCATCAACCTAAAGATGTCGAAGGGGTTGATGGACACACAGCGGAGGCGATGCTCTCAATAACTGCGACTTCGATCTCGGAGCTTAATCGTCTATAGACAGTGCGTAGGCTTCTTTTCCGCCGTGGATCCCTCAATTAGAAGGACCTGTAATGGTTCAGCGCTGAGCGTCCTTATGGAAGACATTGGGGCGCCTCTTGCACTAGGACGACATTCTGACATAGATTTACTCACTATTTGACATGTTATAATAATTCAATTTATTGATTATTTTGATTAGAAAATATGGTTTAAATTTTTAATTTTTTATTTATGACAAAAATAGCTGTTTTTATTTTTTTACCTAAAATGTATTCCATAGAATATACTTTTATTTTTTGGTTAGAAAATCCTGTAGAAGGTCTAATTAACTCTCTCTTATTACTACAGTTACAAGTGAAGATACCGTGAGCCATATTTAGTGCACGTACACCCAATATAGTAGAGTTATGTATTACGCCCGGATTTCGAATATCGTTAACGAACGCCTTTTTTCGGTGCTGTTTTAATCAGGCGACGTGATTATAATTGAAATTTGCAAAGATGAAAGTGTTGTATTTTTAACCGACTTTAAAAAGAAGGATTTTTGTTAGATTGCATGGATTTACGTCTTTACCATGGGACCTTGGATTTCAGAGAGACAGTAGTGAACTCGTCAAATCTGAATAGAATGATAATTATTATTTTAGCATACAGTTTAAAGTAGCGTCAAAGTGCACTTTTATTAAAAGCTTTGTAATTTGATCTTGGGTATACAAGGTGCAGTAGAAAAATCGAGTTAATAGCTCCAAGATCATCCAAAATAAAAAGAATTTCAATTTGTAATTTGAAGGCGAGTCTCTTGAAAGTAAGATAATTCAACGAGTTATTACAGAATATTGTATCAATCTCCGTCTAATTGGTACTTAACCACTTACTTATCGTATCGATATCTCTCACAAGTCAAATACTCGCGCTTACACTAAAAAAACAAAAACTGAGTATTTCATAAAATAAAATGGATCCAGCTGGAAGGAAAAAAGGCAATAAAAAGAAATATTTTTTTTGGTAACTTAATATACTTTGAGGTAGGACTATGTTCGGCGGTGAACTTTACGTCACCGAAGGCAGTTAATATCTAATTACTACTTGATACTTTTACTGTATACAATTTTATATATTGCTAATAATCCAATAATTCTGACAATGAACCAAAATTAATGAAAAATATAGTAAACATTGCAGTTCCATATTCTTTGTACCGCGGTTGGTTAAGACGTTGGAGTTCAAACGAGGGGCCGCGAGTTCTTCGCTCCACGATAAAATGTTATCAACAAGTATTTTATTTGGATTCATGAGATAACTTACCCAGAAATTACGAGGAATTGTTGATTCTGACGGCACCAGTATTGTGTACTAACAGTTAATGTGTGTGATTGTAACGTGTATTTATCTAATCCTAAATTGGCTCAGTCGGATGCAAATAAATTTAGACTCGACTCCACACCAGAAACATTTTGTATTTCGTTAGATTCAACCTACTCTACCCATCCCATCCCACCTTGCATATGTTTTCACGCAGTGATATCGAATTTTATGCTTCCTCTTTCAAAAAAATGATTAACACTCCATTGTAATCTTACAACCTTATTTTTCTCACATGTGATCTAAAAAACGAAAGATCTTATGTTCATTTCTAATCAGAGCCGAGTATATGATGTGTATATTACTTTGTAATTGACATATAACCCTCCTATAACATATGTATTTTGATGAGATAGAAAATCTCATGCAAAAAATATACAGCTCGATCGGTTGTCAGTAAATTCCCAATTAGTATTAAAGATTAAGGTAAACAACAGGTGGCGTAGTTGTACTAAGGTACGGTTACAAAACTGAGGTCTCGGGTTCCAATCCTGGGTTGGGCAAAGTGAAATTGGATTTTTCTATTCATCATCAGCCAGTAGTCAGGAATTTGTGCCCGATATGGCGATAGGCTCGCCCCCTACTACATCATGGGACGAAACACATACGGCGAAACGTGGGTGTCCTGGTTGCATCTCTCCCTACCAATTCTGGGAAAAAGGCGTGATGTTTATGTATGTATGTATTAAAGATTAAGGTATACAATGATAATAAATAAATAGACCGTAACGGACATTTGGTCGCCCAGGTTCTTTATTATAAGGTTTAACATTCTCCGCAGGTGATTTTAAGGTTGATGGCCTTCTTATAATATATTTATCGTATTCAGGCGATTTTCGCAGCCGTTCTCCAAGCCCACCCTTCATCATGATATCCACGTCTCAACTTAGGCAACAAAGTGACAGTTTTCCAACACAATGTCTCGCAAACACTTAAAATGTACTACAGGCCGCTATCGTATGTATCGCCGAAGATAGTGGCGTTGCGCATTCAGATACCACATCACGTATTAATGCTCGTATATAAACCAAGCCCTGGACTTCCCTAGCATACATTGTGAACGTGTAACCGACGGCAGCAAGTCGCCTCTGCCGTCAAATAAATAATTAAAACAAGTGAATAAATAGTGCAACATGGCTAAGATATTAGTGTTGTTATGTTTAGTGGCCGTCGCAAGTGCCAACTCGAACTCGGCGTCAAGATTACTAAAGAACATTTACAGCGAATGTTTGAGCCAATATTCGGTGGAATGTGTGAAACCAAGGACCCTGCAGTGGATTTCTTCTGTGGCGAACGATGATGAGATTAAAATCACCGAAGATCTTGCTATAGTCAAAACTGGAACCTTGGAGGATGATGAACCAGTTGACCCTAGATTGGCCAAGGACCCCGCATACGAGGTCTTCGACAAAGTTGATCGTTTCCTCCAGACTCACTCTTTGAAGGTGAAAGTTCCTGAGGACATTACGAAGAGTGCCGCATCTGAGTACGTGCCTAGATCTCTTCTCACTGACCTGCCTTCTGAACTGGATATGCCCTTGGATGGAGAAGATGAAGTTGACACTTTCGAAGGCAGGAAGAAGAAGATCAAGCTCCCCAAGCCCTTGAGGATCAAGAGCAGTTAGTGAAAACTATTTTTGCACCTTCACAAAATAATAACGAGCTGTAGTAACACAAATTTATTTTCACAGAACACGGTTTCATCAAGAAGGTGCTGTTGCCTTTCCTCCTCGGTCTGAAATTCAAGGCTTCAGTCCTCGTGCCCCTCGCGCTCGCTCTCATCGCTCTGAAGACCTGGAAGGCTCTTACACTTGGCCTGATCTCCCTTGTCCTTTCTGGTTTGTATTATATTTACGAGTGGTTTAAACTAATTTGACATTGGTAGGAATGTATTTATACTAATGGATTTTCTTTTGTTACAGGCGCCATGGTCATCTTCAAATTCACGAAACCTAAGGTCGTGAACTATGAAGTCATCCACTACCCTCAGCACCACGTGGAGCATCACGTAGATCACCACGCCCCCGGCTGGGACTCTCACGGTCCGTACCAAGCCAGGTCCTACGAAGACGCCCACGAAATCGCATACTCTGCACAAATATAATATGGAACAAAACATAGCTTTAAAACGACGGACCTCTGACTAATTTATTTAAATTATTTATTTATTTCTACTTTGTAAATAAATCTGTATAAATTAAGTTTCAAATTTTACCAGTTGTTTGTTTTACCTTAAAACTACTACTCCTTCATTACCTGAACTTCTCACCTTTTCAATGTCAGTCACATGTTTGTTCACACTTATTTCATTCGGAATTTTAAAGCCAAAATTCTCTGAGGAATTAACTTTCCTCGCGAAATCTGTGTAATCGTTATTCAGTCCGATGTCATTGAAATCGGTTTCTGCCGATACTCCGTTGGCATTTGTAATGCTATTGTTGACACGTACCATTTTGGTGACAGGAACTTGTTCACTGATTTCACCGCTTTCCAAATGTCCTAATATAGAATTGAAATGATTTTCACTATCTTTTTTGTCACTACCGCTGTTCCCTGAGGGACCCAATACCACATTAGATATGAATTTTTCAGAATTTATGTTTTGTATGTCGTAATGTGGTTGATTGAACATCTCGACTTTCTTCTTCCGATCGGTTACGTGAATGAATTTTTCTAGTTGTTTCAAATGTAAATTAGTACTTGCCTGTCTCTCTTTTCTGCTTTCGTTTGAATCAAAATTCATGGCACCGCTTCGCATGTCCGGTCTGTTTGGCAACATTGCTCTATCGAAAAAATTCTTGTATATTTTAGATTTCTTTAAAGGATTCATTTTATAAATATTAAGCAATATGTTAAAGTTATCCGTATGTGCTCTTTTTAGTCGTTTTCCATTTATGTAAGTGTTTTTGATTATCTGAAATCATTGTATTAGTTGTTTGGATTATAAACAGATATTCAAAATATTTTGACGAGACCGAACCCGATGTTAATATTATAAATTATAATTAATTATCAAATATATTTTCAAATTATTTTAGTCCAACACATCTAAATAGGGACACGACGCGACGCGACGTGACAGGGGAAAGTCTATCTTATTGACCGACGCAAGTGTGTTGCGTTTCCGGTTTAGCTTGTGTGTGTGATATAGACCAGGCCGCCAAAATTATGTCGACCGTTGAGAGGTAACCATCTCTTACCGGGATACTATATTTGGATTGAACTCAACTTACCATCAGTTATATTGTAGGAACGTTGTAGTGTACCTACACTACATATAAATATAAAAATAGTAGGCACGATGGCCTCAAAAAGCAAGTTAATATTTCCTGTAGTGTTATATATATTTATTTAAAAACGGGACGCCAACAGCATATAATATCAATTGTTTACAACCAAAAAACAAAACGTAAAAATCTTACCAACGCAATCACAATTGCACAATACAAAGGGAACTGCATACTTCATTGTAAATTTTTAAATAATGTTTTCATGTATCGTGGTGAAACAGGCATACAGTGTACGGAGTTTACAAATTCTCACGAACAATACCGATTTTGACGTAACTACTTAAGTGTTCGACAGCTACGAACCAGTAAGAATAAGGGGGGGAATAAATTAATGTAAAAACGTAAAAATCTTACCAACGCAATCACAATTGCACAATACAAAGGGAACTGCATACTTCATTGTAAATTTTTAAATAATGTTTTCATGTATCGTGGTGAAACAGGCATACAGTGTACGGAGTTTACAAATTCTCACGAACAATACCGATTTTGACGTAACTACTTAAGTGTTCGACAGCTACGAACCGGTAAGAATAAGGGGGGGAATAAATTAATGTAAAAATTTCTTTTCCACAAATATCAGAGTGGAATGAGTTAAATAATGTTTCGAAGTGGCGGATGGAGACCGTTTTCAACAGGTCGGTATGGAAATCCCCAGGGGACGCCTTAGCAATGGACGTCTGTGGCTGAAGAGGGAAAATATTAAATAAAACATAGATTCTTAAAACTGTTATTTAATATCACGCAACTGAAACTAAATAACATTAATTGCTTACAAAGTAGTTCACAAATGAGTGCCTCGTTCAGTATTGTTTGTGCAATAAGCAAAACCAAAATATTAAGTTATCATATCTCGAGATTATTCATTGATCTAACAAAAGATATTAAGCCATGTTCGCCAGGAAGGTAGTAAAATAATGACTGTGGAATGTAGTCTCTAGCAACCTCAGTTATATGGATAATCTACACCAGGTGTGGCCAAATTTTGTGCACATAAGATCTATTTTTTATTTTAAAATTGAGTCGCGATCGACCTATTTCTTAGGTAAGAAGGGGACGTTTATGTAATGTGCTTTTATACCGCCGTGCACTCTTGCGAGTTCCAGCAACATACATGAATATTTATTTACTGGGTTAAAAAATTGGTCGCGCGATCGACTTGTTGGTCACTCCTGATCTAGACGAAATAAAATAATTGCTTCTTGTATGTGAATGTTGGCCAACGAAGGATCTTACTATATACCGAATTAACCATACCTACTCAAACAAACATATCCTCTAATTCTTACGCTTCTGGCTGGTATATAACTATAGAAGCTAACGAACTCCTTGTGTCTAAAAGGATCTACATAATGTAATGCCTATTTACTATTTAGAATACGGCATGTAATTAGAAGCGTAAATTTCCTGACCCCACTCATAAATCCACGGTACTTTAAACCAGGGCTTAGGGATTGGCGCGTGACCGCTCGAGTCATAGAACCTCCAGTCCAAATACTCGCACTTATGCCACCCCATATACGCAGAATAGAAGAAGTCAAGCACGGGATGAGTGTCGATTGGTTGGAAGTAACCAATCAAGTGTACAGAACGCAGTTTCAGAGTGAATATGTGCATGGCTATGAGGCCGTCATAGCGCCAACCGTACCCCAACAAAGCCCGGTGCCACATCGCACCAGAATCCAGTCCGTATGTTGCCCAGTAAGCGGTCAGGCAATGAAACCAACCCCAGTCGGTCTGAAATACAAAAAACATTTTATTTTTATACTGTTATACGGTTGTTTATCTGTAGACTGTACATTATTTATCATTTAACATAATATTGATATTGGATTTTTCTATTCATTATTAGCCCGGAGTCAGGAATTTGTGCCCGATATGGCGATAGGCTCGCCCCCTATCACATCGTGGGACGGAATATACAAGGCGAAACGTGGGTGTTCTAGTAGCACCTCTGCCTACCCCTTCTGGGAAAAAGGCGTGTGGTTATGTATGTGGTTATGTATTTAACATAATAAATATATGAAATCACGACACACATTGGCTCAAACTGTTGGTCAAGATAAATTATTAGAATGCTCAATGGAAAAGTTGTGGATTGAAACTTATCATCGTATACGACTCAGATTTTTTTGTTAGCGTAACGTTGTAATTAAGCCTTTCTTCTATTGCCATGCATTATTGAGTGTTGCGACACTTGTCGGTCGTTTTGTATACATGTGATATATTTCCGGCCCCATCTTTAGACACTACTCATGAAAAGAAACCGCGTGAAGGCATACCCTCATTTTCTTGTGTTTATATTCAAAAGTGAAAAAAGGTGAGATAAAGTATAATTGTTGTGTTCTGACCTTTGGACATATTTGCATGTGTTTCTTGGTGCGTACAAGGTACCTAAACCACGGCATGGGTTTTCGTCCATAGGCTTTTATGAACTGGAATCCTACTATGTGTGCCAATTCGCCTGGTCTGGGTGTCGATGCCGTATACTCGAAGCTGATGGAAAAAAAAACAATCTATATAGCAGGCAAGCGATACATCTGCGTCTACATGTAATTAGTAAATTATTTATATACTAAAGGGCACGCCTATATACCCTGAGGCCTGAAGTGGTTAGCAATCAACCACACTGGTAGGCAAAATATTTATAGAAAATCTGCGAGTCACACATGGACACTGGCTTGTCTTTTCTACATCAAAGGAGTAGTCAGCGGCGACACCATCAGTCATCTATATGATGATAAAGCGTGAATAATACTTAAGAAACTTATATATTTTTCCTCGTGACCGGTCTTTTTAGACGCATAATCAAAAGTATACGGGTAATTAGTTGTATTGTCCGTCTTCCTTGTCAGACACCCTAACATTGTAATAAAACAAACCAAGGGACCGAGTATACTTACTAATGAGAGCTGCCCCTCGGGCATACAATCGCGCGGGTGGACGGATACCAGGTGCCAAGAAAACGATATGTGCTCGCCCATATCGACACATCGTAAACCACTGGCAGGGGATGGGATATATTCACATTCTCGGGACGCAGGAACTGGAAAAAATATATTCTTGGAGCGTTCGTGTTTAGTTATTTTTTCGCAGCGCTTTTGAAAAGGGCTTTGAAGAAAAAAAAAGTGTTTTATGGTTCTTAAACCATGAATTAAAGTTGCTTTTACAATTAAGTTTTTTTTTGTACTTTTTTTGGTAAATTCAACTCCTATCTCGGTAGACAGCATTCGGTATGATACGAACAAACGGGCCATCATGCATTTTATTTATTTAAGTTAACTTTATTTATTTACATCATTGACAAAGACAAGTTTTCATGGGGTTTTTTAACCTAAACGCGGTAATTAATTTAATTAAGAAGACCTATTAGAGAGTAGAGAGTAGAGTATTAGAGATTACTATTAGAAGAGATATTAACAGCCTATGTATGTTCGATTGCGAGGCACTGGCCTTGTTTACGAATGAGAGATGAGTCCTTTATCAACTGGGGACCTAGTTCGGATCGACGGACTTCACGTGTTAAAATTATTATGACTAAATCTCAAATACTTAGGCATTCTCTTATTGTTTCCTTTATCTCTATAGCAACACCTACAAAATATGCTCACTTTAAAAAGTTGCCACTTGCATCGTTAGCTTATAAAAAAAACTATGAAAAAAACTAACCAATGGATGATAGTGGATTCTGCACGGAGTAGCATACATGCTGCTGTTGTACATCGACGCGTCGTGGTCGTACCATAGCCCGAGGATGTTCTCAAGAGATTTGGCTGTTCTGTGCTCTTTGAGTACCAGTTCAGTGGAGGTGGCTGTTGTAAGGATGTGCCTTGTGGTGATCACAGCGCAAGTGGCGAGCGGAGTGAGACGCTTGTACACCGTAGTGCAATAACACCCTGTATAACTTCCGACTTCCTGTAAGCAATAATGATGTTTATTTCCGGAAAAATAAAGTTTTATATTGATTAACAACACCAGTCACATATTTTATAGGAAAATACAAGTCTTGTGTCATGGGTATCAGAAACTACGTGATTTTTGGGTCAAACATCCAGACTCGATACGAATACTTGTCGATCCCGGCAGCATTTGTCCCGGTGCGGGGATCACGCCGCTCATCATTAATGTTTCCCAAATTGAAAAAATCACAAAGTGGATTATCTAAACTAGGAACGAGGAACCACACGTTTCATAACCCCCACTTGCTAGGACGATTAGCATTCGTTGTATTATATATTTGAGGGCAGAATGCTCAATTTTGTCATGCAAAGTAGGCAACGGTTGAATGCTTAAGGTCGGTCAGGGTCATGTATAAAATCTGTTGCAGTCCAAGTTCTGTTTATTCAGAATACTTACAGCTTTGGAGAAAAACCACGGTCTATCTTTATTGAACGCCTTATACATCATCGTAGCCGGCGACATACGGTAGGGTCTTTGTTCCTCGTGGTAGTATCCTTTAGTCTGGGGGGTGAAGGGAGGCTCTGGGTATCGGAAATCTGGCGAGTCTATTCCTACTTCGTGTTCAGTTCCCGCGATTTTGGGGTCTGGTGGAACACGAGATCCCCAGGGATCACGGCTCCAAATTGGGTCGTGCTCTTTTTCCATAGGTGGATAATAATCGGCAGCATTCGGATGTATGGGGAAGAGTACCCTGACAACAATAGTTTACCTTTTTAACATGTGAAGTGGCCTTTGGAAATAAGATGTGAAAAAAGGAACAGTATAACATGCACTCAATTGACTTCCGCCCAACGCACTGACCAATGCCACGCCGCCGTTCCCGATCGCACCTTAAAAGGCAATTTGCCGGTGCCTAGCGAAAATAATGTAACACGGCGCGGGAGTGTCCGCCGAACTGTCATTCCGGCACGTTATCGCGAATAAACGTCTAATGTATAGCAGTGTGTTTTTATTGCTAGCCGGACTTCTAAATAATGTCATTAAAGCACACAACACCAGTGCACACGTAAAAACAGTATTTATTACAAAAATGTTTATCAGGTAATAGTTTGTTTAATTTAATATCAAATAGAGACGCCGCGGCTGTTTTATTAGACTATTTAATAAATAAATGTATGCAAAAAATTACGGTAATAGAGAAGGAATTTAACATTTTCTACAATGATAAATAACAGAAGATACTGGTGCAATTGCTACCAAGTGTTGGTGAAGGTAGATTTGTCTGACTATTTTAGAAAAGGCTGTTTGTTATATAAGAACTATCTGATATAGGACTGTTATTTTTTCATTTAATTTGCCGCTAATTATTGTTTTCTACCTGTTCTCTTCTACATTATCGTTGAGTTTTAGGAGATGTACATAAGGTAGCATTAATTAGCACTAGCAAGAAATAGTATGTGTTAAGGCGGGGGTCTCCCAAAAACGGTATTTTCGAATCCATTTCATTAAGGCATTAATCATATTTGAGATTTGAAAAAAATATATGTTATTCTACAACACTTGACCTAGACGTGTCGGGCAGCCGATACACGATTGCATAAATTTTGCAGCATCAAAAAAAATCTCAAAGGTAGGTCTAAACCAATATTTCGATTCAAGATGATAAGCTTAATATTCACTTTAAAATAATAAAAAATATACCAAAATAACAAGCAAGTTATGCACTAGGCGGCTCGGGCAAAACATTTTAGATTATTAAAAATCCACCCCCTCTATTCCAAAATAATGTGATTTTTGCCACCGTTCCGCCACACTTCGCGCTCGGCGCGTCTGTTCACTCCCCAGCGGGACGTCTTCGAAGCAACACGCACGCCAAATTTCGTAGCGCCGCGCAGCGCCGTACATTTTGACAACAAAAAATAAAATCCTGATTTTGAATTTGGCGCGGCGTACGCCACGTGCCCACTACATGCATGGCTAACTAATGTTGGTGATATAATATTTTTGGTCTATTCCGTATTGTAACAAAATAACTATGTGATAATAAGTTATATTTTGTTATGATTGCCTCGGTGGCGTAGTGGTACTACGGTACGATTGCAAAGCTGAGGTCTCGGGTTCGAATCCCGGGTCGGGTAAAGTGATACTGGATTTTACTATTTATTATTGGATTTTACTCTCAATAATTTGTAACAGCAATGTTCATATTTTTCGATTTTCACCACAATGGACACTTGATTCGTTAAAGTAAGTAGTTATATCGTAAGAACTGAGTTCATTTTGATGGAACGCGAGATTCAGGACCCGATCGGTTACCTAGATTATAGTCACGTGACAGCTTGGAGCGTTTTAGTGGGAATAGTGAAACCTATTTTTATTTGCGTATTTTTAATGAAAATCTGTCGTATATTTTCTTAAAAAATTTTTTTTCGTTATTACTATGTGGGCCTATCTTTAAAATAACAGCATTTCTGAAAATTAGCCAACATGCCTATTATGATGTTTGTTTAAAACAGATTATAATAAATAACACCTACACTAATCATCTAGGTCTAGTGACAAGACCAATGCAACGGTGAAGTAAAGCAAGACCGTATTATAAATAAAAAATATATAAAGGTCTAAACTACTCTATAGATTTTTTGTTCAAAAATCAAACCGTGCGAAGTGCGTGGTGGCCTGTTGGAAACGGATGAAACCCGGCTGCCTACATCACAGTGGCCGCGGTTTCAAATCCTGGGGCACACCTCTGACTTTTCGGAGTCATGTGTGTATTGATCGTCAATCACCACGCACCATAACGGTGAAGGAAAAACATATACACGTAGTCGGAATTGAAAGTTTTGGCTGTTGTTTTTAATTTTTTAGTTATTGGTCCAATATGTCTCAAATTCGATATCGTAGGGAACCTTTGTTTCAAAAACTTTTTATTAATAGGTGAAATTAAGTTTAAATTTCTAAAACAACGAACAATTTAAATTAATTCAATCTGGCAATTATTTTGAGATTTGAGTTCACTTCCATACAAAAAGTAAAACTATTTTTCATTGTCAATAATCATCATCGTAATAATAATAAACTGTAATTAATAATTATTTTTTTTATATGTATGTTTATTTTTTATAATATATATGAAAAAATATAAAAAAGAATTTGAAAATAAAATAAAGAGAAATATACTGTAAGTAACATTTCGAACGCGCAGCCGTGAAAGGTCATCTACCCCGATCGTCGCGGCGCCCGCGTCGCGTCGAGACTCGAGCCGCGCAATCGTAGAACTAGATACGTCGCGCTCCATGCGGTGTATTGAGGTGCGGGGCTAAAATTTCCTCAAATCGCGGATACTCTCGCCTTAAGTACACGAAATAGGAACCTTTTGAATATTAACTTTTTTATATTATTCAGACCGTGAACATCCACATACATTATTTCTCGAATTTACAACATTTCATTTTTCCAACACACACATTTTTTTAATAAAAATTAAATTAGATAGAAATTGACCCATATTTTTTGTTTTTTTTTAAATCTAATGGTTTTCTTTCATGAATTTAGGTTTAAACTTTAGTTCATTCTAAATAGACGTAAACGCCAAATGACGTCATTTATATGGCTTTATGGCATGTGTGCCTTTAATTTGTACTTGAACTATTAAAAAAAAAAGAAGTTGTCACTTTTCTGTTGTCAGTTGTCACTTCGAATTTAAAAATTCAAGTTTGCCGTTGTTAACGTTACCAATTTTATTTTATTTTATGATATGAAACGCAATTAATAATAAATTAAACGAGTATTCTCGAACACAATTTTATAACTATTGATGTTTCTCTTTTTTAGACAGTGACATTTGTCATTATCAAATGTCAAAACATTTCAAGTAGTTCTTTACATCCGAGAAATTACTGGCAAAGAACATAACTTATAAAGTCGTATAATCATCACACCTTTTTTAGTTTTTATTTTTTTCTCCCTAATTAAGTAATTAAAAAATATATAAAATCGAGAACGTGCTCAGGGCAGATTAATAAAGAAACGGTATTTTTATTTTATGCACTTTGAAATTATGAAATGTTGTCAATTGGAGATAAATATCCAGACCTCACGGTTTTTAAACGACAGTATATTACTGTCCTGTACTATATCAGCCCAGATACGTCCCACTGCGGGTTACAAGCCTCCTCTACAATCGAGGGTACGATTGAGAGTGGTTAGGCCATATCACCACACTGGCATAGTACGGGTTGGCGGACTTTACATACCATAGAAATTCTTGCAAACCGCTATGGTATTCAAGGTTACCTCACGGTGGAATCCTTCGCCGTTATAGGTGTACACGTACAGGTAACTGATACAGTAGGGTTATATGGAAAATAAAATGTATATACGTACCATAGTAGCCACATCTTTGCACTAAAAAATGTATCATAATACTTTTCCAGTACTTTTATACACTCGCGGATAATCATCGATGTTGCCAGTTTATTGGTAATTTTTTCCATATTTTGTGTGGAAAACGAATAAATAATTTGTTACAGTTTTGGACAAATGGTGTGAAGTGTGAGGCGTAGTTCGTGACCGTAGTATGGTAATGTAGTCGGTTTTTAGTTAGATATTAAATAGAAGAATAAATATTTATTCAAAATATGATATATACCAGAATGTACAAAATATAAAATAAACAATAAATAAATACACCCAACAGTCACATATATAGTTCTGACCCCACATTAAGATCGAGTCTTGTGTCGTGGTTATCAGGAACTACGAGAGAGGGTCGGTCTCAAAATCACCCAGACCCTAAACAAATACCTGTGGTACTCACAAATATTTGTTTTGGTGCGGGGATCGAACCCGCAGCCTCACGTTTCATAGCCGGAGTCTAACCATGTGCGCCACGGAGGCTGTCAAAGGCAGAGAATTATATTTAAAAAGGTTTTTTTATAAAATGACGACCACATTGAACGCACAATTTGCCAGTCAGACACGTGTCTGAATGGCATCGTGCGTCAAAGCTCTGTGGTTAAAGCATAGTATTAGTTAATTAATATTATCCTGCAATAAATGTATTTTTTTTTTATGTTTAAGACAAACATCTTGCCTTTCATGCAAAATTGGCAACATTATGTCTCGTTTGTTTATCATTGTTTTTTCCGTCCCAAACAACCAACAAACGAGCTAAACATGATTAGTATGTGTTGTTTCCAAAACACTGAAAAATGTTTCATGTCTAAATAACTTTGTATATTTATGATTATTATGTCACCGAGTAACTGCATTTTTACGTCACGGTATTCAATCGTCTGATGCCATTTGAGTCGATAAATTAGATCATGTTAGGTGTTCACTATAAAAATAATTGACGGTGAAACTGAACAAAACAAGAATAATTTCAACTCTGTAGGTTAAAAAGAAGATTGGAAGAGGTACTAAATCAGCAAGATTGGGTCTAATTCAACTAACACACATCGCTGCATTCACCATCAAGTGCATTATAGACACTGTCGTGACAATTTAAAAAACGTACGGCCCATGCGAAATCAAAGGACGGTAAAATGAAAAAAAAAAGACATTCCACAAATTGTATTATATTTTAGTATAAGTATTAGACATCCGTAAATAATAATTAAAATTACGCGCCAACACAACCCGGCGATGTATGTGAAATGATTAATGTTGGTAACAAGCGTCCCCTCGTGTTGCCCGTTGACATGTTGGCGGAATGTCGGCGACGCAAGTGTTCAGCTCTCAGCCCAATTGCGCGGCGACATTAAATAACGTGAAGTCTTCAACTAGCCCTTCGGCAAAATGTTGCCAATATAGGTTAGCGGGTCAACGACTATGTTGCGTAGTGCGCTTTATAAAGGAAGTCGATCGTATTCTGATCGTGTTTCTGGAAGTGGTACAGCCACGCTGTTGTCAGTCATGACTCAAAATGAATGGGCAGGCTCATCCGGGGCGGTACCACTGTCTCACAGGAAATCGACGTGAAGCGACAGTTTCGCTGCTGCCCAATTGCTGGATGTCCAATACCCTTTTCCTTTTCCCATCCTTTTTCCTTTCCATTAGACCCAATTAGACCGGCAACACATCCATGATCTAGCATGTTCATGATCCATGTTGTGGATGTTCATGGGTGGCAGTGATCATTTACCATCAGGTGACCTATTTACTCGTTTGCTGGACATATGCAATAAAAAAGTAGCTTTCAACAGATTTCTATGGAGATCTTTGGGTAGGCCTAAGTTTAGTGTATAAAGCTATTTATCGGGTTCATGTCGAAATCTTAGTAGTTCTAGCTCCTAAAAGAATTGTCCTCTAAACAAACCCTCCTTTCCTTTTAATTCTGTAAAGGGTTAATACAAAAGATTGACAAGAAATCGCCCTTAATCGCTCAAACTGAGAGTCCATTGTCACTTATTTTGTCACCTAAAGGAAAGAAAAGCAACATATTATTTTGCTATTTCAATTTATTTAAAATCAATAAATTATATTGCGTTTGACATTTTTAACTTTCTTTGATGATTAATTACTAAATTAATTTTGCAACAATTATTTGTAATTTTAATAAATATTTTAAAATAAATAAACTTAAATAATTGTTAATGAATTTGAAACAATTTTTCATTTACAAATTGAGCAGTTTGTGTTAGTAAATAAATATTAATGTCCTAGTGACTCGACTTTTACCAAAATAAATAAATAAAGTTATCGAAGACTGACTTTGAGTGATTCATGTTTGCTATAATACAATTAATTTGAATAAAAAAAATACAAACATATTTTTGAAGTTTTTTAAATTTGTGTCTAGTTTTATTGTAATTTTTTTTTATTGATCGTAACAGTTGCATGAATACAATCAAAATTAGTCTGGATAACTTGAGAAATCGATCAGGCAAATAATTTATATTTTTATTTCACGAATGTATAGTCGACATTTTCCATTAAACAACAAACAATATAATATTTTTTTAAATGATGATATGTACCAAAATGATTTTTTTTGTCTTCATTTAATCGATAGATAGATACGAAAAACTCATCGGATCTTTTCATAATTTGAAATTGAAATTATTTGATGTTTACAATCAACTGTTAGTATTGTCACTGCCTGATCTTAGGTCACGAATTAAACTAAACTTAGATTAAAAATAAATAGCTATCAACTACTAACCCTATATTTTGGAAGTAGCTGCAAAATAAACTATTCTTAGATATTATAAATGCAAGGCAGACTACGTTTAAATATACGAAAAATATAAAATTACATTAATTTAAATGTTAAGTCATCGATGGCTTCGCTCTTTGAAAAAGAGAAAATGATAATTTGATGCTAGGCTCAAAATTATTTTTTTATATATTTAATAATGCTGCGTGTCGATGAAAGCGCAGTTTAATTGCGTCATACAACTATTATTGGCAGAGACATATTATAATTAAATATGTAAATACATCCATAGCAATAATAGTGTTTCTTTTGACTTTTATTATATTAAGTAACGAGATTTATAAATAATTATTATCCCGCTTTCAGCACCATTTTAAATAAATAATTTACAAAAATATGTTTGCTTTAAATTAGTGTCAATTGATTCAGTACTCTAGTGTTCATATAAAATATAACTTCTTTGTAGTCACAGTGTTTGACTTGGCATTATTTTAGATGTAGAAATATAATTTTTGCCCCTTGTCTGTGTTGGTATACAATAATTTTATTAGATAAAGGCAATAACATAAAAACTGAACTGATAAGTTTATTTCATTACATTTACCTGCAAACTTGATTTCACATAAGGTTTATGCCGTATTTACACGGGGAGAGTTTCTCGTCCCGAAAATTCGATTATCGCATAAAAAGTTGAACCGTTGCGTTCGTCATAAACATTAGAAGACTATCATCTTAAAAGAGAATATTGCATGCGATAATGGGCTTCGATTCTCGCCCGAAATCAGGCGAGAAACTCCGTGTAAACGGTTGATATACGAGTATGTATGTGTCGTGTGTGACGCCTGAAGTAATGTAACATACAAATGCTGTGAAAATTGCCAGTGTGTTTCTTACATATACAATCACGCCCTTACTCAAGGAGGGTAGGCGGTTGTGTTTATTACGCTCGATTATAATCGATATTACACTCTGGGTACGTTGACAGACAGTCCTTTTGTTCCTGGCCGTCTCTCGCTGCTTGCACGTATCTATAGTATCTTAGTGCTTGTTGGCTATCTGCCGCTGGGACGAGCTCGTTTGAATCTCTGAAAAAAAAAATAGAATGTAATTAATTAAATATATTTATTCTCACCATTTTAGGCAAGTGACTGTTACAACGATTACAACCTACAGGCTAAATTCAGTTATACTAGAAAGGTGCCTCTTAGGATTATATAGTTCGTCGTGTGGATTGGGTAACTTAGAATCCCACCACAACATAAAATTGTTAGAAAGCGACAACTAGTTTTACCTCGTGTAAAAAAAAATGAGGACTATGTGGTGGCTTTTTGGTAACTAGCTGGAGGGACAGTGGTCGCGGGTTCGTATTCCAAGGCCCACCTATGACTTTTCGCAGTCATGTGTATATTGTTAATCAATAGCCACGAAAGAGCTGTCGATTGCAGATGAGTTTACTGATACCTAAAGGGCTTTACGAAACCTTACACAGAACTAGAGGGAGAATACTCACTTGCTGAGCTCGTTTGAAACTAGATTGCTATAGGGCGCGTGTTTGAATGGATCGCCGTACAGCGAGCAGATCGCCCGCTCTTTGCAGCCCACGTCGCTTGCCCCTATCGACGTCAGTATGGCGTCCACCCTCTCTAGCAGCGAGCCGTAGAACTTCTCCGCTGCTATGGTGTCCTGTGAGATAATGTTTACATTGAATATTGTTTCAGTTTCCGTAAATCTGTATTGTCTTGGAATATAGAAGAAATGGACCAGCTGAACTTGAGTACCAGTGTCACAGAAAGCGAAATGAAGCGACAGCTGTTACAATGTTTCGTTCAGAAAGTGAGACTGCCGGAGGCCAATATCCTTGTTGTCCTTCCATCCTATTATCTTACCTTTCCCCTCTTTAAGAGACCGGTAACGCATCCACAATCCAAGCATTGTAGGTGTTTATAGATGACGGCTATCAGACAAACCATTTGCACATTTGCTGGTCTTGTTTAATAAAATAAAATAGGATATAAATATTGCACCTACTCTTGTGCTAATTTAAATTTATTTTTGTTAATTTAACTCCTATTTTGTTACACATTAGGCATATTATAGAATTCGTGCCTTAATTTTTTAATTATGCTTTTTAATTACAAGAGTGGATACAGCTTTCAAGTCAGGGGAGTCATATAGTAAGAACACTGGACATACTCGAATTCGATTACAAGAATAATATCTAAAAGTAAATGTTTCAAGTTTGTTACACCTGTGATTTGTGGATTGTGTTGTGTAAGAATTAATTAAAGTTAATTTTCTTTAACACCGTTCTGATTTTTTAATTCGTTGAAACTAAAAACGACAAAAAGAGACATATAAAGTACTAGTAACTAGGGCAACAGAGAAAAGAAGGACATTTCGTTAATTCTATGTAATAAATATGCGCTATATTTCTAACAATAAATCGCTATGCTAACCATTTATAGTACGTACTTATTAATTTTATCAACAAGATAATAAAAAAAAATTGTCAATCTGGAGCCAGCCCAGGGATCTGCCCTTGTAATTACATAATTGTAATTACATAATAAAATACATTACATTTTATGGGTTTAGATGGGAGAGAGGTGGCGCCCTAGTATTTTAAAACCAGGAGTGTAGGATACTCACAGGGTCCGTAGCAGCAATGATCTCTTGCTGTTGCTTCACCAAGTCCGTTTCAGTCTTCACTCGGTTGGTTTCTTTTAGTTTGACAGCTGTTACCCGCAGGATCTCATCTCTTATCGACGAAGGAGGAGCGGTCGCTGCTAACGATGCTGCTCGTATCTGTAACAAACAATAATTAATTGTACACACTCTTTCATAAAAAAAACACTACAAAGTAATAATAATATTTATTACATTGTACTTGTACATGTTGATTGGTTTGCACATTGACTTGACTAGCCAACACATCTGAATATATGTGTAACATATTGAAGGCCGGCCACCAAGTATTAAACACGTAAAAAATTAAATTAATATATTCCTAATTATTATTAAAAAAATTATATATATTTGTGTTTTTTTTTTCGTGTTGATAGGCATTTGAATGACAGAGAAGTGGTCACATAAGGAAAACAATATGCACAACATTTTTTGTTCTTTCCTATGAAACGGAAATCAGTAAAATCGGTTCAAAATTATCGAATATATTGAATATCTACATGTAAGTATATTAATTTTCTCACTGAAAATATTTTTGTTGTTTTTGATTATTATAAGAACGGTCCCTAACATACGTGATTTATCACTCCGAATAGTTTAGTGCCTATTTACCCCCGCGTCTCATTTCACCCCGTTTGTTTTGTATTTATATGTAAACCTTGTAAGTAATATATTCACATAACCACTTACCAAAGCGTCTTTTTCTACTTCGTATGAGTTCTTAGGTGTGGTTTTCTTTGGTCGAACATAAGGATTCGGCGGTCCCACTGGTCTGGAAAACCACGGTTTAAAAAAATATTATGTGCGATTTTTGTGGCAACATGTAAATCATTAACCTGCTGACTAAACAGATAAATAAAATTGACATTGAGTCGAGGGATCTATAACAATAATAAATAAATAAATACACCCAACAGTCACGTACATAGTCCTGACCCCACACTAAGATCGAGGCTTGTGTCGTGGGTATCAGGAACTACGAGTGACTTTTCGGTCTCACAAACACCTAGACCCGGGACAAATACCCGTGGATTACATAAATATTTATCTCGGTGCGAGGATCGAACCTACGCCCTCACGTTTTACAGCCGGCGTCTAACCAACTGCGCCACGGATGCTATCATAAGGTCATAAGAAGTGTTCTGCAGAATGTGTGATGATCGGTATATCAGCTAATTAATAGCACTACAAGTAGGCGAAAACGGAAAACTAGGCCTAAAAATTCCGTTTATATTCAATTTGAACATATAAAATACTATAGCACAACTAAATATGCAAACGATACTAGGTAGCATGAATTTTACATTTGTAGAAAGTTTCTTACATGTTGATAGGGGAGACGCGTCACACCTTATATCGTATAGTCGAACTATCAGAACCGCAGACGAGAATCTCAATAGATGGCGCAAGAATATACCTACACTTTAAGTATTTTTTTAAATTGCGATCAATATCGAGACGAGCATGCCAATAGCCTGATGGTAAGCGATACGACCGCTCATGGACAGTAGCAAAATCAAACACCATGAATTACAAAGCAATGCTTGCCATTCCACTGCGCTCGCCATCCTGAGACATAAGATGTTAGGCGTCATTATGTCCAGTAGTCATTCTGGCTATAATGTCCTTGAAACCATAACACAACAGTGATTTTACACTGTTGTTTGGCGGGAGAAATAGACATTGCCTTGGTACCTACCCAGACGGCCTCTCACATATGAGAGAACTACCACCAGTTGTCCAAAGTATGCTTGGTTTATTTAATTCAACGATGCTTCATTTGACTGTACTCCATCCTTTTTTAATATTACTTTATCTGATTGCGATGCGCATAGCAGGTTCTTCAAACGTAGTTTAAAAAGCAGATAATTTTATCACCAAACCTTCAGTGAGATGTCGCTGTAGGTAGTAAACAATTAACATGCTTAGTTTTGAAATATTTCAAGGCACTATGTTTGAAGGAGTTGACAGTCTTCGTGGCGCAGTTGGTTAGACGCCAGCTGTGAAGCTACAGTCCGCGGGTTCGATTCCCGCACCAAGATAAATGTGTGTGAGGCTCACAAGTTTTTATCTCGGATCTGTTTGTGAGACCGAAAAGTCTCTTGTAGTTTCTGATTTGCGACACAAGACTTAATTGATCTTTATATTGAGTCAGGACTATGTATCTATGGGGTGTATTTATTTATATTATTTATTATAATTTTCGTCATCTATTTAGATTTATGTCTGAGCAAAAAGAAAATTAAAAAAATCCTATACTGCTACTGATCGACGATACTTTGCTTTTGCTTCTCCTGTCGAACAATGTTAAGCTTACCTCCCGGTGATCCCGATCGGTGCTCTCTGAGCGTTTGGTGCCACGACTTTGGGTACCAAGTAAGTGCTGCTATATTCGCCTATGTTCATGGATTGACCTGAAATAAAAAAGATTGGAGATTTATTAAAACCGGAAATGTCTCCTTACGCTTTTAACTTCAGTAAGATTCTTAGGTACTGAAAACTGACGACAAATTATTTAGTTAACATAATTATTTTTTTCGACACAAAATACAAAAAATAATATAAATGTTGTTTATTGTTTTACATTTGTACCAACAACAACAATCATATCATTTTTAATCGTTTCTAACATTCGAATATTTGATTAATTAAGCTTTAATCTTGACAAATGACTAAGTATAATTTACCTGGCGGTGCTCCGAGCCCCCATGCGTTGATATCATTCGCGTCGTTTACGTGTGGCTTGAAGTTTGCTATTGCGTTGCGATGTATGTCCGACCCTAAATACCTGGACAAATTCACAATATTCATATTACGCACAGAGTCTAACGCCATAATACCCACGCTGGCGTAGTGCGCGTTGGCGTTACACACCATACGAAATGGTTTTATACCACATACAACATGAAAATTGTATTTAAAATGCGCGGTTTTTTATGCTACGATACCAGGTCGTCCATCCACCTTCTAGGTGGGCGTCCGACACTTCTCTTGCTTGTACGTGGCCTCCATCTCAGAACCTTTTGGCCCCAGCGGCCATCAGTCCTACGAGCTATATGCCCGGCCCATTGCCACTTCAACTTGCTTGCAACTTGCTTGACCTTTGTAAGGTCGCTGGAAGTCGCTAGATGCAGGCCGCTTCCAACAAGTCTATGTGGCGATCTATGGGGGAGGCGTATGTTCAGCAGTGGACTTCTTGAGAGAGAGAGAAATGCAACGCAGCACAGTATCGATTTGCAAAACCGTAGCTTTTAAAGATAGATATGCATAAAGAATGGAAGAGAATACTCACTCGCTGCCCAGTCCGGGGCCTGACAGCTCCCAATCCTGCGGATAGTGTTCGAAGGCCGGCGCGGAGCCGTGTCCGTGAGGCTTCACATGTGCTGAGGCGTGTGACGAGTGAGAGTACACTGGTGCGTGAGGGACCTACGAAAGGAGTTACATACATACATAAACATCACAGCTTTCCTAGAAGGGTTAGGCAAAGGTGCCACCAGGACACCCACGTTTCGCCTTATGTGTTCCGTCCTATGATGTGATGGGGGCGAGCCTATCGCCATATCAGGCACAAATTCCTGACTTCGGGTTGATAATGAATAGAAAAATACAATATCACTGCCCGACCCGAGATTCGAACCCGACATCTCAATTTGTAATCACGGAATCTCATTTTGTTTGATAGGTGTTAGTTTAGATAAATGCGCTGAATAATATACAAATAGTCCTGACTCACACCAACATACATGTGTCATAAACTGCGATAGATTTTTTGGTGTCAGATACCGCGTAACAAATACCAGTATATCAGACATGTTTATCCTGGTGCGGGGATCGAACCCGCGGCTTCTCGTTTCAAAGGCGCTTAACACACTGCGTCACAGAGAGGTATTGATAGTGAACCAACGGTCGTAGCATTAAGAGTATAGTATAAGGTCCAAGAACGATATCTGGATTATAATTAAAAAAAAAACATTGTTCAGTTCTGAAAATATAGGTAGTTATAATCTTTTAAAAGCGTAGCAAAACTATTTTATAATTATTTTAATCTATGCTTATTAATTATTATTGACTAAATTATGTATATTACTTCATTAAGATCGCCTGATATCCTCAATATGGTACATTCCACACTTTCGATGTCAGATCAAAATAACGATCAATTAAAAGTGAAAACCAATGAAGAAAAACATCGAGAGGCGCACGCGACAAAATGTTTGCAAGCGATGTTGCGATCACGAATAACATGTAATTTATTTATGTTTAGCCTTAGAAATATGTGTGGTAGATCACGTGTTTATTGTATCGGCCCATAATCACTCGATGCTCTGTAACGGAGAGCTCGATTAAGAGGGGTTAGGCCATTGTTGCACCCCCACTGCCAGGCTTTACTAACCATAAAACATCTTGATAAGATCTCTATGGGATGCAGGTTATGGGATCCCTCGATGTGTTCCTTTACCGTAAAAGTGACACTGAAAATTTAGAGATGTACCCTGGGATTCGAAACCGCGACTACAATCTCGGCAGCCCCGTCCGGTTCGTTGCCTACAGGCTATTATGCACTACATTAGACCGTTTTATAATTTCTGAGATGTTTATTGAGTCAACTTACATCGTTAACGAACATCTGTAAACGAAAATTTACCTTATGATGATGAGTGATGAGATGATGGTGGTGGTGGTACTTCGTCGTGTGGTAGTTTTGGTGGTACCATGAGCACAGCTTGAATATATGGCTCAGAGCAGGGAACAAGAACAGAAGCAGCTTCAAAAACATCTTCTTTGCAGTAGTAACGCCCAGGATTAGAGGAAGGACGAACACCAGTTTCAAAGCTATTAACTTCACCACTAATATTATCGCTATGGCCGCAGATACTAGTTTCTTCTTTATGTATTTTTCTGAAATAAACAATTTTAGTTTCTTAATTGCCTTTTATGACTTTGTTACATGAAATAATACGAGTCAGATTAGCGCACCTAAGGTTTCGTAGCATAAAATGACTCATATTAGAGTCATCCAAAAGTATGGACCAAATCGTTTGGAAAGTCCGCGAACTAGTGACTTTTAGCGTTCGGAGATTTAGTCATTTTTCGGAAGCTTAATGCCTTTATACTCATACATACGAATACATCCGTAGAGGCGACCTAAACACTTTTTAGACGCTTGAACCAGCGCCAGATTTAAAATTTTTGTAAAGTGATTGAATGTAGCTAATCATCAATACGTAATGCAAAATAGAAAATGTCACTAAAACACGCGATTTTGATATCCCGATCGAAAGGATCTAATCGCCGGAACGCATACAGCATTTATGCAGTCGCAAAATCGCCGATGCTAAACTTTGACTGAGCTCTCCATAATTTTTCTGTATTGAAAAATATTGAGAAACAAACACGTCATAGGTCAATCAACTTGTTCTTGCGTGTTACTTCATGGTTAACATCCACGCGATGTAACGTAAATGGCTTGTTAATGGTGACTTTTGCTACCTGCTTAACACAAATATGCAATTTGCTTACAGGTGTCTAGTAAAAAAATATTGCGTAAGTGCGGAAAAGTAATTCCTACATTGTATTACTCCTGAACATGTTACGCGGAAGCAAATAAATGAAAGTTATCGAATTTAGTAAGATGTGCAAATATTTTATAAAACCACAACGCAATTTCATAGATACGGGAACATTTAGCAGAAAACACAGAGGTTTTTCTACATGCACCACTAGAAGTTAACAATTTACTGGGTATTACAATTTGTCAGGCATAATATATTTTAATTTGTATTAAAAACGTTTCATTTAATAACATATAGGATTTCAAGAAAGACATAGGTATAGAAAAGCTTATGGTATTTTTGCTTAAATGAATTACACGTTACTTCTTTTACCCGAAGGGGAAAAGAAAATCGGGACAGAGTTAGACAGGATAACTTACTGATCTTGTGGAAGAATATCCTCCCTTGTCCGTTCTCGTTCTCTTTAGTCTCGAATTCCACGTGCACCAGCGCTCCGGTTTTGGTCATCGCTCTCGGAGACACCTTTAGGGTCGCTCCGTGGAAGAAGAACTCCGGCAACGTCAGCTTCATGTCGTGGGTTACTAGGAACTTAATGGATTTGTCGTACAGCGCGTCCGTTACTTCTTCTAATGGTGATTCTGAAATTAAAGTTATAAATAAAAAATAAAAAAATATAAATTAAAAAAAAAAACTCTCAATAACCATGGCATCCAAAAATACAAGTCTTGTAACCGAATCGGTAACTACAACAATGGGTTACTCTATGATCTGAAACGAAACTCGAATATTCGGACGTCGCACGTAAAACTGTACGAATGTGCTTAGGTACTCCACAAAATGTTCGAATCCTCTCTTGTGCGTTCTAACTATAGACTTAGTTCGGAGTAAATAATAGGGAATAGTATCACAGGGAATAGGGTTATTTTTTAGAAGTGGAAAACTTATAACTTACTACAGACTTCGAACGTCCGAACATTCGAGTTTCGTTTCGGATCATAGAGTAGACCCCTAGACTTTGCGGTGTCGCAAACGCACAGACCCAACATTATCACATAAACATTTGCTTCGGTGCGGGTATCAAACCCGAGGCAATTTGTTTCACAGCTGACGTCTAACCAACTGCGCTCAATAAATCGTATCAAATAGTGAGACATAACGCTTTGCCGGCCACACCTCAAATAACGCACATCACGTTTCACAGCGATCGAATACCTAACAATCATAATAAAACACACTCAGAAAAATAAAGCAACTGCGGCGCCACCGAGCCTGTCAACATGGATTAAGCCATTGGCTTCTATTTAATTAAATAATTATAAACATAATAATATATAATTGATGTACGTAAGACGTCTTGGAGCAGCTTGGAGCGACATGGAATAGTTGGCGAATAGCGTATTGATGCGGGCTTCTCAAAAGCGGGATGATTTTTTTATTTGTTTCACAAAACTAGACATCCACAAAAGCTATATCAAATGAAACGTTGTTTCTAAAAATGACAAATTTGTGTAAATCCTACTCGATGTGAGCACGACTTGCAGATGGTTAACGCTTACTTAAATTAATAACTGTAATGCCTGGTGAGGCTTATATTCAGCGAAGGACTTGATAATTGAAGATTAGTATTGAAGTTTATGTTAAAAAAAACATTATTCATAAAGTGTAACAAAATTAGCAATATTATACAGTAAAGAATTTACAAGTGGGCTGGAGAGCGAGATTTTTTTTGTATTACAAATCGAAGATACAAGTTTTATTTATTCACTTCTAGATTGTTATATCTGTTCAAAGCTGTAAAGCGTAAACCATGATATAATACCGGTCAGCAAACCAATATTTTATATCGAGACAAAGCGAACGCAGGATGTTAAATTAATTTTCTATTGGCCACGCATTCAATACTTTCGCAACGAATGTAGAACAAATTCTTACTTTCGTATTAACATAATGCTCCCGACGCGTCGACGGTTTTCATACATTTTCCACATCATTGTCGTCTTTAATACTTTCTTCCGCACACGCTCCAGATTCTATCGAACTTTTTAGGGACCCGTACAACTTATTGGAATCAGCTGCAACATCTTGGTCGCGAGAAGTTTTTATTATTATTCTTTTTTTTTTATAATTAAGTGCAAGTGTGCTCTATTAAATAAATAAAAACATAATAAAGAAATAAAATAATAAAAAGAAAAAAGTATGGTTCGATGGTACATAAGTGTCAAATTAATATGTGGTCGGCGTAAAATGATTTTCAATGTAGTTGCAAAACGGTTTGGCTTACATTTCGCTACCCCTGCCAGTCTGATAAAAGCTTGGGACTCGGCATTTCGTCTACCACGCCTTATGTGTTTGGAAAACTTCAAATTCGTCTGAAATTAGTGCGCATAATTTGTATCGTAGATTTTCACGATGTTTTCATTCACAGTTAAATCAAACGATAGGTAATTAAGACTGCAGACGTAGAGCTCCCTGACAGGTCAGCACGTAGTGCATATGAAATTTGAACCCGTGACCACTACTTTGGTAGTGCAGTCTTTAACCAACTGGCCTAACACTCAGTAAATACAAATAAAAACGTACTGTTAATACGATGCACCTTTGCCTACCCCGTCTGGTGCACCTCTGCCCTCCCCGTCGGGGATAAAGGCGTGATGTTTACGAACGTATGTATCTTAATACCATGCACTCACATGGTTCTAACCCCATATTTAAACACAAATTTTATTTTGTAGATATTTGTATGGTAGGAGTTGGTCCCACAAAGCTCGAGGCAGGTACTTGTGAATAATATTATTCCGCCGCACGGATTGAATCCACTGTCTCTGATTTCCGATATTTTATTCAACTGCGCCACAGAGGGTAATGACGTTATTTTTGAATATGAAAGAACGGGTATGGCATCATCTCAGAAGCTCGTTGACAGTTCAGCGATATTTTAAAAGTTTGTGTATATCCAGATCCACAGGCATTTGTTTCGGGTCTGGGTGTTTATTAGACCGCAAAGTGTCTCGTAGTTCCTGATACCCACGACACAAGACTCGATCTTAGGGTGGGGTCAGGACTATGTATGTGACTGTTGGGTGTATTTATTATTATTTTATTATTTACACATGGTGTCCCTAGGCCGTCCTCATCGCCTGCTACTCATAATGCGCATGAGGGTAAGATTTTAGTCGGTATTGCGGCGTAGGATTTAGTAAGGAACTCAAGCCGGCCACATCTGCACGGTGTGGACGGTTGTCCCCGCGATCGAGACTGGAAGGCCGGAGACTCCAACACACCTTCTGACCTTCCTCGGAAGAGGATCTTAAGGCGCTTCCCTCTCGAAAACAAAACACCGCCATAGTAGAGGAAATATGTTATAACAAAATTTCGTTACGGAACCCCGGTAATGTTTCGATAAGAGCAATTTTCTGTGCGTCGCTCGCCTGCCGCGCCGTATTATGGTAAATCACGTCAGATTTCTATTACAACATGCGAACAATGTGTTACGATTCCCACTTATTATCTGTTAGTGCGGAAATACCTCAACTTTCAATACTTCTAACTTTTCTTGTTCGATACGCACACAAGTAAACATTCGATGGTGATATTGATGTCTGTGAAAACTTAAGAGCGCATTACAAACAGTGCCAAAAACTGTTTCTGCTTAGTAACAGTTCGCTGTGGGCTGTTAGTGACCGGCCGGACGTGGCTGCCAACGGTGGTCGCGGGTTGAAATGCTAGAGCACACTCTGACTATCATATTTTTTTAGTCATGTATGTATTGACAGTCAATTAGTAGGCACTTTAATGGTGAAGAAAGAATTCGTGAGTAACTGCCTAGAGATCGTAACACGATATTCTATGGTAGGTACGTAACGTCTGCACAATTTGCGCTAGGCCACTATGGCATAAGCCCTTAACGAACTCTCGGTTGTAAAGGAGAGCTGTGCTTAGCAGTGGGCGATACTGAGCTGATACAGTTAGTGTTTATATTTTTTTATTATTATAAAAATACGCTTACCGTATGACAAATAAAAAAAAAAGATTTTGTAAGGTTTTTTTTTTTCACATCGCTTACCATCAGGCGAATGGCATGCTCGAATCGCCAATAAATAAAACTTGGCAGTCACCCATAGACATAGTCCTGACCCACAATAGGTTACAAGCCTTTAGTCGTAGGAATCAAAAACTACAAGAGACTTTTCGGTCTTCGATCACCCAGATCCAAAACAAATAATTTGGGCTGCATAAAAATTGGTTTCGGTGCGGGATTCGCACTCGCGACATTATGAATCTTCGCCAATTCTCAACTAATTACACCAGTGGGACTGCAGATTGTGTATAACATCGTTAAAATTTCATCGGTAAAAAGAAAATATCTTAAAGTAATCCAACCAATCAAAGGTGTTAAGTAGAGCAAAAGGCCTCTGGAGGACAAAATACTTATTATTTATTTATAGAATTCAGGTTCTTCAACTAGAGGCGGATTAAATGTAGAGAGCGCCCTAGGCAAGTACCTTAAAAGGCCCCTCTAGCAGCCCTACTTAATAAAATACTAACTTCGAAAGAACGACAAATTGTCTTATTTTATATTTGGTGATTGTACTATGTTGTGAATCAGTGAAATAATAATATTATAACGCAGTTGATTAGATGCAGATGATGTTCTCATAAGTATCATGATTATAGCATTCGATGGTTTTCCATGAAACGAAGATATCCGGAATCGTGCGCGCCCCTTCGTAACCTCGTGGCTAGTTTGCCTTAGGGATAATCCGCCTCAAACGGTATATCATCCATCCATCCATCCATCAGCCAAAGGAAGTCCACTGCTGAACATAGGCCTCTCCCAATGATTTCCACAGTGACCTGTTGGAGGCAGCCTGCATCCAGCGAAACGGTATATACATTAATCTAAATTACTTATTTTTTGCTACTGTTATATTCTGATATATAAACCACTATGTATGTGACAGGTGTATATGTTTATTTATCTATCTTGAGCCTATTTTCCATCGCAGGTACAAGAATTCCCATGCCGTCACATCACACGCTGAATAGCAAAACCGCGACGACGTGGTTACAATCCAATGCGGTTTACAAGTGCCTATAAACCTGGTCTAGTCTGTATAATTGACCCACACAGATTGCCTTTTGTTTGATCTAGGATGCAGATATAGTACCTATATCCTATATAGTTGGAAATCCCACTAAAATATACTTGCGAGAAAGAACTTCAGTCCAAACATGGTTTTACATTTGGAAAATGCGGAACCAAAAAAAATATGAAAAAAAAAAGCAACGAAGATCGCGTAAAATGTAAACCATAATCAAAATATGTACGGAATACCTTCTATGTTTATTTTTAAACAGGGATATGTAAAAAAATGTACACCTGAAACAATTAACTTAGTACCAATACTATCTTTCGCAGGACGAGTAAGTACGATTTTGTTTCCGTTGTGTTTAATTTCTACAAAAGTATATTTTTCTCAGAATATCCGGCGCTTTTTTGTAAACATCAGGTAGTCAACACAACTAATGTCATTGCGCAATGGAATATAATCTCTATCACAAATATAATAAGATCCATATCGATTGCACAATCTCAAGGTCTGAGCAGTTTCCACCTACTTTTTGCCAATAAAATTTCAACCTTAAACATATATACACAGCGTACAAGTTAGCAGAACGTAAATCTATCTATTTTGCTTTCACCAAAGAATGCAGAATGCTTTCGAAATCACGCTCGCAATGAATTAATTCACAGATGTTTCTTGAATGCCACACGGAAAAATGAAAGTTGAAAGTGATAATTCTAATCAAATGAGTCAAAATTTGTGTAAATATGGTCCCTACTATGGGTCGTTGACTATTTGTGTTAAAATACTTAATGAAAATGAAGCGGTTCACTTTATTACTGAAGCGCGCGTAACATTGATTTTGTTGTGCGAAGTCATGCACGGTGGAACAATGTAAATTGTTTGAATACTGGTGTCTAGTGGTAGGCCTCTTATATTTGAGAGCCCACCTGGTTAGGTACCACCGCAATATATTTTTCTCCCACCAAACTGCAGTGCAAATGCACTGTTGTGTTCCAGTTTTAAGGACTATTGTAGCCCGTGTAACTACAGGACATAATGAGACTTAACATCTAATGTCTCTCAAGCATTGCTTTGTAATTCATAGTGTCGATTGGTTTTGCTACTGTTCACGAGTGGTCATATCGCTTACCAACAGGCGAATGGCATGCTCGTCTCGCCCTTCATTGCAACAACAAAAATCCCGTAGCTTTTGTAACTTTTGCAACAATGTAAATAGTAAATACTAATGAAAATGAATTCATTACACGAATAGTTACGATGTGATATTTGATAGGAGCGACTACATCGTAATTATATCCGGACATGTAATTCGACCTGATGCTACAAATAACTTTCGATCGTATATTACGCATCGGGATTTCCTTCTGCTAATAATAATTACAGACATGTTATAGTTCGACCGGAAACCTGCATACCGTAGAGAGTACCAAGAATTTATATGGTAATTGAGCTCCCCTAATATAAATAATATACATAGATAAATACACCCAACAGTCACATACACAGTTCTGACCCCAAATTAACATCAATTAAGTCTTGTGTCGTGGGTATCAGAAACTACGAGAGACTTTTCGGTCTCACAAACACCCAGACCCAACACAAATATTTGTGGGCCACACAAACATTTGTCTTGGTGCGGGGATCGAACCCGCAGCCTCCCGTTTCACAGTCAGCATCTAACCAATTACGCCACGGAAGCTGTCGAATATGCACTAAGCAAGCGTGGTACACTATTATCTAAACCCTTTCAACCGAACTTTTGGTTGTAGAGGAATGCCGTGGTCAGCAGTGGACGATTATGGGTTAATAAATTAGTTCCTAATAATACAATTGTAAAAGTGATGTTTTGGTTGTTAAATTGGTTACGTTTTTTTTTATAATTTCATCGTTGAAAATGTTTCGTTACGGCGTTGTTGCGACGGTTACAGCTTCCA
Organism: Theretra japonica; assembly: GCA_033459515.1. NCBI lineage: Eukaryota > Metazoa > Arthropoda > Insecta > Lepidoptera > Sphingidae > Theretra > Theretra japonica. The sequence continues at coordinate 6,013,914 of CM065928.1, forward strand.
GCATCCATAAGAAGGTTAGTTCGATGCCGGCTGTAAACAAAGAGGCAACGGGTTTGATCCCCACATCGAGACAAATGTTTGTGCATTTCACAAGTATTTGTTTTGGAACGGAATGTTTGTTAGACCGATAATTCTCGTAATAGTATCTGATTCCCACAATACAATTTTGTCAGCCTCCGTTGCGCAGTTGGTTAGACGTCGCCTGTGAAATGAGAGGCCGCGGGTTCGATCCCCGCACCGAGACAAGTGTTTGTGAGGCCCACAAGTATTTGTCTCGGGTCTGGGTGTTTGTGAGACCGATAAGTCTCTCGTAGCTTCTGATACTCATGACACAAGACTTAATTGATCTTATGTGAAATCAGGACTATGTATGTGACTGTTGGGTGTATTTAATGTTCTTCTATTAGGGATATATCAGAAAGATAGTCTGAACAAATATTTTTTATACAACTACGGAGTCAAACATATATAAATCTTTAGGGTAAACCACGGCAGGTATCTGATTCCACATCCTGATTGTACGTAGGAACAAGTTTCTCTGGAACCGTGCAGTACGATATGGTAAGGTATGTGGATGAAATCACTGCCGACGGCAGGTGGCGCTATTATGAAATGTGTCCAGGGGCACCATATAGAACAATTCCTCGGAACACAGTCCATTATACAGACGGTACTATATGCACAGCGAGGCGAAGTGTCTCCTCAGGCTTCAGGGCTCAATTGTAGCTTTTTTTCGTACGGGGACCTAACCAGCGGACCCGTCGTTTCACAGCCGGCTCGCAATGAGGAATGGAGGCTATCAAACATTAGAATTATACCATCTCTGAAAAAAGTATTCATCAATTGCTATAGCCAAAAATGGTATATACATGATCTACCACTTCTTATAAATTATCTCAATTTATATTATTCATGCAAATGGTAAAACCCTATCAATCAAACTCACGTTTGTGGAAGAGACCTCAGCAATGAGCGATTATAGGTTAATACAGAAGAAAACGTTTCTCAGTAAATTTACATTAACTGTACCGTTAAATTATACTTAAGTTATAAGTATTAACCCTAAGAGCGCCCGACTAACTGTGCCTTCACATATACGTCGACACTGACCTAAGTCTTACACAAAAACGAAAATGCATTAATTAAATCATTAGCACACTTATTATACGCGCCTTTTGTGAATGAAAGTGTAGGGAACCAATGTATGACTACTAAGCAATGTTAATAACGTAGAGGTCAGTATACACTGGTCGTTTTCTATGACACCGAGCGTACGTGAGACGAATTAGGATACCATTGTTTACGATGCTAATTGGTTTTCACAGGCCTCGGTTTATTCGTGTAATTGTTTATAATATTGTAAATAATGTAAATTGTTTTAGTAGCAAGTAGCAACCCAAATATAGCTGGGTAAAATGTTATAGTAATTTCCTTTCGCTTATTACGTTTGTTTGCGATTTTCTATCTAGTTGTTTGGAGCCAGCAGAGTGATAGTGCGGAAATTAGACTGGAATTGATACTACAGTGCAACCTTAATATAACGTACCTCAATATAACGACTTCCTCGATTTAACAAATTCTTCGTAATCCCCTTGAATTGTCCATAAGAGTCAATATAAAATATACCTTTACATTGCGAACATTATTTGCGTACAACCTCTTTATAACGAATTTTCAACTATCAAGAAAAAGTATTCATACCTCTAATTAACGAATTTTACCAACCCAAAACCTTTATATAAAGTTTCCACCAATAATATAACTCTTACGCCCGAATACAGAAACGCCAATTAACTTTTAATTTGACTTAACTAGCTCGAATTCGCTCTTAAATTAACTACACTTAAATTTAATCACGACCAAAAGATCTTAAGCAATGACTATTTAACGCGGTCCTATTCATGCGATTCGTATACTCAAAAGCCACTTAAAAGATTGACAGCTGTCAAACAGTCTTAATTTTAAGATTTAAGCATCCGTCGTTTTAAGTGCGCCTGTGACCACTCTTAACTTTTTCTGTGCCGATTAAATTTTGATAAAAATGTCTCTTTCGTCATTATCATCGCTGTCTGATGAAGAAATGGCTTCGCCAAGGCGAGTTATACAAGAGAGATATTGAATGCCTTCGATAAATAAAACGAATAATTTCAATCGAGGTTCCGCCTGAAGAAAGTAACTGTTCTGCACCTGTGTTCTTTGCTTGGAGACAAGATAGAACCCAGTACTAATAGAAACCGATCATTAAAAACCTGTGATCAACTGTTAATTGCATTAAGACATTTCGCGACAGGCAGTTACCAGAAGGTTATTGGAGACGTATTCCGTGTGGAACAGCCGACTGTACATCGTATAGTCCACAAGGTAGCAGTAGAGCTGGCTAAATTAAAAAATACTTATATAAAAATGCCCAACGATGAAGAACAACGCCAAATAACTAATGATTTTTATGCGATCGGAGGATTTTGGAGAGTGATTGGAGCTGTAGATTGCACACGTATAAGGATCAAATCCCCAGGTAATTTTTACTTAAGTTTATTTATTTATTTTGTATTTACACATACACAAATATATGATTTCTCATTTTAACTACATGTGGTTCTATAATGCCTAGAATATACTTTAAATATCAGTTATAAATTGTTATCTTGTTTTTGTAACACTGAACCTACTTTGAAACTCAGTTTATACTGGAACAGTCTTCAAGTATAATTATTTTTTCCTATATAGAATCCAATTTCTAATTATAATTATAATTATTATAATATAATTTATTTTACATTTAAGAATCTTTTTTTAGAATAACTTTAATAATTTCTAGAGCTCTAGTATTTGCTTGTTTTCAGGAGGACCACAGGCAGAAACATTTAGAAATAGAAAAGGCTATTTTTCTTTTGAGGATAAGGAACATCATAGCCCGATGGCCAGGCTCGGTGCATGACAGCACAATACTTAATGATTCTCCTTTATGTGCAAGTCTAGAAAGGGGAGACTATGGGCATATGTGTCTGTTAGGAGACAGTGGTTATCCCTGTAGGAGATACCTATTGACACCATTAATAAATCCTTGTACACCGGCTGAAGAAGCTTACAATTGGGCCCATACAAAAACTAGAAACATTGTGGAGAGGGTTTTTGGTATTTCAAAAGAAGATTTCCTTGTCTGCAAGTTGGGCTGCAAGTATAACTAGAAAATGTGCCTACCATTATAGTGGCATGTACTGTGTAACATAATATAGCATGTTTGCAAAATGATGCAATGGAAGATGATATATTGGAGTATGATTCACCTTTAACATTACCACCAGTTTCATATAATGTAACAAATGAGAATTTATAACAAGAAATAACATAATAAATACAAATTTTACACCTTACAGTGCAATTTTATTAAATTACGATTAATTAATGCAAATAAAAATTAGTTATGTTTTATTGTAGTATATTTATTTTATTAACATTACTAGTAAATATTATTTTATATTTCTCCATATTTCAATATACTTCTATATATTAACAATGAATATTTAATATATGTATTATTAGTTTATTACATATTAACTAAAATTATCTACATTCTTCACTTTTAGTTTAAAATATTATTTCTTGATCAATTTTTTTCTTCTGTTGACACTATTTTGTTTCATTCATCTTAATGGTGTATGTATAATCAATTTTGTTGTTTGGGTATTTTTTGCATCACTATCTGCAAAAACAAAATGTATTTAAGTCAAAGCATGTACATTATAGTTTATATTATGTCTTTTCATTTTATCATATATTTGTTGAGCTTACCTACTTATTTGGCCTGTAGCTGATATACATGATTAGTTCTTGGAGGTCTATACTATGAGGCACACATAGAACATGTATGTACTGTACTCCACTCCATATCCTAAAACAAAAGATAATATTATATACATTGTACCATACATTGCATTCCATAGCTATTTCATGTCCTGCCATCAACATAGCTTACCACATATTAAGTCATGAATGTACAGTCAAATTAAATGTTAACCTTGTCATTTGCTATGAATATAATAAATTAGTTGCAAAACTGCAGATGTTCCAATACTAACATTTTCAGTAGCAACGATTCTTTATAGTACGTTGCTTCATGTTCTCATACAAGTAACGTCGTTGAGCCCACGTCGGAGGACCGCTCGTAGCAATCGTAAAAATATGCAACTATTCGATTTAGATTATGTATCACATTACCAATAAATACATTAAAGCTTGATAGAAAACTTATAAACTTACCTGTTTTTATTCTCCAGCTGAGTTTCTTTTTCGTAAGGTGTTTAAATAAATTGTATTTTTGTTTGGTATCTGTAGTCATCATGTGGTATTTTATGTAATGAAAAATCAACCAATTCAATGAAATATTGTTGAATTCCAAACATTTTTCAGAAATCCGTGTATATGTATACCGATTACCGAGTACAAATAAAAAAATGTAAACATCAATAAAATCTTATAATTATTTCACATTACACTAGCTTCGGAAAGAGGAACATAAGTTTTTTCGTCCATATAATTTTATCAACAATTAAAAAAATAATAATATGGGAGTACATACATACATACATAAACACACGCCTTTTTCCCAGACGGGGTAGGCAGAGGTGCTACCAGAGAACACCCACGTTTCGCCTTGTATATTCCGTCCCACGATGTGATAGGGGGCGAGCCTATCGCCATATCGGGCACAAATTCCTGACTCCGGGCTGATAATGAATAGAAAAATTCAAAATCTATATGGGAGTATTCATCATAGTTTTCAACATATACTTTCGAAATATATAAATGAGTCAGTAATTTATTGAATTAATGTAAAGGATTCAAATATACATTTTAAGAAATCATGTATGAAAAATATTGTGTTAAATGAAACGTTTATATTTATACAATAAAAATTGCAACTGAAAACAAACTTTTCGTTAATCTGTGGAAATTTAACTGGATCTTAGCTAAGTAGAGCCGTTTTTGAGCTAAATGGCGTTTGTGTATACCGTCTCGAAATTTTACGGAAACTTAAAATAACTGCTTCTCAAATGAGTCCGCTGGTTAAGTAGCGTTTCTGTATTCGGGCGTTAATCTTATAATGTGATTCATGTCTCGACATGTTTCGACACGCTTTTGTTTGTAAAGTAATCATTGTTGTTTTGATGGAAAGTAATGTAAACACCTCTGCTCGTCACTATTATTAAAGATTTAAGTTAAAATGGCTCAGAAAGGTAAAAGGTGTTCCTTATCGGTCGCAGAAAAGCGAAACATCATTAATTATGTTGACCAAAATCCCATGACGAAAAAATTAGACATAGCTAATAAGTTCGGGATTCCCGTAAGTACATTGGCTACAATTTTAAAATCTAAAGATAAGTTTTCAGAAGAAAGTGGTTTGAATGTAAACAGTAAAAGATTAAAATCATGCGAGTTCAAAGACGTAGAGGAATGTGTGTTAAAGTGGTTAAAACAGTGCCGAGACAAAAAAAACCCAATCGGAGGCCCTATTCTTCAGGAAAAGGCTCAGCGGTTTGCAGTAGAATTGGGACATGAAGGGTTCCGTGCTAGCAACGGGTGAATAAAACTAATCTTTTACCTCTTTATAACGAATTTTAGACCAATCTAACCTCAACATAACAAACCTCAGTTCAACAAATTACTTGATATTACGAATATTTTCTTGTTCCCCTCCGATTTGTTATATCGAGGTTGCACTGTACTATGAAATTTTTAAAAAATCTACACATTTAATTGTTGCAGTGATAATCTCTCAATTTAATTCGCAATAAAATAAGTTTTATTTCGAATTACAGGTATGCCGAAGTATTTAACACTAGGTACCTATTTCAATGTTTTTGATTGCTTATTTTATGGTGATGTATGTATAAATACTATAAAAACAACGTATGAATAATTGTTCAACATATCCTCTCATAATACTGTACAAAGTTATGAGATAAGCAAACAATAAAAAAAAATACCTGGTATATCATCATCAATTTCATTTTCCTGGTCGAGCTGTCGCTGTCTCTCCGCATGCGCGTCCTTACTCCCGCTGAGGTAGATCATGTTAGCTTCCTTAGTATACCTGTTCACGTCCACATTGTTCTTCTCAAAACAGACACTATTACTTAACTTCACATCACCGTTTAACTCCAGTCTCTCGTCCAAATACGAATACACATTCTTTTGAAAACAACTCACTGACGGTTTCACTGCGCACTGGTTTAAAATGTTGTCCCACAGCAAATTGCCAGTTTTAAAAGTACCATTTTGGTAAACGTCAGTAAAGTACCTTCCCGACACTGTTTCGAGCAGCTTCATACCTTTCGTAAAGTCGAACTTGTGTTGCTCACTGTTAGCAGTAGCAATTAACGTGGCTACTGCTATTGTGATTGTCATTAGTTGCGGTAGACCCATCGTCCTCTTTGGCAGCGCATGCCTCGCCAGCCTCTGCGCCATTGTCAAAACATTACTGATCTTCAATATAAGATTTGACGAGTGCACATACGAATATCACTTGTGCTCGTTAGCGTGAAGACTTGTTAATCCCATTATTTTCGGGTCGTGACTGCAAATTGTTTGAATTACATGTGGCATCTGATGTCGTATTTTCCTTTTCTCGTCTCGCTTATTATTTGGTGAGTGCTTCTCGAATTGTTGATCCGGATACGTCTTGGCATTTCATCTGTAACAAGAAGAAACGGAAAGTTTAGTAATCACATATGCAGATTATAAAGTATGCGATACTTTTCTTCTGGGAGCCAACAGTGCGTGGAGAAGCAATAAAGACGGATAATAAATTAGACAACAAATTAAATCCAGAAACGACATGAATTTCACAATAGAAGTTTCAGTAAGCATGCGTACAGTAAGTGAAGGACACAGTTAGAAATTTTAAAATTAACATAAAACTTCCGTTTAATTTGAAAGTGTATACTTTATGAATAATTGATTGACAGTGGCTTCAGTCTATGGAATAAGCTGCTTATATACCAAGTAAGAGGTGGGTAATTGTAATTTATAATTTATTTAGTTTTTTTATACAAATCATCTTTCATTATATCAGGTTTAAAATTATAACTTATTTCAATGATGCTTAACAATTTTTGTCAAAAGCAAATTGAGTGATGCGGGAAATATTCAATTTATTATGCTTTATAAAGCTCTAAACGTTATTACTTAAAACTGATAAAAGGGAAATGTTAATTTGTGGTTTGTAAATGAGTACCTAATGTTTGAAAGAGATATTACACAGCAGATAGCAAATTGAGTTTCATCTCGATTGAACTTAATTTCTGAAGAAAGTTGTGATAACGCAAGCTGTGCTAGAAAACTTGCGGTTTGTAAATTCTGCTACTACATTAATTACTACGACTGTATATTAACGCGAAGTTTTTCTTATTAAAATATTTGTTGGCTGTCTACTCGTATGTATAGGGGTGAAAAAATAATATAATAATAAATAAATACAGCTAAGCCACATACATAGTCCTGACTCCACATAAAGATCAATTAAGTGTTGTGTCGTGGGTATCAGAAATATTGCCCAAATCCGAGATCATTACAGGGTATATCAAGACTGCTATCGAAAACGACGCTACGTGTTAGTTTTAGTGACTAGACAAAATGCAACTAAATTTTTTGCAAAAAACATGCGACTTTTTTTTTGTAATGTTTGAAATATCATTGTGGCGGTTTTATCGCTCTAGGCGATTTCTTACTGACAAGTGACAACCTATGGATGGATATAAAAAAAAGAAAGAGGAGGCGATCTAGAATATAAAAGATAAAAGCCCCAATAAAAAAACAGTCAATATCCATGGTGATAGTTATCCGGGCGGATAACAACATCCTGCAACCCGCGTATCTTTTACTTTGCAAAGCGAAATACTTAAAGGTTGCTAAATAACCGCTGTCCTGAAATAGCTTTAAATCGTTTACGGGTGTAATTCTTTTGGAGAAATTCGAATGCATTTGTAAAGGTCGTTGAATTTTTGCGTCAACCAGTTTCGTACTATTCGAGATGCCACTGACATTTATGCGCCAAGAAGAAAGTTTAACATTATTATGTAACCTTGTAAAATGTAAAATAGCAAATTAAATCACCGTGTTTAGTTTATTTTTAATAGGTTTGATTTTATACATATAAGCATTTTTGTGCATCCTTTTTTGATACTTTCTCTCTTTCTTGACCCAACGAAAAGCCACTGCTGAATACAACCACGTTACTCCCGTAATGGTCACTTCCACTATCTTTGTAACTTGTTGAATTCTTAATGGTTTTACAATTATTGTTTTATTGCTCGCCGGAGCGAGTAATCGAAGGAAAATTATTGTTAACAATAATTACATATTACTCGTATATTTAGCCCTATAATTATTTTGTTTTAATAATGGGTACGGGACTCCTCTATGATGTGTTTAAGCTTTAGTCCTTTGAAGTTATACCTTCCAAATTCACGTGGAGAACTCTAAGCCCGATCGTCCACCGCCAACTAAACTGAGTTAGTTTAGCTTAGCTTGCATAGTTATGCTCGTTTTTCATACATGTGCATCCACCGTAAACTATGCTGGATATACTACGTAAAATACTATAAATAAAAACTTAGTTAAGTTGGCGGTGGACGGTCGGCTTTATGCTTTTTTGTTTCCTTGATCCTTCACTAATACAACAATTTATAATGAATAACAAATTTAATATGACATATCAATGCAATTCACGCGTACGAAAGTTGAAATAAAACAGAAAGTGAAAGCGAATCACCCTCTAGACACGATAATCACACGAGGTCGTGATTTGTTGACAAAACATTGCGATCGACCATACTCGTCGCTACCGTAGCTGACAGACACTCAAACTTTCTCTGTTAATAAAAGAAAAACAAAATTGAGCTCTTTAATCTAAGTGTGAAGTCGCAGGCGCCTTATGGTTCTAGTGGCAGTGACTAGTAAGGCCCTGGGTTCCTAGGTCAGGTTACCCATTTTGTGTGAGTTATGTGATTTATAAAAACTCACTTGCCTGGGACTAAAATTTGTGCCTGACATACAAATTAGCTCGTCTTAGCTGTATTTAAAGATAGAATTGGCAATAGTGGTTTCTCTACCAACACCTTCGGGAATATGTTAGCTCCTATTAATTGGAAATTGCAAATAAATGCAACAACCACGATTTTCTTTTATTGAAACGCTATTTTATTAATACCTACTACCGCACTTTTTACTTCTTAAACGAATGTATAACGTTATACTGATGTGTATATTAAGCAGAATAGGCATTAGCTTCAATAGCTTATAATATTAATTTCTAATTCAAATATAAAGCAATATTAATTTGATGGATTTATTATGACTAATTATAGATACGGTATAAAACGTAAACACAAGGCCTGACTGACACTCATACAAAGCAGAGGTCATCGTAATTTGGCCGGTGTGCTCATTCACACAGCATACAACGGAAAAATAAATGAGGAGTAATTTATAAAGTTAATTAGAAATTATAATACAAATAGGAATTCTTCTTCTATTTTATAGTCTGCCCTTTCAAATATTTAAAGAACTCTATAAATATCGTAGAAGTTTTGCGGTAACGTATGCATTTATTTATTTATAAATCCATTGTTATGTGATTTATTGAGGAAAAGCTCTGCTTTGCTACTTACTTCATGTAATAAAATTTGCTAGACCGTTGTACTTTAGTCGAAAATTGCTTAAGTTTGGCTTTCACATTATAAATCAGGGCATGTAGGAACATATTGTGTATTTTGTTTTTCAATGATATGTGAATCCCGCCAATCTGCACTAGAATAGCGTTGTCGACTACGGCCTAAGCCTTCACAATCGGACTTTCGGTTGGAGAGGACGTTCGGTTAGTTGAGGAGGAGGAGAGAGAGCCGTAGGCGATTAAGGGGTGAATGTTGATACAGTACAGTAGGGGTCAATAGCACAAACTAACTTTGCCCATAACTTTAACTTTGAGAATGTCAATCCCATACATTACTAATATATAGAGCCACCAAGTTATCTGTTCAGTCGGAAGTTCGGAATCGTCGCTAGTGAGGAATTGAGTATTGCCACTTTAAAAAAAATCTTGAATTAGATTAGAGTAAATTAGAGAATTATATACACAGTTATGTATCTTATAAAATACGGTCGAAACGACACGGTAATATGACATTACCGTTGGCAGTGTTTTGGTAAAAAAAAAATGTGCATTTGCAGTAATTACCGTATATCTGATGACACTGGTTTAGTTCCAATTATGGCCACCTGAACAGATAAGTTGGTGGCTCTGTACATACATATGTCACAAATGTATGGCGATGACATTGTCAAAATTAAAGTTATCGTCAAATTTATAAGTAACTAGGCGTAAGTGTTTTTGCTGTTTATGTCAATGTAAGGAAATGTAGGAAAGTCCGGGTCCATTCATAAAACCCTGTTTACATCATAAGCTAAACCGGTTTAAGTTCTATTGCACTCAATGTTGAACAAGTTTAATTGCAAACCAGGGCTATCTTGCGATTGACACGGAATAGAATAACTTAAAGTTCCTTTAATTATAGTATTTTTTTACTCAATACATTTTGATATAAAGGAAATATTTCTGAGAAAAATATTTGACTATTTTATGTAAGTTTTTAATAAGTTATTTAAATATATTACATTAGTTTTAGCTGCATTTATGGCAATAATCTATTTGATATCTTAATTAACGTTAAAAAATAAACCGGACATATTTTAATTATAGAAAAGATTTGGTCATTCATTTAAATTTTGCATCTATATTATGGCAATAGAATTGTTGTTATAAAATTATTTATTATATTGTTATAAAATAATTTATAACAACTACTTGAACTACTGTAGTATATCTACTCGTATTATGGTGCTTATCATTCATACTCGGATAAAGACTTTAAAATAAATAGACCGGAACTGTAAAAAAAATGGACAAGAACGTTCAGTGAATCGGATACAACAAAAAAACAAATCATGGAGATAGTTCTCTAGAATATTATTTTTTTAAATTTGCCTTAAATTTCATGTTTAAAGATGTGATATTATAATATTACTGCATTTATTGTCATCTATAGTGTTGTCGCTTGGTTAAGTAGCAGTTCAAAAAGGGAGGGAGAGAGTGAATAGAGTGGGAAAAAGTTCTGATTGTGAATCCTCGAATTAGGCAACGAAGTAAGTAACTGCCGCCTCTAAATATATTCATTCTATGATTAATAAATCATACTGTATTTGCCATCGTTGTGTTGTCGCTTTGTTAAGTCATTACAAAAGATGGGAAAAGACACAGCAAGAGGAAACGGAGTATTAAATATATACCTATATATTATGTACATACATAAACTCACGCCTACGTCCCATTAGGTTATGCAACGACTATAGAGAGCCAAGTGGATCGGTCCAGACATACATCTTTCGCTTCATCAATTGTCATTATTCATTTATCTCGTCATACAGGCTCTTCGGTTTCGGGGATTCCGTATTTAAATAAATAAATTAACCCAACAGTCACATACATACTCCTGACCCAATAAGATCGAGTCTTGTGTCGTGGGTATCAGGAACTAAGAGAGTTTTCGGTCTCACAAAAACCCAGACCCAAAACAAATACCTGTGGTTCACACAAAAATTTATCTCGGTGCGGGGATCGAACCCGCAGTCTCTCGTTTCACAGCCGGCGTCCAAAGATGCTTAAAGATTCCGATTGTAAAACGTCCTATATTTTAACTATCTTCAGTATTGATATAAAACTATTTTCGAATTTTATCTTCATGTCTACATTAATACATTCTTGTTGGGCTAAGGCGAGTGCAGACGACTTGCCCATACGGCCGACAAGCACACTTCCAAGGCACACTTTTGATTGCACCGGTTCTCCTATACGATACATGTTACCTTAATTGACGTTTTTGCCCTATCTACACGTGATTAACGTTTCAATTAAAGTACGTAGTTTTATATACACTAGTTATACAGGGTATATAAAGAATGTTACCGAAAACAAAGCCAGGTGGTAGTTTTATGGACCTTAGACACAATGTCCCTAAAACTTTTGCAAAAAAAGCGACGACTTTTTTGCAATTGTTTACTATCATCGTATTTGGGTGGTAAACACCCTTTTATTTTTAAAGACCCTATAGTACGCAATACTTTAAATTATAATTTTAGCAAAAACTATGGATTTACCACCCAAACACAATGATGTTAAACACATTACAAAAAAAAAAAATCGTTGCGTTTTTTAGCAAAATTTTTAGTTGCATCGTGTCTGTAGTAACTAAAACCTGGCTTTATTTTGGTAGCAGTCTTGATATACCCTGTTTAATAACATATTATTATTTAACAGCGTAGGACGTCCACCCACTAGGTGGTCAGACGACCTGGTAAAGGTCGCGGGACGTCGCTGGATGCAGGCTGCCTCCAACAGGTCACTGTGGAAATCATTGGGAGAGGCCTATGTTCAGCAGTGGACTTCCTTTGGCTGATGGATGGATATATTGATTATTAATGAGATATTGCTTTGTCAAATTGATATCATGGCATGGTATCAGGCAATTGATATTATGGCAAGTCAAGCTACATATATTTCCCATATTATTATCTAGATTTATATTTATTTACACATATTTTAAATACAAACACATTTCACAAAATTATCTGAACGTAAGCTAATAAAACATTTAAGCGAATAAATTATTGACCTACTGTAGTAAAATTAATTTAAAATCCGGGCGTATAACAGTGTTTTGGTTAACAGGGTCGATGCAAATGACATCTCGTTTTCCGGTATTCAAAGAATTTGAAATGTATGAGAATATAATGGTTATTAGAAATTCTGCTGAGTCATGGACAAAAAATAAAGAGATTGAAGTCAATTACGCCTTTAAATGTACCATCGTATAACATAAACACTTATTTAATAACTCACTTGACTTACGTGCATCAATTGTATACCCATTAGAATAATTCCTATGATCCATATGAAAGTATTATGTCCATTAATGTTAGTCCTTATTTCACCGATATTTCTTCGAAACTTCATATAAACCATAATAGCGATGTCAGATTAAAAAGTATTTAAATCAATAACAAAACAATTCTTAAAAATAAAAAATAAATAATATTTGATGTATAATTATTGAACAATATAAATATTATCCATCATGTTCCAAATGCATAAAAAGGAAAGTCATAAAATACGAGTACTCGTACTTACATCCGAAGCTTGCTTCAGTGTACAGGTCATACAAAAAATAAAAGCAATAGAATTCTAATTTCAAAATTGACTCAGCATTAAGATTCGTTAAAAAAATCAAAAGAGGTTTTATCAAAAATTGCAATGAGCAAAAAATATCAAAATCTTAATGTGAGATTTCGCACATATATTTTTTTGCTTCCTCCATCCATTAATATTGTTCATAGTTATTCTACACGGTAATGACTGCGTTTCTATAGCACAAAAAGCCTACGCTATGTGGGACATGTAAAGAGAATGTTGGAACTAAAAACAGATTCTATAGAACAGTATCTTCATGTAATTTTGCTAACGAAGGTATTGAGGATAAAAGCGAATGATGAAGAAAAACATCGAGAGGAAACTGCCATATCTAAGTAACAATAATTTCGAAGGTTGATGCTAGGAAGTCGACCATTAAAGACTATTGTAAAATAATTAAACATTACAATACTAGCAAAAAAATGTGTTAATCACTATTCAGTGTGAGATTATGGCAAAACACGGAGAAAAACAAAAATATAATTTAAAGATAACGACGTTTCAATCCTAATTGAAGTCATACATAATAGCTTCATGATTTATTTAAAGTTATGTTTATAGTGTTGAACATGACCAAAAGTTTGATTTGGAAAATATTTTGCTGAATACATTCTAGAGTATTCGCGTAAATAAATAGCAGACAAATTGGAAAGCAATCATTTACACCATGTAAAGTGAAAAGAAAAAGATTAAACTCAAAAATTACTGTTGAAATATCATGTTTAACAGCTCTTTGTGAATTTGTCCTAAGAGTTATTTTTGCAATTTCGCGTCGTCACAAGTTTTCAGAAAATGTTTAGATATTTGTGTTCGTCATCATGATTGATTACTCGATGTCTATTTTATTGATAAAAAGACTACTTCACCTAATAATTACGCCGAAATTGGTGAGTAATTTAAACAATGTCAGAAAAAGTGTAATTTTCGCAATTTCTTTGACCATAACAGATTGTCTTATTGAATTTGGCAGCGACACACAAAAATGATTAATGATCTCAAAGCAACTGTAGGATTCATTTTCTACCATATCTTATTTTATTATCTACGTTCTATAGTGCTAGGTTGTAGAAGCTATATAATAATATTAGATCCCATAATGCGCATAAGGACCACCGAGAGGTGTTAGTCGGTATGCCGGCATAGGATCTTTGTTATGGACCCGGTCTGATTGTAACATTTGCTCAGTGCGGACAGAAGTCCTTGCGCAATGGATTAAAGGGGCACCCCTACAAACCCAACATATACTAATGGTAGCTATTTCAACGTCTTCGCAAAGATAGAAACGTTATAGAGACCGGGAATTTCGTAATAAAATATTCTTGATAAAGATGCCGAAGGTGTTTCGCGTATTTATGTACTGGTAGATACGTCAATTCATTACTGAAAGTACATGCGTATAAGAGCAATAGTTCGCACACTTATATCGAAGAATAATAAACGGTATGCCCAATTGATATTTCTTCATTGGTAACTGTCATGAGAGATATAAAAGCCGTCTATGATCTTCTGGCGTTAAAAGCGTTGTTGTCTAAATATAATGAACAGTTTTTCTCTCATCACGTCTTATTATATTGGACATATTAATAATATTAGGTAGCGAGTATAAATGCTAGTTATTTATATTATGAAAACATGCATTGCGTTCAACAGGTATTTTTTTAAATTTTATTTGTAGTTCCAAATTTCGCTACACGCCAATAGAAGATAGATAACTAATAATATTATTTTCTCATTTTTTTTTATCAGCCCATATACGTCCCACTGCTGGGCACGGGCCTTCTCTAAAATCGAGAGAATCGATTTAGAGTGGTTAGGCCATATAGTCCACCACGCTGGCCTAGTGCGGGTTGGCGGACTTACATATCGTAGAAATTCTTTAAAATCGTTACGGTATGCAGGTTTCCTCACGATGTTTTCCTTCACCGTTAAAGTGCGTGGTGATTGACTATCCATACACACATAACTCCGAAAAGTCAGAGGGCACACCCTAGGATTTGAACCCGCGACCACCGTGAACATGTAGGCAGTCGAGTCTGGTCCGTTACCAACAGGCCACCACGCATTTTCTCATTTACTTGCAAAATATTGTTAATCGAATTGTGATTCATGCAATTTCATAACCTTAAACAATTGATTGAGCGATTATGTTGTAGCTTAATGCCGTCTTAACTCTTGCGAGACTGTATACAGTTATATCTATAGTTGTAAATATGTGGGTTGTTAATGCGGTCAACACAAAACAAGAGTGAAAGCGGTTCACAAAAGGGCATTATTGACCCAGGATTGACTAAACAGTGAGATATGCCTATTGTATAATGAATATCTAAAACTTTAGGAACTTGTTAGTTCCACAACTTCCGTGGCATACAACAGCCTTCATACAAATACGAACGTTTGTAAAGAAAGACCTTTTTATTTTCAGTTCTGGGTGTTGTGAGACAAATATTTCTAGAGAGCAAAAAGCCATAGTTTCTGATACCCACGACACAAGATTTGTATGTAAGAGCTCGTGCTAAGTTTATGTTCGTTGGTTGTTTTAATATAAACAAATATTTGTCGGTTATAAACTTTGGTCAGATTCGATTAGATTCAATAGACTAGCTTGGTAGATTCTTGGCCTGACCATTGGCATTTCTGAACTAGCCTGGCCTTGCAATATAACCCTCAATTATAGACGAGTATCACGTTTACTACTATGCGATTAAGGGCTGATACAGTACAGCACATTTAGGTTAGAGTTGCAACTTCCAGCCATTTGGCCCTGGTGGATGTTGGACACGAGACATTCTTGGCATCTTTAAGCCCCATTTACAGGGAGTGAGTTCTTCGCGGCGAGAATCGTATGCGTTTATCGCATGTCATAACCGCCATACATCATGATATGACAAATGTTTACACGATGCAACTTTTTCATATCCTTGCGATAATCGAATCTTCGAGGCGAGAATACTCTCCCGGTGTAAATGGGGCTTTACGGTTCCTATGACTTTATGTTTTAGCTTTCACGAGGCACAAAACTATTGATGTATGTGTCAATGATGGAGTAAATACATTTGAAGTGTGTCTCGAGCCGGACGTTCGTAGTGAAAGTGTTTACTGCTTCACCAAGTTTTTGGCGTCTTTAGTGACGTCACTGCTGGAACCAGTTGTTTTAAGGTCGGATTTTGAGTTCCACCATGCGTTATTGTTAACGATATTTTTGTTTTGAAAAATACTTATTGTTACTTTATGTACATTATCGGTATGACCCAGTTAAGGTTTCATTAATATTCAGAAAAACATTCTCTGACAGTCGCTTTTTTTTTATATTTATGATGTTTTAAAAGGTCGAAGGTTTTGGAAAAGTTGAACTTTCCATTGTCGTTATCTTATTCGAAGTAAGACTTTGGGATGAAAGTTTCTTTTAGAAAACAACAGCGTGTTTTGTGCTTATCTTCAAACGGAAACATGTTGAATATATTTATATGGTATTGTCTTTGTAACGAGCAATAAACATAAGCATTCCAGAATGGAACCAAAAGTTTGTTAATATTACGGTTTTACCTCCGCGGTTAGTATTTAAATCGCAAAAATCCTCCTAGAGGAAAATGGTTCTGCATTGTACTTTGTAGTTATATCATCTGTATATTACGGTAATGTATCAGACCATAATTGTAGAGCAAGGGACGTCTCTACATCTAAGAGTTCGATTGAGGGGTTGGGGTCCCCCATGCTGACCCTGTGTGGCTTTGCGGACTTCATATACAATACTCTGTGGATTTTTTTTATTCCGATGAATGACGAGACTAGCCATTCGCCTGATGGTAAGCGTTTCGGCGGCTCATAAATAGTAGCAAAACCAAACACCATGAATTACGAAGTAATGTTTGGCATTCCACTGCGCTCGCCATCCTGAGACATAAGATGTTGTGTCGTTATGTCCAGTAGTTACTCTGGCCACAATGTCCTTCAAATCGAAAAACAGTGCTTTAACACTGCTGTTAAGCGGGAGAAATAGACATTGCGGTGGTACCTACCCAGGCGGCCTCTCACATATGAGAGACCTACCACCAGTAGATTGTATGCCGATGTTTTCTAGTTTTTTGCAAGATGTCATCATTAGTCCATTGGCTGCTTAACTACATTGGTCATAGAATGGAAGCGTCACGGAATATTCCCAGAAATAAAAATGTATCATTAGATACGAAACTCACTTAACATATCAGTGAAAGTAGAAAGAAAGTTATAAACATATAACTTCTACTGAGAATTGAAAATGTATTAAATTTACTCGAAATAACCTGTTTTTAAATTGCGTCGTACGATAACCTCATGTTTGTGATTTTATAAACTTAGGTAATATTATTAATTAAAATTCATGTAATCATATTTTTATGAAGGCGTAATTACTATAGATTTATGTATGTCTCAGCAATTTTTTTTAAATAAAAAATCGTATTTTTGATTAAATTTTGCTATAAACTCATAACGGGAAACCAAAGCATTAGTTTGGTAATATTATGTTTGAAGCTCAACGTGTTCTCAAAGAACTCGATCTCAAGCAAGATATGACTCTTTTCTACTATAAACGAGGATGCTAAAGACCGGGCTAAATGGCGTCGATTACAGAACCCAACAGACATAGAAACAGTCCCGACCTTACCCTAAGATGCTTAATCTTGTTTCATGGGTATCAAAAACTACGAGCGACTTGCTCTGACAAACATACGGATCCAAAACTATTGTTTGTGGGTCTCGCCAGCTTTAAATGCGTTTTGACACAGGGCGGGAACTGAACCGATTTCTTAACCAACTGCGCCACGGAGATTGTCAACATGATTTTAAATCGCAGAAACGTAATATGGTGCTTACGAAATATGATTCCACCTAAAGTAAATCATATGTTCCAAATCGAAGAAACTACACAAAGTGAATCCACTTTGTGTAGTTCGCCGGCAATCGCAATCGCCTTGCCTGGCGATAGTACCCAAGGTCCTCACCTTTATATCCCCCGTATCCTACCATCAGACTCTCTCTCTTCAGCCACAGGAAGTCCACTGCTGAACATAGGCCTCACCCATGCATGGATCACCATATAGACCTGTTGGAAGCGGCCTGAATCCAGCGACTTCCTGCGGCTTTAACCAGGTCGTCCGTTCACCTTGTGTGTGGGCGTCCGACACTTCGCTTATTATGTAGACTGAAAAATGATCTGGCTAGTGAATTTTATTTGGATAACACTGCACTTACTTTACGTGTACTTATATCACTTATTCGTTACAACATTAAATCAAACACGTAAAAAAATTACGCGACCAGCGATAAAAGTCTATCTCGGCCTTATAAATATTCAAGGTAATGATGAAAGTAATTAAAGATTTTTTCAAGATATACGTATTAACGTATTCAATGAATCATCATTGATGTCATTTTAAGATTTAGTACTAGTGTTTGTTGTAATAGTGAGAGTGGTGTAGGTATTAACTAGTAATTCGTAAAAGACTGTAAGTTTAAGTTTTCAAAAATATTGTTTCGCAGTCTGTATTATTTTTGAAAGAAAATTTAATTTAGAGATGGGATCATTATTGTGCATGTACATTTTGATGAACAATTTAAGAATAACACATTTTAATTTAAATATCTAAAATAAATGATGGTATTATGATAACCAGGTTACATCCCAACATAATGGAATTTTGCGCTCTTGTTTTTAGTGAATATTTATATAAGGCTAATTATAAACATATTTAATTAATCATACTAGATACAGTATAATTTTGAAAAAGTGAAAATACCCCTTTCAGTCAAAGTAACTGAAAATAGTACACATTTTTAATATTTAGATATTAATCTAAGAATGAAAGTGAATATCATGCTACTGTGTCGAGTTTTCAAAATTTAGTTCAAGTGTTCGCATGACTTTTAATATTCAAAATGTCTCGACTAGATTTCCAAAAACACTTCAAACGAATTATTTTGATGAAATCGTGTTACACATAGTAATTGTATTCTAAATTCTAAGCGTATGTTTAAATTTAAAGGTTTCAAATTAGCTGAGAATTAATATAGTTTAAATTATTGTATTATATTTATAATATTACATTTACGTCGATGTAGTAACAGCTGAGAACAGTAAGCCAAGTAAGCTGAGGACCGTAAGTACTTAGGTTCAAATCGCTGAACACGCAATCCACTCCGTGCGACTGTCGATTCGCACAATCTCATAAACTATCCAATGCAGCAATAAAGCTTTCTCTCTCTCTTCAACCACACGAAGTCTACTGCTGAACAAAGGCCTCATAATAAAGCTCTACTTCAAGGCATTGACATAAAAAAGGTGTTTTTTTTTTTTAATATATAATTCATTCAGCAAATAACAATAGTGCATGCCAGTGACTCAATCATTCATGCCGTTTGGCGCACAACAGATTGTTACGAAATGTTTCGTGCGGAGAAAGTGTTGTAACGTTAGTGTACGAAAATAAAAGTATTACGAACCTCCACGGCCCATTACAGCCTTAACATTTGGTGCGCATGAAACGTGATCAAATGTTTATTACTGTCGGTTCCAAATAGTACTATACAATACTCGTCTTCCTTCACTCGTTCTTTAAATGGCTGTATAAAATCACTCCACAGACCAAACATATACTTTTTCATTCACTCGTTTAATAAATTTTATAAGTATTGTACCATATCAGTTCATAATCGCCCACTGCAGAGCTCGAAACTTCCCTGAATCCGAGAATTCGATTCAGAATGTTTAGGCCTTAGCCTACAACGCCGAGCTGTAGCGGATTGGCAAGCTTAATATATCAGAGATATCCTTGTAAAGATCTCCAACGTATGCGGGTCTCTTTACGATTACGTTCTCCTTCACCGTTAAAGTGCGTGGTAATATCAAGCTAAATCAAGCACAAACTGATTATATTGCACTAAAAATCAATGACTGAAGATCCTTATTCTCTGAAAACCAATATTTGTCGACAAAGAAAATATTGGCTGCTTCTTTTTATAGAAAATTCATCTTGATAGAAAACAGTGATAACTATTGTTACAGACTTCAGACTTGTTTCAGGCACTTATTTAAATCCACGAAGGCAACGAATTGAGGAGCGAGGATCTTCCGTTGTCAACCTCCACTTAATTAACAACTAACTTTTATTTTGGCAGAAAAACCATAGAAATTAGATCACGCACTTGCATTACCTGAGTCCATAAGTCGCGCGACACACAAACTCGTGAACTGAGACTAATGAGTCCAAAACTCGCTTGAAACATCATCATTAGGTAAAGCAAGCGTGGCAGATAGAAGATAAAACATATTTCAAGTTTCAAACTTACAAATTACAGGGGCACGCAGGAAGGGAAATTATGCGTCTTACAGATTCAAAAATTTTGTATCATACAATCATAATTCTGTCGACTGCAGAGTAATAGCCATCTTGCAAACTCTTTCTGGACTGCGCTCCATGTATCAAGTGAATTATTAGTCACTTTACCTTGTATACAAAAGCTTTCGCCATAAAATATGTTTTACTTACAAGCAAGCGAATTGTCGGACGCCCACCCACAAGGTGGACGGTCGACCTGGTTAAGGTCGCAGGAAGTCACTGGATGTTTTACCTTATAAACGAATTATTACGGGTATTTACGTCAGTAATATAGCCCTGCGTCAAGTGGAGTTCCGTTTGCCGGCACACGCGTTCGCACTTTCACTGCGCGTCCTACTATGCCGTACTCTCGCAATGTCCTTGACAGTGGCATCTTTATGGGCGAAAACTACGATAATTTTGATTGTTTTCTACATACATAAACATCACGCCTTTATCCAGAAGGGGTAGGCTGAGGTGCAACCAGGACACACATATTTCGCCTTGTATTTTGTCCCATGATGTGATAGGGGGCGAGCCTATCGCCATATCGGGCACAAATTCCTGACTCCGGGCTGACAATGAATAGGAAAATCCAATGTCACTTTGCCCGACCTGGGATTCGAACTCGAGACCTCAGCTTTGTGAACGTACCGTAGTATAACTACGCTAAGGCGTAATTATTTTATTTTATTTTTTATTTGAGTTTTTCATAAAGATTACACGTTTACGCCGTACCGCATGGAATTTGCCCGTAATCGCCCACTGCCGGGCACGGAACTCCACCATAGACGATAGTTAGATTAAGTTTAACGGTCAAGGAGAACATAGTGAGGAAATCAGCATACGTTCACACAGCATATTACTAGTGAAAGATTTGTACATTCTCCTTTAATAACACATAATGATAACAGAGTGCACAATAAACACAAATATGTTATTAATAGTTAACAACACATTTATCAAAATAAATTTCATGAATACCATAATTGGAAATCAATAAAGACAGTCAAAGCTGAATATTAAAGTTAGGGATTTCTTTGATTTATCGGATTAGGTTTTAATAACCCCCTTTTTAATATTCTTCCGCGAGAATGGTAGGCGCAGTACTACGAGTATTACACGTCCTTCTAGTCTAGGGTATAGATGGCTCCACTGTGCCTTGCCATCCGACGTGAATTAAAATGTATACTGCTAATGCCTTCGTATTTTTCCTTTCGCTCGCAGCTTTCGTTTCAAAAGTCCAATTAAAATTCTTCCAAACAAAAAATAACAATATTAATCAAAACAGTGATTGTCGAATTTTAATATGAAATTAAATTAAATTCTTATAATTCACCACAGATAGCAAAAAACTAGCAAGAGATTATGTTTTATGATAATTTATTGCAATTTGAATATATTTTACGAAAACAAGGCCATTGTAAAATAACCATATAAAGTAGTTATACCAACATAATAAAATACAAAGTAATTAATCAAAATATGAGTTGATTTATTTTCATTTCCCGCAATTTTTGTACAACTCATAGTACATATTAAAATGGCTGTTATGTGTAAAATAAATTAATATATGGTAATCAGAAAGATTTTTGTAAAGATATCACGATGATACAGTAGACATACTATAATGATAATTTTTATAGTGCTGCACTGTTGTGAATCAAGCACTTTTGAGTATACGATTAGTAGTTGTCCACTTTTTTTTGCTTTTCATCATAATGTATGGGTGCAGTTTAAATTCTTATTAATTACAGATTTCAAGCTTAAAATAGAATGCAAGGATGCCCTAATTGAAATAATTACATGAACGAAGTAATCATCAACACACATAGGCCTACTGATGTCAGGGGTTTGATTTTAAAAGCACAGGTTAAAAATACGAACTAAAAATGAAGTAAGGACCAATATTATATTGGAAGAAGTCAACGTCGATGATAATACAATATATTTAAAATTCGAATATAATAAAAAGTCGTATTCAACTGCTTTTAATGTGTAATGAGTTAAAAGAGTAGACTTGGGAAATACGAAATTTTAGTTTCCTATAACTTAAACGTAAGTTATTTTTTAATCTCAGCTTATATATTTTCATATTATGTACATTACAACAGCAAACACGTACTGATCTGCATGTCATGTCCTTATTTTCAACAATATTTTCTATCAGACATCTACGCAGTCTATTAACTCCACGAGAGGAATAAAAGTTGCTGTTTAAGGAAAAATTTTGAATTTGATCCATATCTATTTATGATGCGTCTGATAATCTTATTTGTATTCATTGTAAGTTTTTTGTAGAAATTGTTTAGTAAGTTGAATTCTATTATAACCTTTGAAGAATCTCTCCTATCATTGTAAAAAATGTAATAAAATGTTCAGAATGAGGAATCATGTAAAAATTGTACTTGATTTAGTTTTTAGAGCATAAATTTGATTATGGTAATTCGGCAAATATGACGAAAGGCTTACATGATTACTGATTAAGTGCATATATTAAGTGCATCTTTGTTTAAAATATTACGGTTATAGGCAAACGAGCTAGCGGCCCGCTTGATGGAAAGCGGCTACCGCTGCCCATAGACCTTCACAATGCCAGGGGTCCAGCACAATAAAGTCGCTGCCTACCTTAAGATTATATTCTTATAAGGATAAAAATAATTGCTCGCAATTTCTTAGGCTTTGGTCTCATTAACTGAATGAAACATTAATTGTGATTTATGAACACGAAAGTAGAAGAATTCTTACAAATGACTCGCGCTCTTCATTATCGATAATTCTTAAAACATTCGTTTTGTGTTATCCATTAGGTATAAAAACTTATGTGACAATATAATTGAATGTTAATAATATTGTTCGCATATCACAAATAGATTTCTCTTAATGTATAACTGAGCACTATAATATTATTGATCAATAAATTGAGAAAAAGTATTATAATTATGCATTATTAGTAAGAAAAAGAGTTGGAGCCTATCACAGTTTTTGTATCTAATGAAAACTAGGACATATATAATGATAAAAAATGCACGTTCAAAAACCATTACCCATTTCACTTTCGAAATTTTATAAAAATTGTAGTCTTTTTTCACTAATCAATGACTTTGCAAAAACTAATCGATAATTAGGCGGATTTATTCGTCCAAAAAAACTTAAAATGTGATGCGATGTCATTATTAAGTGAAATATACTTTCTTTTTGGCGTCATGTGAGTAATTGAACGAAGATCTAGCGATCGGCATGTGATAACCATCATAAAGATTGAGTAGTGAAATGTAGGGGTCATCAGGACATTTTTTGGTACCCAGCCTTGCTAAAATACCCGCAAGCGAGTCGGCATAGTCGGACAGTGGCACTGACATACCCCTTTCAGCTTCCACTGGAGTACTGAAAGGTGAGCCTACTCGTAATAGAAGATTTTCGTCAAAGAAGATTTTTCCTTGTAGATTTTTTTTATTCTAGTCAACTTATCTATTTTCGTAGA
This sequence comes from Theretra japonica, assembly GCA_033459515.1. NCBI lineage: Eukaryota > Metazoa > Arthropoda > Insecta > Lepidoptera > Sphingidae > Theretra > Theretra japonica. The sequence goes on from CM065928.1 coordinate 6,038,053, forward strand.
TAGTGGCGTTTCGTCAAAACGAAGCAACTCGCGAAGTTTCAGCAGCCACTTTTAAAATGAGTGTGGGATCCTAGACAAATATGATGAAAAATAGAATGCCTCTGGCATTAAGTCCGCCTGTATACATTTTGGTATTTAAAGCAAATAAAATAAAAATAATTAACAAAAACACGAGACAGTCACAAACATTGTCCTGATATACTAAGTTACAAGTTTATGTCGTGATTATCAGATACTACGACTTTTCTATCTCGCATAAAACCAGACCCAAAATAAATAGAAAATACTTGTAGATCGCATAGACTACATATCATAAGTATTTTTGTAAATCAAAATCAGTCAATCTTGGCAACTCGTGTATTAGTCGCTTGTGTTAATTTTGTGCGCTCTAGCGAGACTACTGAGCGCGTCGAGGCGTAGAGTCAAACCATGCAACTCCCAACTGTATTTGTTTAAACATGCACTTGCCTGCTATTTCACAAATATTTTTTTAAGTATTTTAACTCATTATATTGACTGGGAGTTTACAGATATTGAATCTTTCGTTCTACTTACTTTAGCACCCCATAGGCCATAATGGCCCATTTCTATGCCACTTGGGGCATTATCCACCACGCTGGCCTAGTGCGGGTTGGCGGACTTCACTTAACGTCAGTTGTTTATGAAATTAACTTAAACTTGAACTAAATCTTTAATTTGTCGTGTTTCGATATTTAACGTAACGTAGACAAAACCAAACAAACAAACGGGGCGAGCTAAATAAAACCGTTTAAAAATAGGTACTTAATGTAGAAAAATATTATTGTTCTTAGTTATCGACTACTAGTAATTAATCGTGGTATGATCTCACAATCCACTGAAGTGTATAAAAGATGCAGTTATGCGCTTCGAAAAACAAGACTTGCTTACTTTTATTTGATTTACTTGAGCTTATGCGAGTACGTAACGCTAGTGTACGAAGAAATAATATGTACTAGTAATACATTTCATTTCTGTATAACGAGGTCTAAAATACTTTCAAAGTATGGAGAAAACAATAACAATTCAACCTATTTAAGTTAGTATATCATCTGTCTTAAAACTATTTTAATAGGTTTTTTTTATTGCATAGCACCGGCAAACGAGCTAACAGGTCACCTGATGGAAAGTGATCACTGCCGCCCATGAACATCTACAACGCTGGATCATGGGCGTGTTGCCGGCCCAATTGGAAATGGAACGGGGACGAAAAAGGATAATAAGAGGGTATTGGGCAGCCGGCAATCTCACTCACCTCACTCACTCTTTGAGACAGTGGTACCGCCCCAGATGAGTCTGCCCATGATGCTGAGTCATCGACAACAGCGTGGCTCCACCACTTCCAAAAATTCCACTTAGGTATTTTAATTGCCACACTACTCTTGAATATTGTAAGAACTAAATTATTTTACGGATACTATTACACGAATAGAAATAGAAAATACATTTAATTGATCTGCAATTTATACTGACGGGACAAAAAATGATTTTATAATTGCATTTTATTTTCAATAAAATTTAGCACCGAAACTTTCTGCCAGTCATCTCACATCTGACATAGAAACCTACACTGGGCATTTGAGCTTCAATGGTTTCTTGCATAAATCATAGTTCTTATTACCTGGTAATAAAGAGTATAATATATGTTGAAAGACAATATGGTTATAAATCTTGGGAATTTCTTTAGTCTTAAATTTTGTTCTTCATTGCTGTGGACAGTTCTTTTGCTTTGGAGAAACATGTTTTGCTAAGGATTTATGTTTGATATATACATAGATGCTAAAGCTAATTTACAAGCAATTTGACAGCTTTCATGGCCCTGTTGGTTAAACATCAGCTGTGAAACGAGAGGCCCGAGTTCGATCTCGCACCGAGACAAATTCTTATATGCTCCACAAGTGTATGTTTCGGGTCTAGATGTTTGTGAGACCGATAAGTCTCGCGTAATTTTTGATACCCACGAGACTCCACCTAAGTGTGGGTAGGACTATGTATGTAACAATAGGGTGTAATTATTATTATTGTTTATTAATTATTGTCACAACCACTGTCTTAATATAAAGAAAAAATCTAGATCCTCTGATCTAGATTTCTGAACATTCTCCGTTAAAAATCAAGTGATCAAATCTACTGCAATACAAAAATAATTTATCACTTTAATTCGGATGTAATGACTGAACCTAAATCAAACCAAATTACCTACAAAACAACAATACTGCAATAATTCGATAATTTATCCTTACAATATTGTTCACGCCGAACATGCGAAAGAAAGTTTCGATGATATAGGAATAATGCTAAAAAACTTGGGTGTTGCGTGTCGGCACGCTACACTCATTGTGTGTGGTATTCTTGGAGGAATTTGAGGCTATTGAAGAACTCCTAATATATATGTAGTGTGTTACGTGCATGGTCTGTTGGTAACGGACCGGAGGCTACAAAGATCGTGGCTGAAGGGTTGAATCTCAGGGTACACTTCTGAATTTTCGAAGTCATGTGTGTAATGTTACTTTGCCAAAACGCACTAGACGAGTGTGGCGGATGATCTAACCCCTTTCAATCGAACTTACAATTGTAGATGATTTGCTTGCTCAGCTGTACGAGTTTTTGGTTGGTAGAGTACAGTACAGAGAGGAGTTAGAATTTGGATTTCACAATTAAAATTTGGTGGAGGAGACTGACCAGGAAAGAAGACACTAGTACTGCAAAACGTCACGCAGAATCGAAGACAAAAATGATCTAGTCAGAATATGATAGTAGCATTTCAGAAATATGGTTTAAGACGTGAAATAATGAGGTAAAGCTAGGTCAAGGAGCAATAAGATTGCTATGTTACTCGTTCTACGTATAATTATCAACAATCAAATGATGACTGCTCCCATAAACTCTACATATTTGGACTAAACGTTTGAAACATTTCCGCATACTTGTTGCAGTCAAACTAGAAACTCAATAAATGGAAAAGTTGCTAGTTCATCCGTTTCCACGAAGCAAATAAGTAGGCGCATTTCCGGCTATAATTAAAAAAATAAATTATAACTAGAATAGTTAGTATAGTTATGGCGTATGGTAAAATTTAAGCTCTCATCTCTTATATCCCTATCAAAAAATGTTTTGGTTCATTTTTGTCACGTTGTACTGTAGTAACGACAAGACTAATTATCTAAATAGGCAGTAATGTTAAATTCCATGAAGCCTTGGTGAGCATGCCGAGATGGTTTTCCAAGTTGTAGTCCAACAACCTTAATACAACTAACATTCAACCATTCAATATACCAAATGCATTCTTCACTAGCTTTTATGGGTTGGATACTAAAATAGAAGAACCGAATCATTCGAAGCTGGAAATGAAGTGGCGACGAAGTTGCTTTAATATGCAAAATCGAAAAGAAATCGCCGATAGCACTGGTGGCCACATATTAACGAGCTAAGCTATACGAAACAGGTTTACAACTTTCATATAATTGAGCCCATGATTAAGGGATATATAAATATGTGCAGATGAGTCTGTTTGTATATTTGATTATGTTAATACTATTTATATATAGATTAGTAGGGTCATAACTCATGACCATATTAAACTACAATACGAGCTTATTAAAATATTTCAAAATGAATTAATCAGTGTGTAACTAGATGAAAAAAAACAATATACACTGTTGATGTTCATATAACAATGTTCAGAACAGATACATATTGAGTTTTAATCTAAATAAATAAATCGGTATAAATGTGAGAAAGATAAAATATTATAATACTATGGTACTCAATTGTTCACTTGCCGAATGTGAATATCCAGATTATCGTGATAACATTTTGATATATTAGTTCATCATTAATAGAGTAAAATTTTCATAGACAAAAATGTATAACTTAGGTGATGATGAGCACATAAAAGGAGGTTCATCCCATATATGTGACTCTGAGAGTGTATTGTCAACACCGATCAATATGGAGACCCATAGTCTATGCTCGCCCCTATGCGATGCAGGCTTGACGGATATGTATGAATGTATGTATGGACCTCTACTTGGCCCAAGCTTTTCTAAACACTTGACCTTAATTGACCAAGTGTACCGAATGGGACTTACACGAATGAATATTGTTGAAGTATCTGCCAGTTTAATTTTAACTACTGAATCGGCTTTCAACTAGCCTTTATCTGTTGCCAAATAGGAACAATTAGGACCAACTACGTAACGTTCGAAGACATTTGATCGAACTGAAAATTTGTAGAGTCTAAACATTGCTTAATTTAAATCTGATTAATTGAAGTATTATGAATATCTTCTGCAAATTTAATTCCAATGTTCATACGTGGTTAGGCTCGGATAATATCAAGTTCATAGGAATTGAGGGTACAAGTCAAGACCTTTTTATTGAACAATAGTACCTTTGAATTTAACCGATAACGTTAATAAAGTGTACATATTATTCCTTACTCTTATTTTTAGGAGTAATGTTAATTTAATTCATAAAAGGGAGTCGGTGGATAGTAATATTAGTGATGAGACAAGAATCAAGACAGTATGTAGCGCGCATTAAAATGGCGCCAAACGAAGTAGCTGTGGTTCTGAGAAACCAAATTGAATCCAGACTGCTTCAAATATTCCTGTGGAAATCTTGATGGCGGCTAATTTTAGCAGTAAACCTGTAGTTCACGATAATGCTAATAGGCACCTGTCCCTAGATTAGCCGCCAGCTCCGCCGGCTAAGGTTTCAACTAAATGTGCAAAAGTATGCTGGAGTTTTCGAATGTGGTCTATTTAAGAACAATATTGGCGTGACGACGAAACGAAAGTAATTTGCCGTGATCGACGAGAAGATTCGTAGTCTTCACCTAATGCTGTAGATACCGCTGTGATGTCTTGTATTGTCTCCTATTATGGTTTCAGATTCAGGTTTAAATTAATTAGATCAACATAGTGGGAAAACATTAAGAGATGAGATATTGTAGACACGTGTAAAACTTAGTTGCGGTTGTAGAAGTTAATGGGCTATAAAGATTAGTGATCGATACTTTGCCTCTATAAACAGACAGAATACATTATGTAGTCAATTTAGAACGCGTTTCGGTTAGTTAAAATAGTGAAAATGTAGTCCACAGCCCACATTGTATATATAAATGGACATACGATTATACTGACAAAATTGTAAATAGAAATCGCTATGACTATGAGCAATGTAAACACTAACAAATGAAAGGTTAATACATAAAGCATAGTAATAATTTTGATATATGTAGGTATACTCGTAATTCACAAAATAATACATGCAATGACTTTGGTTTCCTTTTCATTAGTAAACAAAGCTAAATTAAAATTTTAAAATTGTTTATTCATAATTCATTCAGAACTATAAATTGTTCAAGAATCCTCATTGGTCTTATTGGGTCAATTAGGTTCAATACCTTCTTAACTCATCTTCCCTTAAAATCCCCTTACCCCCTTAAAAAAGAGGAGGTATTCTCTCATACCAGTGGTAAATATATAAATTAATAACAAAATTAACAATAAACTTATCGATTATTAATATAATAAAATATATTACCACGCAGCCATAACCGATCCGTACACATATATTTCACAAACTCACGGCACATGCGTATAATGGAGTATCAGCACGCTCACTAAACTTATCTCGACGAAACGCCGGCGGACCAAGAGAGAGGTGCCAACTTCTCTTTCGCACGTCTGCTGCGTAGTGCTGGTTGGACTTGTCGATGAAAGTATCGATAGTTGTAACTTATACTATTAATTCAGCCACAAGTCGTACGTAAACCTCCACCAAGGATTTATTACATCAGCTACAGGAAGTCTCCTGCTGAACAAAGGGTTCTCTTAAGGATTAAAATTATTTTAACGTGTATCAACCTTTATAGTTTGTTCAGGATAAGGCTCAATAGAGCTCATCACTTTTTAAGATTTCTTTTTCGAAAAAATTACAAGTACAGTTTAAAAAGTGAACAAAACGGGATATATTGGTAAATTCCGTATTATTTTGTAAAATAAGGAAAATTAAACCACTTCATCATCGGAACTAAATTAGTTCATGGCAGAGCTTCGAAAATTTCAGGGCTTACATATGATATTTTGGGGTTGAAAAATTACAAAAATACTAAGCTTTAGATGATCCATCATATTGTATACGAAGTTTTCCTATTTTTATTAGAAAGTAGTTTGTCGTTAAAAGGCTTTAATTATTAATTCTTGTAGAGTGTGCTTTGAAGTTTATGAAACTCTTACGTTTTTTTTCTGTACGGTGAATGTTTGGCAAAAAAAAATTCAAACCCATAAATTCATGTGTCTGGTGCGTGAATTTGAAAAACAAATAATTAAAAGGTTGGCGACCTTAAAATAGGATGTTCAAGTACAAACTGTGCAGAGAATTTTCATTGTAAAATATATTTTAACAAACAATGTTTTATCTTATTTTGTCTGGGTCTTAAATGCGGCGCCACGGCCACGAGTTTGGCCAAATAAGGGCCAGTTTAAAGTACAGCAATTAGAAAATAAAGTTTTATCGACTCACCGAAATCCGTAAACCAGTATCGATATAAACTATCGATAGCCTAGCATGGGCAGCACTACAATTTGTCAAACCACGTTCAAGAGCAAGGTGAAGATCTGGGTCTTTGACCGAGTGTGGTGGCCGCCGGTTGGGCAGAGCCACACCGAACAATTAACCTCTAGCTAACGCCCGGTAAAACAGTTTAAGAGAAAATTCACTGTGATCAATCCTCCATGATTAGGATCATCATTCATTATTGTTTTATAAAATTTTAAAAAAGGTGTTATGGTTGATAGACGCCGATTTGTATTACTCTTACACATATTTTGCTGGTGGATATTCGTATTCACCCGGATAACGATACAGTGTTAGAAAACTTAACATAGCAAAGCATGCGAGTATGTCGCGTTTCAAATATAACTATAACGGAATCCTCCTAAGCAAAGGTCATAAAGGTAAAGTCAAAATCTTATCTTATCGAGTCTACGTAAATGAACATAAAAAAGTGGATCCGCCGCTTAACGCAATATCAATTCACTGGATTAGTAGGTAGTAGGTACCAATTAGTTATTTCCTGCAATACCTTCAAAATGTAACTAAATATAGCTGAAACACACGCCATCACATGTGTACTGTACAGCATATACATTTTGAAATTCAGCCGCAGAATTAATAACTAAAAAAAATTGGCAGTTGATTGGTCGAGGGCATCGAACCCGCTACTATCACGTAGGGTTTATTTTATGACGGCTTAACAATTATCAACTCAAAATATGTATGTTTAAGCAATTTCTGTTAGTGATAAATATTTTTTTTCAGATTTTTAGCCAGTGGTGTAAATTGACGTTATTGTTCGCCTGCTACAAATGGGAACCACTTTTGTTATTGATGTATTACGGCTACAGTCTCACTCCAAGAGCCAGGCGGTCTTACAACTCAAAGTTTAGCTATCCAGAAATGATGTTATCATCCTGACTACCGTTGAATTGAGTGTCTATCCAAATCCTACTCCGGCGTACCTACCAAAACCCTTCGGTGGCGCTCATAAGCGTATTAGAAATTGGAAGTTACTGCATGAGACACTCAATCCAGTAATGTTACCGCAACCAAAATTGTAATTTTAAATCAGCGAGTTACCAGCCGTAGTTAAAAGTTACAGCGTACCTGCCGCGTGTTTTCGAAAGCAAGAACGCGGGGCGCGCGCACGCGGTCACTTTAGATCACTCATTGCATACAAATTGACATTTTTTCTGCAAATTATACTACAGGTGTATCACATCACGCTATCGTAATTTCGTAGGAGCGCTTGCCGACTGAAAACATCCTCATTTACTTCTTTCTCTTTGAGAGAATGTAACGGTATATTTCTTAAATTTGCAAAATAAAAATATAACAGGAAAAAAATTTGAACATCTAAATTAATCCAAAAAGCTATTCCGATACCGGGAATCGAACCCGAGCCTCCTGGGTGAGAGCCAGGTATCCTAGCCACTAGACCATATCGGATATGATAGTTATGTTAAAAATATTGTATGTACTAAAAACAAACCGCGCTAATAAAAAATTTCTAATTTATATTAATTCTAGTTATAAGTATCTTTCATAATTCCATTTTTTTAAACTTTATGTTAATTTAAAACTTTCGACGTATTTATTCTAATGAAATTTATTTAATACAATATATCGACTTACTTATCTATATAATTATTATTTATTTTATTAAAGACCGGATATTTTGAAAAAAAAAAAAAAAAATTTTATCATTATTTTTACAATAATGGTTTTGTCAGCCATCTATTGGCTGTTATTTTCACTTTTGCAGTTTAAGTCTGTAGTTCAATGGATAAATTACAGATGTCGCTATTACTAGCTTTTAAGATTGGGCACATTTAGCAAAACGAAGCTATGTTACCATAATCTTTGTTGAATATTATTAGTTTTGTGTGGTATAAGTTACAGAGTGCATCTTTGTATTGTCTTATCGAATTAATATACAATTGCATAACCAAAAAATGCATAACCAAGTCATATTAATAACCTTAGAAAACACGGAAGAATATTATGAAATAGTTTCAACTAAGTAACATAGATGGCGTTGAAATAAAACTCAAGGTTGATCTTTATTTTTTTATTGACTAATTATGTATATGATTTTGGCCTACAATCCATCCACTTAAAAGTAATAAAGCTGATAATAATAAAGCTCCATTTTACCATAAAATTACAATTAATTATTTAAGTTTGAGAACATCATATTTTGCATTGTAGTTTGTTTCATTACACATATAAAAACAAATAATAATTTTCATAATCGTTTCACACGAATTGAGAACCTCCTCTTTTTTTGAATTCGGTTAAAAATAATCTATTCTCGTCACGTATTTTTATTAAAAATTATTAAACTGATTGATGATCAGTTTAAACGACGTAAGTATGTACGTAACTACGACATCACTTGATATTACATGCTTGTATTTAATTAATAAAAGCAATAAAACACTGAAAAATTACAGACAAATCCTATAATTTATTTTCTTGATAGTGGACACAGGTATGTTCGCAACTTCTATATTACGAAATTGCGCGTTTCAATGACCTTTACGTGCATGGACAATCCCGAATAACCGCAGTTGGGAGTCACTGCATATATAAAACAGGAATGGGAAGGGTTTATGCCGAAACAATGTACTGCGTGAAAATTTATGTTGCCCACACTATCTATGTATAATGTACTTCAGAAGTTCATTCCGTCAAAATTAAGGTCATTATAAAAATCAAGGTCCGGATCAATTCAATAAGACCCACGTTTAATATTACACTAGTCACTATTACTACTTAGCGCCATCTAACGGCATTACGCATAAAATATCTACATAAACAAAAACGACCTAAAGTCCGGAACCACGATATTGTCCAACACATAAAACTTCATCAAATAATATAGTCATTCCCACGGATTATCATCCATGGTATTATTCACAGTTTCCTTCATTTTATGAAATTTCTTCCTATTCATTCGACTCTCCACTACGCCTTCGAAAATTTCTCCTTTATTAAAATCTTCAGCGGGTAAAACAGGCTTGGTACTATCTTCGACGATTTTAATTTTGGTTTCTTTCGGCATTTTGACCCTTTGCAAAGCGCGTAAAGGATAAAAAATGTGCTTAACCCCATTTATAAATTTAAATTTAGGGTGATTATTGTTCCTTCTATTAGCACCAAACAGTTTGTTGATCCAGTAGAGGTATGAGCTCCGAAATAAATCAATAATATCTCTCTTCTTCCTGAATTTTGCTACATCTGCATTTTTGGTACTCTTTTCGTTTTTACTTGGCGCTATACAGTGTATCATGTTGCAGATGTGCGTAGGTGCTATGTAGGATACTGAAGGTTTGTTGTCCTGGTGTGGGTCCATTATGGACCGGCTCTGCCATTGCGCATTGGCGTCGTATCCCCCGCCGCCGTAGTCTTGGCCACCTAGATGTTAAAGTGTATAAAAATATTGAATAGTCGATATGTATTAATTTTTATATAGGTATAATACCTGCTGGCATCCAAGCTCCGCCGCCACCGCCTGAGGCAGCCCAGCCCTAAAAAAAAAATCATATGTGTTATTTTATTGATAATATAAAATATATTTTAAAAGCATGAATAAGCGGTTTTCGCAGAATTATAACTGGTTGAAATATACTGATTTCCACGACTTATTAATATTTTTATCTTCATAACAAATAACTAAAATGACAATACCTAAGCAGTATTAAAATATTTTCTTTTAGATATCATTCATTTTCATTATCAGTAATTGTTCTGTTAAACAGTAAGTACAATTATGAAGAACTCTGCTGGCAAAGAAAAGCAGTTTTTAAATTTCCTTAGTATTTTCTAGAGCAGAATAGCAGTTATTACATTTTGCTATAACAATGTTGCCAGGCGCTTTATTGAATAGGGAGCCAGGTATCCGTGATATGGAAAGTATTTGTATCATAAACATACCCCGTCACCCCCTCCTCCGACCCCTCCAATACCAGCCGCACCCCCTCGCTTCTCTAACAGCTTCATCAGCAGCATCATCTGGAAACATCATGCCACTATAAGAATACACCCAATAGTCGCTTATGAAGTCTTGAACCCACACTAAGTCACAAGTCTTAAGTCGTGGGTATGTGCACTAAGAGAGACTTTTCGATCTTACAAATACCCAAACACGAAACAAATAGTTCTACTTGTGGACCACATTAGCATTTTTTTTAGTGCAGGAATTGAACTCACATCCTATTGTTGTGTTGCGTTGCCTTCGCTGACTTTGAATCCAGCGTCTAACCGAGTACAAAGCAGTATGTGTCAAATATTTCTAAATTATGATTACTTGGCTACAGTTTATAGCCTACAACTTACTTTAGCAATCATGAATGACATCATGCTGAACATCATTCCTTTGAACGACATCATACCCATCATGCCCATCATTGCTGGCACCATCTGAAAATTATAATTTTTAGCTACAGGATATTTATTGCTGAACATACTGCATCCAGAGACTGCCTGCAATTATCACGTCTGTCCATCACGCATATTAACTTTAAAACAGACTGTTTGTTTTTTACTTTTTTTATATTGATTCTAGAATTCATTACATAGGTCTAATCTTCATTTTTTTTATGTTTTGTAGGGACGCGGGATAGCAGCGACTGAATGAAAAGAGTGTTAGAGCAATACTTGAAATAACACATTTGTTTTCTTAATTTATACATTTGGGGTGCGTCTGTATGTGGTTGCGTCACCCATATTCGTGTACTTAATATAAGGGTTGCGTGGCTGCGTGATTACGTTCTCAGACATTCTTCGGGTATAAGTGGCTTCCATTCCCGGTGCGTCATATTACGAGTATGTGAGCTGAGACGCATCAGTGTTACAAGATACTTACCATCATGAGTTTCATCTTCATGCACATCATGGCCATCATCATCATCTTCTTCTTGCCGTCGTGGTCGCCGCCGTGGTCACCACCGCCCCCTCCTCCTTTGCGTTTCTTTCTACCGACGAACTCATCGACTAGAATTACAAACAAACGAACTTCAATACTCCAAAATTTCCTCCTTTTTTCGAATCAATTTTTTTTAATTTTATTAGTTTAGCAAACCGAGTAAGCATCCGATTGGAGCGTTCACGCTTAATTAATCATCCGCAGCAATTTGGATCCTAGGTGCGTTTTCACTCAAAATACTAACGGAAAGAAAATGAAAATGGATATAAATAGGAAAGGAACATTAGGCTTTTGGTAATTTCACACATGGAACGCAACACAACATCGGTACTATTGATCTGCATCGTTTATTCGTGAGATAAGACCACCCCTCTATTATCGCCATTCATACAGTATTTTTAAGTGAACATGGAGAGCCATTACCACTTTCACAAATATGATTGCCGGTTAAAAAACTATAAGACAATGCTGTTGAGAGAGGATATGTACCTATAATATCGTGATTATGATCATTAACTACGAAAAGTCAATTGTTGAACATCGGTCAAACGATTTCTATAGCAACCTGTTTAAAGCCACCAATAAGTATAATATTAATTAATAGTAACTGAATACTTACTACTGCGAGAAGTGGATACATCCCGTCCCAACGCGTTGAATTTTATAACGTGATTAGCAAAGAAATTGTCGATTGCTTTGTCTATCATAAAAGCTAGCTCGTCGGAGTTATTAGTTGCGTTGTTTTTGTCGCCATCGTCTATAACATCAGTGTTGTTTACTTTCACTGCAATAGAATAATTATTATAAATATATAAAATTCGCTCATTCTTTCATTTGATATTAAGAACATAATATTGATTGATTGATAATAATAATCACAAAAAAGAATCATAATTTAAAATATCAATCATGTGACTTAAACATGCATTCATATTTTACTAGATTTTAGTCAATGGTGTTGTATAATAATATTATTATATGAACATTTATTAATGTGTGTTTGGTGGCCTGTTGGCAAATGGACTAGACGCGGCCGTCAACATGCTCTTGGTGGTTGCTGGTTCAAATCTCAGGGCACACTTCTGACTTCTCAGTCATGTTTGTATTGATAGTCAATCATCTCTTATTTTATAGTGAAGGAATAAAACGCGAGGAATCATATCATAGCGATATAAGATTTTTTTTGGTATGTAAAGTCCACTATTGTGGGCACCACCACTAGGCCAGCTTGGTGGACTATATGGCCTCACCCCTCCCAATCGTACACTCCATTGTAGAGGAGGCTCGTGCCCTGCAGTGGGATCTATATGAGCTGCTAGTGTACAGTATATTAATATTATAGGATAACTTACCAAACTTCATATAATCACCAATAACAGAAACTTCACTAAGGTTGTTCAACTCTTTTAAATACAGCAAAGTTTTCCTCTGCAAGCATGTGTATGAGAGATGAAGAAAACATTCTGAATAGACACCATTGAAAACGTTATCTGGCTCAATATTATCTGAATCATTATTCTTATTTATCTTTAAAGAATTTACTAATACAATGTGCAGCAAAAGTACTGAATTCCTCCAATCCATTATTTGCATGTGGATTATGGAATTGAATGAAAAGCTAACCGTCGGGTTAAGATTATTTATTTTCTTCGCAATGTGGGTTTGTGGGTCGTATGGTTGTTTATGGTTTTGAAAATATTTAATTTTATCGTTGAGATGACTCGATAATGAACGGCTTGGCTGTGGTTCCTACATTGTAGAGCTGCTAAGTGGATTCTACTGAATCGTAAGGTTGTAAAGTGAAAAACAATTCTATTGCTTTTATTTAAGGTTTATTGTTGTTTTAATGTTAAGGGTTTCACAGTGAATACATATAAAAAAGTTGTAATAATGTTTGATTATTGAATATTTTTATGATAGTTTGCATAATTTCGAATTATAATGGATGTGCCTTTATTATCCAAATATTTTTCAGATATTTATATTCTCTTCTTGTTTTGAGAAATAAATTGCAATTGAAAAACCATTTTTAACAAGTATTCTTTGGTATCTATCCAGTTAGCGAATACCGTACATTATGGTGGAAAATATATGATATTGCATACATACATAATGTGACGCCTTTTTCCCACGTTTCCCCTTGTATGGTCCGTCCTACGATGTGATAGGTGAGGTGCTTATCACCATATCGGGCACAAATATCCGACTTCGGGCTGGTAATGAATAGAAAAATCCAGTATCACTTTGCCCGATCCGGGGTTCGAACCCAAGACTTCAGCTTTGCAAATCACACAGTAGTACAACTGCGCAACTAAGACAGTCTATAATATGAATTTACGCGAAATGGATATTTTTACGGTCAGATAACCTATTTGGATCGCACTGTACTTACGATCAATACATTGTAGTCACTACGTCGAGGTAGTATAAGAAAAAAACTTTTATCCAATGGACAAGTATACCGTCAGTTAAATTTATCAAAGCCACAAAACAAAATCAAATAGTGGAAATGAGAGAAAATGCACTTTTCACCGTGAGATAAATAAGAAAAGCACAATTTTCTTTTTCACTCATTGCTAATGGCTTAGTAAAAGTTAATCTTGGTTTATACAAAAATTGGGACACAATGAAACAACACCAAATGTTCAATATTTTTTAATTGGAAAATAACTTCCACGAGTAATTTTGATTACCAATAATTTATAACAAAAATATGTACATGCATTTATTGTCAAAGTAAATTTACTTAATTATAACCGACATTGTCATGAAGAATGTTTTAATGTAAATAACAGTAATTTTTGGTTTACAATAAATAAATATTCTTTTAAAAACAATAATATATCACAGCTATACATACTGCCTATTAATTCGTATTGAGATATATAAATAAGTGTATTTGTTAAACTAAATATTTTGTGCACTTAATATGCGGCAAATGTGTCAAAGAATACGGTGGGTGATTTTACAATAAATAAATTACGTAAATACATAAATGAACAAGAAGGAGAAACAAATAAACGATGGAAAAATATATCAGAGTTATCCAACATTTTACAATATAAATTAAATAAAAGATGCTACAAATAAATAACTTAACAACTAAACTTGCATATTCTAACACGTCAATAAATAACATCATAATAAATAAGTTAAATAAATTAGTTTATCAAAGGTAACAAGCCTGTTTCAGATATCATATTTTGTAGAAAATCATTGAACCATTATTCAATGTATTATTAGAGGAAATATCAAAAAGGCAATAAAAAGTTAATAAAAAAAGCGAGGATTTTTACGATTGATTTAACAGAAGAAAATATAAGAATGCTTATCACAGGCTGTTACGAATACTAAATCCTTTAACTAGTGGTGGTATCATAAGGCATATAACTATTGTATCCCAAATCGTACGCCCTTCTGTAACCCCCATGATGCCCATGTTCGTGCTCATGATGCTCTTCGTGGCTATGGGAGTGGTGGTGGGACACTTCAGGCTTGGTGATGATCTCGTACGTGGTTGACTTGTGGCCACCGCCTCCCTTGAGTCCCACCAGGGCTGAGAGGAGTAAGGACATCAGAGCAGTCATAAGAGCCTTTCCTGCTAGAAGGGCTAAGGCTCCCAATGCAGCTGCAGCCAGTGTTCCTGAAAACAAGATGCATCTTAGTGTAAGGCAAGTGAATAGAATGGAAAAAAAGAAGTTAATTTTAATTAAGTCATGTAAATTACTTTTGAAAATACATAGTGAAATTTAATGAATAATGTTACTTAGTTAGGAGGGACCGCAGATCTAAATTAGCTTTTTAATTGAGAATTTAGTTACGATGTATTTTTATTAAGCTATGGAAAAATGTAATATCTAGATTTACAATCTTGAGTTTAGGTTTTGGCAGTACGGTTATTCTGTACACCATGGTTGATGAAACAGCAAAATAAACATCTTTAGCTACATTGATTTCGGTCAACATAGCCCCCTCCAATGATTTCCCGCTGTGACTTATTGGGTGAAGGCTTCAATATACGTCTTGCTACTTTAATTATGTCCCCTTTTTAATTTTAGTCGTTGCATAACTAAATAAATTTCGATATATATTTCCCTAAAGAAGTAGATTGCATCCCAAGAGTAACCTTTACCAACCTTTCATCATCAAAGCAGCGGCTAGTAAAGCGCCGCCACCCCCTTTCCCACCGCCAAGTCCTCCCCCTCCACCAGACTTCCTTCCCACAGACTCCGTATCTCCTTTGGCCATTTCCATAGCTTCTTTCGTAGTCTGAGGGTCCAACAGCCTATACCTCAGAGAGTGGCCGTCTAAATAGTCCTGCAGACGATACAACAAGAACCTGTTTAACTTCTCCTCAGGTTTTCCTGGGTACTGTCTGGACAGCTCCGCAGCCATTTCCTCAGGACTCAGGCTTGCAGTCTGGTTCTCCTTTACTATACTAAGGCCTGGGATCAGAGGCAGCTCATCACGAGAACTCAGATGCTCAATGAACGACAGCACGTGGATCTTCAAGCACTTCGAGCTTAGCAAGCTGGTGCATTCTTTATGGAGAGGGCCTGATCTTCCTGTGCGTTCGGTGCTCGATATATTCTTAACTTCATCTCCAACGTCGTTGATTTCAGCTTCGTCGATAACTCCTTTTGATTCGTAAACACAACACAACACCACAGCAGCGAGGACCACGACATATTTGCTAATCATTTTATTGTTATCACTTCACCCCCTTTCAGTACTGGCACATTTCGTTCGAACAACTGCAGCGAACTGATATTTCCGATCTGGTTCCAACTAACTTTATACTGATAGAAAATGTAAAAAAAATATTATTAGAAAACTATTAAAAGAGCAAAACTGAATGATTTAGAGCGTTTATTGTTGGCGTGGAAGCATGGCGCTTTCGAAGTAATAAGACGAAAACAAGACTTGCTCGTTCACAATAGAAAAGTCGAAAGTGCTTCAGATCTCTGTAATAGTGATTGAATTATTTGTATTGGATAATTTTAGCACCTGTTAATGTCATGTAACACTACGTAAACAATTCAGAATCTTTTCAGTTTAAAAAGCATCTTGGGTAATCATTATTTGTTTGTAACCAATACTATTTTATAGTACAAGTGTTTTTTCTCTTTGTATTAAAGAAAAAGCGAGCGCTAAATATTCTTAAATTTTTCAAGCTAACACAATCTGAAATAAATCATATTTTTCGTTATGTTCATGAAAAAATAGGTAATAATTTTGCATGTGTACCATATTTAAATAAAAATTATTTGTTTTAATTTTTGAATCAAATATTTGTTACGATGCTAGGAATCATACTCGTCGAGTCGCACGACGCGACGTTTAAACAAACTGCGTCATGGAGGACATAAATATATTGTTGTTTATTTGTAGTATAATTACAAATAATTCGTGAACTATATGTGTTGTGGCACTATTTTATTATTTAATCGCAATGATTAGGAAATCATAACATGGGCACAAAACCATATTAAACGTTTCAGAAAAAACTTACCTTTACAAAATAAGATTTCGGATTGTAAGCGATACAAAAAAAAGTTTTTTCTTTGCCAGGCGTCTAGAATTTGGTCTGCTAAGCCGGATTAGATTAATATAGGAGAAGGAAAGTAAGTTATCGATGGTGCATTGCGTGGCTACAAAATAAAACAAACAGCAGTTTTCGTGACAGTCTTCATGGCACATTTTACTGAGAGTCGGCTTCGAATCGAGGCGTTGCGGGCTCAATCGCCATACCGAGACAAATGATTGTATACTCCACAAATACTTGACTGGGGTGTGACTAAAAAGTCACACGCAGTTTCTGTTAACCACGGTACTGAATTTAGTATTTTAATACGTTAGTTACGGTGTTAGGACTATGAATGACATTTTTCGTTGTATTCATTTACTTATAAAAACAGGCGCATAAAGTCCCCCACTGAAATGCGCTTTCTCCAAGGATCAATCTGCATCCAACGACCTTCTATAACCTTATATAGGTATATAATGTATTAAAGAATAATTATGACTGCGCCAGTAGTAATAAGCTTTAAAGTTTAATTATATAACTTCTGTATCAGCCCATATTCGGCCTATTGCAGAGCACCGGCTTACTCTACAATCAAGAGTTAGATTGACAGGGGTTAGGCCATACAGTCTACCACGCTGGCCTAGAGCGGGTTGGCGGGCTTTAAGTACCATATAAATTCATACAAATCGCTATGTTATGCAGGTTTCCTCGCGATGTTTCCTTTCACAGCTATAGTGCGGGGCGATTGACTATTAATATACACTTGACTCCGAAAAGTCAGAGGTGTGGCCTGGGATTTGAGCCCGCAACCTCCGTGAACATGTTGGCAGCCGTGTCTGGTCCGTTACCAACAGGTCACCACGCACGCATTACGAGTACATAACATAATAAGGAACAATTTTTACTGCGACAACAATAGGTATTTAATACAGTTGCAATACCAATAATAGTTGCAATACCACATAATCAGTACCAGAGCGCTGGTTTTCAACGAAAACACCACTTGAGGTACAGAGATGCCATTGTTTTAAATTAACTTTAAACCTTCTCGTATAGTAAGAGATAAGACTTACACTTATCTTATCGAGAGGCAAGTGTATCAATTCTATAGATGATTAAGTAATTGTAAGGAACGAACTCGCGCCTTTCGTCTCAAAACCATTTAGCCTACTGTGCTAAGCAAGCTGTGAAAACTGTTGTCAATCTTTTTTTTTTTTCACCAAAATTACAACATATATTTTGTACGATCGATAACATATTGAAGTTTTAATAACTTCTTTTCAATCTATCATGTAATGTTTATTTCGTATAGTTTAAAATAAAACTAAGTATTGACGCTTTCTCTTTCCGTTTGAGTATGAAAAATAAAAATCTACGCTGGGGTTTATCAATGGAGGTCTTTGTAGATTGAGTTTTACTACGCGTTGCTTTGTTATTACTGTTTTGAGGTGTGTATTTATAAATATCTTTATTAGAATTGATTTCTAGGCTCTACACATAATAACGGCCTTATTCATTGAGAGTTTTTAAACCTATTTTAGTTAACTAACGTTTTGTCCCTTTCATACGACTTTAGAATTCAGTTTGATCGAAGAAGACAAAATATTCGATAGCTAAAATAGATTTTAAATCTGTCCATGAATAAGACCGTAAGAGCTTATAAAGGGATTTTAATATATTTTTTCTCTGAATTTTCACGTTATCCAAAATGTTTCAGATACGATTTATCAATTGCTGGGATAATGTCTATAAATCAACGTAAATAACATATTATAATTACAAGCTTTGTCGTGATATTAACTTACAATAATTGTAAAAATAAAATGCCATAAATAATTTTTCATAATTTATTTTCTTTGGGTGCAAAAAGAATGAAATTATACATAACAAAATAATTATAATACACAACAATAATACACATCTCAATTAATATATAATCACAGCACAAAATACATTGGATACAAGTACAATATTTAATCATAAATATGCATAGTGATCAGAGGTATAAAATAATTAGTGAATATAATTACATATTACTATGTATGTATTTTATGTATAAACGATACAAATAAATAAATATTTATATACATACATAAAAATATCAAAATACACAATCAGACAAATCACATTAATAGTTTACGTATATTTATATAAATAATAATAAAATTTTATAAAATACTCAAAGTTTTAATAAATAAATATCGGAGTACATATATAAATACTGTACGACGTATACATAAATAAAAGTATCAGATATAAATAAGCTATTCCGAATAAATAACAATAAATAAATTCATCTAATAAACAAAATAAATATATAAACTGTATCAAAGTAAACAAATGAAATTATATTGAATAATATATTATCATGTGTCAACAGACTGTTCGATGTAACAGGGTAGGCACGGCAGAAAATATTTCTGTCCCATCATATATGATAATTGGACGATTTTACAATGATATTTTTATTATAATGAATGGCGAGACGAACATGCCATGGACAGCAGTGAAAGCAAACAACACCATGAATTACAAAGTAATGCTTGACATTCCAATGCGCTCGCCATCTTGAGACATACGATGTTAAGTCTCATTATGGCTAGTAGTTACTCTGGCTACAATGTCCTTCAAACCGGAACACAACAGTGCATTTACACTGCAGGTTGGCGGGAGAAATAGACATTGCAATAATTTGTATAAAGAATGCAATGCCATAGACATTATAAAAAGACTAGGAGATTAAACTCAAGACCCCACAGCTACCATACAAATGCTGCTAACATAAATAAATATAATATGAAGAATAAATAAATTAACGGTGTGACTTAACCTAAAAATAAATATATTTTATAAATATGAGCATTCAACGGTAAATCACAAGACAATAGTATCAGATTTGTACTTAAAATAAATTTTAAATACATGAAATTAAATGGCGAAGATTGGTTAGTATCATTTTCTGTTGCAGTTTGAAGTAAAATCATTTTAAAATACAATGTATCTAAAAATTAAATACAGAAAGTAAATGCAAAATGACTTTAAGGTAACAAGTCTTAACTAGTCAATAAATTACTATTTTTAAATAACATCTATTTATCTGTACGTACGCTGATTTACCAACATTGGAACCACGAAAGAGAAATAAGTTTAGCATGGTAATTAGTACATTGAATGATCAGAAATCGAGTATAAGGCTTCAAGATCGGCTTAAGATTTTGTTAGCCTATCAGATTCCCTTATACTTTGATGAACATAAATTTCTCTCAAGCATTACCTTTACTAACTACAATTCGCGCTTCCCTCATGTTGGTATGATCATATTTACATACATCGATTTTAACGCCTTTTTTCGTTCAAACTCCTTCCGTACCCTGAATGTCCATAGCCTCCGACATCTTCATGTGCTGTTGAGTGGGAATGAGAGTGGCTGTATATAGGCTTCGACACTATCTCGTAAGTGGTAGACTTCTGGCCTCCCGACAGCGACTTCAGCCCAACAATCGCCGAGAGAAGTAGTGACATCATAGCTGTCATGAGAGCTTTGCCAGCCAGCAACGCGAGGGCTCCTAGACCGACGGACATCAATGTTCCTGTGAAAGAAATATGAAGTCGTTAGCAAGGGCGAAGGAAAATGTCGTGAGTGATGTGCAACCAGGACAACCACATTTCGCCTTGTATGTTTCGTCCCACGATGTAATAGAGGGCGAGCGTATCGCCATTTCGGGCACAAATTCCTGACTCCGGGCTGATAATGAACAGAAAAATCCAATATCACAGCCTGACAAGGGATTCGAATCCGAGACCATAGCATTGTAATCATACCGTAGTACAACTACGCTATCGAGGTAGACTTGTATGTTATATCAGCCGACCCGCATTAGGCAAGTGTAGTGGAAAATTGTTTAGATCCTCTCCCTCGAAGTTTTGGTTGTAGAGGAGCCCTGTGATTAGCGATCTACTGTTATGGACCGAAAAAGTATACATCAGATAATTATTGGGAATAAAAACAGTCCTGTTATTAGTTCTGATAAGTCAAGCTGGGGTATTTCCTGCTCCGCTCTATAAGGCATTTAAATAAATTAATTCATCCAACAATTACACTTAGGTAAAAGTCTGCATGAAAGTGGTAGAGCCATGCTGTTGTCAGCCATGACTCAGCATGAATAGGCAGGTTCGTTTGGGATGGTACCACTGTCTTGTAAGACATCTCCTATAGGAGATCGATGTGAAGCTACAGCTTTGCTGTTGCATTTCGTTCGGTGAATGAGACTGCCGGATGCCCAATCCTTTTCCCATCTTCTTCCCATCGTTGATCCAAGCGTTGCCGGCAACACATTCATGATCCAAGCATTGTGGATATTCATGGGTGGCAGTGATCACGTACCATCTGCTTGCTCGTTTGTCGGAGCTATGCTATAAAAAAAGTCTTTTGACATAGGTATTAGAAATTAGTGACATTTTGGTCACAAAACACCGAGTTATGAGGCGAATAGTTTGATTGTAAAAATAAACATCGTTGAATAATATGAATGGTATATTATACAATCTGACAAGTTAATTATCAAAGTACAGAACATGCAGTCATGGTAGATAATGAGCAAAAAATTACGATAATGGACCGTTCGATCTATTTTGTGACAGAAAATTGGCTTTAATATTAAAGTATAACAAGGATTTTATAAGTGAGAATGACGAGCCGAGCAGGTTATTCGCCTGATGATATAAGCTTCCAGATTGTCAATAGAGAGAGATAAGGTTGTTAGTGTTCAGTAATCGCTAACTACAAAGCTCTTTATTTCATTGTAGCTTTTGATTTTAAGGAAAGAGCTTTTTTGAAAGAGTGCGTCTATTGTACCACGGAGATATGTTTCTAGTCGGCTCTGCAAATTAAGCTATTGGTTCAAATTCGACATCGATACGGTTTCCCCGTCTAGGTATTGTTGGACTGAAAATATATTGAATAGAAATGTATCACCGATATTATAAGATTGGGACAATTTGTGACTATTGGGTGTAAATATTATATTTTATGGTCGCAATATGAGGCAAAGTCATCTATGGATGATTGAATAATGTGTTTCGATAATTTATTTCTCACTCATTGGGATTTTATGAACTTCGTACATGCAGATGGCGCATATTGGAATAAGCATATTTCAAATGTTTTAAAATTCTATCGGGCTACTTGCAGCAAATTCTATGGTATGTAATAGTCGCTTATTCAGAATCAATCAATGAGGTGGACAATAACCTTAATCATCTTATTGGAACACTCAAGTACAGAGGAAACCCCTACTCATTAGATAGTTACGGGCTGGAACCCATGTATCGTATCTGTCCTCAACGCTTTCGTTGTCGATATACTTTCAAAATTAAGGTTTTAATAGGCATGATTTTTATCTGCTCTACGCTAACTTAATACATTATTTGTTGATATTAAAATATTAGAAATTTCAAGTCAAAATGTCTGGATAACTATTATCATTACTAAATGGCAACAATTCAAATAAAAATCGGTGTGATCGCATGTGAAATAAAATTTACCCCGAACGATCGATCTCTATGGTGTGTTTGAGTCATGGTCCCAGAGCACTTTGTATTACAAACATGCGCCTACTAAACTACTGGCTCAGTATTTTATGTGAAAACATATAATTGTGATGAGTAAAAGTAAAAAGTTGTAGGTCTGTCGGAGTGCTATTTCGTCCTATTATTTCTACGCTCCGATAAGTTCGTCTCACCGCAGTATCTACAGAATGTTTGTTGTTATTCTTTGACAATTTGAAAAATGAAAACCCACGTAATTCTTTATTTATAATTTAAATTACGAATACGTAAATGATTGGTTACGGTGGTGTTTTACTATTTTAATTTTGTTGTTTATTATTAGGACAAGGATAAATAATATTTCCGGTTCAGACCGATACAAACTTAACTTATTTTAGTAGTTTTTTTGACTGTTTTTTATTTAATTTTTAAATGCAACCAATGTATGCACGTATTGTACTTTTTTAATACGTTTAATAATATAACTCGACTAAAATTAAAAAATATTAGATTATGTTGCAACAGGAAAGTGAAAGACTATTAGTAGCACTTATTAGAATTTGACATACCTTTCATCAACAAACCGGCTGCCAACAATCCTCCCATACCGCCCTTCTTTCCTCCCCCTAGCCCGCCTTTACCCCTCGCCTCGCCCACTAACGCCCTGGCCTCCTCAGCAGCGCCATCGTCAATCAGCCTCAACTTCACAGTATGACTGTCCAAGTAGCTTCCAAGAGAGAACAGAAGGTATTTGTCCAGTCGCTCCTCAGGCCTTGACGGCAAGGCTCGCGCTAGCTCAGCTGCAAACTCTTCAGACCTACTCCGATTCACCTTATTCTGCTCCTTAACAATGCTCACTCCAGGAAGCAGTTGCAACTCCTCTTTCCCATTCAGTTTCTCGATCATCGATATAGCTTCAATCTTCAAGCAAGTTGGACTGAAAATCCCGCCAGAACAGTCCTTCCCCATCGATCTTCCTGATTCCATCGGCGTATCAATATTGTTTGAAGTAACATCCCTGATTTCAGGGTTTGGCAACGCCGCGGCCACAAACAAAAACGCAAAAGCTGCCACACGATACATAGCTGCGCACGTCTGTTTCTTATGAAGTTTTGATACAGTTTGATAAAACAATTGCTCCATGCAATTTATATATGTCTCACACAGTTGGATTATTAGTACTGGGCACTTTTATATCCATTATTTTCATAGAAGGCTGGTTGTGGGCGAGGTTGAGCGATTTTCAATCGTATGTAAGGTAATTAGGAGGCGTTTTGCATTGTTTTGATATGCGTGTAAAGTTTCCAGATTACAACTTGCACTCATTGATAAAAAGGAGATGGATAGAAACGTACAGTCATTTTATGAGTTTTTAATTTATCGATAATGACGCTGTATGTAATTTTCTTCGGAGACTCTCGTAGATTGTATGAATGAAATTGGATTTTACTATTCTTGCGTTGATAACAGAGGAAAGTTTTTCTATTATTAGCTTTCATTGTAGTATTTGTGTGTGTTTGTTTTAAATAAGAGTATGTACCAGTACATAAATTAAAGGTAAGCATTTTGAGCATATTTTGACCTAATTAATTAGTAAAAGGCAAAGTTAATAATATAATATGACAGGTACATCTTATACTAATTGTATTTTTTGGCTTGCTTTACTTCGTAAAATATTCGCACGTAGTGAATTTCTTATCTTATATTAAAATATTTTGACAAGTGAGTAAACAATTGTGACTACTTTGCCGTAAGTATTTTTGGCATTAACATATTTTCACAATTCTAATTTTAATTATTACGCGAATGTCAGTAACAATAACAGAAAACTTATAGGTTTCATACAAAATAAAGATTCCAAGTGAATTAAAAGAAATAATTGTTAACCCCTCTATGTGCAATTATTATAACATATTAATACTTGGCATAAAAATTCAATAACTTCCTAAGTGTAAAGAGTTAATGAATCAAGAACGAATTTCAAACACAGTGGGATATTTATATTTCTATATATAATTAGATAGGTATGTCTTGTGTCAGGAGCGAGTCCATAGTGTCATCTTTTAGAACTAGTTTCTCAGCTACTCATCACTATCATCACCTTCAGCCATAATTCTACTTGAACTGAACATAAGTTTAAGAGAAGCAATTCCACAGTGGTCTGTTAAAAACGCCCTGAGGTCATTAACTTCTTCCAACCTTCCAATCTTCAAAAATTTCTTCGACTTATCATAAAAAAACATGAAAATATAAGCTCTTATAGAACATAGATAATCCAGCTCATATATGTCCCACTGCAACACGAGCCTCCTCTACAATTTGATGTAGTTATTTTTATAGCTCATCACGCTTGCATAGTCCGGATTGAATACTTTTGTGGGTACATGATGTTTATTTAGTTCATTCAATCGTCTAATCAATATAATAGCAACATATTTCACGTATATGAAGTAAAATATTATATCCTCTTGGGTTTCATTTACTTGTCAGGGTTCTGTCATGGTTTTACGATTTATGTTAAATGGATGTCCTCTATACATATATGTATAGGCTAGTATTTTATCAATCAAAAAGACAAGATGGTAAATAAAGGTACAATCATTGTTCCGATCAGAGTTACATACTAGTCACTACTTTATATTTGATGATGGAAACGTTGCTTCGATAAATTGTATCAAAAACAACTAATACTTTGAAATATCTATAATCGTTACAAGCCTTTCAGATGAATCATAACATGAAACACGATAACGTAACGTCTAGTCAAAAAGAAATTCATGACTTGCATTTCGATATCTTAGTTTTACAAAATGTACAAAAAAATAGTAAAATATTAAAAACGAAACGAGTGGCACGCTCGTGTGCTTTTGTTACCGTAAACGAATGCTCAATTAACAAAATTGAGATTTAATCTTACCTACAATGTTCGTTCTCCAGCCGGTACAAAGTATTACAAGAGATAATTTTTAATTGTGAATCACGAATGTATAGAAATTGATAGAAAGGCTGGTTGGAAAAAGAAGATTAGTTTATGTAAGGTGCTTTATGATTGATAGGGATGATCCAAACGTTGTGTATGTTCATAGGTGCCAGTGATCACTTACCATCAGGTCACCTGTTTGCTCGTTTGCCGGACCTAATGTATACAAAAAGTGCCGTAGCCAACTGGTAATCCTAAAATGGATTGGGGGATTTTACATACATTATATAATTTTTTCATGAATGCATGTAACGTCGTGATGTTTTGCTTTTCCATTTAAGTGAGCATTACTTAACAACTGGTATGAAAAGTCAGTGTTGTATGCTTTGAGCAAGAGATTGGCTCAAACCGTTGGTTCGTTCCCAAATAAGTTATTCCAATTGTTTTTTTTAATAATTATAATTCGAAATGTTAGAGGGCTATTGCATAAAGATTGCTTTTTTCGAAATTGTTGGTATCTTTGACAGCAATGCCACTACTTGTTAAATTAGAAATTTAATATATCTTATTCTAGACTTAAATAACGCATTTCATTGAATTTAATTCATTTAGCAAAAATTTATTCTTCATCTGCCATTCCAGTATTATCAATAAATCGATTTCTTATAAACAGTCTAGTACTAAATTCAATAATTACTAGGTTCTAGATCGATAGTTTATAGCTTCTTAGTTTACCCATTACTCACTTCACATTATTTGCCTAGACATACTTAGTGGTGGTAATCGGTTTTTTGCCATCATCGAAGAGAGTATCAGTTTTTACGTGCCTGTGATATAAGCTTCAAAGAATTTAATTTACTGAGCGGGGTCCCATAGTATCAATATGATAAAATCATCCAAAGTTTTTAGTTATTCATGCTATAGCAGATATAATTTTATTCTTGATGAAACAAGAAAATATGTTACAAATAAGAATGGAAGCGAGATTAGAACATTCAAAATCGAAAATGTTAATACTCAGCACTTAGTTCTATATAAATAAATACACTCAACAGTCACATACATAGTCATGACTCCACACTAAGATCCAGTCTTGTGTCGTGGATATCAGGAGCTACGAGAGACTTTTCGGTGTCACGACACCCACACCCGAAGCAAATATTTGTGGTTCACACAAACATTTGTCTGGGTCCGGGTTAGAACTCGCGGCCTTACGTTTCACAGCCAGCGTCTAACCAACTGCGCCACGGAGGCTGTCGATGTATAATTAAGAAGTTGATAAATGATCGAGTGATGAAGGCTGCTCAATACCGGGATACTTGACGCTTACTTGGGGAGGCCTACATCCAGCAGTAGACAGCGACAAGCTGAGTATATAAGGCGATAAATGTTGCAAATTTCTTACACACGGAACAAATATTATGGTACTTAAGAATAAATATTTTTAATTAATTAATAATAAGAGTTATATCAATAAATTGGATTATGTTGTCAGTATCAAAAAAGTTAATGATAGTGATCGTGATCTTAAACTCATCAATTTGTTTGACGTTCTTGAGTTCCATATCGGTGATCTTTTGTTCAGTAGGTATAAAAATTTGTTTTGAATTACCTATTGAAATGAAATACTTATATTGGCGTCTCTTCAAATATATGCGTTATAAATGTAACTTAGTGAATGGTACATACCTTTCATCATCATAGCCATAGCCATAAGTCCGCCCATGCCGCCTTTCTTTCCTCCCATTCCCATGCCCATCTTGTCTGCCCTTCCTTCACTGACCAGGCTTCTTGCTTCCTCAACAGCAGACACATCAGCAAGCTTCAGTTTCACTGAGTGAGTGTCCAGGAATGTTCCCACGTTGTACAGCAGGAATTTGTCCAATCGTTCGTCAGGCTCCGATGAAAGGGACCTAGCTAGGTCTGCAGCAACAGCTTCAAATTTCGGATTCTCTTCACCATCCTTAACAAGGCTTATTCCAGGAATCAAGGCAAGTTCTTCCTTAGTGTTCAGCTTCTCTATCAAGGATATAGCTCCAATTTTAAGGCAGGTTGGGTTCAAAATTCCGTTAGCACACTCTTTTTTCAAAGCACGAATTTTGTCTGTCTTAGCTTCGCCGTTTTCAGGATTTGGCAATGCCACCACACAACCAACAGCAACAAGTACTATGGTAACTTTGAACATCTTGCTGGGCACACACGTCTGTACTGGTCAGTTCACGTTTGCACTGTGTTCTTCTATTATGTTGTCATCCTTTTATATTTCGTATTTTGTGGTCAAACGATTGCTCCTGCTTAGGTGTGCTCTGGTCTTCAACTCGGATTTTACCAACTTATATTTGCTACTGTCAAAAGTATGACTGGCAGTTTTATGCTTTATCTCCAAACAAATACGTTTCATTTTCACCTGATGCTTGTGATTGTGTATTTTTGGAAGCGCAATACAAATGTTGGTCTATTACATTCATCTTCATAGGGTCGTTAGCGAAATGAGTGCGATAGTAAAGATTTTCGTTGCGATTACCTCTCTAAAGTAAAGTGATTACGATTCGATTTCGATTGCACTCTTACTGGCTATTTCTTTCACATTACTTCTTTTATTTTGGCTGATGCTCTTCTCGAGAGTGTATAAGCAGATACTCGTACATATATAATTTTCATGCGTACCTTTTTGTGATTTAAGCGATTTTAATATAACTAAATTGAAAGTAGGTATAGGTTGGAAATATTTTTGGTCAAATATTTTTTATATTTGCCGTAAAACTGACTTTTTCATGAAAGTATTTTCTATCTGAAAACAATTTTACTGAAGCCTATACCTACTCTCGCATTATATAATCAACCGCCATCGATAAAAACATTCCAAAACAGACTGCACATTACCACTACAACCGATTCAGACAAAACGTCCAAAAAAAGTTATACAATTAATTCTGTTCACAATAAATACTAGATAAGTTACCGTTACATAGAGTAATTCATTGAACAATTGGCAGCTTGGCATATAAACCGTGAGATTAAGTGTTCAATTACAAACCTGGCACTGCAATCTGTGTATGTTAAGCAGCTTGAAAAGTCTCATATAAAATATTAGTCTCATGTGAGTTCCTCAGGACTGCTATATGGGCCGATATACCGATAGGTTTATCTGCTCCACATTATATTTTGAGACAGATATACATTAATAGAAACAGAAACATTGGTTAGAAGAAGGTAGCACATCTGCCTACCCGTTATGCACCGCGTATTCGTGTACAGTCGCCGAGGCCAAAAGCGGCTAGGAATACATACATCATTATCTTTTGTATACAGCTGGCCCTGAACCAATTGAACTAGAGAGGCTGAAAGCTCATAAATTAGACAAGAGCACTAGTGTCAAAATTAACCTATATTGATTCTTGCCAATAATTTCTTGTATTTTAGACCTAACGTTGAGTTTTTGTGAACCGTAAATATATTTTTATATTTAGATTTTTACCAATAAGTTCGCTATCACTTCACTTTTATATAGATACTGTCGGATTAAAGCTGCGTTGTACGCCAGACTGGCGATAACTGGGAATGCTTGTATTACTCTCGTTGTGTCTAAATAAAAATATCCAATTTCAGTAATTTTCAATCTATTTTAAATTATACAACACTTCCTTCCTCGTTTTGGAAAGGGCCAAAGTTGTGAAGAAGCAACGCGAACTGTCTTTAGTTTTATTTTCCTTTCTTTTTTTGTGACGCAATTACTCCTTCTTGCACAATTGCTTCACTTAGCGTAGTTGTGGAGGAGATGACGTTATTTCTATTATTTACCTACTTCAATATTTCCTAAAGCCGTAGAACTGTCTCTCACATTCCAGTTGCCAATCATCAAAACACAGAGAAATTAAAAAGCGGAATGAAGAACTACAATAGTAATTTTCTACCACAATTACCAGCATACAATTATGGAGGGACATCAAAATTGTCGCCAACGGTATTCGGGCATGGGTCTTGATGTGTGTCTAATAGTCGGTTGTCGGGTATCAAGATACTCTTGGACCGTGAATTTTTGCCGACGCGTTTGGACTGCAGTCGATGTAAGGAGTTTGATTTAGGTACTGTTTTAATGCTCGTGTTGTTTTATAATACCCACAAGTGCTATATCAACAGAGCTACGTAAATAAAACGAAGAAAATTATTGTATTTGAAATCATAGTAGATGTTAACTAACTGAAGAAATTACTGAGGCATTGTGTATTTTCTCTGTTATTTTTGCAACTCTGTAACAAATTGATTGTAAAAAGTAGCGACACGATTTAGACACCCTTGTAAATAAATTATGCGTGATTAAGAAAAAATACCATAGATAAACATACTTTCTTTACATTTGTATTGTATTGTATTGTATCAGCCCATATTCGACCCACTGCAGGGCACGGGCCTCCTCTACAATCGAGAGTACGATTGAGAGTGGTTAGGCCATATAGTCCACCACGCTGGCCTAGTGCGGGTTGGCGGACTTACATACCGTAGAAATTCTTTTAAAATCGCTACGGTATGCAGGTTTCCTCACGATGTTTTCCTTCACCGTTAAAGTGCGTGGTGATTGATTATCAATACACACATAACTCCGAAAAGTCAGAGGTGTGCCCTGGGATTTGAACCCGCGACTACCGTGAACATGTAGGCAGCCGAGTCTGGTCCGATACCACGAGGCCACCACGCACTACATTATCAGTTATTTATTAGTGACTATCTTAGAAGAAGTTATATGACCCACCTGACGTTATAAAAACGTCAGGGACACAGGAAAGCTGAAAACCCCAAAAAATACTTAACAGTATCAAAAGCGAACTCATTAACAGAACTGCGGGAGAGAAAATACGTAGTAAGCAGCCATCTTACTATTCACAAAACACTGTTCCTTTCAATACAGAATTGAAAAACATATCGAAACAAGACTCTGGTGTTTATAGTTTTTTGTCATAGAAACTTGCATGACGCGCGTGATGACTTTCAAATTAGGTGTTGCGGTTAATATCTACCTAGTCTAGACTCATTGCAGACTTCATTGAGACAGGTTGGTTTTGGATTTTTGTTTGAGTCATCGTTACGTTAATACGTTTTTGTATTTTGTATCTACGAGTACTAATAATGTAATTATTTTATTACAATTTTTAAAATATTATGCTTTAGTATCGCAGACTATGCTCAGTAATGCATATACTGCAACGACTTTTGGTAGATCTGCCAGGTCTGTCGTTTGTGTGGCTTTTTTATCACGAGGTTTGATAATCCACATTAAGGGCAGTAGATGTAAAGTATAGGTTTACTGGTGTCCTCCATCGACAGTGTCTCCGGGATTTACGTCATAGCGCGTGGTTCGTGGTCACGTGAACGATTACATTGATTGGTTGTCTGGAAGAGATCGCCTCAAGCGATAATATCACCATTTTACTCTTTTCTATTTTGTTGTATTTTGTTTACATTGATTTTTTTATCATTGGTGTATAATAATTTAAATAAATTTAAAGAAATAAATAATATTACATTTACAAATGATGCATTACAAATGAAAAAGTCAATGGTGTTGATATAGGAGATGACGAAGGGACTCATGTCGCAGAAGGAGAGCGCTGAGCGGGATCGGGAGCAGACCGATCCCGCTCGTCGCCACAGGAGACGTAGGAGGCGCCGGGACAACAACTAACCCGGCGCCGCAGAGGCCACGCGGGGCCGCCGTCCCTACCTTGGCGGCCCCCGAGACGTGACGCTACACGCGTCATTCGCCGCGTCGCTAAAGCGGCGGTGCACAAAGAGGCGGTCCTGGCGCGTCCGTTCATCGGTATCCCGGGGCCGTCTCTCAAGTGCACCGATGGTGGCCGACGCGGGGTTTTTAGTCGGTATTTCGGCGCGTAGCTTATGGTAGGGACCCAACCCAGCGGCCGCCCGTCCACATCCACGGGCGGCACAACATCTCGCTGGGCTTGGAAGGCGCCGGTGAGTCCGACACACCCTCGCCCCTTCGGGGGTGGGATGGTCCGTAAAGGGATTTTCCCCGCGAGAAAAAAAAAAAAAAGAAAAAAAAAAAATGAGATGACGAAGGGATGTACTTTAAAAATTGAATCACACATTAATTTAAAATAAACAAATTTATTTCTAATTACGATCCTAAATAGCTGAAATAAATTAATGTTTTTGAAAGAGTTTTAAAGTTGTCTATTATATCAGTTCATAATCGTTGACTTCTAAACACGGGACTCCGCTATAACCAAGAATGTTATTGATAGGGCTTTGTCTAACATCAAAGTTAATCTAATAGTTTATGAATATGCAGTGTATTCAACAAAAAGCGAAACGTGGGTGTCGTGGTAGCACCTCTGCCTACCCCTTCTGGGAAAAAAGGCGTGAGTTTATGTATTTATTCAATACAAACATTAAATTGTTGTGATATAATCATTTTACAGCCGTGAAGATAACCGCGGGTTTAAATGATTATGCTAATTTTATTTTATATGCTGTTAAATATTTTATTACCGCGGTATGTTTAACACGTCGTAATGGACATAACATTAAAATAATTTTGTTGTTTGTAATGTGAAGAAACTATCTAGTGGGTAACGTTACGATTTGTTAATTTATGTTTTATATCTGTTTTATGGCAAATAATTTAAATTAAATTACATTTACAGTATTTGAATTGTTCGTAGATTGGGTTGTAGAAATTTGTATGTTATAGTAAGACAATGTTGGTCCGAACTTTTTTTTTGTATTGCATAGATTCGGCAAACGAGCAAACAGGTCACCCGATGGTAAGTGATCACCGCCGCCCATGAACATCCATAACGCTGGATCATGGATGTGCTGCCAGCCCAATTGGGCGGGGAGCGGGAAGGAAAGAGGATGGAAAGAGGAAAGGGGTATTGGGCGTCATCAAATGAATGCAAAATAATTATAATATTCAATAGCTAACCATTAAATTTGATGACTCTATTAAATCAATCATATATTCGTAAATGTAAGTAATCATGGCATAGACGATATTAAATAGTGCAGAATCTCTTATAAAAGTGTTGTTAGTTTCCAAATTTATTTAGGGAGTGTAGACACAGGATGAAGGTCGCGTCCAAGGCGTCATGGAGGCCTATGTTGAGCTGGAGACTTCCAGTGGTAGAAGTAGATTGTTGTTTACTTTTCACAATCGGCGGTTGCCAAGTAATAAAAGTGAATGAGTGTGGTCAGACTTAAAATAACTTAACCGCAGCAACGGAAACACTCCTAAAAACACTTTTTCTTTAAACAAAATGTACATTGTATTTTTCATCTACTTGATAAGCTAGTGATTGTTTTCGTGGCGCGGTTGGTTAAGAAAAAAATATTATAAAATGAAAAACTGTACATTCGATCGATAATAGTTACAATTGTAAATTATGTAGAGTAAACGTATTAACCATTAATGTATTATTTGTTTCAGGTGATCCAGATGTTTTGGTGTGATCAAGAAATCGAACTAACTCGTATAAATACATAAAAAACTAGACACCATGGCAGCATGAACAGATGTTCACTGGGCATTAAGAGGCTTATCATAAGGTGTCGAGATGATCCAAGCAGTACACTGGTTAATAGCGATACATTATAAGTGAAATTAATCTTGATTAAACGCTTCATGGTTTGATGCCTACCATCAGGCTAGCGTCTTATGTGTCTCGTCATCCCCGCTAGTAATACAAATGAATATGGACAAGTTTTACGCAGTTCACAATTTTTTTTTGAGTTAATTGTGTCACACTGTTGTTCAAAGGCGTCCTTTTTTATTCTTCCATTTGACCGTGTGCTCGACGAGCTCTTGCAATTTTGGCTCGAACGCATCCAACTCGTTTAGATGTCACAAATGATAAACAAACTAATTATTGTAGTTACTTTTCTTCGCGAGTATGCATGTGGTTACACATACGTATATATATACATATATACACTGAATTATTTTAAGTTGTTCATTTTTATGTGGAGTGTTTTGATAGTAACATAATAATGCGAAGTTTCATATAAATGTCTTATTCCTATGTATAAAATGTACTGTAAGGTGTATCAGCCCATATAGTCCCACAGTAAGCCACAAGCCTTCTCTATAATCGTGAGTACGATTAAGAGCGGTTAGGCTATATAGTCCACCACGCTGGCCTAGTGCGGGTTGGCGGACTTTACGTACCATAAAAATTCTTACAAATCGCTATGGTATGCAGGTTTCCTTCACCGAAATAGTGATTGACTCTCTCCACACACATGACTCCAAAAAGTCAAATGTGTGCCCTGGGATTAGAATCCACGACTACCGTGAACATGTTGGGAGCCGCGTCTGGTCCGTATCAACAGGCCACCGCGCACTTCAAATTCATTATGTACAAAATACTTTTCTTACAGCACGTATAAAAATCATTTTACACGTTTGCTTCACGTGTGCACTAATATGCAATTATTTCAGATTCACAGTGAAAGAGATCGTGATTGTGCATTTTCTAACGTTTTCGTCGAGTTCAATCTCAGTTTAAAAAAGAAAAAAAAACAGCACTCTCTAGCGGTTTATAATGACTACAACTGCCTTTTTACTTTTTGTTTGGTAAAGCCTTTATTAGTACCGTGGTCATATCGAGAGATGGCGGTAATATCGCTCATGTACATGTTTATAATATAAGAGCGATAGATGGCGGTAGTAGTACAGTAAGATTTGTATCATATTGAGTAGATTTTACTTTATGAAAGTTAATTGTTGTGAACAGAAAGCTTTTTAATATTGTAAAAACCTGATACGTTGTATTCATTAAAATATGTTTCAATATATTAATAGTTATTTATTATAAAGACAGTGTGAAGTGAAAATTATTGAAGAAGATACTTTTACTATTGTAATCTGTTTTGGATAAATAATTATATGTTTATAACAGTATAGAAATTCGTTATATCTTAATGCCAATAAGTAAAAAAAAATATACACACCATCATTGAAAATGTTATAATTTTGAATAAACGTGTATCTTTTAGCCAATTTGAAATATTTTCCCTGTAAAAACAAATACATACTTTATCACATACATAAACATAAAATAATGTTTTTATTTTGTGATAAATATTATTATGAGACTGCCTCGGTGGCGTAGTGGTACTACGGTATGATTGCAAAGCTGAGGTCTCGGGTTCAAATCCCGGGTCGGGCAAAGTGATATTGGATTTTTCTATTCATTATTAGCCCGGAGTCAGGAATTTGTGCCCGATATGGCGATAGGCTCGCCCCCTATCACATCGTGGGACGGAATATACAAGGCGAAACGTGGGTGTTCTAGTAGCACCTCTGCCTACCCCTTCTGGGAAAAAGGCGTGTGGTTATGTATGTATGTATGTATAATGAAAGAATATAAATAGAGTAATATTACTATACCAAACAGCAAGTTTCTGAGTTGTACTGAAGCTAATTGATTTTATTTCTTAATCTTAATCATAGGAATACATAATACATAGCTATTATGTATCTGTGTCGACCCATATATTTCCCACTGCAGGGCACGGGTTTCCTCTATAATCGAGTGTACGATTGAGAGGGGTTAGGCCATGTAGTCCAAAGGTATATAATACATAGTTATTAGACATAATGAATAAGCGATTAATTCTATGTACATATTGTAATATAAGACTTGATTTAATTGTCTGTTAATAAATACTCTCTCTCGATCTCTGTTCTCTGTGCTTTTCCCTCTCTTTTTTTCTATGTACTTTATCTTATATATAAGTGTTATAATGGAAAGAGAAAATCATGTCCATCGCGGGATACGTAATGATCATATCATATCACGTCTCTAATAAAAAGAAACTTGAAACTCCGATAATTAGACCGAAGCTATTATCTAAGCTTCGTCTTGAAAGTTGTCAATCATTGCATAACACACTGAAAGAGTATTTTGAACGATGTGTTACTTAAAATATTAATCCCAAACGAAAATCAACCTTAATACGTACGAGTAAAGCTGAATTTTCATTGGCTTTTGAAAATGTAGGTACAAGAAAAAATGAAAGTCGGTGAAAGTTAGCACCTGCGTGTGTTACGTAAGGCTTTATGGTGTTTATTGAGTTACTAGCTTCGTGACCCGGCTTCATTTACATTTAACGACGCAGTATTAGTTTTCTATTTGCTCTATAAGATATTTTTGTATATGTCTTCATTCAGATTTAGATGAGCATGGAAAACTATTAGAAATATGTGTGTGTGTTGTTTAGTTGAGTAATAATGTTTTATTTCGTCAATTTTGGAGAAGAAAAATATCTCTGAGAATGCATAATTGTGCGAGCGCGTTGATGTCTTTTGTATACAATTAGGAAAATAAAATATTAAACCTATTTTATTATCGTACTTTTATTTTCTTTTTCATTTTTCATTAAAAGCATTTTTATTACATTTTACGCCTAATCAAATTAATTTTCCACGCACAATGGTCATCAAAATTACGACTCTGCTATTCGAGGTATATGATTTAACCAGAGTCTACATTCCTGTACAAGCCAGTATATCATCACGCTACCGTTTCTAACTGTACAGACGTGCCACAATGCTCGCGGAGCGTGCCAGACGCGAGTCCATCAGAAATCCGTGCCAGTGGGCGCTACATTCCATCGCGCATCCCAAATACATAAATACATACGTTTAATAAACGCAACGGGATGGAAAATCAGGCCGTCATTACTGGCGGTTTTGGAAATTATATGTTTGCCATTTTTTGTATCTTTATACTGGCGCTATATAGAGTAAGAGATAGAGAGAGTTATAGAGCAACTTAATGAAGAAGGTAATGTAATGACATTACCTTATTATAAGCTCAGCATGGTCTGGGTGGCGTGAAAAATGAATATGTACTTATATATGTGTATTATAGAAAAGAAGGAAAGGATTCCATATTCCGTGTTAGTCGTATGCTATAAATCTTGTAAAGTCCTTTGACAATTATACGTTGGTTTATTGTATTATTGAATAGGAATACCATATATTAGGCAGGACTCAATTTGTTAAGTACCTGCAAAAAACTAAATTAGAAACTCCAACATCAATATAAATATTTCTAACTTTGAACATGATGATCTTTAGGGAAAACTTTCATCGCATTTTAAAATAATTTCAATATCAGTTATACGTATCTATCGACGAATTTTTACTTTTCGTATTTTTACCAATAATTCCATATCAGTAATTAATATCAAAACAGTAAAATAATGTGCTTTAATAATTCACATTTTTATGTTGAGTTACAAATGAGAAAATATTTAAAAATGCTTGCTTTCATATATCAGTTTTATTTCGAAAGAAAAATACATACTCAATGTATTAATTGCACATGTATTTTCTATGTATCATAGCTGTATTATCTTTCGAGTGAGTAGAAAACGTTTGTTGTTGTTTATAATGGACACTTTCACTGGTAGATGTCTGACAGCTTTGGCTACTTTAGTTTCTATGTTATGTATTCATGATGCCACTCTACTCGATGAATCCGAATACGGATCTTCGCATTCAGAGGATATATTTTATACTAGCAGGGTAAAGTAAAATTATACACTTGATGATAAGTACAGTAGGTTATACGGACTATAACGGTGAAGAAAGCATTGTGAGGAAACTTGCATACCATAGCGATTTGTGAAAAAATCTACGCTATGTAAAGTCCGCCAATGTGCATTAGACGAGCGTTGTGGACTATATGGCCTAACCCCTCTGAATCGTACTCTCGATTGAGGAGGAGACTCGTGCCCTGCAGTGGGACGTATATGGATCTCTACCAGGACTGGATACTCTTATCCATCGACACGAGATGGGTGTATCTAGCCGCTGGACTAAATCCTGTTGTACACTACACTCTTGTACTCCGATACATACAGGTCGAAACCGAAAGGCAACTTATATGGGCCAATGTGACGGGTCCTCAACTGCTAAGTAAGGTGGTGGCTATATGGGTGGATATGAATGTCCTGCTTCCACTAGGAATAAATAAATAATTTAAGGCTTCCACGTGGCCTCATATACTGTGATACATTGAAAAGTGTCTTATGTCGAAGGTATTAGAATTTATAGAAGTTCTCTAGCTTTGTTGTACTATATAAAAAAGCAAACAAATATTACTGTACTATATCAGTCCTTAATTCCCCACTGCTGAGCAAGGAACTTCTCTACAACCGAGCTGTATTGACAGGTCTTAACTAAAAATATGTACAAACGTATGTGTTTAACGTGGATATTTAAGTTATGCTTTAAGATGAATTGATTTTAATATATTAGACTTCATAAAGCAGGATAATTAATTATCTTTTAGTGTCATATTTTGTCGTATTTTTTGTTATTAAACATCGATGTATCTGTATTTATAATAACCGAATATAAAGCGAGTATTTCTAAAGACTCGCTTTAGTTAGATAGATTTGAATCCTTATTTTAAACCCATGTGGCTTTATCACTGTCACATTTTCTTTAAAAAATTCAAATGATGGACTTGATTCTAGTCGTCTAGTCTACTTCATTATTCAATTCAATCGTACTAATATCAAGTCTCGCCATTACAAGAAATGATGATTCTTTCTAAAACCTCCATGCGCAGCTCCACCCAACACTATTCAAAACCTATTAATACACGCATCTAGAAATCCGTCGTGTAATTTCTACGAGCGACAGTGGCGCCATTTCAAAACACTTAAGTAATACTTAGTTCCGCTTTTCCCCGCCGACAAAAAAGTTGGTCAAGCCGCCGGCCCGACAAGTGTGTTTGAGTGAGTGTTAATGTCAATGACACACACGTGGCGTCGTGAAAGTGTGTGTACACACGTAGTTTTATGTGTGTTATGTACTAATAGTTAGACGTTATACTGTTTCTGTTTAAGACAGGGTCTTATCCTGAATGCAAGTCATATATAAAACTTTTTTTAACTTTTTTAAAAGCTATTTTATTCAGGAGTAGGAACATTTCAGGAAAATTATCGTTGGAATTGTGAAATAACTTTCTTATAAAACAGCTTCTTATTATTTTACAGGTTCGGCAAATGACACATTGTAAAAAACTATCGTGTGGACACTTTTAAAGTCGTAGATACAGACAAATAGATATATCAGCTGTACTTAATTTAATAAATACTGGAAATCGTTCCGAAGTCCTTGATAATGCTCTAATCAATTCTATTTATCAATGAAAAATATGTTAAATGTTGCGATTATACTGAAATGTTATCAGTAAGAAATGTAATTTTAAAAAACATGTTGAAAGCACTTAATTATTATGAATGCAATCGGTAATAATCTGTTTCAATAATCTCATAAATTGGGACGCAAATATATATGTGTTTATTAGGTGCGAATACGAAATATACGAGTAGTAAATATAGTACATACATACATACATAACCACACGCCTTTTTCCCAGAAGGGGTAGGCAGAGGTGCTACTAGAACACCCACGTTTCGCCTTGTATATTCCGTCCCACGATGTGATAGGGGGCGAGCCTATCGCCATATCGGGCACAAATTCCTGACTCCGGGCTAATAATGAATAGAAAAATCCAATATCACTTTGTCCGACCCGGGATTCGAACCCGAGACCTCAGCTTTGCAATCATACCGTAGTACCACTACGCGACCGAGGCAGTCAGTCAGGCAGTAAATATAGTATATTTTTTAAATGAAATACTTTCCACGCAGATTTCTCTTTTCATTTGAATTCATTAAATGCATATTTTTATTACACGTGTAAGACTGCTAGAATCTTGAACGTTCATAGAACGTTAACAAAATATTTATTTCCGAAATATTTTGGATATATTTATTATTTATCTTAATAATTTACTAACAGGGACTTATAAATACTCTTATTTATAAAAATAAATAAAGTATTTGACATATTTAATTTAATAGGTAACAATTGACTTCAACTTTCTAGCATAATTATTATATGAAAACTGTAGTTACTATCAAATAATTGTTGACGGAAAAGCATTCCTTAATTAGATAGAATATTTATTCTAGAAATGACCTGAAGTTTCTTTGAAAAGTAAATTTTGTAACGGGATACCTTAGTAATGGACATGTCATAATAAAAAATACGGAAAATGATAGCGAGTGATAGATATTAGTATTTGTTATATCAACAAATACCAATACAGGATATGCACATAGATATATGAATAAAGTATAGGAATGTCGAACGTTGATTGAGAGAGAAATAAAATAAAAACCTTAAAGAGACTGTTGATGTAGAATTTATTTCGATAAAAAATTAACACTGGCCTTTAAACATTAATAAATAAATAAATAAATATAATAGATATGAAATTGTCCGTCCCGTGACCACGAAAACTGTAAAGTGATCGAAACGTCAGGAAATTAAAAAATGTAAAAATTAAATCATATTTGCAATAAAATCCGTAATAATTCGTTTTATTTCAATGTGTAATATTTGCGTAAATCTAAGAAACCATTAGATATAAAAATGTTCTAAAATATATCCATAGACTATCTATAATATAAGACATGCACGTAATCGTCTCCGAGAGCGTACACACGAGTCAAGTGTGCCGCTCCGGGTTCAACGACCAACTTTCACGGCCGCCATATTGTGTGACGCAATCTTACAAGGATGCTGTCACTTCCAAATGAAAGTCTCAGTTACGCAGTGTTTGTACGGACAATTTTCACGACGCTAATTCCAATTTGTTACTGAATTTTGTGGATTTACTGTTATGTATGTTATGAAATATGTGAAACGGTAAAATAAATAGCTGTATTGAAAGATTTATTTTTTTTAGGATAAAAGATTATTTATTTTAGGAAGTCATTTAACAAGGACTATAGCAACTGAACTAAACGCAATGTTTATAGTTTTATCAAAATTACTTTTTCTATGAATTGTAGTAGTGGAAAATACAAACGTGATCATTACAAAATTATTAATGAATGAAAATACTTTGCTGGTACCACACATAAAGGAACAGAACATAATTCTCTTTATTCCGTTGGTATCTCTATTAGTCTGTTCATTCTAGATTCTCTCTATGCCTCTTTTTCGTATAATTATTTTCTTATAATTTCGAATAGTATTTGACATTCAAGAACATAGATTTTAACATGCTAAATAGGGATTTTATTTATACCTGTTGCATTAAAAAACAACATTTATTCCTCTCAACATTTGTTATTGTCTAGTTTAATTAATTATTCTAATCAACTCCCTATAAGTCACGTAGTATTAGACTTCATCGACATCACATTATTTAAAAAATATCCTATGCTAAATGAATGGCTCTTTTTTATCACATGAACATTTTTCTCGTAATACCATAATTCTTAGGGATACCAACAATAAACCACTTGCGATTCCTTAATTTCAGAGATAATCTTTTAATTTTTTTCTAAAAGATCATAGTGAACGTTTATTTGGATTTCCATTTGTCTTCGGGGACGTACATATGTAAAAAGGCCTTGATTTTAGCTAGGTAAGCTTATCACCATCACTATTGGCCGGAAATCTACTATAAAAAAAAAGAAAGAAAGAAATATTTTGTTTCCAACAAGCCAAGATCGTACACATAATATGGTACTCATAATTAAAAAAAACAAACTTGCTTTTCACAAAAAAATACACAGCTTAAGGTAATCAAATCAGTGCTGCTTTTCGTATGACTATTAATAATAATAACTCAATAATAACCTATTATGTGACGTCACTGGATAAAATTGGAGTGGAGAAGCTGAAAAAACAACGAAGATTTATATACGTTTTTTTTCCTGTACTTCTGCATTAGTTGGAAAATGTGTTAACGTTTTGTGATATTATAGATACGTGACCGCCAGGATTTTCAGTATTTAATACGATACTCACTAGTTAGTAACCCTAAACAACAATCCTCATTAACTAAATCATACGCGTAAATTACCAAAACGCGTAACTGGCCGGCCATGTCTGCTTTCACAAGACTTTCGAGCAGTGTAGGCCGCGTCCACTTTCACCTTCGTCTCGGTAAAAAACACATCCGGCTGGTTGCGAAATATCTCACAACTCGCATCTGTACGCTCGCTTCTCGATGCTCTTGGGTGGTTCGAAGAATTTTCGCAGTAGAACTGGCTTTTGGTTAATAATAATAATTCATTTCATTCAGATAATTACATCCATACATGTGTGTACATTTATCTTACAAAACTGTGTTAGTGCATGTAGTCCTGTCATGTATTTAATTATAGGGCCGTCAAAGCTACCCCCTATCACATTAAGTTGAGAGTTGGAGCTACCCCTCACCCTCTGCAGTAGTAGTTAATGGGGTTGCAAATTACCTTTGGGCGAAAAATTAAATTATTATTTATGAACAGGCTTGCAATTGATACTGATAAATGCATTTATCAATCTATGCGTCAATAGATTCTTTGGGGTTCATTAGTTTGTAGAGCAAGAACGGTATCTTTACCCAAAATTGATATGAGTGAATGAAATTGAATATGGGGTGATAAAAACTAGAAAAATATGGATGGAATTGTTCGTTAAATGTTATCGGATAATAGAATTCTCGTAATAATTTAATTCTGATGAGTAGGTTGTTTTAGTGTCCTATTTCTGAATCACCAAAATAATTTTCTTTGAGTAAAACGTACAAATGAAAATTAATGCTCCTTTTTAATTTTTGAAGGATTATTGGGATAGGTTTATTTGTAATTTGATTCGAGAAAAATATAATAATTTAGAAATTTGTGAAATGTATCAAATTTTAATTTTGAAATTGTTTTTAAGTGTTCGCAATTTCATATAGAAATATGAGACTTGGGGTTTTAGTTTTCTTATAATTAATAATAATATAGCAACTACACTAAATTTTAACTGACTGTACTTGTTTTGGACAATATCCAATAAGTTCTATAAAGATATAGATGCTCATCTACAGCGTATTCATCTATAGGGTACAAAATTAATTATTTAATTAGGTATTATAATTAATAAATACATTTGTATAATATTTAACTACTAAAAACATAAAACAGTCCATAGTGATGAAGAAAAAATGTTAAGGATTTTTCTTTTTTATTTAAATTTTATGTACTAGCATTGCACCTGAAGCAAAGCCCTGAGTCGACTAAATATACCAATGTTATCTGAACAAAGTTTAGTGATAAAGACGTCTTTAAAAGTATTGCTTTTCAAGATATACATAACTCCTTATAGTTAAATGACTCATGAAGTATACATGACTCCCCTTTTTTGCCATAATAACCATTCTCGTTTAATACAATCATCAATCATTTATATTAAGAACTCCATATAAAAGTATATGGGCATCTAATCACAGCCACACCTGAAAAAAAACGGAAATCTCTCATCCACCTGTTTCTATTCACAAGCCTACACGCCTGACACATCAACCATTTTTCCTCCAAGCGATTTTCGACTCTACCTCAAAGGTGGAGGGTTATTTTCGGTGTGATGACAGAAGTGACTTCAGTTGTTTCTTGCTGGGTGTCTTTCACCATTGAGGGCACAATGTTTACACGATCTCACACTGTGAAAGCGAGAGAAAGGTGCTCAGGCGGACGCAGCAGTGAGGCCCAAATTCCGTGCCCGGTGAAAGATGTTTTTTTCTACTTAATAACGATGACAGGTGATGTTAATGTGAATTTTACATTTTTTACCCAAATCTTAATAATACAATTGTTTAAATATTGCAGAATAATAATGAGTTTATTAAAGATTTTGATACAATGAGACACCGAGATATACAGCTCAGTGAGAGTTATTTGTTACGACTTAGCTTTAATTTCTGCGATGTAGGACTTATTGGATCTCAGTTAATTTATACTGATCTAGGTACATTGGCATTTACTAGGATAATGTATGGATGGCTATATAGGCAATCCCAGAGGGTAATTCACACATTATTTAATTTGCTAGCCGAAATCAGCAAATTGTCGTGAGTAATAATTAACATAATTTTTTTTAGGGTTTTTGTGAGTAAAATAATTGAATTTAAAATAATCATCATATTTATTTATATCTATAACTGTTATACCATAATATTTCAATTACGTCTTCAAAATATTTAATTTTTTGAAAAAACAAAGGTTGATATTCTTATTTCACACGGTTTATTTAGAATAAAGCTGTTGTTAAGTAATCTTTCATACAATTTTCTTGTATAGAACACATTACCAAATCATTACTTACAACATTCAAAGCATTTCATTCTATGCTATTG
This sequence comes from Theretra japonica, assembly GCA_033459515.1. Classification (NCBI taxonomy): domain Eukaryota; kingdom Metazoa; phylum Arthropoda; class Insecta; order Lepidoptera; family Sphingidae; genus Theretra; species Theretra japonica. The sequence goes on from CM065928.1 coordinate 6,081,786, forward strand.
TCGTATGGGCATAACATGTGGCTTTGTGGTAATAAAATCTTGATATTCCAAAGAAATGCTTACAGACAAGTGAAAACAAATCAAGCAACCGAAAACATAAAGAAATTATAAAATTACAGTATACTGAATCGATTAAACGTAAATCGATAATAATAATTAATCGATTAATCGATAGAGATTTTTGTTAAAAACTACTAAGTCAATGCTTTTGCAATTACAAATAGTTGTTTCGGTTCTGAATATTTTTGTATAATTCAAAACGAAATATTTTTTTATGTTTAAAAATTTGATAGACATTCTGGATCTTTTATAGCTAGGAATTTTGGTGTTGGACATAGACCACCTCTAAAGATTACCATAGTAACACATTGGACCTTTTGTGTCGCGACTAGTACATGCTATATATAGGGTTTTGTATAGCTAAATATTGTACCTCTTCGTACATCCTGTTTCGCCATAATAAGCTACCTTGAAGATTACAATTTTCTATACGGATACGCTTTTCTAATCTTTCCTTATCCTACACCCACATCGCATTCTCCGTCGTCAATTACATAATATGGAAAGCTTCGGAGTATATCTTCAGAACCCTTTCGTGAAATTATGATTTACTATTGAAAATATAGGAATGGAATACAACCAATTTATCAGCGAATAAAAAGTATTACAATGTGGAATAAAATATATATATTATTTAAAATTGGATAATTTTAATATTAGGCTATCTTTCACGTCTAGGCATACGTGTCCTTTACGATCAATAGGTTCAGTGTGAATTCCACCACGGTGGATTAATGCATTTATATATGTTATGACTATGTAGAGTTTTATTTATTTTTATCAATTAAGGAAAACATCGTGAGGAGGTCTGTATTCCATACAAATATTTAAATAATTTCTATGATACGTAAAGTCCGCCAACCCACACTAAGTTTGTTTGCTAGCTATAGCCTAATCTCTCTCTCGATAAAAGAGGCAACCCGCGTCCTGCAGTGGGATGTATAGGCTACATAATATTATTATTACTAGTAGAATATTAGTTGTAGATGCAATAATATAAACGAAGAAAATGGATGACGAACACTTCAAGAATGTGGAGTGAGTGAAAGTGCATCGCACACAGGCGTCTTGCGAATGTACGGGTAGAGAAAGTCGACTCTCTTTATAATGACCATAGTGGAATGAATGGAGACGAATTGTGTCTAAAAATATTGATGAATTTTTGTTAGCAATATGTATGATTTATTACAATAATCGTGTGTGGATTAAAACACTGCTCAATTATAAATTACGGGAAATATTTTTTTTTTAGTTGAATGTAAATAACTGCTGCGTGAATTAACTCTTTTTCAAGCACTTTTGCTTGTATTTGAAAGAAAAGGTCCATCGTTTTCAAATATGAACTTGGGTTTCTTAATATGTAGATATTATAGTAAGGCTGAAATATTTAGCTTTCCCTTTGGAAATTATAGTATTTAAATCATGTTTGCACTGTACATATTTTTTAATGTCCGCATTTATATTTTTACCTCAATAAATTTTATGAATATTTCTAACAAAAGGCTTTAACACACATTACACTGATTTCTTCTCAGAAATTGAGCAAACCAAAAGAATATTTTTAAGTCAGCTCTACCATTAGCTCTGTTCCAAGACTATTCGTCTCAGTGTGGGTGGGTGAAAGGCGTGTACACACGGTATCGTAGCAACAGCGACGTCTCAATGTATGGGTGATGATGCTATGTCGTTTTTTTACGCATTTTACTATAATGAAAACTAGTATAAAAGTGTGTAAGTCCGTCTGCGCCGCTTAGTTTCTAATATGTCGAGACGGGGGGATGACTGCATGATTTTTCAGAGACGGTGAAAGTTGGTCATTAATTTCCGATGTCATGTCATTAATACCATGTTATTTTGAGTTGAATTTATGCTTTGATCACAAATTCACATTTTTATGTGTCGAACATAAATTGCATTTTAAAATTATTACATAAATAAAATCGAATATTACACAGTACCAACTACTTTTTACAGACACAGATTTTTATCTTTCTTTGAAATAATAATATTATAATGTTAACTCCTCAATTTAAACCGTTGATAAAGCTAAGCTATGCAGGTTAAAATGCAATAAAATCTACAAATCTATCCTAAAATACCTATGTATTTTAGGATGTCTTTGGAGTAGTATATAAAACGGTATAATATTATGTCTTTATACATTTTCTATTATTTAAGTCTGAGATCGATATTGATACATATGAATTATCAGGACAAATGCGGTTTATCGATATGGGCACAATATCTGCAAGCGTGCCGTTTGGAAGTCTGGTGTCAACGGTATGAATTTCAGCATCTCAGGGGTACCGGATGGAACAAATGCGGTTTTTCATTAAATCGCCGTTTGTGTTATTTACAATGTCAGCTGTCTGTAGTAAATTAAGAAGTTTTTAAGAAATACTATTCACGAACTATGACTATATAGGTAAGAAACTGATTTGATTAATCCACTATGCAACAACGATATAATTCGCCAACAAATAAGGGTTGGTCATAATATGACATATATTTTTAATATATTATATTAAAAATTAGTCAGCGGTAAACTGGTTATAAAATCATAAGCTTAATCCTTCTGTTAAAAATATAGTTGTGTTATGTTGATTCGATAAGTAACATTCCAGAAAGGCAGAACGACTTTTATATTCATGAATAGAAAATAAATAAAGTTCTTTCCAAGACAATATTAGACAATTTAAAAATATAAGTATTGGGAAAATTTGGATTCTCTTATTTACAAACTAAGCTAACTCTTTCACAAATCAGTCGATCACACAAGATTTCGATCGACGAGTTTTATAGTGCGGTACTATTTCTATGTTTATTATTTTTGCCAGGTATCGCTAGATGGCGTTAGACGACTTCTGTAGACAATGATTTTGTTCATTTAAGATTCGATTATTTTATCCTCAAATATGTTATTTATCAAATAAGTTACATCCCGATTGAACATATAAGTGTTACATATGGCCATTATTTATTATAAAACTCGTTTCTAATTAAGATATCTTGTATATTTATTATTCAATAAAGAAATTTCATTTTACTATTGAATTAAAAATTCTCGAACCTTTATGCCGTAGTGGTTTAAATAAATCCATGAATGGATTCTTTCAAATATAATTTTCTTGTAATACTCTACCAAGTCACATTTTTATTTTATCTTCATATTCATTCACTTATTTATAAAATCAATAGGAAAATAAAAGAACGTTACATATTTAGTTTATTTATTTATGTCTAACTCATCACGACTTATTTCTAAAGAATACAGTCTTATTATTTCCATTTAAAGTAATCTATGCTCTATTAAATAATATTCTGACTTACATAACACAATAATATGTTAAATAACACCCGTAATTTTTATTTTTATAAAAATAAATCAATTCGAAAAAAAACTTGTACCCTGCACAATCCATGCTCGTAATTTTTACATAATTTGAATTTTTAAATATTAGAACCAAAACCCCACCATTAAAAATAAGTTTATACAAATATAATTTAAAATATAAAAAATAGTCACAAATTGTGCGTCTGCACGTACATGTTGGTCCCACCAATGTTCTAATATAACTAAATATAAATAAATTATAACATAACGATTAATGCACCATTACATTCAGCTTTCTAAAATATAATTAAATAGAAGCATTAAATATTTTCTTAAAACTATTTTGCTTATGTTATTCAAAAATAAAGATCATTGGAATTAATAAGCTTTAAAAAATCTAAAAAACTAGCTCAAGTGCAATTATATAATATAATTTAATCGTGAAACTTTAAATTGTATTGGCATATTAAAACAACAATTAAGATGTTAGTTATCTATTATTATGGACATCGACGGCCTTATTCATAGGCAGCTTTGAAACCCCTTTTAGTTATCAAATGTTTTGTCCCTTTCGAACGACTTTTGAATTCAGTTTGAGCGAAGAAGACAAAACATTCCATAACTAAAATAGGCTTTTAAACTGTCTATGAATAAGGCCACTAGTGTATGTACATTTTTATGTTGTTCTTAATATTCAGATATTATTTTTGTATTTGTAGTAAATATATCTCTTATGATAATAAATTAAAGCATAATTTAAATGAACACAAAGTAATTATTAAAAATAAATGATTTCACCTTTATCCTTATATGTAGTTAATGTGAAATAAATAAGTTTAATTTGTAAATGCAAAAAGTAAAATAGGAAAGGGGATTTTAAATACCGTAGCAAAGCTTTTGTTTGTATTTTTACCGTATTTAAATGATTAATCAAAATTAGAAGTTCTTCATATTTTTTTTAGATGGCATGTAGTACCTACCATAAATTTTCGTTGTTTATAATATGTTTTATAAAATGATGTATTCAGAGCTTTATATACTTATGAGAATGTACACATACATGCTATAGTTTTGTTTCCCAAACAAACGTTGGTAAAACCACCACCTCCCATAATTAATTATAAAGATCCTTTAAATATAAAATCAAATGTCTCGATATTTTGTACTAATTAATTATCCTTTATAATAACAATAAAAAATATGCAAAAATATCTATTAATTTAAGATACGACTGGATAAAATTTTGTTTTATCTTCGGCTCGAAGATGTTTATTTATCTGAAAATTGCGGTTCAAAGTAATTAATATTTTAATATCTCAGTTATTAATATTTTTGTCTTTATATTTGGATGCGATCTCAATACCACTTTTTGAGATGATTGTCTTATTAAACCTGTTATTTACTCGCACTTACCAATCATACACTATATGCACCACCATCACTTTTCGTTTCATACTTTTAAGACTTATTATCATAACTAAAAGTTATCCTGTGATATTTTTTGTTAATCCTTTTGCTTATCTTTGTCTAGCATTTATAATCTCATATGTGTCAGATTGTAATATTTATTACTATGAACTTAATTAATTGTGCGTTTTAATGTCTTCAAATTTTGAATTTATTTATATATTTTCATCAATTTATTTATCTATACTTCATTTTATCTATTCTTAATAAGTAGATTGTTATTAAAATTACAAAGTTCTTGAGTTCTGAATGAGAAAATAAAGATACGGAAATTAAGTTATTCTTTACCCCGATATGTCACAGAATCACTTTTAGTATGTATATGATAATTTATGAAGCTATTTGGGCTTTGTAGGCTAAGTCGTTTGCATCGTTAGCAGATCTGGCGTAGGGATACGATGCTGCGGACGCTGTGGGTGATGACCACGTCTGAGGTGAAGACTGGAAGCTGGCAATCTGTCAAGACACAATCATTTCAAAATCATTGAATTCGACAGGCTCGAAACGAGAGGCCGCGGGCTTGATCCCCGCACCGAGACAAATATTTTTTTGAACCACAGGTATTTGTTTCGGGTCTGGTTGTCTGTGAGCCTGAAAAATCTCTCGTAGTTCCTGATACCCACGACAAAAGACTCGATCTTAGTGTGGTGTCAAAACTATGTATGTGACTGTTGGGTGTATTTATTATTTATTAAATTTATTATTGAAATCCTTGGAGGAGGTCCACTGCCGAACTTATGGTTCACCTTTTCTGAAGGTGACGATGTTAGTGAACGTTTTTGAGAGACATTCTTAATATCAGCATTTAATATACTCTCATATAAATTACTTCTACAAGGATGCCATAGACAACGTGACAGTTTTTTAAAACATAAATGGACTGACCTTCCCACTGATTCCATTAAGTCCACCGCCGCTCAACAGTTTCTGGACGCCCAAAGCAGCAGCAGCCAGGAACGCAAGCTTGGCGACCACCAGCGCCTTGGTGACCATAAGAGTTAGGCCACCGAAGAGGAGAGCTACCACTGCGATTACCTTCACTCCGATACCGGCAAGGAGAGGTGTGTACTTCTTGATCTTACCACGGGCTAGGAAACAAGACGTAACAAAATATATTGTACAGTAATTATTTATTCATTTCGTAATGAAAATATGAAATTAATTGGTGTCTGATTTCGTATTTAATTTGTCATTTTACGATGTAGCGATACTAGCGATGTACTACGATCTGAGATGTAGACGGAACTTTGGAACTTTAATTAATAAAAAAATCTAACATTTGTAGTAGAAAGGAACGCAACGTTTAACACACTTATTATTTACATTAAAAAAAGAATTTTACACAATAATTGATACATACATACATACATACATAAACACACGCCTTTTTCCCAGTAGGGGTAGGCAGAGGTACTACCAGAACACCCACGTTTCGCCTTGTATATTTCGTCCCACGATGTGATAGGGGGCGAGCCTATCGCCATATCGGGCACAAATTCCTGACTGCGGGCTGATAATAAATAGAAAAATCCAATATAACTTTGCCCGACCCGGGATTAATGTTAATTTTTGACATAAACAAAATAATAACGTTAACAATGTTCAATGTTTTTTCCTAAACAATTATTTAAAACTATTCAATGAATCGATTACTACAACGATGTGACCACGTTTATTACTGTCGAGTTTCTTATAAAATGTTACAGAAAAACTACAATTGCATATAAAAAGACTCCAAAGCGGCATGATAGCTTGCAATAAACCGCACTACTCGGCCTTGACCGCGAGTTACGTGCTCTCACGTAACAGGTCGTCGGCCCGCTAACTTTCGATTCGATATTGTCTGCAGTGCTACTCTTGACACTCGATCCAATGGAATTGGATTGAAGTCATTCGGTCTAATAGTTTTTTTTTATATTTACGCGAATGTTATGGTTAGTGATTTGTAAAAAAACGATCGCATGTAATGTCCGTCAACACGCAAAAGCCCAGTGTGGTGGACTGTATGGCCTAAATCGTACTCTCGATTGTAGAGGAGGCCCGTGCCCTGTAGTGGGACGTATATGGGCTTATACAGATACGAGAATGTTACACGTTAGTAAAAAACTATTTTTTACGCATTTCGTTTAATTTACCATTTTTCAATCCACCCCACGAAAGCTTTAAATTTTAAATGTCATATAGTTGAGAAATGTAAAATTAAACGAAGTTCGCGATAAATTCCGTAAAAATTGTTTTATTTTTATTACCATTAGGTACTTTTAAAGGCTACACGACAGTGCTCAGAGGGTGTGGGAATTTACACATAGTATTCCAAACACGAATTTGTTAAGAATACTAATATAATTAATTATTTATGGATGGAAAATTAGAATTGATACGAAATTGTCGTTTCGAGACTGAGATTGGTTCCAAGAGTAGCCGTGCTGGACATCAGACATTCTCGTGTTGCGTGTGATCTCGCTGCGTATTTACAGGAAAATTTTGGTATGTGAATGCTGATATTATTCTATATTTTTTGCTAGGCATTTAAATAGTATGAAATTATTTAGTCTGTATGTAGTTTGGAAAATTATTCTATGGATTTTCTATGTACTGTACTGTATCAGCCCATATACATACGTCCCACTGCAGGGCACGAACCTCCTCTACAATCGAGAGTACGATTGAGAGTAGTTAGACCATATAGTCCACCTCGCTGGCTTAGTACGGGTTGGCAGACTTTACATACAATAGAAATGTTTACAAATCGCTATAGTATGCAGGTTTACTCACGATGTTTTCCTTCACCGTTAAAGTGCTTGGTGATTGACTTTCAATACACACCTGACTCTGAAAACTCAGTAGTGTACCCTGGGATTTGAAACCGCAACCACCATGAACACCACGCATCACTTTTTCTATGTAAGCTAGCTTTTTATCCACCGATTCAAGGAAGTCATCAGTATTTTTTTTACTTAAGATTTATGAAATGCTTTCTAATTCCTTTAGTTTCAACTTATTGTGTTGAATACTTACCTTCTTCAAACGTTTGGGCCGCATCTTTTAGCTCTCTTGGTTCGATTTTGACGTTAAGTTTATCTTCTCCATTGGCATCCCTGTTGACAAAATCTAATTAGATATGGATATTTCTCAAAAAAATATTACATGACCCTAAATTCTTAAGACGGGTATAAATATTTTATACTTTAAATGATAATACTATATTGAAATATATTAAATGTATCACGCGGATCTGTGCCATCGGATCGCTCAGTAAAATTAATAAATGAACTCACTTTTGGAACAAATTTTATTATACTACTGACATGTGACTACTGACACAGTGTGGCAAAGTCAAAGGCTATAAAGTCACGCGGTAGTTGCAACAAAACAAAGTAAACTTCGAATAAACTAAATCAGAATATTATTGCGGACATCAGTAGGAATAAGGCTAATCACCACATTGTATACGTAATACGTTTTGAATTAAATTTTCCTCTTAACTGTTTTTTTTTATTTTAACAAATAAGTATTATAATTAGTTAAGGTCGAAGACACAGCTTCTCTGTAATACCACTTTTTCCGATCCCACTTTTAGCATAAAAACAGTAAAATGAATTCTACACAGATATTAAACCATCGCAATCTTTGGCCGTTACACGTGTTTCCTCACTCTTGCCAAAACATTCATTCATAAACGACAAATGAGTCAAAATATATAAAGGTCTCTGCCCACTGCAGCATAATTTAAAATACCTTTATTATGGGTGACTGTACTAATTGTGGTTGGTAACTTACTAATTTTAAATCGGTTTGGTTTCCCATGTTTCAGGTTTAAATGAATATAAATAATGTTAATCTGCCAATTATAACCGTGCAATTCTAATAAATAAATGATTTGATTTGAAATATCAATCAACGTAAATAAATCATCATACGCAGCAGACAATTGCGTTATTGCCCTATTGGATAACGTTCCCTTGCAATTCATACAAAGAATATTTCGTTTCCTTAAAACATTCATAGCTACGTTATAATGGACGGAGGCCCTTTGGTTCAAAAATTGCAGTGAGCGAAGCGTGACAGTTGTCACTGGGTGTCCGTGCGTGACAAATCACTGACACGTCCAGCGCATTGTCATGTGGATTTTCACTTGCTGTGAGAAAGTTTGTTTAGTTCAATACAATTATCGAGTATTGCGAGCAGAACTGGGAGTAGGTTATGTTAATTGTATTCTATCTTTGATGTTGTTGGCTAGTGGAGTATGGGCTATTGATAATATGTTGAAAAATATTTACTATAGTCGAACTGACGTAAATCCCTGTACGGATTTTCCTGTGAATCAAACGAGATCGGGCATCGAGACAAACGCAAGTAAACCGTTTTTTTAGATTCCAATAAGCTTTAATCCCAGTAAGTCCGCCTTTGTTTTATTGACTGGCGAAGAATAAAAATCTCTTGCCAGCAATCAGTGGATATTCTATTCCGGTTGCACTGCACTTAATATTAGGTTTATTGCATATTTGTAGCGATGAATGGCGAGACGAGCATGCCATTCGCCCGATAGTAAACTATACGTCCGCTCATAGACAGCAGCAAAACCCAACAACACCATGAATTACAAAGTGATGCTTGGCATTCCACTGTGCTCGTCATCCTGAGACATAAGCTGTTAAGTCTCATTATGTCCAGAAGTTACTTTGGCTACAATGTCGCTTAAACCGGAACATGGCAGTGAATTTCCACTACTGTTTGGCGGGAGAAATAGACGTTGCGGTTGAACCTACCCAGGCGGCCGCTTAAAAATATCATGCCAGTTTCTAAACAAAAAAAACACTGCATGTAACTAAGGTGTTATTTCGATCAGAGCAGCATTAAATATCATTACACTTTATACAGATTAAATTATAAATTACGGGCTTCACAATGCATTAATATATTGATGCACACTAAGAAATATTAATGCAACAACGTCATACAACATAATTTAGTGATGTATGAGTGGCTTCATGGAAATCAATTTCTTAAAACTTTGGGATCGACACGCTTTGTTTAAACTTACAACATCAGGCGGAGTTTTAGTAGAAGTTTTGGTTCAATTGTTATAATCAACAGCGTGTAAAACTGGCTGTAATGACCAGCATTAATAATGAAAAATATTCATAATTAGGTCGAACACAGAGAGTTCGTAATCTTTAATCTATACTTTAGCATAATTTCGTCATTGTCATCATCATCTATACCGCCCTTAATTTTTAACAATTATCTAGATTAAATTCCCCTTAATTAATAATAAATATAATAAACTAAATATAGTTAAAAAATACTCACTTCTCCAAAATAACTCCAGAAAATAGTTCGATTCTTCCGTCGTCGGTACTGGGGCCCGGCGCAGCGCTGCACGCGGCCACTAACAGTACTACCAAACACAAACCACGCATCTTCCTGCTTCCCTAGTATTCCAGAGAACCTGTTGTTTCCGCGTCCGAGGACTAAATGAGAAACGCATGGGATATTGACGGCTTATATTCATCTGTTGCGCCGGGTTCATCCAAAATTCGTTCCACGTGGTGTAAGCGGTCTTGATACTTGTGTTTAGTAGTTTAGAATGAATATCTTGATTTTTTTTAAATTATGGTACAACAAGAGTTTGATTGAATATAACGTACGAATATATGGTTAAAACATTGCATATATTTACAGGGCTTGGTATGTATGAAAATTATTTGTTAGTTTCACTAATCATATTTTTATAGTACATACCTTTAAATACATAAAAAATATTTTTTATAGTACCTTTGAATATCTAAGCTCTTATATTTATGTAGAGACTTTGTCGATAGTAGTCGATAGTCGATTTGTAGTCAATCCTTCACTTTATTCATTTCTACATTCTGTCTCCACAGAATTTCTACATTCAGCTCACCAAGATTTACACCTTCGCTAGTAAATGATATTTTAAAACGCTACTAAATAATAGTAAATATTTTAACAAGGTCGCAAGATAAGAATTAATCTTTGAAAATAACCAAGAAGATCTATTAACATAATGTATATTTTTAAACACTCCATATCAAAATGGGATTTTCAATATAATAGCCAAAAAAATGTCTATAAAGTATCTAAACGTTTCTATCGTAGTATGTTTTGTTAAACTTTCATTCATGCGTTATGGTTCGAAGAAACGGTAGCTGTTTAACTAATCCGTAAAATACAAGAAAATCTATGTACGTGATTAGAAACATATGTGTTTAATTTTTTGAGACTATTTTGTTGCTTATTTTAAGGAAACATTTCAATATAGGCAGACTAGGTATAATATCGTATTATAAAACATTCAAAGTAAGCAACAATTAATTGATCAAATACAATACAATTACAATACAATACAAATTTCATTGCAATTAAATACATTTTCGGAAGATAGCACATATCTGATAAAAAATCATCATGTCATCATAAAAAGGAAGTGTGTGTCAAAATACCTATACGTACGAGTGTAACAATGGGTATAAATGACCCCAACTAACTTGCCAAAAGGCCAAATATTTACGAGCGAAACTTTATAGTAACAGACCGCAGACATTCTTGGCACTAATATCGACATAAGGAAAATTTTGTGAAGCTTTCACAAGGATCTGATGACATATATAAAATATTTGTTTATTTATGAAGTTGATAAATAAGTGTAAGTATATATTCTGCGGGATCCTCGAGGATTTTTTCATTGCTGGCTGGTATTTCACGATGATCTCCTTAATTTTCTATCAACATTATATTAAATGTCCAGATATTGAGATTACCGCTTTTTATTTTATTTGTAATATTTATCCTTTATTTTAAGAAAAATATATTAATTAAAACAATACCTATATTGCATTTAAAAGTATTCATGGCGGTCTATATCGCTTTTAACAAGTTCCTGGAGATAACCATAAACGGTTACAATAATATTACATGACACCAAATTATTTAAAAAAATATTTATTTTTTCATTGAACTTTTAATAAGTTAATAACCTTTGGTTTCAATGAAATTTCTACAGTTGTTATTATTAAAAAATGATGATTCAGTATTTTTTTCATTTCTAATCAACTTTTTTATAGCGAAGATTGTTTAGATCTATTCCCGATTTCTCCAAAGCATTGAGATGGGAATGGACTTTCCAAACGGGTCAAGGCAACTTTCTCCCAGTCCCGGACTGTTACTGGATGCGCTCAAGGTCGCGACAATGAACTTACCTTACTTTCTATTTGTTTGACACAGTACATGCTAAATGCACACATCTTTTTATAGAGGTGTAATGCATATCGTATTATATAAATCTTTTGAGTTTGATTAAATTTAAATAAGATCCCAAAATAAATCAAATCACGCGTGCTATAAATTCGCGTCTTTAGTAACACCCTAACATAATATTTTTAAAAATGAGAGTATAAATACTGCAAGTTCGTCAGAACTTTACATTATCTTTAGACATTGGTAATCTACTGTTGAATATAGATCAAGGATTTATTTTGTAACCATAATATGAACTAACACCTCATCGAATTAATATTTGTCCCGAAACCTATGAATAAACCTATTGCTTAGGTTGTCTATTAGATCGTAAGTTTCTCCTGTATCACTAAGGTCAGATATGAATGTTTTATCTGCATCGTCAGCTTATACTGCAGTTGTAATATCATCGGATGAGTATTACACAACATACGAGTTTCAAGTGCGTTGGCACACTAATGTCTTATATCATACGCCTTATATATTTTTTTAAGGCTATTGATTTTTTTCCTTCTGATTTTGACTATTATGTTCTCTATAGTAATAATTAAAATGTGTGTGTGACCCAGTGAATATAGATTTGGGATACCCATGATATAAGATCTGACCGAACGTCGGAGTCAGGACCAATATTCCGATAAAGGTTTTATAGCAAGAAAAAATGTTAAGCCACTGGCATCAAAACAAACGAAGCTGGACGAAAATCTGCCAAATTCTTGTGACACAATCAAACACAATAAATCAGAAATGTAAAAACTATAAAAAATATTCAAAAACATTGAAATAATGACATAAAATGAACAGAGGCAAGGACGGTTGATGACACCGCAATGGGTAAACGAAAGAGAAGAATCTTCCCAAAAAAGAAGCGATCCATGTTCAGCAGACCGCATCCGATGAGACGAAAGATGATGTTGAGACACAGAAAGGTGAAAGCGTATTTCCACAAGCACGACCCTAGGATGTTCATCGCGAGAGGGGTGAGGAAAATGATTGGAGGGATCTACACAGTGTCAGACAGAGTTAGAGACAAAATAGCCGAAAGCACTTTAGCACTGGACAACCCATTTAGCGCACAGTTTTATGAAGACCGATGCAGCATACAGTGAATTTAGTTGAGTGGTGTCTATTACACAATAAAACTATAGCAGTATGTGGATTTTTATTTTATATTAATATATTGATATATTAATTAGTGGTCGATACTTTGTAATACTTTCATAGATTTTATTCCCTACAAAATAAGTAAACTTTTACGATGACCTAGGCATTGATTATCACCGTGATTATTTTTATCGCAAGGAATGGAGAGACGAGCATGCCATTCGCCTGGTGGTAAGCGATACGATCGCTCATGGATAGTGGCAAAACCAAACAACATTATGGATTACAAAGCAATGCTTGGCATTCCACTGCGCTCGCCATCCTGAGACATAAGTTGTAAAGTCTCATTATGACCAGTAGTAACTTTGGCTACAGTGTCCTTCAAACCGAAACACAATAGTGCATATACACTCCGGCTTGGCGGGAGAAATAGAAATTGCGGGGGGTACCTACCTAGGCGGCTGCTCACATATGAGACCTACCAGCAGTAAGATGGTTAAGATATTATATTAAATACAATTATAATATCCTTTGGGAGGGGGCTGTGTTCAGCAGTCTAGCTTGTGGCTAAAGATGATAATGGTGACCATACAATTTCTTTGCGAAAATAAATAAAAATACCAGTAAACAAAAACGACACGAAATGTTACAAATATATAATAATCAGTACAAGAATAAATAATTTTATTTACTACTAAATATATTATATACATTAAAACTATGTTAATATACGTTTAATGTCGATGCATGTTGAAACGAATTGATTTTTCTATCAGTGATTGGTCGGTCAACCTCATCAAGCCCTGAATAGTTTCGGACCTTATTTTATGTAGTAGTTGCTGGTACATAATCCCCTCTTCTATAGTGCTCATCATAGTACACATGGTCTTCGCTTTTGGACGGAACCTGGATGATTTCGACTTGAGTCTTGGTGTCATCTTTGCGGTTCTGATATCCATGCGAGCTTTCGAACATACCTTTCAGACTTAGTACTGACGCCATTACAGTTGAGAAGAATCCCATCATCAGACCTGGTAAAAAAGGAGCCTATTACATTCTTACAAAATACAAAAAGAGAAGGGCTGTTTAATTAATACAAAAGTGTTGTTCAGTATATGGAAATTTGAGATTATTTTTACGAGCTATAAGAAGGTAAGGAACGCATGTTACAGAAAAATATTCAGGACTTCGTATATTTTTTTCTATTTGGTTGATTTTGTTCCTGTTTCATTGAAGAGTTCGTTCATGTGACGTAATGAGGAAAAATTAATTGAAGAATTACCTTTCGCAGAAACAAAAGCAAGTGCCTTCAAAGCTATCGGAATCAGCAAACTCTTTGCAGCTAGCAATCCCAGAATCACTGGCATCATGTACTTCTTATGTAATTTATTTTTGCTTCCTCGTCTGTTTTTCTTCCCCTTCTTGTTGATTACTTTGAAGACGCATTTCTTTCCTTTACCTCTTCCTTTACGATCGAAATGCGTTTTGTTTTGCTTCTTTATTTTCTTTTTTTTCTTACTTCGGTTCTCTGGTTTGTCTGTTATTGCCTTTGGTACGCTTAGTTCCTTTGACATTTCTGGTTCAGCTGTTGATTAAATTAAGTTTAAATTAGTTATGGATATTAAATATATTTTTATATTATAAACATTGGTAAACAAGAGTTTCTTACTACAAGTATAATGGAATGGATTATGCATATAAATAAGAACATTGATGTGAATGGTTATAGAATTTCTGCTCATAGTCAAGTATGCTGCAAAAACTTCATATTCTTATTTCAACAAACATTATAACATATTCATTTTTTTATAATTTTATGTACTTTGTAATTTACCTTGTAAAGACCTTGGAGCGAAATCTCCGTGAGTGAAAATCCATTCCAAAGGTTCGGTTGAGTTAAAGCTTCCATTGACATAGTTTTCATGATTGGTCGGTCCAAAGCCAAATACTGTCTCAGTTTTTACAATGCCGTAGTTATTTGTATTATCATAAATCAGTCCACGGGAGTACGGGAGCATATTTTGGAACTAGGTGATTACGAGATCTAAGAGAGAATAGGTAATATATAAGTAACTTAAGTTAAATCGAATTGCCATGGATCTTGGGTTGCAAGAGCAAAAACTGAGTGCCTTCTCGATCGTACAAAACCCAGATACAGTAATGTTTTATCACATAAACATTTGTTTCCGTGCGAGTTGTACCACGTATATAGGTAAGGATGAATCTTACTCGTGTTTTGACGAACTAAACCGTGCAATAGAGGTTGCAGAAAGTCACTAGGTGCAGGCATCCTCCAACAGGTCGCTATGGAAATCCATGAGCGGGGTCTTTGAGCAGCAATGGATTCCTTATGGTTACGAATGATGAGCAAATTGTGCAAAAAGTCAGAACGATTTTATAGGAGATGAAGAGACATTTGGTGATAAATAAAAATACTTACTGATCAAATCATCAGATAGAGCCAAACAAATCACTTAAGAAACAGGACACTTTGCTGTTGGACTTTAGGCAATTCCTATATCGTATTAATGACTTGATAATTCACTAGCCATGGTCACCTCCGTAATGGCAGTGACATGTATAGTAGCTTACTTTTTATACGGAGTATAATTGAGCACATAACGTCCTATGAAGCGTTAACTTAATGACATGTACTTTGCCTATGTCATTTCGCTTTAATTACTAATTAAGAATTGTTTCACTTGTAGAAAGCTGGAGCCTTTGATTTCACTGGGATTTACCGAAAATACGCCAATTTTTTTTAATCGCATATCGATCTTGTGAATGTCTACTCATATATCGTTGTATTATCACGAGAATGTATTTAAAATTTTGCGAACAGCATAGTGTATTTGAAATACTATCTTCTTTTTTTATCGCTTTGATGCGGCAAACGAACAGACAGGTCACCTGATGGTAAGTGATCAGTACCACCCATAAACATCCACAACGCTTGGATCATAGATGTCTTGCCAGATAATCAAATCGGGATTGGAGCGGGAAGGAAAAACGATGGGAAGAGGAAAGTGGTATTCGCCATCCGCCAATCGCACTCACTGGACGAAACGCAACAGCAGAGCTGTCGTTTCACGTCGATCTCCTGTGAGACAGTAGTACTGCCCCGGCCCAGCCTGCCCTTTTATGCTGAGTCGTGACTGATAACAGCGTGGCTCTACTACTTCCAGATAAACAATTATGTAGTAAATTAAGGAAAAAATAAACATAGCTAGATAATTGGTAATTAAATAATTTTGTTATTTATTGATGTTGTGGCTATGATGTGGTGGTTGTGTAAATTTAAGATGGAATCGAAGGATCATAATATAACATCAAAATCGCTTCTCAAAAATTATTTTGATCATTATAATATACGTACTAATATTTATTTTGATAATCGATTGATTACATATATCGTAAATTGAAAGATTTAAGGATAATTATATATAAATACGTATATATTTACCACACTTCTTATTGTAAAATTCATCTACATACTATTATTTAAGTAGTTTAGTAATCGAACTTTACAGCTTGTGAAATTTTGCAGCTGTTGTTAGGATATTTGGGATCATGCATCTGCTACTATGCAGTAGTGAGAAGCTCCTCATTACTCACACATTGTGTAACGTTTTGAATTCAGCCTGTGTAAATCAGATTTTTAGCAGGCTGGCATAAATATTTCGCGAACAGTCTGTTTAGATTGCACTGAGCTTGCCACCAGGCGCATTGCAGTCACTCCATTCAGCCCGTAAAAAAAGTTCAAACAAGTAGGATTTGAATTTGAAGTGCTGTCGACCGATAAAGAAACATATTCTTATTGTGGTAGAGCCACCCTGATGTCAGTCTTAACTCAGCATGAATGGGCAGGCTCGTCCGGGGTGGTTCCACTGTCTCACAGAAAATCGACGTGAAGCGACAGCTCTGCTGTCGCGTTTCGTTCGGTGAGGGAGATTGCCGGATGTCCAATAACCATTTCGATTTTCCATACTTTTTCCTTCCTGGTCCCTTCCCGATTTTAAGTGCCGGCAAAGTATCAGTGATCCAAGCCTTGCGGATGTTCATGGGTGGCAATGATCACTTGACATCAGATGACCTGTTTGCTGGACCTCATAGTATAAACAGATACTCTCTCACCGGAGAAAAGAGCCTAAAATATGATATTATTATAAATGTCATCAATATTTACCGCATAATATCAAGAATATCAATTGAAGCCCCAAGTGGAGCGCGACGCCACAATTGTGTAAATAGCAGGCCTATGCAAAGACGTTACGGTTTTAAAGTTTCGATGGTAATCCAAAAATGTTTTTGTTTATATTTTCTAGTATAATTACGAAGATTGTAATACTCGTATGTTTGGTATATACATATGATTTTCTGTGACCGTTATTTGATCGACTGTCCACTGTATTATGTAAAACTCATAATATGTATATGTATTGATCGTATAAATTATGTATAATTTCTATGATTTAATCTTTGTATAAAAACAATAGTAGAGACCAGAGTGTAGGATCTAATTAGAACTAAAGGTTCCACGGATAGCAGTTTAAATAGTCGCACATTGAATTATAAGGCCTCTCTTACCAAAAACATAGATGTAGCTTCAACCAAAAACAAAGTAAAAAGCACCTTCAAATCCACGGAATTTTAAGGACCCATATTATGTAGTCATAAATAATCCCTTTTGGGTTAAATAATAGACATTTAAAAAGGTTTGTAATTTCAGCAAGCTTGTAGCGATAGCAATAAACCCATACTACAAGTCATGTTTACTACTTTGTAGCGTTAATGAAACTTAGTACATTTAAAGCTGATATAACACGTCGTAAGCTTGAGTCCAAGGCACACACTGCCTTTCCAGTTATAAATGCATTCCTATTAGCTATCGATCTTTTCAATAGAGAAGTACACCGCGAGCATGCTCTCATACCGTTCAGATTATGGAAAACCCGTCTTAGTGACTCAAGTAAGTGTGTTCAGTTTTGGTTTCGCTTTATGTATACTTGGTTTTCTTAGTCAGGTACAATCGTGTCGACAGTTTATTTGAACCGACCTGCATACTACCAAAAGCAATGTCACTTTGGTGATCGAATTATCAAAATAAAAATCTAAGGTATGTTAATTCACCAACCAATTATTACTGACATTATTTATAACGTTAAGTAAAATAGCCTATATATCTGCTGGTTAATATTGATAGACAAATAGGTTAATATATCCATCAGTCACATATGTAGCCCTGACCCTATCTGAACATACAAGTCGTGTGAGTACAAATTATTTTCGTATCGCATTCAGATAGAAACTTTGAGTACTAGTTAAAGGACTATGTACTCGTATTAAAGAGCTAACGGTATGTCATTGTAAAGAACTTTCCTAGGTTTGTGAAGTGGCAATCACGCCTACTGCCATTTATTCAATCATATCGCTTGAGGCTAGAAAATGAAGTCTCATGAGCAGTAATTGGTTCAGAACTGGATATCTGGATATTCTTATAGTTAACTAGGTGTTATGAATCAGTCAGAATTGTCGTTCGACGATGTCGATGACGATTCGATTGAAGAGATTTATAAAATTTTAAATTCTTCAAATTGTATTTAAATTTATCATAAACAACAACCTTAAGTCATTTAATATTGTTTAAGTAAGTTACATCGTCAATTTTTGTATACACTAGTATTAGATTATATTATTTTCTCCTACTGAAAACGACCTTAAATGAAAATCCAATACAGACCTGCCCTGCATTAAGATTTTAATTATAGCAACATCAGTTTAAGAACAATTTGAAAAAAATTAATGACTCAAAATGAGTCCGATCGTTGTCTTTTTCATTGTTTACATAGTATATTTTTTTTTGTATTGTATCAGCCCATATACGTCCCACTGCTGGGCACGGGCCTACTCTACAATCGTGAGAATCGATTGAGAGTGGTTAGGCCATGTAGTCCACTACGCTGGCCTAGTGCGGGTTGGCGGACTAGTATTTTAGTTTGATTGAATTTTGGGAATTGTTACATTTGACGAATTGTTGTTTTTTTATTATCTTTCTCAATTTGTTGTGTAAACTTTTACGTCTAAGGTAGGATGGGGCTGGCATGTGTGACGTCATAGTTTAAAAGTCCCTTACATTTCATTGGTTAGTAAAAAGTCCCATCGTAGCAAAATAAATCATGAGAAGAGATCCCATCAGTGTAATGTCTAAAATAATTGACAGTAGATGAGAAAATTTGCTAAAATATTTTCTCGGTTGCCAAAATTTACGGTACATTTATCAGGTATTTATTGCAGATTATTTAAATGATCCTACAATACTAAACTTTGAATCTATCTTGTTCTATCTACGAATAAATGAAAGAGATAAAACGAAAGGATGTGTATATAATTTATGAATTTCTGTCATTTTTAACTATACAACAAAATATATTATGTTTTGTTATGTTATTTTATGGTAACTACGTAATTCATTGTCTACAATTCGGTCTATTTACTTTATTAATTAAACATTAATAAATTACAATAAATAACTTAAAAATTAAATTATAATTAAGTTATATAAATAATTAAAAATATTTACAACAGCGCGAGCTTACCCTACAAAAAGTGTATTCGATAGAAAAATACAAAAAAATGTTTGTAACAGGTAATAAATTCGATCATAGTTTTAATACAATAGATGATTCTAGAAAATCGAAAACTAAAACATATCAGTCTGATGAGTCCAGCGTTAAAATTGAACAAAAAAGTTTAAATCATAAGAAATTAAGTACATCAGTAAACCTAGTCCGGTTTACAATCCCAATGCTAGTTTGAATTGAGCAAATCATCCAGATTAAAAGATTTTCCTACTTAGTTTGGATGGCAACTGCGAGTTCGTCGACTTTATTTTATCTCCTTCAATAGCCTCCTTTCTGCAGACCCATGACCGCCGCAAACAAGGCGAAGAAGAATCCTGCGAGACCCGTAGCTCCAATCAGCAACACCAGTCCTCCAATCATCACGGGAACCAATGCAAAATACTTCATCTTGTACGCCAAGAGCAGTGGCAGCATGTACTTTTTCAATTTCTTTGGTTTCGCAATTTTCTTCTTCTTTGGTTTACCTTTTGATTTCAATTCCTTCTCTATCAGCCCTTCAGGTTCTTCCACTTCATATTCTCCTTCATCTTCTTCTTCGTCGTCGTCGTCTTCGAGACCAAAGAAATCTGGAACATGAGAAAAGTCTAGTTAATACATGCCATTATTATTTTTTTTATCATTATTATTTAAAATATAGATTCCATGCTCTTATTCTTTGGTTAACATCATAAAACAGCTATGATCTTTTGAATATCGTTTCTATTAACGATAGTATTCTCTGTTTCTTTCTCTTCAGCCGCAAGAAGTCTAGTGCGGAACATAGGCCTCACCCTAGGGTCTCCACGTCGACCTGTTGGAAGCGGCTGGCATCCAGCAAGTTCCTGCAAGCTTCCCGATAGCATTAGATAGTATATTATTAATTCAAATGATATAACCAGATAAACTACTTTTCTAACATAATTTATCAAGAGTATAAATCAAACATGAAGATTGTTAACAATCGCTCATCGAAGTCTTTAAATACATCGTTAGTAATCAGTATAAATGAAATACTGACAACAATAAATTTCATACTAGTCATGACAATTACTTATTATAATAGCATATCATATACTGTGTTTGCATTAAAAACTAGAGTAGCGTTACTGATGTCGATAATATCAGCAATTTGCAACAATGCGTGTACGATAATTAGTGTGCGTACCACGATATTTTTGCTAAACGCAATCGTTAATCTTATCATGTCCATTTGCGAAGATAACTAACACACTTCAAATTCTTGAGCTGAAAGTTGAACATAAATAGAAACTGTAGCCATTGGTTCGTACGCTATTGTTATCCAATTTAAACCGTTACGAGTAGTTTTGTAATTTTACTATCTTAATTGTAATAATAGACATGAAACTTTGGATTCTTCCGTGGTTCGGAGATCGCGGTAAGTACCCGCAGTTTCTCTCTCTATTTCATTCTTCAGTAATAAGTACACACCATTCAATTTTAATATAAAGGTCAAGTTTTGATCTATACAGTTTGTGAAATATTGTTTAGTAGAAAAGCTTAATTAACTGATGGAAAGCTTTTTGAAAATTAACTGAGTGAATGATGAACCATTATGATCAATAAGCTACAACTGCGGAATATTCAAGCTGTATATTAACATTCAGTAAGATTTTTTTAGGGGACGACATCCATTGCCTATGATAATGATAAATTAATTAACACTATCTCGCTCCAAACATTATATTAACCCAAAAATGACAATCCCTGTGACTTACACCAACGCTTCTACGAAAACGCACAACCACAATGTAAATAGAACTCCGCTATTCAAAGGCTGTATTTACCCCGTCGATACTCTCTCCGAACCCTGAATTTCACGTAACATGCAATCTTTTCCGCTTGTAGACTATAAAATGCAAATATCCATTATAACAGTATCGCGTGGCTGGATTGACAAAACTTCACGGTACACTGGCTACTGTTTTGTTCGTGATGTGTTTGGTTAGCCGCTTTTTGTTTATGCGTTTAGTTCAACGACACGCTGTGATGCAGAATTTATTAGTAATTTGTTTGTAATGAAAGTGAAATTGATGCGTGGATTTTAATTGATTTGCCTTTTATACTTGACTGCCTCGGTGGCGTAGTGGTACTACGGTATGATTGCAAAGCTGAGGTCTCGGGTTCGAATCCCGGGTCGGGCAAAGTGATATTGGATTTTTCTATTCATTATCAGCCCGGAGTCAGGAGTTTGTGCCCGATATGGCGATAGGCTCGCCCCCTATCACATCGTGGGACGGAATATACAAGGCGAAACGTGGGTGTTCTGTTAACACCTCTGCCTACCCCTTCTGGGAAAAAGGCGTGTGTTTATGTATGTATTATGTTGCCTTTTATATATATATCAAGAGTAAACTCTATATATTTATCCATAGAAACTTCAATAGATTCAATGAATAAAGAAACTAGATTTCAAATTGAAGAAAATGTTAATTATCCATGTCATCAGATACGTAATCCAAAAAATATTAATAACGAAGTAAAGCGGAAATAAAAAGACCGCAATGAAGTTTTAAATAAATGAATAAAAAGGAAATCTTTTTATATAAATATTTGAAATAATTATTAGATATAGAAGGTACCAGAACATCGTTATGTAATATTCAGGAAATAGTGATACTGTTACAAATATTACTGCCCTATTTAGCTTAATTAAATGCAGAAATGTAACCTAATTCTTAAATTGGTATGTCAAAATATTTATATAATTATATTTAAAGTTTCAGTAGACCCAAATATGTAAGTATTTTAAAGTCAGTATCTGCATGCAAGTGAAAATAAATGGTAATATAAGGTATGCATTAATACCTGACACGCTTATTGTCAACTATAATTGCCTCAACTATACTGAAGTCGTAACAAATTTTCAGAATTGTCCAATTCCAATCAAATTGTAAAGGTTCAAACAAAATCTTCCTGTAAATAATAATATATTTGTAAAGTGCTGGTCCTGATATAGTTACTACAAGACAATCATCACTTGCATAATGATCCAAAAACATCCAATGTAAGGTGCTTGATATTAATACAACAACAGGAATAATGGCTATGAAAGAAGACCAAGTTGTCCCTGTTCCAAATCCTCTGAAAAGAAAAGTATTTAAGAGATATTTTGATCATACTTACAAGTTAGTGATCTTCTAGATGCTGTTGGCTCCGAGAATCCTTCAGGTTTTTCTATAATGGGTTCTTCGTAATCATCCAACGCTCTGCTCTCGAATTCTTCATTCCTTATTAATGGTATGCTAACTCTCGGGCCATGCTGCATCCCTCTTGCTAACACGCTGTCTTTTGTCAAATTCTTATTACTTTTCTCTTTGGCAATTGGCATGTAATTACCAGGGAAAAGTATATCAGATTTATACTGCTTCACAGTGTCCTGGGAATAAACGTTCCTTTCTACTTGGGGCTGCGCCCTCACTAAAGGTATTGATCGAGGCCTGAACGTGTATTTCCTGGCTTGGGGTGCCTTGTTCTGCTGGTCCATGCTGTAGCTGGAGGGCTGTATCACAATCGATGCACTGGTCACGTTAACCACAGCGGAGCCATCACTGTTCGATGCACCGGACAAAGACCAAAGCTTAGTTAACTTATTCTCGTAATCATCAGCCGTTGACATAACAATTATGCATAACAACACTAAAGTCTGCCACTGCAATTTCATCTCCATTTTGTCCGATTGTTTGTTTATCAATAAACAATTAAATGTCACCGATTGCAGCCACTTCACTTTCGGATCTAACGGCTAGAATGTCACCCCGCCCGTCTGTACCACCATTTTGTTGCGAGCGATCGCGCAAAACTGAATCACTATCGTTGGCAGACGGTATATTTATACATGTGTAAGTATAAAGTTGCGTTTTTCCCGACTGTTCACGGTCGGACGGGCTTGTTGTCTTCCTCGGGCTACAATTCCGATATGGGCAATACACAAAAGTCGCCAAAATAAAAACTGCGTCGCGTGCTATCACTCGAGGCACTACGCGTCGCTTCTTCCGGTAATGGTTCCTTGCTTCGATACCAATTTTCTCCAATAGATTGTAGGGCAATTTGTCGTGTTGATGTCGTATCATTATTGCCATTTTCATGTCAGCGACTGGTCTCTGGAACGTATCTTGAACGAGTTAATACTGTCTCAAAATTATAATGGTTAACTCAAAGTCGTAGGGAAGAAATCAATTGTTTTTTTTAACTGAATTGGAACAATATTACATTAAAAAATCCCTGATTTGATACTGTTTGGAAATTGTTGACGTTACAAGTTAATCCTGGAGACATTTCCAGTTGCAGTATCTCATAAGTTCCATTCGTTATTAGAATTTGTTAGTAGTCGTAAACATATTCACGACCTTTAAATCAAACACAGGATATTGATGGGTGAATTTTATACGTCTGCTTCATCATTTTTATTTCGTAATGTGTTACAAAGCGAATCTTGACGGTATAAAAGTTAGTGTGTACCGTCTGTATGCATCTAAATATTGATTCATTTTTCTTCAGCCTTGTACAAGTTTATGGAAATAATTTATTCATCAGATTCCCGCTTGTTTCAGTTTTAGCATACATCGGCAAGCTATAAGTACTACTTGTTCATCATCATTCATATTCTTTGTATCATTATACTTTTATGTTCAAGATAATCTTCAAATAAACATTCAGTGATGAAACCTCATTAATCCGTACAAATCTAGTCAATAGTTTGCCAATAAATTATATTTACAGTGATATTTTATTAGTTCAAGTCACGCATGTCCACTTTTCTCGGCGCGTGTGGTCAGTACCGTCACTGCAACAATAATTTAGCGTGTTACATCTGTCAACAGATGAGTTAATAATAAATTAATGAATGTTTAAGTGTGCGTTTAGTATATTGTTTATTGATTAGTCATAATTATGTTTTCATGACTTACTTTTATTTCAAACGAAATTTGTTAATTTAATATATTGGTATCAGATCTTGAACCTGAAGGTTCATGTGTTTGTTAACAATTGACTGCAATGTGTAGTATATCCTTTTGATGTGTCGTTTATTGCCAACAACACTTAATTGACCTAAATTATAATTCAGGGTGTTGTCATGGCTATTTTCTGTGTTTTCGTATATAAAAATGAGCGACCAGTTTGAGGTCGACATTGTCAACTCATAAAATAAGATTTGTCACCGAGTCTGAAACTTTGAACAGGTGTTGTTAGGTAAGGATTAAGAACGTGTAAAAAATCTTCCTCTAACTAAATTAAAATAGGGAATAAATATTTGCATGAAGATTTATATTTTTTTAGGTCTCACTTTTGCACAAGAGCTTTTTTTACAATTGCGACTGGCTTAACCTGCAACCCGCCTACCTCTGGCCTAAGGGTTTTTATTAAGCCTGGAGGCTTTGCTAGAGCAAATGCTCCTAATTGTCTATCGCTTTGTAGTGTGACAGTACTTAATAATACACCAACGTCATCATTAGGTGGTGTAATTAAAAACAGTTTTTCCCGTTCCGCCGTTTTAGCAAACAATCAACGCGCTTAATGTATAATTGTTTATGAAGCGTTAACACTCTTGATGGAAAAGCAAAGGTGTTTACTACTGTCTACACCTGCACCTGCTGTTTTGTTTGCATATTAACGGCCTTATTCATAGACAGTTTTAAAACCTACTTTAGTTATTGAAAGTTTTATCCTTTTCAATTGAAATTCGCACTGACATGGAAAGCTCTGTCAATCAATTTTTATCTAGCTATTTCTATTTATTTCTTTACAAAAAACAATAGTTACAAATAAGGTTTTTTTATACTGTAATTGTTTATTATACTATAATACTAAAACGAAAATACTATTATACTATTATAAAGAGGACAAAAAGAAGGTGCTAAGTATCGACAAGCATCTATTGTAAGTGTCCTAGATCTAACGCTTCAAACAGGTCAATGTGGAGATCCTTGGAGGAGGCCTATGTTCAGCAGTGGACTTCCTGTGGCTGAAGGGAAAGAGAGAAAGATCTAATGACTTATTGCAACTACATCCCAACAAGTTTATAAAGTTACAACAAGTCTTTGAACTTGGCCGCATACTATACTGTTATCGAGATTTTGGGAGAAGTCTTCAGTGTTCGGTCAGGGAACTTAGGGAAGATTTTTAATATTTGTCGTCTTGTGGCTAATTATTATAAATAAAGTTACAACTGAATATATTATGAAGTACCTGTAGAAGTGGATTGTTATTTAACTGGCCATTATTCTATTTTCTATCGCAGCGGCAGTAGTTTTATAATTTATATATACTGCACAAATCCGGCCCCACGTGGAGTACTGCTCTCACCTCTGGGCAGGTGCCCCAAAATACCAGCTCAACCCACTTGACTCCTTACAGCGACGTGCTTGTCGAATAGTCGATGACCCCAATCTCACGGACAAATTGGAGCCGTTAGGACTGCGGAGAGACTTCGGGTCTCTCTGTGTGTTCTATCGTCTGTTCCATGGGGAGTGCTCCGAGGAATTGTTTGAGATGGTACCAACGTCACCTTTTTACTATCGCACCACCCGTCACCGCAGCAGAGTTCATTCCTACCACCTGGAAGCGTACCGTTCCCGAACGGCACGTTTTCAGCGTTCTTTCTTACCACGCACGTGTAAGCTCTGGAATGAACTCCCTGCATCGGTGTTTCCTGAGCGCTATGACCTGTCCTTCTTCAAACGAGGCTTAAAGAGAGTACTTTCCTTAAGGTAGGCAGCGACTTTGTTGTGCTGAACCCCTGGCACTGCGGAGGCCTATGGGCAGCGGTAGCCGCTTTCCATCAGGCGGGCCGCTAGCTCGTCTGCCTATAAAGGCTTAAAAAAAAAAAAATATGCGTATTCAATGTAAATTCAATCAGTATTTACTTCATTGTAATGATCATTAATATTATTGTGTACATCAACAGCTGTATGTTTTATATGCGTATGATGTTTTTAGGTGGCACCTGTAATTCATAGGAGCGTTTGTTTTGTTAAAATATTAGATTTTCAGCGATCTTCATTGGGTAAATGAAGTGCCAAGTACGATAGCTATTATAAAAGTATTTGCAACGATATCGGCAAATTTACATATACATACATAAGCTCACGCATTTTCCCAGAAGGGGTAGGCAGAGGTTTTCCTGGTAGTAACCAGGACACCCACGGCTCACCGTGTCTGTCGCGTCCCACGATGTCAAAGGGGCGAGCCTGTCGCTATATCGGACAGAAATTTCTAACTCCGAGCTGGTAATGAAAAATCCAATATCACTTTGCCTAACTAGGGATTCGAACCCGAGACCTCAGCCTACGCCACCACTACGCCACCGAAGCAATCAGCAAATTCCCTGAAATAAATCGGGTATCTTATAGATGTTGGTGTAATTGGAATGGAGGTATATAATGTGGGCAACTGCCTACCGCCTCATTGAACAAAGGACGTAAGCACTTCAATGGTTTTACTCTTTCCTCCTTCTTCTTAATTTTCAGTGGGCTTCTCAGGAATATCTCCCCTCAACGGCCATGGCCGTACCTAGATCTCCCCTAAGGATTCCCAAAGCGACCTGTTGTGAACGATTTTCATCTAACGACTTCGTGTTCGCTTAATAAGATTTTTTTTTTAAATGATAAAGATTTATCTCAGATCAAGAAAATCAGGAGTTGTGAGTCTAGATTTTACTTATTACAAAGCAATTATTAAAGAGCTAAAGAATACTAAAATCAAAATTGAAAAGGCATGGCACCCATTATAAGGCGGAGGTCTGTGTTTTTATATAATATTCATGGATAAATAAAAAGAACTATAGAGGTATTAGGGCGAAACGTAGATGTCCTAGTTACACCTCTGCCTACCCCTTCTGGAAAAAAAGCGTAAGTTTATGTATATATGATAG
Organism: Theretra japonica; assembly: GCA_033459515.1. Classification (NCBI taxonomy): domain Eukaryota; kingdom Metazoa; phylum Arthropoda; class Insecta; order Lepidoptera; family Sphingidae; genus Theretra; species Theretra japonica. Next base: position 6,109,522 of record CM065928.1, read on the forward strand.
AGGTATTAATGACATCATACGATATACTGACATCCCTACATTAATAAAGTCATCAAGTAAACACAATTTATCAAAAGTATTTTTCTTTGTCAGTCTTCCTGCTTACCACGCAAGTTTGATAACAAAACGCAATTTGATAAACGAGACGCACAGAAAGCCCTGATTAATTATCCATTTAACGAGGCAAGCAATGCTACTTTGACTAATAGTCTGATAGTTGTGATTCCTGAGAATTTAATTTCAAACGAAATGTAATGCATTAATTTCTGAATGTCGACGACTTTCGCACTAGCGCGTTGTTTAGGCCACATTGAAAAAATCTATATCGTCTTTAGGATGACAATAATTATGGATGTCTTTAGGATGAAAATAACTGCCATTTGGAGTTTATTTTCGAGTTTTACTGGGGTATTTATTCCGACTTGTTATAAAAATTACATATAGTGAAAAACAGAGTAAACAAATTAAGTTTTAAATAAATGTAATAGGCACATGCGTACTTGTCCCTAGTCTATAATAAGATAACAAAAATCCACGGGGTGCCACACGAGGCAATAAAGGATGTCGTTAGATGCAGGCCACTTTCAAAATGTCAATGCGATCTTGGGAGAGGCCTTTGTTAGCGGTTTGTTTAGTGTTTTCAGTAAACAATAATAAAAGTTTCGTTTATTCCATTTATCACATTGGCCATTTAACACGCTGGAAGTCTTTTTCAGGATTTATATTGTGGGTGGTAATAATAATTCACTAATACTACTATCAAAGCCGTTTATTTAATGCAATGTTTAAATAAATTGATATCTATTTTACATATTTATACTCTAATACTATGTAAAAACGCCGTACTGAGCGTGAAAAACACGCAAATACAAAACTCCCGACTAAAACGCCGCTCATTAGCGGAACGATCGCGCGTAAACCGACGAATTGTGAAAAAAATCGACAGGAACGGAAGCCGACCGCTTCCACACAATTAACATAGCGACGCATGATCCAAACAAATTAGGAAATGTACTACACGTAGATTAAATATGACGCCGGTTTTTATACGCTAATGAGGTTTTAGTGGAGCACTTTTTGTTTAATATGCCGAATATCTAACGTAGTGGATTATATGGCCTAACCCCTCTCAATCGTACTCTCGATTAAAATAAATAAATACACCCAACAGTCACATACATAGTTCGGAGCCCACATTAAGGTCAATTAAGTCTTGTGTCGTGGGTATCAGAAACTACGAGAGACTTTTCGGTCTCACAACACCCAGACCCAACACAAACATTTGTGTTGGTGCGGGGATCGAACCCGCGGCCTCTCGTTTCACAGTCAGCGTCTAACCAACTACGCCACGGAGGCTGTCGATTGTAGAAGAGGTCCATGTCTTGCAATGGGACGTTTATGTGCTGATACAGATAATATACACACCGTTTTTCGATTGTTTTCGAAACTGTTAATTATTGTTAGCCGTCAGCTTCTTCAACATTTTAATTGTAGGTGTGCTGCCGAGTTCTCGAAATGGGAAGGGAATATGGAAAAAGGATAGAAGAAACAAGATATTGAACTTAATTTTTTAAGTATAAAGTTTCCGAAAGATTTAAAAGTGGTAGAGCTACGCTGTTGACAGCCATGACTCAGCATGATTGGACAGGCTCGTCCGGGGTGGTACCAATGTCTCATAGGAGACCGACGTGAAGTGACAGCTTCACTGTCGCGTTTCGTTCGGTTCCTGCTCCCTTTTCTTTGGGATGGGCCAGCAACACATCCATGATCCAAGCGTTGTGGATATTCATGAGCGGCAGTGATCACTTACCATCGGGTTACCTGCTTACACGTTTGCCGGACCTATGCTATAAAAAAACGAGTACAAAGTTTCCAACAATTTATTTTTAACATTTATTATTGACATTTGTATGTAAAATATTACTTCAATAAAGAATGAACTTCTAACATCCATCGCTACTAGGTTTAAAGTATTGTCGTAGTTCGCGTCAATTATCAGAGATGGCGTTGTTTGAGAATCCTTTTTAGGAGCGATAGAGAATTCTAGATTTTACAAATACATGAAAATAAATAGTATTTTAGAATTACAACAAATCTTCGATATCAATAATAAGATCTTGGATATTACTTAACAATAGTTCCATAACGTTTCTTTTGCAATTAGTATTAATTTCTTGTTATATTTATTACTTCATCTCCTTTTATATAATGTTAGATATGTTATTACTTTTCTTACTTGATGTACAACAGTAATTAAATACTAGCCTTATATTGTTTCATGATTGTTTAATTTGCAGTAGAAAAACACAAAACGTTGTAGATATTATGTTTTTTGTCAATTAGTGCCAATTTATAACACAAAAATCTATAAATTCCCTTATTTATTAGCCGCTGATAGGCTTTTCAAACAATAAATCGATGATTTTATTGCGTTCTAGTCACTTAACTTATTACTAACATTATGAAAATTGGGCTGAACCGTCACCGATGCAAAAGACGTCACATCACGCGATATTAACGAAGATATTTATTGATTTGTCATATTGTTGTGGCTTTTGGGATTTCTACTTATGGTAAGTACAGTTTAGACAGCGCTCCGTTTTTCCTTTTCTTATATCCATCCCATAGTTGTAAGACAATGCCTTTGAGCGATAAGACCGCCAATTGTGCTTTTATTTTTATTGATTTTATATTGTATTTATTTAATTTGTTCTGTGAAGTAAAGTATAAATAAATAAATGAATAACTGTGGAAATTCGTAAAGTAGATGTCTTGAGTACCTACTTATGAAGGTCTTTAATCATCTACCTAGATACTAAGGGATTGTTGGTGTACGATTCTTAAAGTATGTTTGTATGTCTCGGTTTTAAATATGGTTTTTATCAATAATCACAATCTTAGCGACAGGAAGTCCAATGCGGAACTTAAGTAGCTCAGAATAGGTAGACCTGTTGCCTTGCCAGGCAAGGTGTCAATTTAGCTACGCTATGCCATCTCTGTGATGGTTTTCTTGTTATCTGTCAATAATAAAAGACCTGGCTGTTAACAAGTAGGTCATATCATTGGCAGGTGGAGTTCGATTGAGTCCCGGAAGATTTTGGTAGGAGCTCCTTACACCTATTAATGCCCATTAAACCAAGCCCAGTACCCCAAGCCAAAATGTAATAATATAGCATTTCGGTAAGGGGCTGAATTCCTCATCACGTAGGGGATGTACATTTAGGTGTTTTTATTCTTAGTAATGCCTAAATAGTAACATTTAGTTATTTACAATTTATTACATAAATAAATTGGAGTTGAAAAATATTGTTGTTATGTGGTTGTTACATATTTGTAACAATAATAGGTAATAACCTAGTAGGTTTATTTTTTGGAGGAACTCGTAGCTTTTATTTATTTATTTATTTATTACCATAAGACCCACCAACAGCAAAATAGACAAAACATGCACATTAAACTTATACAATTTAAGACCTGGTCTACATGCCAATTATAGGCGTGAAACAACATTCATAATAAAAATTAATAATACAATACAAATGCAATCTTTTAAATGTACTATATCAAGACATCACCAATTGGACAGTGGAAATATTATTTGAGCACACAATCGCTAAAAGTTGGAATACTTTTTTATAGCATCGGTCCAGGAAATGAACAATCAGGTCACCTGATGGTAAGTGATCACTGCCGCCCATGAACATCCACAACGCTTGGATCGTGGCTTTGATGCCAGCTTATCAGGTAGGGAGGGGAGCGGGAAAGATAAAGGATGGGAACAGTATAGGGGTATTGGGCATCCGATAGTCTCACTCACTTATGAAAAAACAACGGTCATAAAAAATAAATAAATTTATTTAAACCTGTACAATGCTTTTTGTAAAAAAATAACACATTTCTTAATAATAACGAGCCTCAGTATAAAAATAAATTAAATACATTCATAGAAAGTTAATATTAAAAGATTTGTTTAAATAAACGTCTTTTTATAAAAAAGTACTTAAAATTGTCCCATTGCAGGCGTGATTATATTTTATCTTTAAAGCTGATTACATACAAGCCTTTGAGACAATCGTTTATTTAAATTAAAATAATCTAAAATAAATAAACTACGAATAAATTCTTATTTTATGTAATAAATTACTAGTCTAAGGGGAAATAAATAAATCGTTTAACATTCTAGTTAAGTAGATAGTTCAAACATTAGCCTTTTTAACAGTCTTCTTTAAAAAAGTAAAAGGGAAATAAAGAAAGGAAAAACTAAAAAGGCTACGTTAGATACATCTTTAGTCAATTACGTATCAGTACAGACCTGATTGGCTTAGCCAATAAGCCAAACAGGTCTTAAATAAACCCCAGTTTGGTCACATCCATGGGTTGGACTTAATTATACGTTGGCCTATTGCTTGTAGGCTGAATAGGCCAAGTCAGAGACGTCGTTGTACGCTCGTCTGTCGTACCCGCCGCTACCACCAGATGACCAGCCGTGGCTTTCGTGGTGACCACCGCCACCGCCACCGCCTCCCTTCTGCGACATCAGTTTCTTCAGAGCGATGATTCCTGCTAGTAGTAGGGCGATCTGTAAGAAGAAATTAATTTTATAGTAATGCACAGTTCTGTTCCGGTTTGAAGGACATTGCAGTCAGAGTAACTACTAGACATAATGAGACATAAAATCTTATGTTTTGGGATGGCGAGCGCAGTGGAATGCCAAACATTGCTTTGTATTTCGTGGTGATGTTTTGCTACTGTGCATGAGCAGTCGTATTGCTTACCATCAGGCGAATGGCATTCTCGTCTCGCCATACGAACAATATGATTACAATAGCTGATATTTTTTATGTAGTAGTAGGGTCCAGTAATGCATTTTAAACTTATCAATAACTAATCGTTACAATTGGTATCATTAAGATTCAATTGAATACGAGTATAAAAGAAGATATATCGCGTATTTAATATGAAATAAAACAGTATTAGGATAAATCAAGTATATCTTTAATAGCAATGTCGTTCGATAACATTATCGCCCGAACTCATTTCGGTTGAATTTGGATAGTTCATCGTCCGTCGACCCCACAATCTGTAACGTGTTCTACTGGTTTTAGAAGCTCATAATCAAATGTTATATATTTAATAGCTGTTACATGTATGTTTAAAGGTACAGGCGTGATCAAAAGTTTTGGAAGAATCTAGCTTAGTAATGGAAATCTAGAAATATGTTCCGATGATTTGAGCTTGGAATTATAACAATATTAATGCAGAGTATTTGTATTGCTTGTTAATATTTGTTCAAATTAAAATAAAATAATTGATTTCCACCGCCAGCTCGCACTAGGCCAGCGTGGTGGACTATATTATGGCCTCTCTTTCCCTCTCTTCAGCCGCAAGTAGTCCATTGCTGAACATAGGCCTTTCCCAAGGATCTCCACATTGACATGTTGGAAGCGGCCTATAAGGCCTAAGCCCTCTCAATTGTACTCTCGATTGTAGAGGAGGCTCGTGCCGTTTTTATTCTTGTGCCCTTATAGTTAGACCGTCTTTCCATTCGTCGTAATATTTTTCGAATCAAATTTAACGTTTATGATATATAAAAAGCTGTTACTATGAATTGCATTTTGAAACAAATATAAATCGAGGTATGGCGTAATAATTTGTTATTTACCTTCACATTTCACCACAACCTTGACTGGAAATTGCTGCATCAATAGTTTACTAATCGCTAGTTTTATCGCGATATACATCATGGCCTCATTACCAGTGATTGAGTTTTTGTTTTCTATGTTTTTATTTGTACTCGTTTTTTTTATAACATAGGTCCGGCAAACGAGCAAACAGTTCGCCTGATGGTAGGTGATCACTGCCACCCATGAAGATCCACAACGCTGGATCGTGGATGTGTTGCCAGCCCAACTGGCAGGGGAGCGGGAAGAAAAAGGATTAGAAGAGGAAAGAGGTGTTGGGCATCCGGCACTCAAGGAAAATCTCACTCGCCGAACGAAACGCGACAGCTTAGCTGTCGCTTCACGTCGATTTCCTGTGAGACAGTGGGGCCGCACCGGATGAGCCTGTCCATTCATGCTGTCATGACTGTTAACAGCTTGGCTCTGCCACTTCCAGATGAACAAACAATCCATGGTTTACACAACAAATATGTAGTTAATTAAAGAAAAATTAAACAGGGCTAGGCTAATTGGTAAATAAATAATTGTATTATTTACTGATATCGTGGCTCAATTTAAGATTGGAAGCAAAGGATCATAATATAAGACCAAAATCGCTTCTAAAAAACTATTTTGAACATTATAATATACGTACTAATGTTTATTTTGATAATCGATTTATTACATATTTCGTAAATTGAAAGATTTAAGGAAAAATATTTATATATAAATACGTTTATCTGACAAAGCTAAATAAATAATATCTACATAAATTGTAAACAAAAAATGTATTTTCTTATGAAGAGATTTATGACAGATGATAAAGCAAAAAAGGTGGATCGTAGAATGAAGCTCTCTCTAGTTCCTGCCTACCCCAGTGGGACAAATGTAATGACACAATTCAATTCAATATAAAAAGTAATAAAAATATTACAAAAATACGCTTGTGTGTTGAATAAAACATTTGAATGTATAGCACGCATTCATATTATGTAAACTAACAGACAACTTGACTTAAATTTATTTTTTTAACTTCCCGACGTTCTGATCTCTTTACAGCTTTTGTGGTCACGGGGCAGACTGATAAATGAAATTAAATCAAATTCACAATAAAATCCGTAAGAATTCCTTTCATTTCAATGTGTAACATTCGCGTAGATCTAAGAAACCATTAAATAAACAGACGTTAGACAGTTGAGATAACAAATAATTAAGCAATTTTTTGAAGTACCTACCGTCTTTTGTTTTCAGTTATATTATGATTGTGAATAGCTATATATATCATCAGTGCATGTAAATTGTGCAGCAGTACTTAATGGCAATAAAATGTTACAAATTATAAAATATATCTAAAAACTATCGTCCGAATACTCAAACGCCTTTTAAATATTAAGTTCCGCTTAAGTTAAGCCAGTGCATTTAAGCGGGGCTTGCGTAGTTAAGTTCAACATAATATTTAAGTAGCGTTTGAGTATTCGGGCGTATATCTATCAAAACATATGCCTACCACGATTCTCTACCAAGCTTCGATCATTCTACCACACAAAGATTTACCTATTATTACAAGCTCTCGATTGCTGATAATATTACTGTCGGCTTAAGTAAATCTCGAACGGCTTGAATATAATAAGCCGCACGAGATTTACTTGGGCCGACGAGTAAAAGGTACCGTGGGCGACCGACACTGAACGTAGCGCACAGCTGACTGTCGCTGATAACGTTGTGTTGCTAGTCAAACAACAATAATTATGATACGGGTCGGTCGCTCGAATGAGTTCGATTTTTAAAAATGGTTTATTTTTTTCTGGTATTTTTTTATAATGGACTAAAGAGTTTCAGTATGGATGGTTTTTACTTAGTTATGAAATCGTAATTATTTATATAATAAAATCTAACCTTAGTAGAGAATTGAATATGTATATGACTAAGTTCGTAATTTATTAGATAAGTAGTATTTTTTTAATGAAAAATCATATAAAAATGTCAATGAATGGAAATAGGTTTTGTTTAGGATATTTATATTTTTTCCTGGGAATTAATAGCGATCAAAGTTACAAGGCAACACTTTTTGTTATAACGTCAAAGCATAACGTAATGCTTCATCGAATACCGACTACATCACAAGAGTTATTAAATTCCTTTTAATTTATACAAACAAGCTATTTTAGTCTTTATGTCTTTAAGATAGAGTCCATAACGGCCTTTAAGGGATAATAATAATTATTTTTCTTAGCATTGTAAATATTTTCACGTATGATATGGCAACCGAATGCCATTCTTACGAATTTTATAATATTTAGCGACCCTAATAGGCAGTAAATTGTAAAGACTATATAAAACTGAATCAATAATCCAAAAACGGCTTTGGCTTAGTAGTTGAGGAACAAACAGAAAACAAATGTGTTTCCCAAACGGAGACCGAGTATTTTGTATGTTCATCTGATATATTTTGTTTGAGTCTTAGTTTTGTGAGATCTATAAGATCCCCATAGTTTATGATATACACAGCAGCAGAAGCAACAGCTTAACTGTCACATTTGGTTCGGTGAGTGATATTGCCGGATGACCAGAATCTCTTTCCTCTTTCCATCCTTTTTCCTTCCCGTTTCCGTCCCAATTTTAAGGGCCGGCAACAAATCTATGAACCCAGCGTTGAGGATGGTCATGGGTGGCAGTGATCACTTACCATCACGTGACCTGTTTGGTCGTTTGCCGGGCTTATGCAATAAAAACACAAAAGCATTAATACCTACTGGGGAAGATTTATCTTTTTTATTAAAAAATATGTACACATGTTAATTCATTACCCATTCGAGTACCCTTTAGTAGTTGAATTCAAGTTAAAATAACTGTTTTTAATCGTCAAAAATTTGGATGTAAAACTTTAGCCCCCATAATAACTGACTTCATTAGATATTCGACGCGACTTCAGACAGACATCCACAGACTTCTGTTGTGACTTGAATTTAGATAATACTAAATGTTATACTTGTATTTAATATTTATAGAATTATTCTCTAAGTTATACTCTACAGAAACACGAATTTGATTTGTTGATAAACTTAATGACGTAATTTAATTCGAGCATGCTCCGATAGCTGCCATATAAGACCAGTATGTAGTCAATAAAGTGCGTGGTGGCATGTTGGTAACAAACAGAACTCAGCTGCCAATATGTTCACGGTGGTTGGGGGTTCAAATCCTAGGGCACAACTCGGACTTTTCGGAGTCATGTAAAGAAATAAATAAATACACCCAAACAGTCACATACATAGTGCTGATCTCACTTTAAGCTCAATTAAGTCTTGTGTCGTGGGTATCAGACACTACGAGAGGCTTTTCGGTCTCGCAAACACCCAGCAGCCTCTCGTTTCACAGCCGGCGTTTAACCAAGTGTGACCCGAAGGCTGTCAAATGTGTTTATTAATTGTCAGTCACGCAACATAATATAACACAATTCTATCTACGTGCAAGAAATCATCGTGTGGAAACCTGCATACCATAACAATTAGTAAGAATTTCTATGACGTCGTACAAACGTAGTACATAAAAAGATAAAATATCAGTTGACTATTTATCATAAATAAAAGTAACTCAGATTTATAAGATCGATATGACTACTCATCTAATTTTCATACCAAAGGCTTTGTATGAGATTCGATTCCCAAAGAGTACGATCCAAAAATCCGAATAATCTTCAGAAAAATGGCTATCAATGTTTTCTCCTATATCTATTTAGTATTGTTAAATATAATGACCCTTTTTATCTCAGACTTACTCGACGGAATGTGGGTTGCAATCATCATAACGATGTCTCCCGGCGCTTGTCACCAATCATGTAGTTAACAAGAAACTTGGTGATTGCAAGGAACATTATCCGTTGGAATGTGTTAACGTGCAATTGTTTTGAAATAAATATCGTATTGAGTTCTCACACCATGGAGGTTAAATTCTAAACAAATACGTTATTGTATTGTATTGTATCAGCTCATATACCGTCCCACTGCAGGGCACGGGCGTAAACACGTTATGTTAACGTAAAATAATAAAAAAATAAAAATGAATTGTCGAATTAAAGACACATTGGATTCGCATTTTGAAAGAAATGTTATTATACTCGTAGTGTCATGCTTATTGTTGCTACAAAATAGAGTTGTTATACTAACAAAATTATATGTAGAAGCTATTAACTTTTTTTGCCAAATAAACCTGATTATGTTTTTCGTATAATTGTTACTTTTTAAGACTTTCCGTACTATTTATGCACGGTAATACAAATACAATACATAATTATTATTATGCCTTCGGGATTATTAATAAAAATAATCAGGAATTAATGATATTTACAGAAGTCGATAATTATAGTATAATAGTTAGTAGCTATATTCAGCTCCACATAACTTCATAAATTGTTTCATTGCGACCGGAGAATTTTAAGTGCATTGTCTCTTATTGAGTCAAGATTGTACCTTTAAATGATTATATAACATTTAGCACCTTATGAATGAGTTGGTATTATACATGCATGAAAACTGTTTCTGCTCCGACAATTTTATAACAAACATTACTGTAAACGAATACGAGTTTGACAGCCTCCGTGGCGCAGTTGGTTAGACGCCTGTTGTGAAATGGGAGGCCGGGGGTTCGATCCTCGCACCGAGACAAATGTTAGTGTGAACCACAGATTTTTGTTTGGGTCTGGGTGTTTGTGAGACCAAAAAGTCTCTCGTAGTTCATGATATCCACGACACAAGACTTGATCCTAGTGTGAGTTCAGGTCTATATATTATGTGACTGTTAAGTGTATTTTTTATTTATTTATGTTTTCTTTTTATTCTTATAATATTAATAATAAAAATCATAAACATTTATGACTTGTGATACATAGGTTGGTATTACAAAGTTGGAATACCAATAATTACAATATTTTACCCTATGTCTATTTTTGGTGACGTGAGAAATTTCCTTTTAGTCATTAAATTGCTTAACAATTGTCATTTTACTCAATTGACACATTTTTCGTGTGAATCAAGAAGAACAAAGAGAAGTATTATTAAATGTGAGGTGACGTTTATATGCGTGGAGTGATTGTCTCCTAACACAATGTTAATGCTATTTTAATACAATTTAAGTACTTATTACCTACTCATATAGCAGACTATACATGTTATACAGACTGGATGCTAAGCATTAAGCAAGCTTGGAATTACGTCCACAATTCTGATGAAAGAATGGGGTTTAATACCTTACAACATGATTCAAATTGTTTTTTTTTATCAGCCCATATACGTCCCACTGCTGGGCACGGGCCTACTCTACAATCGAAAGAATCGATTGAGAGTGGTTAGGCCATATAGTCCACCACGCTGGCCTAGTGCGGGTTGGCGGACTTACATACCGTATATTTAAATTGAATTGAAAATGCCAGAAATAAATATAAAACCAATATTTATTTCTGTTATTTTCAATTTTAAATAAAAAAAAAACATATTCTATTCAACATAAATATCTCGAGTACGATGTATCCGACTTGAAATTATGATAGCGATCTAATGTTGCAGGAAAAGTGCAATTTGTGCCTGTGTTGGCACGATTGACCTTCCCAGCTTTCATCGTAAGCTGTATAGTAGATAACATCTCGAGAATCATCTTTACGGGACTGTGTTTTTCTGCTCATTTACTATAGGTAAATATGTCTAATGTAGATTCAAAGTTTTTCTGTCGGAAACAATGCATAGCTTTGGGGCCCTTTTTAAGGGAGAAATCCTCTTGGATCGGTATCCATGAGCACCGTTTTTACTGGCTAATAATCTCATGCTGTTCTATCGGCATGTTGAAGAAATTCCGGGACCTTACAAAGAACGCGCCGAAGTTCCTCCAGTGAGAAGCTTCTTAAAGCACTACTTGTAGGAAGTTAATTTTCGTTTACAGCCTTATCTAGCCAGAGCGACTCTTGGAGACCTATCGTCTGTTTGGTTGTTGTTGACACGAAAATTATTTCACCGAACTATGGTTGAAGACTGGAGGCACTTTTGTATACTCTTGGAGGATTCCGTTTTGGATAAATATATTATGTAGGTTTTTTATATAATGCTGTGGTAGATAATTATAAATGTTTTAATTTTTATAAATTAGTACCCCCTAAATAATACTTGTAACTTTGAGCAGCCAAAGACATAATTTGCCCTTATAACTACCTAAATCTGAGCATTTCTCTTCGTGCTTAGCTAATTTAGTATAATTAAAATAAAATAAATACACCCAACAGTTACATACATAGATTTTAGTGTGGAGTCAGGAAACTCCACACTAAAATCGACTCTTGTGATCAGGCTGTATGTGGGTATCAGAAACTACGGTGTCAGATCGACAGAGACTTTTTGATGTCACAAAACCACAGTAACAGAACTCAGTCTCGAAACGAATGGCTGTGGATTACACAAATATTTGTTTCGGTGCGTTGATCGAAACCGCGGTCTCTCATTTCACAGGCGGCGCGGCGTCTAAACAACTGCGCCACAGAAGCAAAAAGAATTTGGTAAATTAATAATATTTTGATCCACAGCAATTAAAGTGAGCTGTCAGTGTGCATGTAGGCAAGTGGTTAGTAAAAGCGAAGTATGTAGGTAGGTCGTGACTCAACTGTACTGGATATAAAACAGAACGTTCCTTTCTATCTGTAATGAAATAACGCTTCGGGAGATTGGTACCGTTGGTATGTAAGAGCTGATTTTCTTTTATCAAAACAATATTTTAATTATAATATTAATTAAATATGATGATCGATTAAAAATATAATGTCTGGTGGGTAATCCTGGGTGGAAAAATATATGCCTGGAAGTGGTAACAATATTAATTAATCTGTAGAATAATTTAAAAAGCACATATACCACGAACCAGGGAAATTTTTAGGTAAGGTTTTGATTTTATTTGAACATTTCAAATGTATCAACTTCAAATATAAATATGAGATTTACAGAACTTTCTAAATGTTTATAAAATCATTCAACTTGCAAAAATATTAGAAAATTAAATCAAGACATCATCCAAAAAATTCGGATGATATATAATTTAAAAAATTATAAGCCTTATAAATGGGTAAATAAGATAGTACATACATCATAAACTTTCTGGGTGGTACGCATTCTAGATTCCGCATTCTCCGCACTGCATTATTTTCGTATTATGGGAAAGTTCACTACAGCCGTCGTTTTTTATGATATTAGTTGCAAAGTATTTGGTTCAAGTGTATGAGAAGTTGAAACACTTTATAAGTAGATCAGGGCCAAAATAGTTTATATTTTTGCAATGTTTTCGTGAATTACAAAATATCATACGAAAGTCAGGTTTATTAACATCCCAAAAGAAAAAATATTGGTTATGTTCTAAATATTAAAATGATAAAATAAGAAACGTTTGTACTCTAGCTTGACATGGCTTAGAAACTGCTAATGAATCAAGAGGTTGTCGATTTGATGTGCGCGTTAAGACCATTTGTGTATATTGCGTGTGTAGCCTGTTGATAAACGGACCAGACGCAGCTGTCCACATGTCACGGTGGTCGCGGATTCAAATCCCAGGGCACACCTCTGACTTTTGAGTCTTGTGTGTATTGATACACCAGCACCACATACTATAACGGTGAAGGAAAAAATCCTAAGGACACCTGCATACAATAGCGATTTGCAAGCATTTTTAGGGTATATAAAGTCTGCCAACCCACATTAGACTAGCGTGGTGGACTATATGGCCTAACCCCTCAATCGTTCTCTTGATTGTAGAGGAGGCTCGTGTTCTGCAGTTGGACGTATACATGGGCTCATATAGTACAGTACAGTGTATTTTATCTTGAACTTGGAAATTTATACCGAAGTCATGTAATGACTATTCATAATCCAACCACCATGGTAAGTTACATGACTTCGGTGTAATAAATAAACACACAATACACCAGTTGCTGTGTTTATTTATTATGTAATTTATGTATAAATATTTTTTTAAGGGACGCCAATACAAATAGCATTGTGCTCGTATTCTTAAGATTTCTAAGGACGCAATTTTTTTATTACATTGCATCTGATAGTAATTGAAAAGTCTTGATAAAGTATATACATGTCTGTATCTGTATCATCCCATATAGTACGTCCCAATGCAGGGCACTGGCCTCAATAATCGGATTGAGAGGAGTTAGGCCATATAGTCTACCACGCTGACCTAGTGATGTTACTATCATCAACACCGCCGTCACTTTGCCGAATAATGAAATATGACTCAATTTTTCATGCATTAGTCAGTGCATTTGTATGTTTTCTAATAATATCGATTCTTTACATTTTTGCGAACAGTACGTTAACATTAACCACAATTTATAATTCCGATGTTTAAACATCTAGCGGCTGCAGTAAGCTGTTATTTTGTAAGTATACCGCAAAGTATTGTTTTACCTTGGCTCTTGTATTTTCTGAGCAGGGAAATAAGACTATTGATCTTTTTCCGACTAGTAAAACAAGTGATTTGATTTTTCTAGTATAACTATTGATAATAAAATGAAAAATTAATGATAATTTGATTCAAATGTTCGTAAGAAAACGTATATGCGTTTCAAGCATGTACATTTTATTCTAAATAGAAAAATAAAATAATATGTATATTCGTTGGTATCTTCCTTCATGCGACAAATGAACTAAAGCTTGGCATGGCTTTTCTTATTTATTTATTTATCATGTATTTGTATCCCGAAAATTCACGGTTCATGCCAGACATATACTACGCGTATAAAAGCGGGGATAGGAGATAATAATGAAAAATAAACCACTTTCTCATTGTGAATAACTCCAGTAGTAACCTATTGATATAATTCCCATGGGACGATGAATGGTGCTTCAATGAATAGTCTTTTTGTAACAGCTTATTTTCTCTCCGTACCTTGATTGCCGGTTTATTGTTTTCTAATACTGAGGTAGACGGCTTATTGCCATGCAAATTCTTTTACTACTGTCGCTAATACGAGTAGTAGTTGGAGGAATTTTACGTAAAACTATTTTAAGTCTTTCTTGAGGCAATTGATTGGAATAATTGTTCTGACCTTACATATAATTTTTTTTATAACACACACTGACTCTCTTTTAGGAATTTCATTCAAATTTAATGATAAATGATTTGATATCGTGTATATTAATTCTCTTGAAGCTATGATTATAATAATATGTGCTTGAATAAAAGCAATTGAAGTATTGCTTTAGCTAAATTGCTTTTGGAATCTACACGTTGCTATGGAAATACTTCGGGGAGGCTATATTAAGCACTAGCCTTCTAGTAGCCGAAGAGACAGATAGAGAGAACATGAAATAGAATACACGAGGGGTAGTGGTCTGATAATAATCAAAACTAAATATCACATCCAGCATAAAAGAAGATTACTCATTTTCATTTTCAGACGAAAGTAGTTAATCTAAAACCAAATGTAAAGTCTTTGGAATTAATTATTTCATACAAAATAACAAAGACAAATACAGAGCATGATTAAAACAATATTTATTACCCGAAGCCACGAAGATAAAGAGCCGTGATACTAAATCAATATTCAAATGCAAATACGATGCAAATGCCAAGGTATTCCGCATTTAAAACAGCCAGTTGTCATGGCATCGTGAAAGTTTCAACACGAAACCGTTTCATTCTTTTCAGTTAGATGACATCTTAATTGTATGTTTAAGACGTTTAGTTGCTTTTAATTTGTTCACTAATTATTACGTTTATTGCGGTTGTGTTCTCAGTAAAGAGTTTATGAGATCGCTGATGTTATTTAGGTGTTAAATGTGGAATTAATGTGTGAATGAGTCTGTTTTCAAAGATTTACATACGTGGCTTGATGGTATATTTATTAAAATATGAACATATTTAAGGTCAAGCTCGTTTTCCATTGGGATGGGTAGAGAGTACGGATCTACACATTGCAATTATCCATTTCACTTCAATCGTGTTCGCCGATAAAATTTCATACAATTGTTCATAAATCAAGTTTATACATAGGTTAAAGATAAACACAACAAATATTTCGTTCTATATATAACACTGTAGTCATTAATTATTTCCATTATGTGATACAGAAGAATATAAGACTGGCTTAAAATGATAACATATAAAAGACATCTCAAGATATTAAGTCTAGAAGAGCCTTAAAATGTTTATATTTTGGGTATGTTCTACGTGATCAATACTGCCACGCTTATCAAGTATTAGATAAAAAAAATATAAAATAAAAAGTCAAAAATCCTAATCGTCTTGCGCTTAGATTGTTTGCAAATACAAAGTTGAGGCGTGTATTGACGTCAATGACTTTTTATGGACGAATTAGACACGTTGGTTATTGTGGTGAGCAAAGGCATTGCTCTGCAGATTACTTAGATGAAAAAAAAAAATCGCAATTTTTGTAGCATTAATATGTACATTACGTACAGACGTCACCAGAGGATACGAGTATAAATGTTTTTAAAGAACCAATCGAAACTGTAGTAGTTTAAGAGGAATGAGGTAATATGAACCAGGTAGCCAGTCGTTACATTATAAAGCAAATCATTTTGCAACATGCATATAAATCACGATAAGCTAAGCCCACGTAAGGGCAAGCAGTGGCAGATGTAAAATCCTATACATACAAAATCTATTGTATTGTATTGTATCAGCCCATACACGTCCCACTGGACACGGGCCGACTCTACAAAATTTCTCAATCAATCGTACAAAATCTATTAGTGAGGATTAAATGTGAAGTACCTTTGCGGTGATCAGTGCCTTCCCGGCCAACACGAAGAGTCCAGCTATCGCGAGCGGCATCATCGCCACCATCTTCATGGCCGCTCCCATCATCATCATGCCCATCATTTTCTTCATCTTCCCGCGCCCTGGAATTTTTAGTCACAAAGGTATTATATTTAGATGACCATGTATCCTTTAATAAATGTTATCTTTTATCAAGGTTCTTTCTTGTTGTTAATAAACAATCATCTTAATTTTTGGAGGGAACGACTAAACTTAATATTGGTTGATTGGTGTAGGTAATTGTAAAAAAAAGCTATTTTGTTAATGATGTATAACTCATAAACAGTACTATTTAGTGAAGAAAACAATAGAACGTATTCAAGTGTTTCAGAAAATTTAATATCTAATAGTACGATTGAAACATTAGTGGGTGTGCACACATAATTTATTTACAGCTAGTTTAATCCTTTACTAAACATGCTATATTCGAAAACACTGTCGCGTGTCGATATTGAATACGTTGGTAAAGTAATAGCTAACAATCATTACTTCCGTACTTCAACAAAGGCTCAATAAATTAATATTGTCTTCTAGTATAATTATACATTTATTTCAGTGAAAGCTAATTATGTACAAATTAAAAACTTATTGGACGCGTGCTGAATAAACCGAGTAAAATTTGCGTGTTGCGTTCGTTTCTATAATTACAGAGAATGGTTGTAGAATTGCTGAAAAATAATTTCCTACGTAATTTTATGAGATTTATGGACAGGAAAAAATATTTGTGTAGCTAGCAGGTAATTATTTTTGTACGCAGACGACCTGGTATATTAGGAAGTCATTAGAGGTAAACTGTTTTCGGTACTGGGTGTATGTTTGGGGTAGGCGTATATTTAAAAGAGACGTCATGCGACTCAATATGAGAAAACTGTCGACTGTTTTAAAAGATCAACAAATTGCACTC
Organism: Theretra japonica; assembly: GCA_033459515.1. Lineage (NCBI taxonomy): Eukaryota > Metazoa > Arthropoda > Insecta > Lepidoptera > Sphingidae > Theretra > Theretra japonica. The sequence goes on from CM065928.1 coordinate 6,126,907, forward strand.
AAGGTTAAACGAAAAAATATTAATTATTATTGGGGCAAAGTCATTGTTTTTTTTCTAATAGGCAGTTTTGTTAACTTTAGGAGCCAGCTTTATAGCACACTTTACCTTTGGTCCAGATGAATTGCATTGTTAAAGAAATGACGTGGAATGTATTTGGATTCAAAACTTAATCAATTTTATAAGAAGACTTTTACTAGTAATAAAAAAAATGTTCAAGTGCAATGTCACATCAGTTTCTACACGATGATCATTAGTATGATGACGTCATTTGTGATGAAGCAGCAATCATAAAGCGAAGTTCAAAAGGTCATAGTCATTTAACGTTTCATAGAAAGTATAATTTACTATAAACGTTAAAAATAACAACAATATTCTAGGCAGTCGTGACTTCCATTGTCATTTATGATTTTAAAAACAATATTATAAAAACATGTTTTATAACAATACACTATAAACCGATCAAATACCAATTTAACGCGATAGTCATGTTTTCTGTAACTTTCAATTAATTTCTTAACAGTAATTCCATATGTATGGTTCTATTCTTATGCATTTTATCGATTTTTTGATAACTTTACAACAAATACTAACGTATTATAGTATGTAAATATTAACTTTATAAACATTATAACGACTAGTAATCTTAATGCTACATGAATAGTCTCATTAGATGAAATGAACTTGCATTTCTTTGCAGCGGAAATTACATACATTATATTATCATTATATTGTACTGTTAAAGACAAAATAAGCATTTTTTATATTAAAGATGAGTTGGAATTTTATTGTTGGTTATTGCTGTAAGATTTGAGTGAAACTTTTTGTCATATGATGGGAAGAGTAAATGTTTTTTTATTATATTTACTATTTACCTCGTATAATATGACAAAGTCCTGTGTAGGTTTGATGCTTTATAAAAGTGTACTAGGCTGGTGAATCGTTAATATGCTTTTTTTTCAATCCTGTTTGATTTCCTAGGCGCATGGTAGATTGGTGGGAATAATTTATAAAATAATATTTTATATTTTTGCGATATGTTTGATATAGTTATATATAGTATGTTAGTCAGATTCCATGCAAGTTAGCTGTATCTAAGGGAAATAAGTGTAATGATCTAAGGTTATATTCTCTGGGCGATAGAAAATAAGTATTTCTAGAAGATAAATGACTGTAAATTGTTATTGTCTATTAGGAATACGGAAGATTTATGAGCCATCCACTTAAATATTTTTAATATAGCTATGGAGAAGTCTCTATCAACAGTAGGAGATATCAAAGACGAACCAACAATCTTCAATCCCGGATTAAAAGACCAGATGATTCCAATGACTATGTGAAACGCTAGAAACTGGAGCGAGCTGTCGTTATAACGACATATAATTTAGCGGTCGGTTCCGAAGATTTTATAGCAAAAATCAGTTTGAGGTCTATCTAAATGATCTACTATTACATAGATGGATGCTGTTTAAAATAATGCCTATGTTAAAACGAGGGAGGAAAATTTCACGAAATCATGTATTGTCCATTGAGTTGTAGAAAGTTATATCCGCTCGTGTCTTGTTCTGGAGTTGGATGTAATGATCGATGACTATGAAAATGTGGTAAGTGACTAGCTCCAATTTTGGAGGTGAGGTACAATTTTGGAAAAAAAATTGGTGAGTCAAAGTTAGTCGTAACATATCGATAAAACTTGGACCAAAAACTAATTGTTTCAAACTTAATAATGTCATATTGATGTTTTAAAGTTAGTGAGTTCACACATGAGGTAATATTATATTATACTCTTATTCATCATATTAGAAATGTACATATTAATTAACATTTGTTTACAATAGTGCATGCAGTGCATGATTATTAATTAAAATTCAAGAAAATAATGAGTGCATGTATAACACAAATAATGCAAATTTTCAACATTAGCTTAATGACCCATCATCTTGTACAGCACATAAGCACTACCACGCTTCTCATGCTAAAATAATGTGATAAAAATGTTAAACACATCAAATGTGTGGCTAATGTTGACTTTATTTTCGCTCCAAAAAACACAAAACAACCGAGTCATATTCAAAGACAATAGTAAATTTTACGTCAGAATGGATAAGTGTGATAAACTTATGAAGTTCGTGATGTCGCCCTTAATATGGCGTTTGTGATTTCAAGATGGCGTCTTAATTGCAAAATGGTGGGTTTCAATTTTTGATTTCACGGTGTGTGGAGACGCCATTTAAAATGGGATTAAAGTAGAGCTGTTATGCTTTGTATCGTGTTTGTAATTATAAATAAAGTGCTCGTATCTTAAAGGTTTTGGTTGTAAATTTTAAATATTATATTTTATTTTTGTTTACTATAATTGAAAGTATGTAATGTATTATTTTAAGACAAATTAATTCGTGTTATAGAAGTTTTATTCTCGTTTTAGAAGCTATCACGTATGCATTGAACTAATACTCCAAAAAGAAATGGTTAAACTATTTTTAAAACTATGTTATGTATACCTTACCACTATTTTAATAAATATAGGATTTTAGAATATAGAAGAATATTAATGTCACGCACAAAAAAGTTGCCATAAATATCCTTTGTTATCCAATTTATCTAATAATTACGTAAGGTCTTTTTGGCATACTTTTCAATCATTATTTTATTCCAGTTTCTATGCAAGCATTTGTATTGTATTGTATTGTATCAGCCCATATACGACCCACAGCAGGGCACGGGCCTCCTCTACAATCGAGAGTACGATTGAGAGTGGTTAGGCCATATAGTCCACCACGCTGGCCTAGTGCGGGTTGGCAAGCATTAGTTTGGCAAAATAAATATATATGTATCTTAATCAGTACTCTATAATTTACTTTAAACTAAGTATAAGATTTTATTTAGTTAAATAAGGACATGGTTTTATTAGCGTCCTAATTTTAATGGAACTAGTAAATTGCAGCTGGTAAAAATATTTAATTAGTAATAAATATTCAAAATCATACCTTCTTCGACACCCTTATTCAGTTCTTCACCAGAAATCTTCGGCAGTGACAGCTGCACCGTCCTAGAATTAGCAAAAGTTGCAATCCTGTCCCACAGCATCTGAGACAACGCCTCGTCCTTATCCTGTAGATTCCTTGGCAGCACCACGTCAATCTCATTCTCATTAATCGGCACAGTATTTACATTCGACGATCTGACCACATCCACTCCATCAACCAGTGGAATCCTGTCCATCCGAGCTGCTCTGTCGAAGAACACTATCGCCTTCTTCTTCAGGCATGGCAACAAGCCTTCAGATCTCTGACAGTCTTCATAGACCTTCATGAAGTAGTTGATCTCCTCAGCTGCTGCAAGGGTCAGGAGTAGTGTTAGTAAGAACAGCCTCATTTTGGATGTTTTTCGTCCGAGGTGGTGGTAAACACTGGCAGCGTGTGCGCAAACGGCGAGTGTATTTATAGGGTGTGTAAAACCGCTTGGATCGGGGGTATGGCGTTGAATGAATGGAGCGTTCTAAGGTCTACGGAGCGCCCGTTAGATGTTTTGGATGAGGTATATTTTGCTGTGTACAATACATCAATGAATTGTGCGTCTATATGCACTAGTTTATATAGAAGACTAATTTGATATTATGTAGGTATAGAGTGCGGATATGTCTGACAATGTAGTTTTGTAATAAATACTTATATATATAGGTTTATTTCATAGAATAAGATTAAACGATTTTTTCTAATTATGTTAGAAGTGGCGTTAATATGTTCAAATTATCTAAAATTAAATTAAAGCTTCCTGAAGAAACAATTTATTGTTTTTCATGTCCAACACTTGCTCTTATCTAATGCGTAGAATTTGTTTATTTCGACTTAGGACAACATTTCAGAGGTATGTAATTATACTTTACCGCTAGAAAAAGAAGTGATTGAAAAAAGTCTTTTGTTTTTACTTGGACTTTAAAAATCTATTCTCCACATAATTTTGTAAAGGAGATTGGTGTTGTTGTTTTTGAACTTCGTGTTTGTAAATGTTACAATATGGAGATGGAGAGTTGGAGTGATCATAATGTGGTTTAAAATAATACTATGAAATACTATGAACCTTTTGCTTAGTCGACAGCCTTCATGGCGCAGTTGGTTAGATGCCGGCTGTGAAGCAAGAGGCCACGGGTTCGATTCTTGCACCGAGACAAATATTTGTGTGAATCACAAGTATGTATTTCGGGTTTCTCGTGTTTCCTGATAACCACGACACAAGTCTCAGTCTTAGTGTGGGGTCAGGACTGTGTATGTGACTGTTGGGTGTATTTATTTATATAGTTCCGTTAAAAAATAAATCACTCTTTTTATCCTTTTAATTGGCACGACAAAGAAATCACAATGGACCTGACAATAAATGCAGTATGTTGAGGTAGACCAACATGAGATCGTAATATCTTGACATTGGACAAAAAATTGCCGATTCCGTTGTATATACAACATATACATTGATATATAAATTGAATATACACAGAATGCCGACCTTTTTGAACAGGTCGCTGTAGAGATCCTAAGGGAAGACATTTTCTATCCTGTGGACTTTCTGTGGCCATAAGAGATGATGATGGTATTTAGAATAAGGTATGCCATCGCGCTAGAGACACCTGTTTTGAAGTATATTTTGCTTGATTTTTTTTATTCGTAGGCAGACGATCATGAGGCACGCCTGATGGTTGGCCTGGATCTTTACAGTGCCAGGGGTCCAAGTATGTTGGGATACATTACTGATGTTTCTAACAAAGTATATTACAATAAAAAGTGTTCATAAAATGCATTTTAAAGTGTCAAAGATCTATGATCGATGGCAGATGCCGTATCCATTAATTCTGCGCTTCAAGTTAATCTGTTTAGTTTACTGGCAAATAAGTTGTAATAAAATAGTTATTGTAATTGTCCACTATTATTTAATCAATTAATTTCTCTTCTTCAGAAGTGTCATAATTACTATTTTAAATACTTTTGATTTCAACGTTTATGTATATTGTATAATTGGCAATTAATTGTATAAAAATAGTAAAAGACATCCATATTTGTACAGTTTGACAGGTTTCGTAGCTTGGTAGGTACGAAGCTAATTTTGAAGCGAAAGGAAGTAGGTTCGATCCCTGTACGGATATAAATAATGCGTGTATGACCACACAATTCTGGTTCTAAGTGTTAAGTTTTTCTCTAAATGTTAGATGTCCGAGACTATCTATATGCTTAAGTTTTGGACATATTGACTTGTTTTTATGTATATGTATATATACTACATTTTTTTGTCAACGCAAGTGTTTTTCAACACTAGAGTTTCTTGCCCGTTCTTCTCTAGTGAAAACCGCTTTCCGAACCGGGTGGTAGAAAAAAATTACTCAATATAATAATGTTGAACATTTTAATGGATTCAATAAATTATTTTCATTTTTCATGTTGTGGCGCTCTGGGTAGCAATTTGAGGTTAGGAAAGCTAATAATAAGCGATATTTCAGGTCAATATTTTTTCTGTGGTTCTATCTCGATCCTCAGCCGTAGAAACCATTATGTAATGTTATAGATGCGAAATTGGGCGGAATGTGCATACATTTATCATAAGTATAGAACATGTGATTTTTATTCAAGTAACATTAATATCTTTGCCCTTCCTTTATTCCGCAGTTACTTGGGTTCAGCTTTACATGGTATTTTCCTATTTTCAGGAAAAATACATAGGTTTATTTTTTTCACATTGGCCATTTAATTATTAAAACTTAGACTATTTCGTCCACACACCCACCATGGCAACTGCTGCCAGCTAGAATCAACAGTCGCAGGCATAGAATTGACACCGAGAGCTAGAGTTCGGCGAGTCTCTTAGGAACACTAGCTTGTCTTAAACCCGTATCGAATTAGTAAAAAAAAACTACTTATTAAAAATATATAGTATATACTTGAGCTTTTCTTAGATTGTACGAGTGAACTTAATTATTTTAATATGCTAATATTCATATATCTGCCTCGACTACCTCGGTCGCGTAGTTGTACTACAATATGATTATAAAGCTGAGGTCATGGGTTCGATTCCAGGGTCGGGCAAAGTGATATTTGATTTTTATATTCATTATCAGCCCAGAGTCAGGAATTTGTGCCCGATATGGCGATAGACTCGGGCTGTATCACATCATGAGATGGAACACTTAAGGCGAAACGTAACAGTCCTGGTACACCTCTGCCTACCCCTTCTGGGAAAAAGGAGTGATGTTTATATATGTATGTTATATTCACATCAATTCAGATAACGAGTATCGTGGACAACAGTAAAAAAAATCTTAGAGCGATGCGTACATATAAGGCGCATTTCGTGTTCAGCTTGTGTATCGTTACGAGCTACTTTTTTTTCGGATACAAGATAAGGATTTCTTGTCAATACATATTATTCTATCTGCACCGAACTGCAATTTAAATTAAGCTTAATCCTATAGACTTCACCACAGAACAAATGCATACTGTTCTGTTGTTTTACAAATTCCCTGTGACATCAGAAGGAATGGATTAGCTTCCCACATAAAGAATTTGTGAGACTAAAGCCTTTCGGAGTTACTATCAAGTTACGATATGACTAGACGCTTATACTAGACTTTGACATCTTACTTTGGGGTTAGGAACATATTTAAGATATTCGACGCATTAATTAATTGTAGCGATCACTTTAAAAAGTAAAAGGCTGGCTGTGGAAGGCATGCCGACCTTCAGATGTAAAGCCTCGTCCATTTCAAGTTAGAAGACAATCTAATAACCGTATCAAGAGAAAGCCTCATTACAACCATAGTTCACTTTTACCAAACTGATGTTAGATATTTAATTATGATACGTGATACGAGAACGCATGATGTTAACCACCGCATTTGCATTTAAAAATGATTTCTGCCGCTAATTGTTGCATACATAAATATAAAACGTATTGTTATGAGTGTTGGATGTGAGAGCATGGTGTTTATGTCGATTTTGATCTGTTCTACGGCCTATATTAATATCAATGGCCACTGCTTTTTGTATTGTATTGTATTGTATTGTATCAGCCCATATACGACCCACCCCCGGAGTCAGGAATTTGTGCCCGATATGACGATAGACTCGCCCCCTATCACATCGTGGGACGGAATATACAAGGCGAAACGTGGGTGTTCTAGTAGCACCTCTGCCTACCTCTTCTGGGAAAAAGGCGTGTGGTTATGTATGTATGTATATACGACCCATTGCAGGGCACGGGCCTACTCTAAAATCGAGAGTACGATTGAGAATGGTATTTATTATTAATTATTAATTATTTCAGGATTAATACTTTCTTAATTAATTATATTATAATGATTTATGTTTTATGGATGGAGTCATGACATCCCATGGCACGGGTGGCATCTGCATAAAGTCTTTGCCAAAGGCAGTGCTTTTTAATCGATAATTGTTATTGACAAATGAGAATGTGTACTAAATAATTAGGAACATAACATTAAATCTATTTTAAGAAAAATACCTCGACAATTATTTTTCGGAAATGGTCTTAAAGGGCCTTAAAACCACTACAATAAATATATTTGCAAAAAAATGATCTCCTGCGATTGTGTTACAGGTTAATATCGGAAATCACCTGTAAAAGATTCCAGACACTGTATAATGAACGAGATATATTATGTCAGTAAGCTCTTGTAGACAGACAGAAGCTATCCGCTATCGCTATCCGGAGTCGAACCCGAAACCCCAACATTACTACTTTAAATGCGATTTACTAACTGCACTAACAGCTTCTTACGTGTGGAATACAAATATAATTTTCATATTCATAAACGTATATTAAAGAGGACGCAAATGTTATTTTAATTGTTTCTAAGAAAGATTCCCACATTAGCAGAAATCACTTGCACGAAAATCTTTCCGTGCATTCCATGCTAGGCTCAAAAGATTTTCTACGGCTTACTTTTTAAAGGCATTCTGTGCTGCTGAGATTTATTTCAATATGTAATTAAGTGCTGAGGAATAATGGCAAAGAGATTTGTTGAAGATACAAAAGATTTATTAGAATAACTATACTCCAGATGATTTCGAATGATTCTGAAGGGATTGTTGTTGTCGATACACCTCATGCAACATAAGTTGCAACACCTTCATATTAGGTGAATAGACGATAGAGACTTTGACATTTGAAGCGCTATTGGAATGGTTAGGGATGAACTATACCCCATTTACACGAAGAGAGTTTCTCGCCTCGAAGGTGCGATTATCGCAAGGATATGAAAAGTTGCATCGTGTAAATATTTGTCAGAACACGATAATCTATGGCAGTTATATCAAGCGATAATCGCAAACGATTCTTGTCGCGAGAAACTCTCCCAGTGTAAATGGCGCTTAAGGGTAGTCAAGAATTGTATTCAGGGGAAAATGATGGGTAGCCATATTTCCTGTAGTGTTAAAGTAGACAACATTTTGACCCTAAAATCGACTAGGGCCATTCATAATTCGATGCTGCCATCGAATTATGAATCATCACAGCATGTCATCATCATCAACGTCATCAAGGCGTGACACTATTATATGTTCAGAAGGGACCCTCACACCAATTTAATGAGAAACAATAGAAATTTTACACTTTCACCTCAAAGATTATTTTAATAATTGCGTCTAAAATAGTCCATTATTTTAAATGCGTATTTATATACGTCAAGTTTCAATACTTTAATATTAGGTATGTGTGCCCAGCGACTCCGATGACTCCTTTAGGTCGCTTCTTACGACTTTCTTATCCCATTGCACCCTAAGACAGACTTCTGTTCGATTAATATTAGACGAATTACCAAATGTAATTTTGAAGACTATTATTACAAAATGAGATTGAACTAGGTTCCATACTAAATTCAGTATTTACAGCACTTTTTCCTTATAATCTTAGCAAGTGACAATTAGGATGTATGGTAATGTTTTGCACATAATTATATACACGTACATATACGAAGTACACATGTAATTAAACTAAAACAACTTTTACTTATTAAATGCCTAAAACATTCATAAAATGCCTACGAGCCTAACAATTAAATTACCGTGACTTATTACTGGATACACCTGCTGGTAAATTTGGATAGCAAAGTATTGTCAATTGCCATTCACAATATTGTTGTTTTTCATGAATACGATGTATATAGTCATATGGTATAGCTATTCCTTTTATAAATAAATACGAGTATTTTTTAAACATATTTTGTGTAAATGTTTTAGTACTAGGTACCTAATTTTTTTATTGCGATGAATGGTGAGACGAGCATATTATTCGCTTGATGGTAAGCGATACGACCGCTCATGTATTGTAGTGTATCAGCCCATATACGACCCACTGCAGGGCACGGGCCTCCTCTACAATCGAGAGTACGATCGAGAGTGGTTAGGCCATATAGTCCACCACGCTGGCCTAATGCATGCAATGCACCGCTCATGAATAGTAGCAAAACGAAACAACACCATAAATGCTTGTCATTCCACTGTACTCGCCATCCTGAGACATAGGATGTTAAGTCTCATTATTTCCAATAGTTACTCTGACTACAATGTCCTACAACCTTAATTTATTTACGCTGTATTCGCTAGAACTAAAGAAAACATATAGTGATCTAGTGTGACGTCTTATTTCCATTTCATTAACTAGTTTCATTGCTGCCTCGATGGCGCAGTTGTACTACGGTATGATTGCAAAGCTGAGGTCTCGAGTTCGAATCTCGGGTCGGGCAAAGTTATATTGGATTTTTCTATTAATTATCAGCCCGGATCCAGGAATTTGTGCCTGATATGGCGATAGGCCCTATTACACCGTGAGACGGAGCCAACAAGGCAAAACGTGGGAGTCCTATTTGCACCTCTGCCTACCTCTTCTGGGAAAAAGGCGGGAGTTTATGTATGTTTGTATTAACTAGTTCCAATATTGCCAGTTGTCGTACACTCTTCCACTGATGTGTGACGTTGCCTTTATAAAAGCCGACAATGGCCTTAATCTTGACATTCATTATATTGAAACAACAACTGGTTGTTTGGTAATCATGTATCTTAGTTACGATTTATGATACCGTAATACTGGAATATTATTTGTATCAACTGCTAAGAAATAGTCGGTATTTTATTACGACAACAATATACTTGCAATAAAATACTGTGTTCCTTTGCCCTGCCTGGAATGACAAGACTATATTTAATATATTCGATACATCGTCGGCATAGACTGCAAAACTTTGCAACAAAAATTTTAATAGAAATAATTCCTGTAATAATTCTTCGGATATTATTATTTGCAAAACTGGTTATCGAATGAAAGCCTTTTATTATCACAAGGATCTAAAGATACCGGTTCGGAGTTGCAGATGTTCACTGAGTGATGCCTTTCTTCAACATCCCTTATTTTTGTAGGACAGCTGTGAAATTTCACTTCTGGCACACCGGAAGAGGCCAGAAGGTTCACCGGCCTCCCAGCTCACCACGTTTAAAAATATTTCACCTGGGCTGGGTCCTCAACAATCGACGTACACACACACGTGGTATACAGGCTTCAGTTCGCATATTTATTGTGAGCGACATCGAACCCAGGGCGGAGAGCACCTCGACTTTCTTCCGTGTGACCACAGGACGCAGTGCTGTTATTTGATCCTTCAATTTAGGAGCACTAATGCCCTCAGTAGTGCTCCTTAATTCGAGCTCCTTAAAGGTCGAACCCAGTGACGTGTCATAGGAGGGACCTATGTCCAGTGGACGCGAAATGGCTGATGATGATGATAATAATGATAAATGTCTCCAGTTAAGTTACTATGTTTGGACCCATGTTTGCAATGTTATTAGCGTTTAAGACCGATGCAGGACTACATGGTGGACTTGATGATATCTTTAGGTTGCCTCCTAGGACGGGCAGTGCAAGACATGGCGAAATTCTTATGCCTCCAACCTTACCGGGGCTCTGTTGCTTATTTTTCCATGCGCACAAATAACACTAACAATACCTAATGCGTCTTGAATGATTAAAAATAATTATTTGGAACTCACATAATTTCACATTCGTATTCGATCTCTCCCAACTGACTACGGTAGTGGTATTAAAAAAACCGCGAACATGGGCTTCAATAACCGATTATTGATTAACATTAACACATCACTTATTAATAAAATTAGTTCCGTCGTTAGAAAATCATAGCGTGTAAGCGCATTATACGTCTAATCTCAGAGGACCCGTGAACTGTACCGTGGCTTATACAAATGATAGGCCACTAGAACTAGACACGAGCATAACTTAAATGGATGAAAAATACATAAATCAGTTAAATTGCATAACACACCGCACGCGATCACGAAGATTAATTAAACAATCAGAACTGTAGTGTCGTTCAACCTGCTTATATGTAATGGAGTTGGAGAATAGAATATATAACAATTATTACTAGAGAACGTAAGTGAACGAAAGTAAAGGTGGCTCTTCGGCATTGTGCTTAGGGAGAGGGAGAACTCCCCGACGATATCCCTTGCCGGTCCTAAGAGGCGACTAAAAGGGGTCATCGGAGTAGGTGGACACAATGTGCGGCGGTTCGCCCTGGTTATTTGCGTTTCTGAGATGGACGACCGAGTGCGTAGCATCATATCTATCGTGGATGCCGATAACATCTTACACAGGCGTCTAAAGCTATGAGTGGAGACATAATATATGCCCACTCTCCTTTTAATTATTATTAGTGGCAACGAGTCTAAGCCGTGCATTAGCGCGGTTGTAAATCCGGGCGGTTTTTGTCGTGGTATATCCGTTGCCGCCCGTAACCCATGTGGGAACTCCCACATGGGTTACTCCCACTGAGGGGTATAGTCGATATTCTAGCGTAATAATTTTTTTCTTTTTTTATGGAATCTAACAATATATTTTTTAATAATTAAACATTAGACAAATAATGAGTTTGTTAATAAACATCTGGTAGGTAATAAAAAAATATTCCTAACAGGCACGGATCTTTAAAAATATATTTCATGGTACATGGTACTTGGTACTTTTATCGATTGGTTACGAATAGAAATTTAAAACTTGTATCTAAGTAGAATAATTTAATGTATACTGCACTCAAAAATATATAAACTTCAATTTCAACAATCTAATTTATTTCAATAAAAACGATATTTATTCAAAATAAGTTTAAAATGGTTTGTTATAAATAAAAAGATCTTAAAATGAAAACAGTAGTTGTCTATTCCATTTTTCTAACAACTTAGTTCCATAATTAATGTGTAGATGGCACTGTTATAAAGTAACAAAGTTCTTTAAAATATAACTTGCAAGGAATCGACAAATTTATTTAGGATACTATATAAAAACTAAAGTATTAAATATGAAATAATATTAAGTCATTTTAACAATTTATGCTTTGAAAATGGGCAACTTAATTACACTTTTGAATATACATTTTAATTTGCTCTGGAATTTGTAATCATTGTGTTTGATTCTAAGCATGTAAACTCATAAACATACATTAGATGATATTGAGGAGAAATAATAATAAACAAAATAGTCAGTCGTATAATGTATCTATTAGATATTATATGCAAGTATTATAAAGTTCAAAATTGGTTCTTAATTTAATTAAAACCTAAGTTTAATATGTGGAGACCCATTAGAGCTCCGTAGCCTTATAATTTAATTCCAATTAGTAATTTGTAAATTAATTTTATACTGCCTCGGTGGTGTAGTTGGCCAACGGTACGATTACAAAGCTGAGGTCTCGGGTTCGAATCACGGGTCGGGCAAAGTGATATTGGATTTTCTATTCATTATTAGCCCGGAAGCAGGTATTTGTGCCCGATAGGGCGATAAGTTCGCCCCCTATCACATCGTGGGACGGAATACACAAGCCGAAATGTGGGTGATCTGGTTGCACTTCTGCATACCCCTTATTGGATTAATGCGTGATTTTTACGTATGTATGTATGTAATTTTATACTGCAGACTGATTAAATCTTACAAAAGTTTGGTCACATGGATTATTTTAATTTTAAAGAATATTAAAATTTTAATAATGAATGACTGTTTTCATATTTATTTATATATTATGTGTATTGTAGTCAATTGAAATTGCGAGTTTAAGTCAGAATATAAATACCGGAAAATTCTCTCAGAACCAAAATGATCTCTAGAGGTCATAAATCAAACTCAGTATTGGATATTCATCACCAGACCGGGCTCTGTGGCGTAACTTGGAAGAGACCTATGTCCAGCAGTGGACCGCAACGGGCTGATGATGATGTTGATTAGATATCTATCCACTAGGACAGATGACATAATAAAGGTTACAAGATGTCGCAAGATTAAGTCGTACTCTCAATCGTACCCCTCTCAATCGTACTCTCAATAGTAGAGGTGCCCCGGGCCCTGCAGTGGGACGTCTATGAGCTGATACAGATACAGATGGATTCAAACTGCTTTCAGGTCACTGCGGAAATTCTTTACGAGTCTACGTGCAGTAGTGGATTTTCTGTTGTCGAAAACGTTGTTGACACTAATATATCTATGATCATATTTGAACATCTCTGCAACCAATATCTTGTTTATAAACATCATACTGATGTGCTTTTGTTTGACCACAAGGGATTCCATAGAAATCTCACATACCAGGACTATATGAATGATTTAGAATAGATACATTCTTCCTAGATGTATTAAATAAACTATTTATAAACACGTTATTTGCATTCATCATTGTTCTAATGAAGTCATTAAGGTTTTATGGTATGTGTTCGCGTGTAAACAACTAATATAGTTTCATAGATGTAATTAAAGTTGATTTATTGTACCTTCACTAAATAAATTCCGTACAGATCATTACCATGCTCTCACTTGTAACTTAAGTTGTTATCATTTATTTTATTATATTAAATAAATTGACTTGAATAAAACTACTCTTTATATGCATTAACATTATTTATTATAATTGCTGTTTAAAAATTTGACGTCAAAATGATTCCGCATAAAATTCTATAGCTAGAGCTACTTTTATACAGCTCTATAAGCAAACTTGAAACTTTTTGAAATATATGGCTATTGACATGTTAATATTGTCTCATTGAATGATACTTACCGCCGGCAATACTAACCTTGACATTGTACTAGGAGCCAACAACACAAGGTTCAATACTATGCACACATGTTCAATCCAACGCACCCTAGCAACTCCGAGCACACACACAGGCCCGTCGCGGCGCGTCGCTACACTGCAACTATTGCACGCTCTAAAAGATTTATAGATAAATGCAGTTCCCGGTGAAAATAGATAAATGCCAGTGCACATGTATTTTCTTCACATTTCAATTGACGCAACCGCATTGGCTGGACATCGGTTCGGTGCGCTTAGTGACGGGACAACCGCGGTTTTCCAACAAGATGCTGTGCCGCGGTATTGTCCTGTTCTGTGTCGTGTTCACACTAGCCTCGGCCGACACCTTCGCGAGTTTTCAGTTCCTCGGGAAGATGTTCGAGAAGTGCGAGGGGTCGGAGGAGATCTACAAATGTTTGAAGATCCAGGCGGCCAGGGTCGCCGACCGAGCGGCCAGGATGGAGACGCTGCCGATACTCGATGGTGTGACAATGGTTAGACGGTCTGACTTAGGAAGATCCTTCCCATCGGTGCTGCCTGAAGGCGACCTGAACTCGCTACCATCGGAACAAGTGGACAAACTCCTGCAGTTGGCGACAACGAAGCTGACACAGACTCATCGCGTAGTCATTACCCCATCATCACTAGGAGAGGACGTGGGACGATCGATCAACCAAGCCAGGAGTAAGCTGAAGAAAATGATAGGCCCGATCATAGCCGGGCTTGCTTTGAAAGGTGGATTCCTCGCTATAGCGTTCCAGGCCATTGCCCTCATAGCAGGAAAGGCTCTCCTGATTGGTAAGATAGCTTTGCTTTTATCGGCGATAATCGGCTTGAAGAAACTAGTATCCGGTGGAGAATCCCATGAGAAGACCACGTACGAGATCGTGAAGCATCCTCAGGTGTCGCAGAGTCACACGTACTCGTCTTCGCATTACGGAGGCGACTTCGACACGACAGGACCCGGCGGCCACTACAGGAGGAGCGTGGAGGACGAGGCCGCCGCACAGGACCGAGCCTACAGAGCCTACGCTAAGAAGCAGTAGGTTGGATATCTCTAGACTTACGACTCCAATTACAAATACAACGACTCGGCACACCCACGCGCACGATGCAACAACCAAAACGTTCTATGTTTTGGCACAATTGCGATAGAATGTAACCTATAGCCAAATATTCAGTAGACATATTTATCATTAGATTTACATTTAACATATTTATTGTTGTTTATGTAAATAAGATTAATTAGTGAAGTAAATTTTATGTAATCGATCGCACCAAATAATTACGTTTAGCTAGTAAACAAATAATTTATGACAGTAATTTATTTATTTAACATTTATGTTATGATTTATTTATTTAATTTAATCATTTAGGCTAGTCGACGGGTATTGTGCATTTTCGTTTTTCGAAACGTTCATTTGTCCAGTTTTGTAAAAATAGCCTATAAGTTATGTATTCACGATATTTATATGGTGCTGTTTAGGTTAAGTAGTGAAGTAATTGTATCAATGTTTCTATATGTCGGACATCTACAAGGTGGTTACGCGAGTACCTTTTATTTATTATAATTTAAGAATAATTAAATAAATAATAATCGTGTACCGTATGTAACCCTATATTAGTGTAATATTATTGTAATAAGTGATGATGATGATCGTGTGCTAAGATCGACAAATGGTGAACGACAAATTACAACGGAAATATAAATTAAATTTATATCGGTCGGTGAATTAGGCAATGGGTGTAAACAATAAACATTTGTTAAACTCGGTCTAGTATTATTTCATTTTTAATCTATCATTAAATTTACTGGCACAATACTTTTATTGACTATGGTCCACAACATTAAATCTGCATAACAAAATCATACCATCTGTTCCTTTTAATTTCATATGCAAAATTATCTGTTTAGTTAATGAAACAATTCTGTTCTGTATACACAGAGGTCCTTAAAATGTATAGGTATTTCTTTTCCAAAGTGCTACCCATTTTTCAATCCTATTATCCACTTTAGGAAACGAATATAATATGGGTTATTCAATATTTTCTCCGTCAGATAAGCCGCTAATTTTAATTAATTTTTCTGATATAACTATGTAATTTAATTGCCTTAAATAATTTGAGTAATTACAACCATTTTTGACTAAAATTCAATCCAAATAAAAATCAATTTCCATCCAATTGTACAAATATAAAATAATAAAAAAGTCGATCTAATTACAACACAACAAGTAATTGTTGACGTAAACTTGTATTTAAATCAATTACTGTTAGCCCGTGATTGACAAATTGCATGAAATTGGAAAATTATAATTGCAATGAATGTACACTGCAGGTATCATTAGGCAATTTCAAGGCGGATGAAAATAAATTAGCATTTATTGTAATTATCAGTCATTAACCGGGGAATAATAAACTTTACACTGTTTTATAGTGGGTGTTGGAATGGTTTGTTGATATGTCGTAGCGTTGGTTTTATGACAAGGATACTGGTGATTCTAATCTGCAGATAAAAAAATAAATAAATACGCTCAACAGTCACGTACATACATAGTCCTGACCCCACACTAAGATCGCGTCTTGTGTCGTGTGTTACAGAAACTACGAGAGACTTTTCAGTCTCACAAACACCCAGACCCAAAACAAATACCCGTGCATCACACAAACTTTTTTTGGTGCGGGGATCGAACCCCGACTTCCCGTTTCACAGGCGGCGTCTAACCAACTGCGCTATGGAAGCTGAGGTTACACGACCGACACTGCGTTTGTCGCTATACATCACTCGGGACCTCTTCGGCTCCTCCCACTGCAACTTCATGTTAACCTGTTGACGAGGATAGATAACCTAATAAAGATTGCCGATTTATTGCCATATGGAGGCTGCTTCCAAGATGTCGCCGTGAATAACATGAGTGAGGGACGCATATGTACAACATTGAACTTCCATAGACTGGATTTGATGATGATGGTTGGTAATGACTGTTTTTGAAGATTTTGAGCCTTCTATTATGACTCATATTATGAGTAGAAGTCGAAAAGTAGAATATCGTCATGTCTTTTTAAAATTCAAAATTCTACCTTTATGCTAAGGCGTACATCCCGTCCTGAGGTCATTTCGTTCACTTAATAAACTTTATTGATTACATTTGTTCTGCCACTGTTAACCAGAGCTAATACGGTGTTAAGTCGTTATAATCAAAATTTACATAGAAAACACACACTGGGCCATTTATTTATTGAAATAAAAAAAAGCCAAAAAATTGGTATTTTCCTGATATCAATACACTGACAAACACCACACACATTCATATCCGAATTGGTAGGAAGAGATGCTGCTAATGCTACCGTGAACTCTACTCAAAGTTTTTTAGTCTAATTGTTGTTTAGCGTGTTTCAAGGCTCTTCGTAAGCAGCCTGCCCAATCTAAGACACCGAACATATTTCAGGCACGAAAAAAGTTGTAATTGAAAATAAGTGCATCATCGTCGAGCAATTATCCCCAATACTTTAACTCTGCTAAAATGACGTCGACCCAAACAAGGTGAGATCATAAAACTATAGGTATTCAGTAATTTTTAAAAGAGTACCTGTTTCTTACCTACTACCCGGATCTCTTTATCTTCATCAGTGTCGGTTGAATGCAATTAGACTTAACGCGAAATAAATATATTTAATGTTACGTTCATAATTAATCTTAATTGAACATCTTCCATCTATAAATATATATAATGAACGGTGGTCAGCTCGCGTGCATACACCGTTCTGGCTGATAATAAGATCTCGAAACAGCTGGAGCACAACTAACCCGCTATGTAACAGTTCAGTATCAATCAGAACGATTAGCCCTGAAAAAATGGATCACATAGCCAGTGGTCTGGTTATGTTACATGTTCGCCGTCATCCAACAATCGTTTTAGACGATCTTGATGAAGATATTATCGGTATCATGGAATTTACTGCGTATTTAGTTGAGCAATTATGACTTGGAAGATTTTAAGGCCTTATTGATATGGGGAATGTAGAATAAAATCATTACGAATACCGTGAATTATAGATACTGCTATATTATGAGATAAGGAGGTTTGTAAAACACAATATCTTATTTAGTTAGTATATTCGGATTTAAGATGAGAAGTATTGGTGCAATATTTTGAGATTATGGTGCTTTTAATAGAACGTTAAGTTTTAATTTCCCATTATTAACATTAAGTAATCATATTAGTCAAATATAATTTATAATTTCATGCCGAGTTGTGCCTGAGCCTGCACCTCATTCCAACAGTGTTGTCGGGGAAGGTATGCTCCTTCCACCAGCCTAGCTCCGAAACATTCGAGCAACACTTATAAATAGCAGTTTTCATGTTTTTTTTTTTTTGTAATAAATACAGGGTATAGCTCACGTTTATCTAACGCCTGAAATGTCTAAATTTGCTAAAAAAGATGTATAGATCCATATTCTTAGAAAATTATAACGATTCTTAAAAAATCAAAACAAAAAATGCAAATTCTTTAAAACAAGTAAAGCTTTTAATTGTTTCTAACACTGAGTAGGCAAGCCTTAATATCAAATCTCTCACATATTTTATTCGTATTTATGAAAAAATCTTCCTGTTTCAATGATTAATGAGCACATTGACACACATAAGGTCCTTGACCAAGGCCACAGACCTGGCTAAAAGAAACCCGAGAAAGCACACGCATCATCTGTAAACACTGAAGCAGGCACACGCGATATGAAAACATTACTCACTTGGTATTCCGTTGAAAAAATATGAAAGTATATTTCTTGGCGTAGTGGTGGACTGTTATAAATTAATGCTACAGCTTGTGTGTTTTATATCGTGAGATGGTCTGATGCTGGCTGGACTTTTTTGGATAGGCATTGGAGCTGGTAAAGAGGTACTACTGCTTGTGAAGCGTTTTGAGTCGGAATCATGTAGATCTGTTGAGATATGTAATAGAACTAAATGTAGCAAAGGTTAAAGTTGTAATTGATATTATTGAAGCTTTATATAATGTATAACTAAAGTGCCATTCAGTTTAATATTGTAATTCGTATTATGACAATTTTTATAAGGGTAAATTGAATTTATTTGCAAAATTTGTATAAAACATTGCAACGTTTGTACGCGAAATTATAATACTACATTTTATTTGCGTGACCTTTATATTTTATTTGCATTACTATTTTTATTATTTCAGTCGTAACAATAAGATATTCATATTCTGAAATATATATTGCTTAAATTGGATCCACTCATATTCTTTAAAAAAGAAAATTAACAAATAATAAAATGACATAAAAGAAATCATTTACAACGCCCATATCAACCTAGAAAGTAACAACAAAATGATTGATACGAATTTGTACCAGAAGCAATGTGACAGCATTTTCAATTATCAACAAAAACAACAGCAATCACTAAACATGCGATAAATTTCTTCCTCGACCAGCAACTTTCGGAAGGCGATTTGAAAAATGCTCTAATTAATGAATAAAAGTCGGAACGGCTTCCTATAGTCGGCGACGCACTATGTAGTTTCGAAGTATTCAGAGCGTGTAATCGTATTGTACAGGATGTCGATACACACGTAGTGTTCTAGTTGTAGGCTTGTGTATTGGCTGACGTGGAAGTAAATGAAATGTTTAGTGTTTTGATGAATTTTAGTGTGGAAGTAATTGGGAAATCAAACAATAATGGTATAGGTTTATACGTTAATTCTAAGAATAATCTCTCTTTATTATTCTTGAAGATCTTATTATATTAGAAAATGTGAACAATATAAGAGTTGATGTTAACTTTCGATATCACGGGAATACGTGACAATTATTAAGTGCAAACTTAAAGATAAAATATATTAAAATTACTATTCATAAAAAACCTTAAAATATTACAGGTTCGAAGGTTGAAAAATGTAACACATTTATTTATTTTAATAATGCGTAGATAGGTTATTTATAATATTGGTACGATGCTAATTAATGTAACATATTACTACAATAGTAATATAAAGTCGTTTTGAATTCAAATCACATTTCCATATACTACAACATCTATTATGGAATACAAAGAAAAATCACAAGAAATACCAAAATGTTGCAACAGTGACCGCCTGATTGATTCTAAAACCTTATATGACTAGAAACCGATAAAATAAGGTTTTGTCAAATTTCCGACAGTTCAAAATGGAAAGTGCTTTAGTATAAAAGTTTGCGTAAATTTTTAGTTTTTGTTTTATCCTAAAAGCAATAATATAACTCTACAAGTCACTGATTCTTCTCTACATCAATGGAAGATCGTCATCAACCAGTATTAATAGGTGTCCATGCAAAATTCCTGCTGGTTCTGATTTTTCCTTCATCCCTCGTTGGTTCATCCTTTTTGGTGACGAAGAGTCTTTCCAATCGATCTCTGAGTTCATCAGGGCTTATCGGTGCTCCAGTGGTCGGTTCAGCTGACTTTTCTTTGTAGTAATATTCGCCATGGTGAGGATGTCTGGTGTAGTAACCTAAGAGAAGGAATGAAAAATAAATATGAAGATTATATTCTTGTTTACTAATTGCGAATGTAGCTGGGAATTACGATTTACTGATTACATTATTAGGTACAAATGATTTACCGGTTAACAATTGATACAACATCGAATAATACGATAGTGGACTATAGAGGACTGTAGCTTTAGAGCTTTTAGCTGTGTTTTGCTTTAAAATACCAAACTGTCGCCGAGAACGCCGAATATGGTCGGATAGCTTTAGGAGTGAAAAATATGCCTGCCCTCGTATGCTCTCTCAGATGGCGGGACGACTTGCACAAGAGAGTCGGAGCGGCTGGATGCATAAAGCAGCAGACCGTGCTCTGTGGCATACCGTGCGATGGGCCTATGGCCAGGCCTGATGATGATGATGTTGATTTTTTTTTTCAAGAATTCACTAAGAACAAACTCGTTCATCTCATTACCATCCTTTCTAATCCTTATTTACAGCAAGCTATATTACAAGCATTACAACACCTGATTTACTTACATAAGTAAAGGTGTCGTGGTTCCATTTAGTCATAATTAAATCGAAAAGCGTCAGTGCTGGGCTTGTGTACGTAACATCGACATGTGGTTAAGGCACCTGCCGGTGGAAACCGGGGAATCGTTTCAGTAATGTGGAAAATGCCTGGTGTGGGAACTAAAACTTGAAGCTCAATGTTTCCATATTTTTATGAATATGTATCTGATTAATTAAATAAAAGATTAGGCTTAGTTTATTGTTTTAAAAAAATATAATATCTGCTTAAATTTATGGACTATGGATAGTATAAGAACAAAGAACTTTCACTGATCATAAACTTGTCTCTCAATGTTTGAGGCTTCATTTGTGATTGTCTATGAATGAAAGATTAAACCATAATTGTAAGTCGACTGATTTATTTTATTATTTATGTTAATTATGTTTATGTTGACTATGTTGTTTGCGAAAATGTGAAGGGTCTGTAATTAAGACTATTTGGAATAGTAAATACGCTTTTTATGGCACAAACATGTATGGAATGGCTTCTAGTTTATCCATCAAACTCTCGATAGGAGAGCGTCGTAGTTTAAAGTACAAAGCCAATGGAAAGGGGAGGTAATAACGTACCTTATGAATACACATTAGGTATTTGGTTTAATGTAGGAATTTTGTATACAAATATTACTGTACAAATTACTTTACAAAAATCCTCTAAGACAACTTCATGCAGTAAGTATCTTTTTTTAGGTGTAAGTGCTTTTTTGTATGGTTGTTTTTTTTATAGCATTTGTTCGGCAAACGAGTAAGCAGGTCATCTGAAGATAAGTCGCTCCCACCCATAGACATTCATAATGTTTTTATCATAGATGTGTTGCCGGTCCATCAGGTCAGGAGGGAGCGGGTAGAAAAAAGGATGGGAAGAGGAAAGGGGTATTGGGCATCCGACAGTCTCACTCAGCGAACGAAACGCGATAGCAAAGCTATGGGTTCACGTCGATATTCTGTGAGACAGTGGTACCACCCCGGACGAGCCTGCCCATTCATGCTGAGTCATGGCTGACAACAGCGTGGCTCTACCACTTTTAAAATTTATTTTATGTTTTATTAGGAGACAAAGGCGTAAATAGTAATAGTGCAGTGTAGTGCGTTTCGTTGGGCCTTTTTTTCTATCCACGTCCACTGTTGGTTAAGGTATAACGCGGTGCTAAATTAATCTTTCAGAAACCCAATGTTAATTAATTTGAGGTTTTCCCAGTATTTTTTTTTACAAATGCTTTACACATAATTACAAACAATCACATCACCCATAGTAATAGAGAAAAAAATAGTGATAAAAAAATGACAAATTCAAAGTATTTGATGGAGTTATTTCTTGATTCAGTGAGCATGCAGTGTAAAAATCCTGACTCAAGAATAATATAAAACAAATATTGTTTGACTTACCTCCCGAACTGTGATGGTCAGGATAATGCGCAGGGTGCTCATACGATGTATACGAAGATAGAGATGGATTGAATGTTCCAAAAGACTGCCCATAACCAGATCCACTGAATACTGTTATAGCTAACAAGGCCAATTTCGATAAAAGAAAGGCTTTTTTACTTGCAAGGAGCACTAAACCTAACAATAAAGGTAGTAACGTAGATAGTTGAAACTTGAAGCCAAGGAGGAATGGCACAAGAAGGTTCCTCGCTAAAAGCCTTCCTGGAAAGAAAAACAGTTTCAGTATCAAATATTTCAAGGCAGTTTCACTAGGTGGCGCTTCTAAGTCAAGTTCAATGTCGTGTTAGCAAACACTTGAATAGTTCTTCTGTTGATATATAGATGGCGCTATTTTAAACTAAGTTAAAGCTAGGATGGAAAGTTATACTCTGTAGTTTTATTATAGTACTTTGATATAATATTTATGTTCTACGCTTTATACCAGGAAAGAGTGATTTGCTTACATTAGTATTATTAGATCATATCTGCAAGCGGAAATAATTATAAATAAATGGTTTTGGCTTTGATTTCTTTAAATGCCGCGTTACACTAATATGAAAGTAGATTTTTTTATAATTTTTTGGGATATGAACTGTATTGGACTTGTCTCAACAAACTGGAGATAAGGGAATGATAAAGCTCACAGAAAGTCTCTTGATGTAGAGATACTAATACCAATTAGTCGAGATGTATTTTTTTTTTATTAAACATATGGCCTTTTTATAGCGTCTATTTGTCATAATACAATTCTATTGCACTTTAATCAATAACAAAACGAAAACCTGATAAAATATTGCATTGATTATATTAAATTGACAAATTGTTCCTAAACGCAAAATGTCTACAATACGAGTAATTAATTATTGCTTACCCGTAGTAAGTTCACCATAAGGTTGGTTGTAAGAGCGATCCTTGATTTTTGGGTCCACTACAAACTCCAGTATTCCATTGGCCAGAGTGGGACCAATTCTCATTACCAAGCCTGGGTACAAGCCACTCATGTCCCATTGTAACGATCTCTTCGAAATTAGATGGCTTGCGTCTTCCATTATTGATCTGTAAAAATACATTGCAAACTACAATGTTAAATACCGGTTATATCTAAACTGCGAACAAAAAAGAAGCCAGGTGGTCGTTTTAGTGACGACATATACAAACAATCAAAAATTTCGCAAAAAATGAGACGACTTTTTTTTATTTTTTTAACTTATAGTCGTATTTGGGTGGTGAATTTGAAAGAAATTTGAATTTGAAAGTTTTAGCTGAAATAATAATTTAAACCATTTCGTATTATTGCGTCTTAAATGTAAAAGGGTGTAAATAATAATTTTAGGAAAACCTACGTATTTGTCACCCTAACGCGACCATAGGCAAAAAATTACAAAAAATAGTCGTCGCTTTTCTTTTTGTACAATTATTAGTTGCAATGAGTTTGAAGTCACTAAACGACCACCTAGCTACGTTTTCGGTCGCTATCTGTATATACCCGGTATATGACAGTAAGCACTGAAGGGGAAGTTAGAAATATGAGGGACTTCCCAAAAGAAATAATTATGAGGGAACTATTTATTATGGAAAATAGTTACTCTTCTCTGGGGGATATGTATCAGACATTTTCCTTTCTTCGTGGTTAAAAAGAAACGACAACTAATATCGTATAATGGTGACGAAATTGACTGTTAATCAAGATTAAATCGAGACAAATATTTAGGATCAGCTAGTACTTGTGCTGGATGTAACTTATCGAAAAATAATTGTTGTTGCTAAAAACCACAGTACACGAATTATTATTGCCTTTATTTCCTTACGCGTATAAATGGCAACAAAGTTTGTTCAAAGCGAAAGAATAAAAATGAAATCCAAACATCACAAATTATAGTTTTTATTACGGATTTACATGTCGGAAGCTGCATGTGTCACGCACGAGATATGTGTACTAAAATTATAAAGAAAAGCGGATACATGGTGCGAATTGATGTTTATGACTGCCCGCCCTCGTGCGTGTAGGATGTGACTTACAAAAATGTGACAATGTAATTTGTAGTTGAACACAACTGATTAATTTTAGTGTACAATCAATGATAATTTAAATGCTTTACAACATTGTATCAATTTATATTAGGCGTAAATAGTAGTTACTGTTTGTAACTAATGATGAATTGATTTTAATCTTTAGTACAAAGGAATGTCAGTTATGTTAAAATACATAAAAGTTATAATGGTAAAAATCAATAATTAAGTAGAAATGTCATACCGAAAATCCATAGGATCCTTATCCAAAAAGCTTCCAAAATCCCTAGGTGATTTTTCATCTCTGATCAATGCTACACCTGTAGCCAAACTAAACGAATCCGCTTCGCTGTATGTGTTCAGTTTACTGAGCAATTCCTTTCCAAAACATACACCAACATCAGCACCTCTTCTAACACTAATACATTCATTTAATTGCGTATTGTCAACATGATTCTCCTTAATTTCCTCTCCTTCTTGCAGGGACAATTGTATAGGTATCACTTCAGCTAACAACACTAATACAAAAACATCTTTAAAAGCAAATTTAGATGCCATATTAGATGTATTTACTGGTGTATTATCAAAAGAAATTAATCCGACAATTAAAAATGATCTACATGACAGCAAATAATTTGCGAAACAGAGCACTGTTCCCCGCGAATTGAATGATACATATAGCAGATTTTTAACTATACTTTGTACGTTTTATAGATTTTCCTTGTTATGTCTCGGTGAACTTTGCCATTGTTTTCGTGAGGAACAAAGTGCGGGCGTCACGGAGAGTTCACACGAGGTACAATAGAGTGAAAATTCGATGTAAATTTGTGTATCTATGAGAAATCTCCGTTACCGTTCCTTATGTAATATGTAATGATACTATTACATCAATAGTATGGAGCTGTTCATTGAAATGCCTGGATGATTGATGTACAATACTGCATTGATTTGGACAATGGAATGTATGTTGAGAATTGAGGACGAGTAACAGCATGTGCGAGTATCAATTTGTAGCTATGCTCGATGTATCATGCATGGTTAAGGAAGCTTGCTTAATTGAATAATAAATAATAGTTGTAAATTACAAGGAGGTTGATAGACCAAGACAATAATTATTGCTTGCTTTATCTAAACAACTGTACTTTTTAAAAGATATAGGTGTCATTCTCATAATTATGACATTATATTAAAAAATCATTATTTGTCTCAGCAATTTTCGACAGTATTTGAAGAATTCGGGAAAAGTTATACAATAAATCCAAAAAAAGACATTTATTACCAAAAATCATTTATAACGGTAAAATAGTGATCAATAATCTCTTCAACATCATTGTCACGAGTCACTACAATATAAAGTCAATACAAGAACTCTTTATTGTAACCAAAACAAGGAAATACAATCAATAAAAAAATCAACAACGGTAGTGTTACAATGGGCGGTCTTATCGCTTAAAGCGATATCTGCCAGACAACCGTGGGATGGACAGTATAGGGAATTGTGGTAGACGGCGGTACACAATAAAGAAAGTCAAGAAAAATGCAATGTTCGTAACTTATAAAATACTAATACTTAAATAAATACATCCAACAGTCACATACATAGTCCTGACCCCACATAATGATCAATTAAGTCTTGTATCGCGGGTATCAGACACTACAAAAGACTTTTCGGTCTCACAAACACCCAGACCCGAGACAAATACTTGTGGGCCTCACAAACATTTGTCTCGGTGCGGGGATCGAACCCGCGGCCTCTCGTTTCACAGCCGGCGTCTAGCCAACTGCGGCACGGAGGCTGTCTAATATACAAATGATACAAAAAAGCTAATAAATATTTACAGAAGTTGAAGCTTTTATTAGTCATTTTATGTGAAAAGAAATCGATTGCCCCCCTGTGGTTTTATAACTCAACGAGCCAAAATAGAGACTACGTCATTATTAATCCATTATTAAAAATCAGTCATCTTTGCAGTATTAGATAAGTAAAATAAGAAATGTCCATATCATTTTTGTTTAAGTTTGATGTGACGATGAATAATGAAATTAAAAGTGAGTTAATCTTTGACACATAATAATCTACCGTGGTTCATTGCACAGAACCGACACCTAACTTTTACTTTTTAAATTACGACCGAATTAGCGAAACCACACAGGGTACTAAAGTGCAAAACGTATCGAGCCTTTGACCTTTGTATTGTCTTACAGCATATGCTAAGTGTATGTTCTAAACTCTCAAAATCTACGGGGAATTTTGAGCTTTAAAATAAAAGAACAATGCTTATTTTCCTGTGCAAAACGCTGCAATGATACGTCGTTATGAAAATTATCATGCGGTTTAGTGAAAGTATTTTTTTTTTATACGTCCGGTTCTCATTAGTAAAAGTGGTGGCTGATGTAACAGTTCCGACGGTTTGCAGTGACACTCCGCAATATTTATGGGTAGTAATTAATGAGCTATCATTGATGCAAAAAAAAAAAAAATTTACAATCATATTTCTAAAATAAAACTTCTATCTATAACTTAAAACTTAATGATGCATAAATTCGATATAAATTACCAAAATATTAATCAGCGGTCTACTGTCAATTTTATATTCGATAGTATTCGGTTGTGTAATGAAAGTAACAGTTTTGTCATTTCCTTCCTCGTCATATACATACAAGTATGAATCATGATGATATTCTACTCGTAAGTAAGACGGGACTTAAATAGGCATGTAGATTGAGATCGTGAATATTTTTATGTCTGAAGCCTCGTGGCGACGTCATGACCTATGTTCCGCGGTACATTAGTCATCGGTGCACTTTCGCTGTTGTTGCCTGAGGGCCATCGGCTTTCTGTATCTCACGTGTTTTATGTAAGCTCCCCTCCCACTCTTTCTCCCACACGATCCTACCAATCTTGATATGCATTCCATTACATCCATCTCCACCAATTTCAGCATTTAATATTTCGGCAATAAAGCTTATTTTCCCGTGTAAATAAATTTTACCAGCAACATCTTGAAGTTTGCCACCGTATACAGTTCATACACCTTCTCGTATCGTATTCTACCTGATAATATTTTTTTTATAATCTTATTACATTGCAGTAGAGTTTAAAATTGATTGGGACATTACTCTTCGCAACAGGTATTTGCCTTGTCCATCGTATAAGAAATGCAAAATTAAGTTTTGTGCTACGAAGTCGGTAATGATTTTTTTTGAGTTGTGTTACTGGGAATTAGAGTTGAAAATACATTGTCATTATTATATTGAGTGTAGGAATAATTTTGCTATGCGCTTTAAAGGAAAAGCGTCGGATGTAAACCGGACACAGGAGCGTGTGCGAAGAGAAATTCATTTCAACTTTTTTTCCATTTAGAAAAAGGATGTCGTAGGTGCGTTTGACACAAATATTTTAGGATGACGTAAAGATGTTGTACCTAGCGGAAAGGAATGCGGTTGTGTGAGTCTATGTCAGTGTTATCGGGGATTTAGGTTATTCTAATGTTGTATTTTGGAATTTCTAATCTATGGTGTTCCTATAAAGTTCTTCAGTTAAGGTTGATTGTTTAACTTTTTATTTATTGATTCTTTTTGGACTATTATACAATTTTAATGAATAAGGATAGTTAAATTATCATAGTTTTAAATTATGTACCCTTTCGTTTTTTCTATATTTGAAAAATCTCACTATAAAAGATACCTTAAAGTTTTTTATAGAAATTTTAGCTTGTTTTAAATACTCGTTCATATCGTATTCTATACCATATTTACTTTGCTTCGATTATAATGAGATGCAAACTAATCAAACTGTTTTCATGTTGTGTCATGTCAAATAATTTTCATAAATATAATATTTAAACTACCGACGTAATTTTCAAACATGAAAACTCAAGTAAACACATTTGTATGAAATATTGCAAGTCACTCTTGCAATAACCATTCCAGTTTCTCTGACCAATATGATAATTTCCTTGAGTACAAGACTTGTTTTCTCAATTTACCTTTATTGTCTTCTTGTTTTGCATATACTTTATAATTATGTTAATGACATAAGAAGATGCAAATGAATTGCATGCAAGCCAAACATTGAATATTTTGTTTCATCCATGATTTTAGGACTAATGAGGTTTATTTAAATATTTTTTGGAATTTATTTAAAGACCATAAGAAATATGTATACATTGTGTATTATTATGATCGACATATTATTTATCTAAGAAAACAATTTAAAAAATACAGACTTTCTACGTGTCAAATATAAATTACAAAATATAACCCGCAAAATTATAAAAAAGATCATAAAATTTTCGTGACAATTAGTAATATGTTCCATTGATTTTGTCAATATACTATGTCTATATACGATGGCTATTGTATCAGGACAACGGTTCAACTAAAATCGATTTACAAAATATATTTTGGGGTTGACAAATGGTGACGTGTAAAAGTCTGAGAGAGTTATACATTTTAAATTATTTTAACGAAATAAAAGTATTTTACATTGATGTTTTCATACAAATCTCTGAGAGGGATATATCTTTTAAATTTTGTAGAAATATAAGAACTCTGCATTGCAATTTATTTCCAACATGTAGGTATAGTATGTGCCTATGTGTATAGAGTATAAGGCGGCCACTGGCCAGACTGTGTGACGTCTTGTGAAGCTGGCAGAACCTGAATGAAACGAGCTAAAATTTAGCGTCAGTATGAAGCTCTGATAGAGAAGGGGAAGGTTGTAAAATATTTATTAAGAAAGTGTTAAAAGAATTGGAATTAATTTTCATAATAGCATAAAAATTATGATAATAATCACATACCTAAAAATCTATTTATAAAATTACTTATAAACGTCACACAGTCAAATTACTACAAAAAATAACTTTGCTTTTAGATCTTCCGAAACATGACTATACTAATATTTGCGTAGAAAATACCACAAAACGATGCCTAAAGTAAAGTTCTACTTTATGAATGACTTTCGCTTTTTAACATGGACCAGTTTGCGTAATATCAATACAGTAATGTTTATCTAATTAATTGCACAATCGTACATCCGTATAGGAACCGCTCAATGTAAATTGATACTAATGTGTTTGCGGTCCATTCATGCTGTCTCGTCGTGTAGTGGAGGCCAATTTTCAAGTGTAAGTTGATTGCATCAGGCTTGGTGCAATAGTTTCGAAGTCTTTTTTGTGGTTAACTAATAGAGGAGACTAATAGGGTCTACTTACTTTGACAGCCTGTGAAAAGAGAGGCC
Source organism: Theretra japonica (assembly GCA_033459515.1). Lineage (NCBI taxonomy): Eukaryota > Metazoa > Arthropoda > Insecta > Lepidoptera > Sphingidae > Theretra > Theretra japonica. The sequence goes on from CM065928.1 coordinate 6,156,766, forward strand.
GCGGGTTCGATCTCCGCACCAAGACGATTTGTGCGATTCACAAAATTAATTTCGGGGCTGGGTGTTTGGGAGACCGTAGTTGCTAATACTCACGACATAAGACTTGTATATATATTAGTATGGGTTAAGGATTTATATGAAAAGAGGATAATGTACCGTTGATCAGAATCCTGATGTGACTTTTAATTGATAATAAGTTTCAGTCGATTACACTCATGACACGCCACGTAACAGCAAAATTATAATATTGAGAAAGTGGTCCCAAAGCGCCCTTAGTAGTTGGTTCAGTCCTTTCATTTTCTCTTAGCTTGCAATTTCATTTGAATTGGATGCTTAAACTGTACTTACTTTGGGTCAGATTTTTTTAAAAGTAATAATTATACATTAGGAATAATAATAAATAATAATTATTATAACAGCGTGGTGGACTATATGGCCTAACCGCTCTTAATCGTACTCTCGATTGTAGAGGAGGCCCGTGCCCTGCAGTGGGACGTATATGGGCTGATACAAATACAAATACAATAATTATACATGAATGTATAAAAACTCCATATAAAAGAGTTCAACGAACACCTTTCATTAGTGCTACGATGGTTTCTAATTTTGGTATCCTCAAAACCAAATGAATTTTAATCTGAATTCTATATAATTATATTATGCCTTTAGATATAATCCATAGAATAATAGAAAAATGCAATCCATGCGTTAGTCATTAAAACTATGATTGTGACCAAAATCATTGTTTTTCTTTATTTTATATTGATTGGATTTTTGCATTTGCACGAATATCTAAATCTCATTGAGCCCATAATAAACAAAGGATCATATTTCAATAATTGCTGCACAATATAAACTAGTATTTTTTTTATCACAGAGTGTTAGTCTCTAATCAGTCGTGTTACAAACGCGGCGGTACGAGAAAGTGGCATTATTCCGAGTTACAGGATGTGTGTGAATGGTTACGTCTGCGTCCGGACCATCCGTTTGTTTGACGTTTTTATTGTCTCATTAATTTATGTCGCGCAGGTGCGCTTTGTAGTATGAAATAGCTATTATTTAAGTCTCTAAATTATCTTTATGTCTATCAATCCGGAGTGAGGTAGGATGTTGGATAAGGACCTTGTATAAAATCAGGAGTATGATATTTCCATCACAAGACTATATAAGGCTATATTACGTATACCTGGAGGTTCGATGACAAAAAAACAGTTCTGGTGTTTCTTGCGTCGTTTCTTTACAGCTACAAAACGTTCAGACGCGGTAGTAATAAATTACTTAAAGATTCTTAAAGAACTTTATTAAATGATATTCAGATTGTATTTTGTTGTAGTGCTCCTGTTAAGTACAGGATTAGAAACTGGTAGGGAAATTAGAGGCTGGGTATAGAAATTCTGAAATACGATGTTTTTCTACGATCAACACACTATCATATCAAAAAATAAGCAACAGTTACAAATGAATTCCAACCCCTCAATAAGTTATTTTGCAGAAACCAAGAAGGATTTGAGTACACCAATGCTAACTGAGCCAATTTCTTAAAGAATCTATTTCACAAACATAATATTCAAGCTCAATATAATATCAAGTCGTTCATACACGTACATATTCTGTTATATTGATTGTATTCACATTTTCTCTTGTACGTGGATAGCAGTACTATCACGCACATAGAGTATTTTCATCTCATCTAAATTGGTAATGGACGATCGCTAATACGGCCCACATACATCGACCGGCTTTATCACATTGTCGAAGCCAACTGGGCGTTAAAACTATTTATCTATAGTTTGATGGTTATCTTGTTGATTGACTTTTATAGACATATATGATATTTATATATCTTTATCCATCTTTGCATTAGTCTCGCTTCATGAAGGTTTCGGTCCACTCAGTCGAGTTAATGAGGCTAGTAAACGGTTAAAATTTATTAGATCAATGAGTAGATGAGCTCCATATTATAATGGAATAATACGATCTAAGTACATTAGTGAAATAATTGCACTTTTCTTAAAGATAGGTAATGCATCAACGATTTCTGTGATGTTGAAAAACGTGGAAATGAGAGTATTCCATTAAAATAAATGGCATTTTTCTTTTTATTTTACAATAAGAAAATTACTAAATTATCTTCCTCTGCGTGCTATGTGACACCTTCCAGCACAGTTATATTACAAGATATATTTATTATTAGATTTATTATTATCGTGGATATATTTCTAATACATATAGATAAAGTATAGTACTTGTGTTTGATTTTAAGTTCAACATAATCTTTACGATGACGAGCAATAGATTAACTGGATCTGACAGCTATTTGTCGCGTCGAAGCAACGAGCAAAAACAGATTGCATTGCTTACAATGACATCGAAATTAACATCGTTTGTGCGACAAAACGCAATTTAAGATCGTATGAAACATTCCGTGATATTAAATTGTAATTTTGAGTTTTAAATGTTATTCTTCCATTTTATTTTATCGAAATTACACTCAGTATTTCGTTAAACATTTTGTTATGGTACGGATTAGTAATTGTAAACAAATAATACTATTTTAAGTAATAAGCTAAACAGTTCATGGGATAGAAAACTTCTAATATTGTTATCAAGGGTTAATAACAGAAAGAAATATTTAGATATTTAAATATATGAACACAGAGAACGTATATAATTTTCTTTGAAAATGTTAGTATAGAATTTTTAATTATTATTTTTTGAATACATTTTCTTACAGAACAAATTCGTTGAGGCAGACATTTGTTGCACAAAATTGTAATCGCATTCTTCATTTCATTCTGTTCATTAACTCGATTTGCGTGCTACTGTCGATTCTTTTCAATTATACACATGAGACAGAGAAATGCATAGAGATCAGAAATTTTTGTTTACTTAAACATGAATAATTCGCTTAATATATTACTTTGATTTCATCATTTCCATAACTCTATTATTAACTTACATTCCACGATGTAAACCTGGCTCCAAATACATCTATGAATATAAGTTTTTTTCTGAGACCATAACTATTTTTTACTTACCAGGAGATGGTGTTCTGGGGAGACGTGTTTAGTTTGTAATGATAACATGTTAATTGTCGAAGGACGGGTATTTTCAGCTGAATTCATTATTTTATTTATTATTTTTTTAAGATTATTCACCTTATTGGAAAGTCGAAATGCAATAGTAAATCTTCGCGTGGAATCTTGGGATCGGAGCTGTCTTCGACGGGTGTTTGATTACCGAGTTAGCCCTTCCATGGGGTGCCAACCATTGCATATAGCGTGGTTAAACTATATGCAACTGAGTCGTATGATGGGACTGTGAGAGAGGCCAAGTAGTGGGTGTTATCAATTGATGTTGAGTCATTATAAAATCTAAATAATTTATTCGTAAAACAAAGATAATTAACAACTATACATGAGAAAATCTATATGTCATCTTTATCAGTCCGTAGCAGTCCACAGCTGGATACAGATCTTCAAGAGATCACCATTAAAATTGAACTCGATCTTTGGAATCTCTTATCCACCCCCGTTCCGCCAATCTGCGAATCTGCGGTGGAGATGTAAATTATATAATTTGTGTTAAATATTCAATGAAATCACTTATAACAATTAACACGATTGTATTAGTGATATACAACCCCAGTTTACCTCGTAAAACGAGTAATATCATCAAATAATGGAGTTTACGATTCCTACATTTTAAGTTAAATTAAGAACTGCTATCACTAAGTTTATTTCTAACTTTGGCTAAGATAGCATAGTCAGCAAAATTTAAGCGATGTGGATCAAAACAGTAATTTTGGACGCTTCGAAAATATTTATTCAAACATTCTTATACTTGTAATGTAATAGGGTCGGTCTAGAAAATCTTTCGTCATATTAGGGTGTAATAAACCTGATCTTAACTCCTTTGTACAGTTTAATAAACTGTTACGGTTAAACTTCGATACTAACCTAGTCAGGAGTAGTATTGCTCTACGCTAGGTACAAGCGTGCACAAAAGTGGTGCACTATGAGGACGTAGATTAATTTTGATATTCAGTAATTGATTTAGAATTGGTAATGGATTGGGGAAAACCATCTTTAACGAGTGGATCCTCAATTTGGATTCCACTGCACAGATTAGATGCATTAGGTGCACCTTGACGTACCTGTATTAAATGAGCCTAATCGAAGGTATTAGTCTAATTTAACGGCCAAGAGTTTTGCCCAAACAGACTAACATAGTAAGTTAAATAAAATTTGTAAAAATAATGTTGTAGTCCTGTTATATTCATGTATTTAGCCTTGCAGTGTGATTATGCTATGATCAATCTTAAATCGGCATTTCTAGACATGCTCATTTCACATCTAAATTCATGACCTAATTGGTAATAAATCCATAATAGGTCCCGCATTGATAAGTGTATCTGCTCTGCCCGACAAAATCTATCAACGCTTATGTAAATGTCGCTTGTGAACAACTCAGAAAACAAAAGAATCACACTTTTTCACTACGTACATATTATTATCCTAGATCAATGCATATTCCCTCATTGCTGTATACAGAACTCCTCTGCCACTGTATCATTCTTGGTCAAACCGAGATATGTGCACAATTTTTTTCCAACGCCTTCCTATTTGCTTTAACTTTCTGATTAATTTCGATGCCAACCAAAGACAAGCCAGTATCTCTAAGACTCTCTGTGAACTCTGGAGCTAGGTGTCAAGTTGCGTGCCACCGTTGAACCTGGCTGGCAGCAGTGGTGGGTGCGTGGGCGGGAAAGGCTCAAAAAAACCAAAACTTGCTCAATTATGAATAGACTCCTGTAGGCTTAACACTTATGTTCCCGTATACCAACCGACTGCATAAATGCATCGATGCATCCCTCTCAGTAACGACCACTGTAGCGTGACACCAAGCGCATATAAACGTTGCACGTGGTCTACATTTTAACGCAGTGCCCATATCGTCAGCCAAGTGAGAACCGCCTCAAAATGGTACCACACTACCTCCTAATCCTGACCTTGGCGGTCGCAGCCAGCGCGCGGACCGCCAGCACATCCCATAACAGACTGGATGAAGGCAGGAGTTCTGAAGATAGCCTCCTTGGAGACCTGAAGGTTGCTTATGATACTTACAAGGAATGCAGCGGTGAAGACATCTCCAACTGCCTGAAGCAGAAACTGGCCAAGACTTTGTCCAGGATGTCGAAGAGTGATCAGCTGTCAGTGGCGAGTGGTATCACGATAACCAAAGATAAGGATGCGAAGGTCAATGACATTGAAACTGAAGAGGCGGTTCCGAGGAGCTTGGATGAAAGCTCGTTGGACAATTTCATCTTTGATAAGATCGTTGGATTCATGAGGACTCACACTATTCAGGTAAATCATATTATCAATAATCTTAATATATAAAAAACTATAAATATAAAAACAAGAATTGGTCTGTGATTTAGAGAGTAACATTCTGATTTTGATAAAAGCGGTTTACTTCTTTCATTACTCGTTCTTACCTATCTCCTGTTTCCTGACACACTCTAATACTTGAACTAGCCTCATACACTTTTTGCAACCATCATAAATTATAAGAATTAGACACTACAATGATAAAATGTTATAATTTTTGTTTAATAAAATAAAATTTATTTCTGAATTAACAAAGATTGAAACAATAAAATGTTGCCATAGTAACTGCATTGGTTGTGAATTGAATAGTAATTACGAATTACAAATTAATGAACGTGAAGCATGGATAAAATCAAAACGTAAGTATAAGCCTATTTGAGTAATCGTGTTCAGACACGTAGGGTAGTAAAAGCTATTAACTAAAGAAATTCTTTGGAATTTATTTACAAGCCGATATTCAACATAAAAACATATAGTGTCATTGTCATTTAAAAAATCCGATATTTCCAAACCCTAAAGATTAAAGCGATTTTAAAATTGAGCATAATAATTATAGTATTTGCTAATATGTACAGGGTCTTTCGTTAACATATTTCTAGAGCTACTTACTAACCCATCTATATTAATTAGCCTATGGTTATATCCACCTCCAGTTTTTTTTCTGTTTTGGACCAAAGCAATTTACTCAATTCGTATAATCCTTTGTACGTCCGTCAAACATCTGGCAGGTGATCCTGTCTCAAAATAAGTAAGCTATTTTTTTTATTAATCTGAGATCTAATCATGATTCACTCAACACTTCAGTCGATTCTGCAGGTTAAATTCTAAGAGCAAAGCTGATTTTTGAATAAGAAATATACCTCTCTCAATATCATCATCTTCATCAGCTCGTTGCAGTCCAATGCTTGACAAAGGTTTCTTCCAACGTACGCCATACCTCTCTAATGAGATTTTATTCAAACACCACTAGATACAGGCTTCATGTGCATCACGCCATTTTTTCCGGTCGTATGCAATCTTTAACAATTGCTTGCCAGGAAGCATCGCGATGCTATTAGACCATTAAGCTAGTTCCTCGATTCCGTATCTTAGATCTTAAACATCCGTATATTAAGCACTTAATTTCGAAATATTAGAGAAATTAGTAAATTATAACTGTATTTAAAATACGTCTCCAATAGCTGAGTGTCCAACCTGTGTAAAATAATGTATGGAACAGATATCATTTAGTATTCAGCTATATCCTATCTTTGTAGCGTACAATACTCGTAGAAGTGACAGTTATAAGATGTTCACTTTGCCAAACCAGTTTAAAAACTGTACAATATATCGCAATATCATAATCCATAGAGGAACACAGACGATACAAACAATTGATATTCACAGCACGTGTTTCAAAAACCCATTAATTTCACTTAATGATGTCTTATCCAATCGGTTATGACATTACGATAACATTGTTTTGCTTCATTATTGTTGTGGTAGGTCGGGATTGTCAGACCCATTGTTACGTTTACGATTATCTATTTTGACATGTTCTTAATCTCATCAATCCATGTCTCGAGATTCTATTTTATATTTTTTATTGACTTCGAACATAATTATTGCTTATGAAAGCATTATGCTTCCTCAAGAAATGTGTGAAGTCTGATTCTGAAGTCATTTTTTATTTTATATATATTTGGGAAACATACAGAACAATAAACAAAATAACCACAATACTATTACTAACACACAATCCAGTGAAGTTTCCACAGTTAAAATCAGTCATCATGCTATACGATGTTACATTCTGTTGGGATATATATATATATATATATATATATATATATATATATAATTTTATATATATTAATTTTATATAATTTTATTTTTTATATAACTTTAATTTTATATATATATATATATATATATATATATAACATATAGAGACCATATTGAATGACATAATTATAGATAAATAATACTTTAATTTTCCTTTCTCTATTTAAGTTTTGTAAATTGTAAAGCGTGGTGGACTATATGGCCTAACCGCTGTCATCGTATTCTCGATTGTAGAGGAGGCCCGTACTTTGCAGTGGGACGTATATGGGCTGATACAATACCAAAAAACAATGATGTAAGAAAATCAAAGATATTCTCTATTTTGAAAAGCACTGAGTACTTTTGATCAACAGCAAAAACTTGATCTCTCATTTACATATATTTTAAAACTGGCTGTTGTAGAACTCATTTTAGCCAAAATTAGCTATACTAAAACGTCACAGACTAACTATAGATTATTTAAAACATATTACATAATAGTGTCCTAGAAGATATCTTTAGAAACTTCATATTTGGATATTACGCATGTATTATATAAATTGTTTATATAAAGGCTATTTTAAGCTTAAAATAAAATAATTAATAATCAATTAAGACATATACAACGATGTTTTCGTTGCGCTGGTCATGTAAAACGAAATAAATTGTTTCATAATTTTGGTATTCATTTTGATAGATAAAGATTTTATTTTATAATAAAATAGAGCAAACTAAAATAACTAATAAATGTAAACTATCGTGATACAATGCACATTATTGCGTAATGGTTGAAATTATAGTTTTGCCCTAGGTTTGAATCTCAAAAGTTTTTCCTGTCAATTTTGATATATAATGTATTTAAGAAACAAGCCTGGCAAATCACAGATGGTAGTAGTTCGATCTTTACCCACCCCCTCGGAGACCTAAGCGTGAGCTTATCTACCATTGCGTGCATTACAAATGCGCATACATAATAAGCACCATTACCAGTCATTAGTAAAACACGATCTTCAGATCATTGCGTGGGGACGATGCCGTTTCATGATGTCCATTAATATGCAACAATAAGTTATATGCAATTGAAAAACTAGCATACCGCACGTCGACGCACCGTGACTGCTTTCCCATTGCATCTTGATAATAGCATGTAATTAATTCAATCTTCACTTTTTTTCCACTGCCACACTCTATTTAACTGTTTTCTCGTGTGTCCACCCACTTAGCTCAGTAATAGCGGTTTCTTCTGCTAATTAGCCACGTATAGCAGCGTCAAACGATTTTGCTTCTAATTGAGTGCTATTTTCAATTATATTCTTGTTATGCATTTTTAATCATGTTTGGTTCGGAATTGAAATGTTGGAAATGTTTGCTACATTTATTATGATAGTGAATATTTTGGCTTCGTGGAGATTCTGTATTATTTTCAATTACATTTTTGTCATGCATTTTTAATAATGTTTGGTTCGGAATTGAAATGTTGGAGATGTTTGCTATATTTAATATGATAGTGAATATTTTGGCTTCGTGGAGATTCTGTATTATTTTCAATTATATTCTTGTTATGCAATTTTAATAATGTTTGGTTCGGAATTGAAATCTTGGAGATGTTTGCTATATTTAATATGATAGTGAATATTTTGGCTTCGTGGAGGTTCTGTAACTTTACAGAGAGGTCAATGTGTTTAAGCTTTACATTACGAGCTATAATCGTTAGTTTGGGATTTTTTGATGTCTCTTTTTAGTTTTCAGGCCAAACGTTGCGATCCAATTGTAAACAAGTTTGGAGAATTTAAATAGAAGTATTGCATATTGTTATTGATCATGTGAAAACAATAGAGCCAGAACCGTTTGAATATAATAAAATCTTAAGATTAACTTAAATTTGATTAATAAAAATTCATTTTCTAGGAATTCTCGTTCTTTGCGTGCTCATATTTTACGGAACTTAATACTGTACTATAAATCAACGTCTGTATTTAATAGCAACAGCATAAACGTTTTATTTGATTGTTATTCTAGGAAAAACAGTTAGTTTACATACAACATAACATTAGTTCCACTTATTTTTAATGTTTATTTTTTAAGCTAGTTTAATAACAATCGCGTTTAAATACATGAAGCAATTACAGCGGTTGGACATTCTATGACGTTCTTAGCATCAATTGTTGCCCTCAAAACAAGCATCTTGGTAATAATATTGCTAATGAGAGGTTTTCATTGTCTTATAGAATTTTTATTTAAATATAATTAATTTTAATATACGCTGCTCTCTATATTTTATCATTTTATTCTATGGCCTTAGGAATGTCATTGGATGTAGGTAGCATTGAATAGGTCACAGAAGAGTACTTTGAAGGAGGCTTCTGTTCTGCAGTAACTTCCAGTCGTTGAAGATAATGTTGATGTTGGTATGAAAGTCTTTGTGGGAGACTTTCGTTTAGTAGTAGTTACTGGTGCAAAAAATGGTGTAAGAATCTTTGCGGAAACCTAAATTTGGGTGAGGTTCTTCTGGCTGACGATGACAATGATGTGATAATCTATGGGGAAGGCGTAAGTTCAGCCGCGATTTCTTTGGTTGAGGATGAAATTGATGATTCTCCAACGTATTTGTAAGAAGCCCAAGTTCAGAAGTGGTTCTTGTGTCTGAAGATAATAATAGACGCAAAATAAATGACGTGCGTGGTGGTCTGCTGGCAACGGACCAGACGCAGTTGTCAACATGTTCACGATAATCTCGGATTCAAATACCAGGGCACACCTCTGACTTTTGGGTGATAGTCAATCACCATCATCATATCGATCACATCGAAAACATCATGAGGAAACCTGCTTACCATAGCGATTAGTATGAATTTCTATGGTATGTTAAGTCCGCCAACCCGCACTAAGCTAACTTGGTAGACTATATGGCCTAACTCCTCTTAATCGTAATCTCGATTGTAGAAGAGGCCCGTGCCCTGCTGTAGGACGTAAATAGGCTGATACAGATACAGACAGATGACAAATACTAAACATTAACTTCAATAATTCCAGGTCAAATTCCCAACCGGCTCCGATGACCTCTCCTTCGACGAAGGCCGCAGCAGGAGGAAGAAACTCGCTCCCATGCTGGCCATCCCGATCCTGATCATTGGTATGATGGTGCCACTGGCGTTCGGAGCTCTCGCGCTGCTGGCCGGCAAGGCGCTGATTGTGTCGAAACTGGCGCTTGTGCTGGCCGGCATTATCGGCTTGAAGAAACTCCTGTCTCCGAGTGGTGGAGGGCACGAGGCGCACGAGGTGGTCGTCTCTGCTGGACACTCTGGCTCTGGTTGGAGCAGGTAAAATGCATATTTTAAATACTTTTGTACATAAGATAGTATGTACTTTTGCTCTGTTTGGGGACGTTGTAGAAAAAAAATATTTCAATGTTCATGCGCAGTAGATCAGTAAGTTGAAGTGGGCTAGGGCATATAGTGTGTAGAATTAATAACAGAGTCGAACATTTCTCGAGTGAAGGTGAAGCATTGTCAAAGGCAGTGTCGGACATCCATTCACAAAGTGGCCAGATGACTTAATACAAGATATTCATAGTTGGATTCTAGCCGTTGTCAACACACATTGCTGTGGAAGTCTTAAGAAAGGTGTATGGTATATATGTACATTGAACTACCGGGACTACCAGTGTCATATGATTAGGGTATAAAATAATCCGGTAATGTTGTGTGACAGTTATTTACATGATAATTTGTATACATTTCAGGTCGCTCGAGAAATCCCACGACTTAGCGTACAACGCGTACACCCAGTAGCCACGTAACTGCCAATACCCACCTTTATTGTTATACCGCGAATGTTAAGGATACAACGTTGAAGCCCAATCTAAATACGTATCAGTACCAAAATATTATTTATTAAATTATTTAATGATGTAAAACACTAAGCGCGTCAATCAACGCCCTCTGTATCTATTTATTTCTTCGACTACTAGGTATACATTTGTTATACCAAATATGGATCGGAGCTTCGTGATTGATGGAATATAGATCGATTGTTTACGTGTTTTCCGAACATACCCGAACTCCATTTAGAAACACCAAGGCCGTCAAATAATTACATCAAAGTTCAATGTATTGTACACAGAAAAATAATGCTTCCATATTTTAATCCCGGTGTAGGTCCCTAAAATAGATTTTCACTAACCAGATGGGCCTTTTGCGCTGATTGACGTAATAAAAATGAGTTAGAGAGATATCCACCGATTCTCTAAGCATTTTTTAGTACCTCAAATACTCCAAAATAAAAAAATAAGCACAGTCTGCCAGTATTTATTAACCTATGACTAGAATTTAGTTAATTAGTTTATTATATGTAATGTATGTATATAACAGTATATATTTAAGTCTTTGGAATTCGCTTTAATATTTGTTTTTATGTAGAGTACCCGTTTATATAAATCTTCTATGTTTTATTGCGTATAATTATATTCATTTATTCATTTAGTTATAACATATAACAGAAAAGTTCATTTAGAATTGATATACATATATGTAACCGAGTGCACACTCACGCCATGTTTTACACGCCAGGTTATACATAACACACATGGAAATATTATATTTATATACATTTTATTAATTCATTTATATTACATTTATTTATTTGCCTGTGCTTCAAAACATTTCATTCAATGTTATCATCATCATTAATATTTGATTTATGTTTACCTCTATTATTACATACGTTAATTTATTTAAAGTCCATTTATTGCATAACATGCCGTTTATTAAGGAACCCAAATGCATCATAATTAATCGTTTTTTCAATGCAATTATCAAATAATCAGATTTTTTCTAAATATTTTTTTGTAGCAAACATTGTCTTATGTGCCACAAATTGTATTTTTCTGGCTAATCGTTATATCACATAAATACTTAGTATAATCGCATGACTCCCAATATTATAAAATTGTATTTATAATTTAAATGAATCAATATATTACATTTATTATAGTTATGTATGTACTCGTATGTATAGTAATTATAATATAATACACATATATTATTTTAATGTACATATGTAAATAAAATATACAAGTTTATTTAGTTTATTATCTATATATGTGTAAATGTAATTATTGTTGATTATTTATTTTTTACGGATTATGTGTTTAGTGTATACTTTTATTTTATCCTGTTATATATTTCTGTGTAAAAATATGTACATATATGTATTTATTTGTTTTCTTTTTAATTGTTACGTTTCATTCAAATTTATTTTGATTATTTAACTATATCATAATCAAATGTTACGAATAAACTATTGGTACTCATTGTTCGTTTAATTTCGTTTTTCTATGTAATTAGTTTTATCCTTAAATACCTTAGAGAATAAACTTCTTTAGGAAATTTTAGAAATTCTACCGAAGTTAATTACATAAAGAAGGATTTATTTCCGACTAGTGATTTAATTTTGTGCTTTTTTAAAATTACTGTTACGTCATCTATAGTCGTAGATCAAAATCTTTGACGATCATAGAGTCCGCGGACCTCTAAGTATTCTAAAGGTACAGAAAACTTTGCCAACTATATCTCCATCTTATGACAACACAGAGGCGAGTTCCACGTCACATCACCACGCTCCAAGTCTAAAACTCAAATAATATCTGATTATCATCTCCTGTTATCAAAAAAGAGTGTAATCCAAGATAATAATTTCATTTTTTCTTTTTTATCTAGTCTTATTGATCTGAGGATCCAATCACGAGGTCTTCACCCATCCGTCGTAAAATTACGGTAAAACATAATATTAGAATGCACAAAAATATTAATAAATCAATAAATACATTCAACAGTTACATACATAGTCGTGATTCCACACTAAGATCAAGTCCTGTGCTGTGGGTATCAGGTCCTACGAGATACTTTCGGTCTCACAAACACTCAGACCTGAAGCAAATACCTGTGGATCATACAAATATTTGTCTCGGTGGGAGGATCGAACCCGAGGCCTCTCGTATCACAGTCGGCGTCTAACCAACTGCGACACAGAGGTTGTCAAAAAATACTGGCTGCAAATACGTGCTTTCTTTTTCCGTATGGATTAACTTGCGCCGATTGATTTTGAATACCAAATGCATAACACACTTTTAAAATAATTTAATGCAATTTCACAAAAAAATAATATTTATAATATACGCATAATATTTATTCGAATAACATCCGTTTGAAAGTTTCGCGACGAAAAGTAAACGTTCGAGTTACCTAATACACGGTTTTGTATGGAAACGGGCACGGTGTGGGCTCATGCATTATGCAAAATACTATTGTGTCGCCTAAACTGAATCAAAGTATGGCGAGAGGAAATTGGGCCAACGAAATCGAAGCACGATGGTGGCCGAATTTTTTACTAAATCTGCATATGTATGACATGAAGAAGGTATTTGCACAACGCGTGGCTTATGGAGATTCGCAGGCGCCTAGTTGTTTTATCATGCCCAATTCAATTGTTTTATTTCAAAGAAGCATGAAAGGTATTTGTGATGATAGAGTAACAAGTATAGTAAATCACGCACCCCGTTTTAAGCCAGCAAATACATATTTATTTCGGAAAAGAGAATTTAAATGCTATGTCTAATTATCAGGTTAGTCTTATGTCTATGTCGTATGTACATCCTTAGTTATTACGACTGAATCAGTCAGTAACATTGGGTAACCCCTCCGTAATCCTATATCGTTCCATTTACGACTCCTTTCGCCGCATATTTTCAAAAAAATCTCTACGTCCGCGCCCACAGGAGTTACATTTATTATTACCAGCTATAAAAAGGAGAAAATTACATTTTATTGAAAGAAACTTAAGGCAATAGATCTAAATTACTCACAAAGCGTGCAGTTTCAATTTCTAACCTTTCATACAAATAATATCCAATATATCAAACATAAGCGAAAGCCGATATGACAATAGTACGACAACAACTGATATATTTTATGTTAAAACATAAATATAAACACCCATAGAGTACTTTCTCTTACAATACCATGGCGAGGTATGTTTTCTGCGTATCAATTTCTCGTTTTTTGCTGCGGCAAGCTTCTACTGGCTTCCGAGTATTTATAGAAGATTATTAAACTTGACTGCTGAGTAAATATTGTTTTAAAAGATTTTAAGCCTTAAGTGTTAGTATATTTTTGTGAGGTGGAAACCACATTAACAAACAAGCGTTGCGGTAATCTAAGCAATGTGGCGATTAAATTCCTAAAAATTTGCGTAATTGGTTTAATCACGCGTGTCACGAGAATCAAAGGAGTACATTGGCAAGCTATACCTAAGCCTCAATATTGCTGGACCGAGGCCCTGAAGTTGGCTGTAAAGCTTAGGCTTGATATTTTCAATAAAGATATGACAGCCAACGGTCTTACTGTTAAGGACATGGAGACATAGAGAAGGTTGAAAAGGAATGTGGACCCTAGTGCCAGCCGGGTAAATTATATTATGAACGTTATAAAGTCCTTGTATTAGCAGAGATACAATTATATTTAAGAAATAAACCTCAATAATCCTGCTTTTATTTAAGCTCATGAATAATGTGTTTAATTTACATATTTTCAAAATTTGAATTGAAAAAAACACAGATGAATCTAATACCTAGAACCAATACAGGGTAGAAATGAAAAGCGATGACAATCGGGTAATGATGGCTTCTATTGCAAAAACTAAATGCAGACGCAATGACTGCCATAATTAAGGTCATTGTCAACATAATGCGCTTGGCGCGATAATGAAAGTGTTTTCGATTTTCAGCCGCTGCAAGTTGGTGTGTTTTGATGATTTTATCAAGAGTATTTTCTGATGTCTGATAAATCATCATCGTCGTCATGTTCATGCCATGCCATGGGCAGCGGCTTGTCTGTGCCCCTGGCATTGTAGAGTCTAATGAGCATTGAGCAATAGCTGCCACTTACCATTAGTCGTCGTATACCTAGCTCGTCTGCCTACTATGGTTATAGAAAAAAAAGACATCAAGACATGATTATTATTAATTTTTTTTTTATTAATGCTAATATTCAGTCATTAATATTCAGACGGTTTGTCGCATGTGAAAGGAACAACTAGATCACTGAGTATGTTCTTAACGATTTAAGTAAAAAGGAGAGGAATGCCTGGAAATGACGAAATTCTGCCAAGAAATTAATGAAAGTGTTAAAAACGAAAGTGGTAAAACAACATTGAGCAAAGTAGGATTCTGTAGTGCCAACTCTAACGAAATAATATTTGGCCTGAGTTAATGCTGTGATCTGATTAAAGAAAATTAGTATTTTTTTTTTTGTATCAGCCCATATACGACCCACTGCAGGGCACGGGCCTCCTCTACAATCGAGAGTACGATTGAGAGTGGTTAGGCCATATAGTCCACCACGCTGGCCTAGTGCGGGTTGGCGGACTTACACACCGAAGATTTTTTTTTTTAATCTCTACGGTATGCAGGTTTCCTCACGATGTTTTCCTTCACAGTTAAAGTGCGTGGTGATTGACTATCAATACACACATAACTCCGAAAAGTCAGAGGTGTGCCCTGGGATTTGAACCCGCGACCACCGTGAACATGTAGGCAGCCGAGTCTGGTCCGATACCACGAGGCCACCACGCACTTCATATTGTATATTTGACATAATATTGAGTAATATTATATCTAGTCTAAAATAAAATTGCCACTATGATGGGAATTGGATACAATTATGATTTTTCATCGTTGTTAATCTTAATTACTTTGAAATGCATATTACAATCACAAATACCTATATCCTTATATTATTTCTATTTTTACTTATGTTGTGGATTTGTAACGAAGTAAATAGATAAAATATCGGACATTGAATCCATCTTCTTTATGTTTAAAAAATTATCGTCATCAGTTACAAGATATTATATTTTTCCAAGGACCTGATTCCAGGCACCTCCTCCGGACTTTATCAGGATATATCAATCTGGTGACTGAATGTATAATGCTAGGATTGTACATGGACAAATTAACATAAGCTCTTAATAGAAAATGCCTATATTCTTCAAGGTGCTTGCAGAGGAACTTCATCTTAAGTTTTCAAAGGTTATTTTCATCCCAACGTGTGATAGAAGTCGAGCCTACAACCATACTGGGCAAAAATTCCTGTCTCATTTCAAACAAAACTTACCAAAAACGGATTGCTCTATTTGGAGACCAAATCCAGGATCTGACGATTCATAAGACATACACGCTACACCAACGAGGTAACTCTTAAATAACAATATACTAACACTGAAAACAGTCTGCTATTGACCCAAATGACTCAATATATTGAAAATGAAAGAAGCACAATAGCCGCTCGGAGCGTTGTAACGAGGTTACGTCACGAAACTAACTCGGTTTGTTCTTTTTCAAAAAACGAACGTCGGAATTCTTTCGGTTGGCTTGTCATGCTGGTTGATTGCATTTTTTGTTACTGGCAATATAGATGTTCGTACTCATTACTCGTAAGAAATGGTACCTAGGTTATCGCGTATTAGGTAATTTTTTGTCTTGTAAACTTACCTACGATATTATTACACTTAAGAGGCAGAATGCTGGGTATAAGCGTTTTGGTGTCAGTAGAAACTTCAATGTACGAGACATATAGCATGGAGTTCCTGCAGTTGGTCACATGCTGGCTTAGAAACGAGAGGCTGCGGGTTCGATTCCCGCACCTAGACAAATGTTTGTGTGCGCCACAGGTATTTATTTCGGGTCTGGGTGTTTGTGAAGCCAAAAAAGTCTGTCGTAGTTCCTGATACCCAGGACATAAGGCTAGATCTTAATGTGTGGTCAGGACTATGTATGTGACTGTAGGGTGTATTTATTTATATTTATTACATTTTTATACAATTACCTTGGGCTTCTCTCGATTGTAGAGTAGGCCCGTGCCCAACTGTGCGATGAATATGGGCTGATACATATATATACCTTGAGCTTTGAAACTTCGCTTCATACCACCAAATGCGCAAGTTTGGGAAATCCTCGGAAAATAAAAACAGATCTATTAGATCTGTTTTTAGCAGTAGAGGTACTGCTACTGAACATAGTCAGGATGTATGTTGTCGTTCTTCTAGGGCCTAGTGAATACGAATATCTATTGCAAGTAGGATTATCACTACGTCCCAAAGGTTGTCTGTTGACTGCCTCGGTGGCGTAGTTGTAACACGGTATGATCGCAAAGCTGAGATCTCGGGTTCGAATCTCAGGTCGGGTAAAGTTATAATAGATTTTTCAATTCATTCAGTCAAGAGTCAGGAATTTGTGCCTAATATGGCTATGGGCTCGCCCTATCACATTGTGGGATGGAACATACAAGACAAAATATGAGTTTCATGGTGGCACCTCTGCCTACACCTTCTGGGAAAAAGGTGTGAGTTTATGTATGTGTACAAAGGTCGACAATATTAATTTAAAACTCCGAACAATATATTATTGGAAAGAAAACAATCGATGCAAACAAAAACATCGTTTAAAATGGAAAGTAAAGCGCATTTACAATTATTTACCATTGTTCATGAACGTGGGAAAGGAAAACTTAATAGCGATCTGATGTTAATCGCTTTTGTTCAACAAGATTTTAATAACCACTTCAAAGTTCCCATACCGTCATGGGATAAAACGAATTTAAAGAAAAGTTGTTTTATCATTGTATATACAATATGTATAACGAATTGCCACAGCTTTAGTTCCACATAATCTGTACGCGGCACAACTTTCAGCTATTAAGTGATGTCAAAGCGAAGTACATAAGATAAATAAATAAATAAATAATTTCACCGTTGTCGCCATTTTGACAGCCTCCGTGGCGCAGTTGCTTAGAGTTAGATCCCCCCACCGAGACAAATATTTGTGTGATCCACAGGTATTTGTCTTGGGTCTAGGTGTTGGTGAGACCAAAAAGTCTCTCGTAGTTTCTGATACCCACGACACAAGACTCGATCTTAGTGTGGGGTCAGGACTATGTATGCGACTGTTGGGTGTATTATTATTTATTAATCTGACTTGAACTAGTCTTAGGTCGACTAGGTTTTTATCATAAGCTGGGTTAAAATTGGCAGGTGTTATGAGCGGTAATGGCTGTGGTACAGCTTTTAAGATAGCTATTACTGTAGATCCGGAAAACAATATTAAAATACTATGTACTTGGTGGAATATATAGAATATAGGAATATTTGTATTATTACTTGGTGTATAGACTGCCTCGGTAGCGTAGTGGTGCTACGGTACGGTTACTACACTGAGATCTCGGATTCAAATCGCGGGTAGGATAAAATGATATTAATTTTTTCTATTTACTATCAGCCCGTAGTCAGAAATCTCTGCTCGATATGGCGACAGGCTCGACCCCTGTCAGATTGTGGGATAGAAATTAGAATGTACTAGGCGAAATGTGGGTGTCCTGGTCGCTACCAGAGGAACCTTTGGGAACACCTTCTGAGAAAAAGGCGTGAGTTTATGTATGTATGTGTGTTCTGTTATTGGTATACTCAGCCACAAGAAGTCCACTGCTGAACATCCTAGATCTCCTCCGCGAATTTTCAGAGCAAGGTTTTAAAACTGACAAAATACTGATCTATATCATTATTTTATCTGCCCCATACTCGCGTTTTTATAATTTATTTATATTCATCAACGTCGTGAACAGCATACTTTCAACTAAATTTAGAATATTTAAAATTCTAATTTATTATATGCAGAGAATGTGTTTCGATTTGCATTAAAATTATTATATCTGATGTCTGGTTCGTTTAAAAAAATCTTTAAAATAAATTACTTTTGAACCAAAAATAATTGATAAAAAAAGATTTAAAAAATCTTACTCAACGAAGTTTAATAAGGCTGGAAAGTTAAATAAAAGTTTGTTACTTTTGAAGTTGCAAATATTGATAATGTTATTAAAGCTTCTTAGAACTTGTGGCAAGTACTATCGGGTACACGATTAGTCATAAATAAAGAAATGTATTAAGTAAGAAAATAATACGTCAAATAAAAACTAGAGCAATCTATATTACTTATAAAATTCTGAATCAAAAAGCTCTATATCTCCATTCACTTGCCTAGATATGAAATCTACAAGCTTATGCAGCTATAGGATGAAAAAATATTCAAGTAGGTACTGCTAACTTATAGTTAATAAATCAGCATGATGTGAATGTTAAAACAAAATATTTCACGTATTGCATGTACTCACATAATTTTAAAGCTTAGCGTACTGTTACAACTTGCCACTGTTCTCGCGACACTTTCTTCAACATTCTTCATGCACAAGGCGCGTTCCTGCCGAAATCCCGTTAATCAACATACGAGAGACAACAAAAATTTCCCTACACAAGAAATCTAATTTTTGCTCTCGAATCGGGTAGTATTAGATAATAAATCCACCTGTAACACGAAAACCTGACAAATCACACAGCACGCATGCGCAAATACGTACATCCGCGCCCGCATCTCACGCAAGTGGTCCACCCATTCATACGTGACCGTGTACTTGAAACACAAGCTCGAGGCATGTGAAGGAGCCCCAAAAAACGTGCGTACACGCAACATGTTGCATTAACATAAAATGATTTCGTTGGTGCCACTTTAATCGGCCGCATTTGGACTCACTTTTCTTGACCGCGCCGGGTAGTGGGGTGAGAGATTTAAAACAGACTGTTTCATGCACTGTGACCACACTTTGTGCTAGCTTTCGTAGGGGTAGTTTGGATCGGACGATATGAGGTGTTACGCGCTTGTCCTAGTTTTCGTCGCCGTCGTGCGGTCGATGCCCACAGCTGAGCAGGATGTTGACCCTGGCATGATGGGCGGCGTCCTCGGAGCCGTGAAGGAGTGTGTGGAACGCGACGTGTCCTTGTGCCTCAAGGTTGGGATCGTGAAGTGCTGTGAAGTGTTTGTGACCAGTGTTCTTTTATTAAGTCTTGTCTGTATTTTGGTTGCAGGAGAAGGCACTGAAATATATCGACACTTTGAGGTCGAAGAGGGAGATTACTGTTGTTGATGGGGTTACTCTGGACAGCAAGGGCTCGCCAAGGTCTGCTAGGGCCTTGGAGCCGTTGTCCGAGGAACCCAAGGCGCGTGAAGCGCAGGTGGAGTCCAGACTGGTGGATTCGGTTGCTGACTTCCTGGAGAACTATGTGGTCCAGTTCAAACTCCCCTCGTCTGCTGTTGAGGGCATGAGGAGGTCCCTTGAAGAAGGTATGTGCAAGATATTTTAAATATTATATTATTATAACTGTCTTGATATTAAAATGGTATATTTGAAAGTCATTGGTTTGCAAACATGACTTATATTACTGCATACTATAATTAAATCACTCGGAATTAAACATCACAGTATCGTTAATAAAATCAATACATTATCTTATTTTTTATTTATTTTTTTATTTTTATCTTGAAAAGATAGTACTAAAATCTAATTGGAGGCATATTATCATCACAAAGAAAATCCAATGTGTTGAGATAGAACAAAACTTAACACAGTAATTAAGTAAATAAAAGCAAATAAAATGCTAAATACTTAATTATATACACGTGATTATCTCGAACTAACATGGAGAGTTTGGCGAGCGTTACATTTGCATGTAAAACAGTTTAATTAAGTTACACTGAGCAAATCTTTTTTGTTTTTCTTGTAATATAGGAATTGTCACTTACTAATTTTGTTGTTGGTTACATATTCTATACATAGCACGTACTGAAACAAATAATACATTGATAGACGAGTTAATTAAAATGTAAGAGTTTTGCTTTAGTGAATTAATTAATATTAATTAAATCACATTTGACAGTGAAATAAATTCCACTTATATTCGCAATATAAAATAACAATATGGTTTTGTAACTTCTAGAACTTACCTAGACATGATGTAAAACTAAGATTTTTGAATTTGAATATAGAATACAGATTAAAAATCCAAATCAAAAGAATTGACTTATAAAAGCGGATAGTAAAAGATAATAATTATTAGAACCGTTAATATTAACCATTCAATATTCAGTTCAAATTTAACGGTTGTAAATTTATTGATTTATAGGCAGTTAGTTTAGATAAAATATTCTACTACCTTAAGAGAACCGTTCTAGTAAGCAATTATTTATTAGAATGAACTATTCAAATAAATTGAACTTATAAAATATTTATAAGCCCTTATGCAAAATTTTATCTAGACTTAACAAATTTGTAGTATATGAGAAAAACGCAAAAGATCATATTAAAGCATAATTATTCAACTAAAATAAGCCAAACACTAAAACATGAAATAAAATCGAAAAAACATTGACAGACTAAAAAGAACAAAACACGCTGTTTAGCTAATATGACATCAGAGCTTCATAACACGAACAATGCATTACACAGCGTCGGTCAACAAAACGACAGAAAAGAACAAATAATGATCTCGTCAGCCGTTGAAAATAAAGAAGCTAAGTGTTACAATGGCTCGGCACAGAGCGGTCAGTGGACCAAAGCTCATTTGTATATTCAATAAATAGACCAAGACGGCTTATTGCTAATTAATATGCATTAGATCAACGGGTAATATCTTTTTAATATTCCTGTTATAGTATTTTATTGAGCAAGAAATCCAATTGATTTTAGTCATTAACTGTTTGTTGTTCAGTTATTAACTTACTGTCGGTTACTTTTGATAGGGGCTATTTGAAAGATAAAAAACCTAACATGATAATATTTTTATACAGGAATATTTATAATATTTCTTCATTATCTTAGAAGTATGTGTTAGTACTATAGGACGTCCTCCAGCTAGATGGAGTGATGATTTGCGAAAGGTCGCTCGCAGATGCTGGATGCAAGAAACAGGGGGAAATGACGCAATTTGCAGGAGGCCTATGTCCAGCAGTGGACAATGAAAGGCTGATGATGATTATCTTAGAAATATTCGAGTTTAAAATAATGTCTGCATCGTTGGTTGGTTAAACGAGACGATAAATTCTTCTGCAATAAATATTGTTTGTAGGAGTCATTAGTATAAGTGCATTGATTCCAGTTAAACAATTCGCATACCTTTCCATGGTCTGATTGTGAACTGAACATGCGATGCTAATTAATCTTTTGCATTTGCTCTGTTTATTTTGCATCGAGAATTTTCATTGCATTACTTTCATATATATCTCGGTTATCATAATTTGCATTCCGAGACACTTAAGTGGACACACCCAAATCTTTAATTAGTATCATAAATAAAGATTTCGCATCTCGCTGTCTCCAAAAGCTTTCACTTTTGCTTTCAAATGTAATCCGCTTAATCAATTAGCCCGATGAACTAAAAACATTGGATTCCATTGCTTTCCTCGATGTTGGTCGATGTAGGCTTGTTTACAACGTACTCATCACGTTTGGTCGTACAACGGTACAACCAGATCCACTTGGCCCGTTATCAAGGACTTCTTTCGACATAGTGTACTACATTTCATTCATTAATGCGAGGAATTAGCATTGGCACTAATCTACTTCGATGAGTTGTCTGCTAGTGAGTCTGGATCATTTGAAATTACTTTTGCATTCAGGATGACAGTCTATTCTGAAATGTTTGAGTCACTTAAATTCATAGTACATTTATCATTATTATATGATTCAGAATATAAGTTCGATTTGAAATTAATTCACTGTAGCGTCTTGACGTTAATTGAAAAGGTGATGTTAAATCATTTTATTGCATATTTAAGTATTTTATAGCTAGTTGTCTAGGTTTACTCGCATTCGCATGAAACAATCTGCGTAGTCATTCTTGCATCACGTAATACAGATTAGTTTCATTGCAACTTCAAAGAGTTCAATATCATGGAGGGTCTTAATTCTTGGTATCTGAAAATAAATCAACGACTTTTTCGAACACAGTTGATACCGATTAGAATTTCTATCGTTCATCGATCTACCCATATCCTGGAGCCTTAGTAAACATAAAAATCCCGGTGATCTCATTACAATAACTTTCGATTTAAAAACACGAGCACGTACATTTTGTACATGAAAGCGGCAACAGCATTCCTGTTGCGGTCATTAGACGTGTGGGACCCGGCAGAACCAGTTGTGCCGAGCCAGTCATCGTGAAATCGAGCCATAAACAACCGCTCCCAAGTGTCTTCTTTAAAGAAAGTTGCCTTTCCAATTGGTCCATTCTGACTGATCAGGTTTTGGTCAAATTGGCCGGTGATTGCGTTATTAACGCTCTGGCAGGCTTTGTTGGTTGTATCTGTATGTTATAATCATAGGGTTAACAAATGTAATGGTTTATTCACAATATTATTAAAATATGTACTATTGACCATGGTGCGTATTCTTATATTCGTTGTACTGGAATACCGTTGAAAAGTCTTATATTTACTATGAATATTGCAAGGCTTTGTAGACATAGACCTGAGTTAGCATTATTACTGCAAGTTATTATTTTAGACCCCAGTTAAGGCTTTTAGCGTACTATCACTGAACCGGATGTAGGTATTGTGCATTTACCTGCGCAATGCCTCTTCGCCATATTACGATACTCTCTTGATATATCTTTAATGTTGGTATTAAGAAAAAGACATAATTCTTCCAACACATTAATGGTAGTTTTAAATAAGTATAATGAAGATGTTTCTGTCGTGATATAAGATTAAAAGAATAATTAACTAAAGCAATCTCCGAAACCTTTCGTGATCTTAATCGGACGAAATGCCGTTTTATTAACGTGATTTACAATATCTATAAATAACAATTTAAGGAATTAAAATCTAAAAAGAAAGTAAAATGCAGCTGAACATTTTAATATATAGCATTAAAATCTAAAAAGAAAAGTAAAATGCAGCAGCGGAAGCAAATAACAATAAGGACACGCCTACACCAAATTAGCAGAAGAACAAATAACGAGGTTGCATTAATTCAATGTAAACAATGCTTGAGTTCATTTGTTTGTCGAGAACAATGTTCAGAATGCACGTGCCACTGACTGGCAAATGTGAAAGTGTTCGGAAACCTGATCAAGATACAAGATGTGTAGGACGTGATTATGATGGACTATGCACTTTGCGATATTAACATGTGCATTTTGAATTATCTGCGCTTGGGTAGCCATCTTGGTTTCTTTTGAAGTGATAAATGGGTCTGATTAGCAAAATTAAATGCATGAGGATGGTTTTTTGACTTAACATGACGGAGTAGGCAGTAAACTGTGTTAATATAGTCAAATTAGATGCAAATAATTTTAATTAAATAGAGATTATATTAAAAATCTAGTTCAGAAATCTAGCATTGACACAAAGCGAAGATAGAATTTCTAAATTGACACCAAGCGATAGTCAAATTTCTAAATTAAGTTGCAGGATATATGTATATAAGTATATATTTTAAACGATAAAATGCAGAAACAAGATCAAATCGGAATATTTTATTAGTTTACTTTCATGTACTTTCTAGTTGTTATTCATAACTTTGCCTTAATCATGCAGTATCAAGAGGACTGTTGCGACCTTCAATTGTTTGATTAATAAACCAACATTTTTTTTCGATACGCAGTCTACTAGTATAAATAAATAAATACACCCACCACACACATAAATAGTCTTGACCCAATACTAAGATTAAGTCTTGTATCGTGGGTATCAAAAACTACGAGAGGCTTTTCGGTGTCACAAACACCCAGACCCGAGACAAATACTTGTATATCATATCGCATACATAAGTGATGTCTATAGAAATATATTCTAATGTTCTTTTGTCTTTGCAGCTCGTGGCAAGAAGAAGAAGCTCAAGGCACTCATTCCCCTCCTCGCCATCGCCAAGTTGAAGATCATGGCTCTGATTCCTCTGTTCCTCGCCATCATTGCCTTCGCCGCCGCCAAGGCTGTCATCCTTGCCAAGGTCGCCCTTCTCGTCGCCGGTATCATTGCTCTCAAGAAGCTCCTCGCTAGCAAACACACCGAGACCAGCTACGAGGTAGTGGCCCACCCCCACCACGAGGAACACTACGCCAACAGTGGCCACGGCTGGGGCAGATCCATCGACGCCCAAGACCTCGCTTACAGCGCCCATGCCAAGTCTGACTAGGCCATGTATATCATCATACTCGTATAGTTCAAATTTGAGTTTGTATGATTATTTATTTAGTTTAAGCTATTTATTAACTATTTATTGAAAGAACGCCCCTTTGTAAGGGGTTGTAGTGTTGTTGTTTTCCATAAACCCTCGTTCTGAATTTGTATGATATCGTTATACTACATTAGTATATTTCTCACACCCTATACGGTATCCGTATATGTGTATTTTTATTGCTAAAAATAGTTTATTATTAAACTTTTATGGGATTTCGTCTAGTCTTCTTTCTAAGTCCTATATTATAGATTAGTTATTTGTATTATTTTTTATTATTTGTATGTATGTATTATCTGTGATATCATATTCATTGTTCCCATTTGCACTTATTTTATGTTTTGCACCGTCTCTCATATGTATATCATTTTATGTTTTTATTTCATTCGCTTCTATGTTCGTATTACTATGTTTATTTATTTGGTTATATTATAATTATCATGTATCATTATCGCCATATATTTTCTTCTAAACAATATGTTATTTGTCGTGCACTTATCATTGTTTTTTTATATTTCTCAATGAATCGTACAAATAAAGAACTGAAAATGTTTTTACGTGTTTTATTACTCATTCATAAACGTTTTACTGAACGGTAGTTTCAACATACGTCAATCTTAAATTCACATGAGAATATTGGAAATAAATTTTACCTTTATTTAATAACGGCTTGCAAACCAGTGGCTACTATGTTAAGTGTCGGCCATACATCCGCAATCCGGAGAAACATGTCAATACTAAGGGAGCTCTTACACATGCCTATAACTTTCCATCTGAACGAAAGATTTAATATTTTAGTAACTTCACTTTCACACATTCCTTGCTTAATAAATTATTTTGGTTACATTTGTTAGGCCATCTACAGGGCTATAAATTTATATGCAAGTTACATCAGTATTTTAGTAATAATCATAACATTTTATATAATACGATAATTTAAATTATGATAGTTATGAATTCCTCCGTATTTTTATGTAATGTCTATTACTGCGTAAAGCAGACTCATTCGTACTACTTGTAGGCTAATAATATGTTGCTTGTTTATAACTTAAATGTCTTACAACAGTTCTTCAAGACTTAGTTCAAGCACACGGTATACATATTCTTTAAAATTGATATTTTATTTGCTGGTCTACCACACATTAAGGGAGAGGAATGGTATTTTTAATTAGTTCTTTTTTACTATTATCATCAGCAGCGACAACATCATTACCAACATCAGCCTGATGAAGTCAGCGCCTTCACTTAAGTAGTAATTAAATAATAATGGACTAGGTTTATATTACATCGGACTTAATTTAAAACGCTATAGTTTGTTGAATATGTATATGGTCCTATGAATATGTATATGAATATGTATATAGTAGTATATGACTTATAAAATATACACAAAAAAACCTATGCAATGGCAGAGAAAGCCTGAAAAATATAATTGAAATATATCTCACAGTGTGTTGATGTGATAAAGACTTTCTTGACATATTTTACTTCGCTATGCGTGTAATATCTTTGGCGTCCATAGTCCGCTGAATCGGCAGGTATACAAAGTTAGATTTCTTTCTCTTCAGCCACAGGCAGTCAACTGCTGAACATGGGCCTTCTCCAAGGATCTCCACATCTACCTGTTGCAAGCAGCCTGCAAGCTATATTTATCACCAAGTTATTCTCAAAATAGTTCCACAGCACTCTCAGTGTCCGTAAATAAGGTTTTTTAATATTAAATTCAATATAAGATAAATTTAGATTGTAGGAAAACATCGGGAGGAAACCTGCATACCATAGCGATTTGTATAAATTTCTATGGTATGTAAAAGTCCGCCAACCCGCATTAGGCCAGCGTGGTGGACTATATGGCCTAACCATTCTCAATCGTACTCTCGATTGTAGAGGAGGCCCGTGCCCTGCAGTGGGTCGTATATGGGCTGATACAATACAATACAAAATGGTGTTTTCAATGAATATGAATGCCCAATACCCCTTTTCTCTTCCTATCCTCTTTTCTTCCCGCTCCCCTCCCGATCTGATGGGGGGCAACACATTCATGATCCAAACGTTGTGGATGTTCATGAGCGGCAGTGATCACTTACTATCGAGTGACCTGCTTGCTCGTTTGCCGGACCAATGCTATAAAAAAAAATACTGAATTGACAATCAAATAGTTAATGTACTCCTTCAATAAATCTGTGGTATAAAACCGCGTATCTTTTAAAATTGTACGTATGCGTTGTTATACTAGCCCAGCGAGATATTTCCACTTCATGATAATTCTAGGTTGTTGTGAAAATCATTGGGCATGGCCTATTTTGAGCAGTGGATATCATTTGTTTGAAGAAAGAGAGAAACAGCAGTTGTAATACTATCAATAGAGAATATAAGTCATCGTCTTTCCATATGCCCCAAAAAGAGAACGAATATTTTGGATTTCCCGGCCTTCTTGCACGGCGCCCAGGACTTTGTCCGCATCGCTCAGATAGTGATACCAAGCTGGGTCCAGAAAACCAATTTAATCTACTTAATTAACGACTTAAATAATTTGGTAGCTTTTTTATATTCCTAAGGATTAAGATCTTTTATATTATTCCTTTTTCTTTTCAACCTAAACATCCACACAATGCTGGTTGTAGGCCTGGAAATGAATTTAATAGCTTGATTGTGGCGCAACCGTTTATCGGGTGCTGTCAATTAGTGTATGTACTTATCATGAATTCATTTCCAGATTTACATTATCATAATAGCCTTGAAAAAGATTATGGTTTACTCCTTAGTTTTCATTGTCATCTTCTTTACTAAAATTCTTCTATACCCTATAACAAATTAGGTTGTTTTATAAGAACTTAACTTAGAAAAACAGAAAAAAGCGACTCACTTATAAAATGATAGAGAGCCTTGAACCGTACTTTCAAGTGCACATCGAGTGAAATGTTGAGGTACTTTTACATCAGGCGCTATTTGTTTCTTAAGACGCCGCATCTCCGTCGACAGCTCATATTATATTTACCAATTAACTCGAAGCTCACATCAAAATTAATAATGATGAATAATTTAAAAAATACGGAAACAAAAGGGATCACTAAAATGTGGAATCTCGAATGCATTTACTAATACCTGTTGTACGAGTATAATTAAATTAGTCCATATACATACAACCAGCGCAGTGGCAGAAAGCAAGCTTCCTCTTCCTTTCAGACAGCTTACGTCATAGTCCACTACGGTGGTCTCTGCAGCTTACGTCGGGTCCGTTACCAACAGGCACCCCACAGAGCGGACTTAAATATACATACGTAGTACGTACAAAATACGCGCCCAGAATAAATATTTTTAATGCAGTACGTCGACTAAATATATAGCCTGGACTAAATGGTAGATGCCAACCGGCACTAGGCCAGCGTGATGGACTATATGGCCTAACTTCTCCCAATCGTAGTCTCGCTTGTAAAGGAGGCTTGTGCCCTGCAGTGGGACGTATCTGCGGTGATACAGATGCTAGTTGGTAGGTCCTCGTATGTGAGAGTCTGTCTGGCTAGTTATAATTTCGGAGAGTATCTATTTCTGACACAAGCAGCAGTTTAAAAGCAATGTTGTTATCGAGTAAAATGAATGGTCATTGAGTGATGTACTCGTAATCTAATGTCTAACGGCCTTATTCATAGACAGTTTTTAAACCTATTTTAGCTATCGAATGTGTTGTCCCTTTCGAAAAAATTTGAATTCTTTTTGAGGGAAAAAGACGGAGCGAAAGAAAAACATTGGATTACTAAAATAGGGTTTAAAACTGTATATGAATAAAGTCGTTTGTCTCGTGTACTCTTTCTGTGGCATATAATAGTAGCAAATAATGGTATTAGTTGTAATAATGTGTATGTTGTTGGAGAACCTTAATTGAAAAAATAAATAAATGTCTTAGGGTGTCAAAAACAGCGCTGTACCATGCAGTATTTAGAAATTATAAATTATTGCACTACTAGGGAAAGGGCTTCCCAAAATGTTCTGCAGCGCACTATAGGAAGGTCTACATCCAGCGACTCCATAAAATTTATTTCTACATAATTATTGAATACAAAAAGCACATTAAAGACATGCGCATGAACCCGGATTTGCCGGTCAATCGGTCATTATACTCAATCCATGAGAAACTTATGTCGGCACTGGCGATTTCGATTACATAGAAAAAAACTTATGCGCATATTAATATCATACGAATTAAACTTCAAACATAAACTGGCCAATATAACTTTCTATTGCGGCGTGAGCCGCGTTCGTATATTGATATTAATAACATAATAGTAGACCGCAAGCGTGTTTACAACATGCGATACGATAGCGATATTTTATCGTATCAGACAGAAATACTGTGTCAAAACGTATCATTTTATTCATTGCCAAAGGGTCTTATGTTTTTATAGCGTCGTTTAATATTTTAATAAAAATAATAATGGGTATAAAATAAAATAGGGTCAAATGGCCAACTTTGGAGGACACCTATGTCCAACAGTGGACAGCTTTACGCTAAGGATGATGATAATGAAAAGATAAACTGTTTTTGTCACTCTTTTAATGATTCGATGTAATAATTTAAGCCATGTACAATTTGTGCCGGAAATTAATATAAAATAATTAATTCATAAACAGGAGTAAGTATTGCGTGAGCAAGCATACTTTTTAGCATCAATAAACGTTAAATGCCGAATGCCAATATGGCGATAGGCTCCTCCCTATCACATCGTGGAACGTAAAATATAACGCAAAACGTGGGTGTCCTTGTTACACCTCTGCCTATCCCTTCTGGGAAAAAGGCGTGACTTTATGTAAGTATGTATGTAATATACGTTAAATTTATAATGTGTCTATGCCGAAAGCTAAGTTAGTATACGGCGTATATTACTAAATTTACAGTAAAAAATATTTACACCGTTTTTCTAAACATTCATTTTGTTCAAATGCATAAAATAGACATTCAATCGATGTGTTAATTGCACGTTGGTATAAATAATTTTGGAAATATCAATAACGGGGGTGAGAACATCGAATCAAGCTATAAGCATAAGAGTTAACCTTGTATCGTGGACAAATAATCGAATCAATCTAACACTTTGATCATTATAATAGAAACCGTCAATCCCAGTTGTTGAAACTTGGTTATGGCATCATATGTCGTCATAGATGACGGACGTCGCTGGATGCGGACTGCCTCCAACAGGTCACTGTGGAAATCATTGGGAGAGGCCTATGTTCAGCAGTGGACTTCCTTTGGCTGATGGATGGATGATGGATGATGTCATAGATCTGTTGAAAAGATGTTGATTTGCTCGGAATTTCCGTACCGGAATTAACTGCACATGTTTAGTGAAAACCAGTATATGCGCCAACTTGCATACCTGATGTTTATGACTGCGACCTACGACTTCTCGCATACTATGAGACAAATCTACTACTATTAATCGGAAGATACATTAAAAATGTCGTAGGATATAAAACGCACATTTCATTACATCATGCCAAATATACTTAAAAATAATTCTCCGGAAATTAGAATTAATGTAAACCAACTTTTTGCCTTAATAAATGTTAATACGTTAATTAAAATGTTTTGTATAATGTTCATCGTAGCGCAAGAATTTTTGAAAGTAATTTTTGTGTTTTTTAATATCTTCAAAGATATTTGTTAAGATATTCGCACAATTATTTTTTTACTTTCTTATAAAATTAATAACAACCGCAAATAAGTTATAAGATTCTTTGAGCATACTTTAAATTAACATTTTTAATGTGAACAAAAAAACAATGATATGTATAACCGTAGAATAATCGTTAAATATACTGAAAACAATTATTTCTCATTTAGTTAAATATGAATTAGTTAGTTAGGTCGCAGGAAGTCGCTGGATGCAGGCCGTTTCCAACAGGTCTATGTGGCGATCCAAAGGGGAGGCCTATGTTCAGCAGTGGACTTCTTGTGGCTACAGAGAAGAAGAACAAGATAAATTCGTTTTCAGAAACTAGGTAAGCTTTTAGTCATTTTGGTGCATGCAAATATCGACGTGCACTATAAAGTAGATGGGTAGACGACTTGGTACCCAGAGCACTGAACGTATTGCAAGAATAATCGTCTGTATCCTCGTAGTCTTTAAATAATGACAAGTAGGTCTTACGTTAAAATTGCCTGTAATATTTAGATCATTATAATGATTTTGCATAAATGAATTTAAAAAAAAGTATGCTAGTTCTTTCCGTGTATATTGCTTATGATCACAAATAATGAATAATCAGCCTGATTATCTAATTATTTAAATTTTAAATGAAATAAAATAAAAATAAATTGCTTTTTTTAATGAATGATAGAATTTGTAAAGAAATTTCAAACGCGACATGAATGGGCTTGAGTGCGTCTCAACCGTTTTCATTGATACGAAGTTTTTAACAAAGTTTTACGTAATGATGGTGTTCAATCATGATTTATGCATAAGGAAACTTTCTCACGAATGGGTAGTATTTTAATAAATCAATTACATAAGCGTTGTTCATTCAACTTTTGTAAATGTCGAGATGTGAGACAGCGTGTCGGCTTGTGTGACGTAACAGCATCCGATTCGATGAGCTTTTGATAATGATATTGCCGTTATCAGCAATGTAAATGGTTCGTTAATTGGAACTGTATCAGCCCATATAGTACGTCCCAATGCAGGAAACGGGCCTCCTTTACAATCTAGAGTACGATTGAGAGTGGTTAGGCCATATAATCCACTACACTGGCTTAGTGCGGGCGGACTTTTACGTACCACAGAAATTTTTACAAATCGATATAGTATGCAGGTTACCTCACGATGTTTTTTTTTTCACTGTTAAAGTGCGTGATGATTGACTATCAACACATAACTCCGAAAATTCTGAGGTGTGCCCTGGGATTTGCATCCGCGACCACCGTGAACATGTCGCCAGCTGCGTCTGGTCCATTACCAACACACCACGCATTTCACGATAGATAGATTCGTAGATTAGTTGGTAGAAAACTGGAGTGGAGTGAGCTTTGAGAATTTTTTATGGCCTCTCGCAGGCAGGAGAGCATAAAACCCGCCTGACCTTCGCAGTGCCAGGGGTCTAACGCGATCAGCTCGCTACCTATCCTAAGGAGACTTTTGTCGCATCAGTGACAGTATTCCGGCGATCCCTAAGTTGCTGACACGACATTCATATCCGACCCATCAGCCACCATCACACACGGTGGTGGTTAATTGGTCATAATACGACACGCTTTTTATTTCGTTTTAAATTCTGTCTTTGTATAGCCGGTTTTAATCAAACCGGAATAAACATACCGATCTCCTGTGGTTGATGATGACAAAATTTGTTGGGTGGGAATAAATTTTGCATAGCTTATACAATTATAAAAAAATATCAAAAAATAATTTGATAACGGTAAGTTTATACATGAAAAAACAGAAATTATAAAGGAGGGACGCCCACATAAAATATCTCGGTAGAGCTTATTAATATGTCGACTGTATTAATAAAAAAAAACCTATTAATTGTACCATCAATATATTGATTGGAATTACTTTAAGGGTCACATCAAACTACTGTTGCAAGTAAGAAAACCACCCACAAATATATATATCATATTTACTTTAAACTGTGGCATCATAGAACAGCTACCAGTGAGAACACAATATACAATAGAAACAATGAAATC
Source organism: Theretra japonica (assembly GCA_033459515.1). NCBI lineage: Eukaryota > Metazoa > Arthropoda > Insecta > Lepidoptera > Sphingidae > Theretra > Theretra japonica. Next base: position 6,189,762 of record CM065928.1, read on the forward strand.
AAACCAATTATTCTACTAGTATCGTTGGCTGTATTACAAATGCGGAGCTTCCTCGGCAATTAAATTACACTATTGAGAACATCATTTAGTAAAACACGAGTGAGAATCGGAAATTCCTCAGCTTTTCCTCCTTTCTCATCAAGTTTAATTCAGTATGAAAGAAAAGATTAATTTATTAAAATCGAGAGTCGTTATACTGGTAGTGTATCATAGCGACCACCTTGTATGAGGCCAAAGTGACTCATACAAGTATGTCGCGTGCCTGGATCAACCTGTGCACATCCGGTTTCGAGCAGGCCGGCAAAATTGTTTCGACAGTGAGTGACATGTCTCGTCAATCATCGATACCCTTACAGCCGAATTCAGTTTATCAGTATGAAAATTGGATAGAGCCATAATTTAAAATTTTTCAGAAAAAATAACTTTAAAGCCTGCGCTATAAAATTTAATTTGCACCGAACGATGCCTAAGATGTATTAAAATGTTCACCATTGTCTTCTTATTTCGTGAAAGATTTGTCCCACGCTCGTACAATCTTTACATAGCGCGGCAATTAGTAAATTACCTTCAACATAGAATACAATGTCAGTTTTAATTTCTACAGCGAAATGAATGTTTAGAAACTGTACACGTGTGAAATGATATGGTTGTTTTTACGCACAATCACCACACTTTTCGTATAAAACGAACAATATGGCCTAGATTCGCACGATGATAGCTCATACTGCCGATTGTAAAATTTTAGAAATCATCTGGGAACATGACAGGCTATTAAATTCACTTTTAGTACGCGCCTCTGTTCTACCGCCTCTTTAATCGTACAAAAATGTTTAAAATGCGCTTTGATGTGAGGTTTTTGTATTATACTAATAGGAATAATAAACTTAAGTCCATATTTCTTAATAGGATGGCTGAATATCCTTTTCTTTAAGGTACAAATGTAAGTATAAATTATCTCGGAATATCTATGCAAGTTAGGAAAAATTTTAACATCCTTATCTTTGCTGGTGCGCTCAAAATAAAATTTCTAGACAAAATGTCGTTCGCTTAAACAAAATTTCAACATTTTGTTAGAAATGAATTATTTGCACAATAGCTAAAAAAAGTATTACTGTTTTCATTTGGTGCTCTTAACTATGTTAATCATTTATTTTATGTATAAAATGTATGTTAAGTTCCAGCATGGTGTAAAATAGGTGAGTAGCGTTCTTATAAAACTAATGCCCAATCAAACCTGCGCATTTCTTTTTTAATATTCATAAGAGACAAAATAGTGGACTATAAATTTGATTCGACTGCTAATATTCTCCGTGTTTATGGACTTGGCTAAATAAACTACCGGTTTCCGACCATATCCATTCGTTGCATCTTTATACGTAAGATGACACCTTATCTCTGTATTAGTATCTCGAACTCCAATTGTACATACAAATTGTTCTGCGCAAGTACAGGAACTGAGAAAAAGAAGCCATCCACCAACACGGAAATCCCATCTCATAAATCATTAACGCCACCACACGACTGCATGGAGAAATCTCCCTTTACACATTCAACGAGTGCCCAGAAGCGATTGACTGATTCGTCCTCGCTGCCAAGTACTTCTCTAGAAACCTTCCGACCTGTGTCCCTACCTGCCAAACCAATTTGAAATTTAACACCACAAAACACAGTCCACTTTGCGTTGCCTCCATCGATGTTTGAATATGGACGATGAACTCTCTCCCATAAGTGTGATTGTTTGAATACACCTATCAATAGAGCTTTTGTAACGTACTGTTATCTGCGTTTGGTTTCAAATTAAAATTGTTGTGAGAATAATGTTTTCGTGACTCCTAAAATAGTATAGACGTAAAATTCATACGTTTTACAAAATTTCAAACATGAAGTTATAACATTAAAAAAGAAAAATGATTTAAGATATAACAAAACTAACTCCATCGAAAATGAATACTGTACGAAATATTTTACAAGGTATCATCGCACTCGAGTAACCAAAGTCGGAAGTGATCGCTACCTCGATAAAATGCCTACTCACGATTGTGTCACTTGAAGAATTTTCGATATTATCACGGTTTAGCTTTCTATTATTATCCGTTAGGAGAGAAAAAAGAAATGTCATTTCCTTATCCACAAATACCACATGTGTTCAAGCCGCTAATATGCATAATGTGTTGCTTTATGCTCACGGTTATTATGCGCCTTTACGCTTGCGCGCCCTCATCAATCTCTTCATTCAAAGCGTTAAGTGCTTTCAGTGTTAGCACCACTGAAACTTCATCTATAACAACCATTGAAAGTATATTGTCATTTTCATATTATACACGACACATATTTGCCGACTTGGAATCAAAAGGAGCAATAAATATTGAATCATGTAATTATCAACCATAACATACATCAAGTAGTTAAAGAAAGGTAATTTCGGACCATAAAAGATGCACGTTCGAGCAAAAATTTTCACATCGGACCACCAGTATACCATAAAGCAACGATTATCAATCATGAAGCGAAATGAAAGGAATACCGTATGATGCAAGTTTTCAAAAATTCCAATTACATCATTATTCATGAATTGAAGAAAGTTGAAAATTACGCAACTCGCAGGTGCCGGTGGGTCAGCCGCCTTAATGAAATTAAAAGTGATGAACTGTTCTCTGTATGAATAACATAATTCAGCAGTTTATATTCCATTTAAATGCAACTTTAAGTACATATTCACTTAAAAACTTTCGCTGGATACGATCTGCGTTACGCTTCCAAATGGTCTGCTAATTTACTACGGAATACAAATGGTCAAAAATTATAGGAAATCGTTTAGTGTGGACGCCAATGATATAAGGTTATTGAATGGGCCTTTAGAAAGTGATTTTGCGAAACCTTCATACGTTGTAACCGGAAAAATTATTGACATTCCATATATTTGGGTCGTGGGAGTGATGTTACGTCTTCTGTTGCTACCCCTTGATTTCAATTGCTAATTTATTTACATAAGTGTTATACGTTGCTTTGAATTTGACCCAAATCATGACGTAACGTAATATATGGACAACATAAAAATACGATAAAGTTCATTCATAAAACGAATTCCGTAGATTTAACAAATTACATTGCAATTATAATTTTTATTGTTGAAAAAATAACTTGTACGCACATTTTTATTTTAAAAACTGATTTTACCAACACGCGGCTTTCTTAAGGACCTGAAAATTAAAAAGCTATACAAAATATTCGCAGATCATAAAACCATCCACCACTGACATCTTAACATAGTTGAATCCCATTAAAACTAACAAATACATGTTAAATACGCCTTAATGCTTTAGGCTTTTGTTCATATTTACATTTCGTCACAACACACACAGGCTTAAGACTCAGTGCGTGACATATGAAAATTTTAAGTGGGGGAACACAAAATAAAACTGTCGGTCTTACTGGCGAGTTCAACAATTTGTGCTAAGCCATCGGGGAAGATGAAGTCATTCGTGGTACTGTGTATTATTGCGACCGCTGCTGCGGTGCCAATAGGGAAGGAGGATGGCCTGGGAATATTCCTGTCTACGTTCCGGGATTGTGTGGAAACTGACACCATGCTCTGTCTCAAGGTGTGTGGATTGAAGTGATTGTGAAGTGAAGTGAAGTGTAGTGTAGTGATTTATGGTCTTTGATGAGTGGGATGCTGTGTGTGGGTCAGGAATGAGGAAGTTGAATTCGGGGATAAATCGACCACTCGGAGGTGTGATAGAGTGACGTGAATGAGAATTTTTGGTGGATTCATGAATGAAATTTTTGTAACTGACAATCGCGTAGTGTGGGAACGTTTAAATAATTACAATTTGACGTCGTTAGTAAAGAGTGCCGTTTGTGATTTATGATTGAGCTTTATTGAAAGGTCTTTGACGATTAGAAAGAAAATAGATATGTCGAATTCGAAAATAGACTTAAAATATATTTATTATAATTAAATTGAACTTGAAGTTTAGTCTTTTATAGAATAAATACGAACAAGTCGAAGCCATCAATGAAATCCTTAGGACTTCTTTAAACATACTTACCGCTTTCAACAAATAAAACGAATAGCTTTATATAACACTGGAGTATTTTATATTTTACAATAATTATGAGATCCAAAAAAATATCTTACAGATTTAGCAAAAAAATAAATGAATATTTTTAATTCCTACATAATTCCAAATAAAAAAAAAAACAAAAATATATGAATAATTATTTTTTTCTTACAGGAAAAAGCGATGAAGTTCACCGACAACCTGGCAATGGCGAAGGAATTGGAACTGACTGACGGCATCAGCTTCTCCAGGACGGGTAGCCCTCGATCAGCGAGGAGTTACGAGCCTCTGCCCGACGACCCCAAGGCCAGGGAGCTCCAGGTCGAGGAAAGGATCATGGACAATGTAGTGGACTTCTTGGACAGCCATGTTCTGCAGCTCAGAATGCCTAAAGCCTTTGAAGAGGATAACTCTGTTGAAGAGGAAGGTGAGATATCTTTTTTTAAAGAGCACAAGCAGGTTTAGGTCGTGATCGTTGATCCCTAAAGAACAATTACGTTTAAAAAGTAAGATATTGATAAAATACTAAACAATTTTCTGGGCTTTTCATCTGATATATACCTCTTTACAGTTCAGGGCGGAAATTGTTTGAGGAAAAAAACGCTAAGTTTTTTAAAGCAATAGGAAACATGTTATATGTAAGAGTACGTACTGAAAATAGAGTATAGATTTCAAATCCGGTGTAAAATAAGTATTTCTTTAGTTAGCTTTTTTTTATTATTTAATTTAACTGTAGATGGAATTTAAGCTGTGTCGTTCAAAGTAATATATTTTAAACATCACGATCTCAACAGATGAGTTAGCTTAACTTCATGATAATAAAAAAACGCAATATAAAATATCTTGGGTAACTGCAATTTTTGAGTAATACGAGAATATTAAATTGTTAAAGTAGTCGTAATCTTATTCTAAATTTCATTATATTTAAAAAAATCATTATGGTTAATATTTTTATTTCTCACATAATCCCGAAAAATAATTAATCACATTTCTTTTACTTCTGAAAGATAATTGAATGTCAATATACGAATAGTAAAGTTGTGGAATCGCTGTTGGTAAGATATTAGCGTCCATCCAGATAAATATGACCCCATTCAGGGCTTTAAATCCATATTGATTTGCGCAAATCTTCCAAGATAGAGTAATGTATAACAAATCAGTGTTATTGTGTCAATAGATAAAAAAATCTTGTCCTTCATGAGTCTAAACTTTATTTAAACAGCTTTTATTTTTTAACAGACGCATTCTCAGATAAATGCATTAATTATAACAAAAATATTAGAATTCCTACCATAAAAATTCATTTACATGCCATCTTAAACGATTCTTTAAATCATTCCGACTCATAAATGCAAAATATGTAAAACGAAGCTTATATCTTCAAGACATTAACAAGCAATTAAAGTCAACACTACTCTCTATTTAACCCGACCAAATAAAAAACTCAACAGGTTCATCACAGATAGAAGTAATGTGGCACAGTATAATTGCGCCGGGTTATTTTTTCTAGCAACAATGTCAATAGTTCGCTGCCAAGTGAACGTTCTCACGACATTGAGACATTGTGTATGCTCGCATGTTTTTCTGAGAGTCATTGTTAATACATCGCTCTGAAAGCCATAACGGTTTTTTTTTCTCTGTTAAGATTAGATGGGATATTTATCTGTATAAAAATCTGACGATTATTATTATAAACTACGTAGACAGGCGATTTAAAAATAATTCAAATGATGCATTATTTATGAAGTTTAGACTTTGCTTTTGTGGAAATATTTTTAAAACAAACACAATGTATTTTCTAATACTACTCGTACTAACTTTTAGGTCAAGATGCCTTCATGCAACGTATATAAAACAGTAATCCTCAATTTAAATATCTAATCATTACTTGGTACTAATGTTTTCAAAATATATGCATTGTCGTGTCTACGTTGTAGGAATTTCCTGGAATATTAATAATACGTAAGTGTGTTATTTGCCATGTCCTTCTTTCACTCAGAAAATTAAAACAAGTCAGTAAGGCTTTTACATCTACAGAGGCTACTTTTTAATTTTTATCTCAGAAAAAAATTGTGTTGCTATGCAGTAAATTGATAAGATATTTTTGTAATTAAAATAATACCTATGCTTTTTTAATACTCGTATGATGCTGGAGCCATGTGTTCTAATGCCCACATTTTGCTATCCATGCGGTTTGTGTCATAGTTTATTGGTTTATTAAAATATTATTTTTTAATACTCGTTCGGCAGAGGGATATAATGTACCTGACGCTGTCTAATTAAGTGTATTCGCTTGTAAGAGATAGTTACTTCCCGCCGATTGAAATAATTATGCCGGCCAACTTGTAAGTTGTAACTGAATTTACAAAAGCTAATTTCGAAACTCGGATGTATTTTATGTATGCTATGAATATTTTTACCATTTTTTATTTTCTGTTAGATTTAATTCGTTTTTTACAATAACGTTTTTATATTCCAAATAAAAGTAATGATACTTACATCATATATAAATATACGTACATTATATATAAACAATAATTAAATAATCAGAATCACGGGAATCGACATTAATTAATCAATAGAAAGTATGCATTTCCATAATAATTATGGACCAACCAGCGTGTTCGTAAATGGAAAAAAGCTTTTTATGTGGCCGCGCATTAGCTATACTAGATTTTACGGCGATTCTACGAGAATTTATAATTACTACGTCTGTGAACTGTAATTAATAATTTAATACTCAATTTACTGAATGGGATTTTACTTGACAGGAAATTAAATATTTTTATTCTAAGTTTAATCAAGTTTTGTAGACGTTATTAGTTATATTTTGTAGAAATAACTTTAAAATTTAGCTGGTGAAAATTTATAAGCCGTACTATTTTTTACACTTTGGGTTGGATTTGAATTCATATTGACAATAAAATAGTATATTTCGCTTATGGACATCTTAATACAAAAATCTAAAGGTTGCCAATCCAGCTCTACAGAAATGCAAATTATTTGCCGCATATTTATTGCCATATATTCATAAACTTCGTATGCATTAACAATTTAATGAGAGGTAGGGCATAAGAAAAAATATACAAGAATACATTTTAACTTTAGATCATTATAAATAAAAAATTACATCATTATAAATAAAATATACAGATTTTCCGTATCATTTACCGTTTAACATTAGCGACCTTTTGGTTAAAGTTTCACCTCACTTTCAAAAAGAAATCATAATTTTGTATAATGCAAATATGTTACGTTTACAGTAATTCCACAACTAAATCTTTATTTACTGTAAGAAGATGGTTCTGTATAATGTATACAATGTTCTACTTTGCAAAATTGCCGGTATATATGACGGTTTTGACAATTTTTTGTTGGATTAGGTACGGTGGGCAACTGTTAAGAATTTTACTTACTTATATGCTAAGTTTTATGTCTTATCGTGAAACGGTCAATTGACTGACATTACATTGATGAAATTAAATATAAACAGGGGATAAAAATTACATGTCATTATTTTACACATTTCGTTTACAAATATCAAAGTTATGGCACTTATTATTTTGTTACACGTTCTCAAAAAAATCTTAAAATAAAGCTGATTGTCTTAGACTGACTCCTAGTTCAAAAAATATTACAGACCTTATACTGGAATTTGTGATTCTCTCAACAAGGAAACTACGAGTATAAATGTATAATTATGAGTACCTAGGTAGGCCATTGAAGTAGGCGGCGACCTGATTGTGCTAGACCTCTGGCACTGCGAAGGTCTATGAGCGGCGGTCACCGCTTCCCATCAGGCGGGCCACTTGTTAGTCTGCCTGCGAAGGAAATTAAAAACTGATCTATTATTCATTACCTTCCAGGCCGTGGCAAGAAGAAGAAGAAGCTGAAGAAGCTCCTCCCCATCCTTGCCCTCATCAAGCTGAAGCTGGCTGCCCTTATTCCTCTATTCCTTGGTATCATCGCCTTCGCAGTATTCAAGGCCTACCTCCTCGGCAAGATCGCCTTCATCGCCGCAGCCTTCGGAGCCCTGAAGAAACTCCTCGATTCCAAGAAAAGCAGCGGGTGGTCCGAACCTTCCCACGATGAGCACGGTGGCTGGGAGAGCGGCGGTGGATGGGGCAGGTCTCAGGATGCCCAGAACCTTGCCTACTCCCACTACAAGCAAGAATAATCGATTACTTAAGGATTGTTGATAGACTTTTTAATCGACCAGTCTACTCGACGTATAGGATTACAGAGTCAATAAATAATTTATTTATTTATTCTAGCTAGTAGGTTGTTGTGCTATCTGACGTGCTGTATCTTACCATTTTATTCATCACTGTTGAGTATTATATTATGTATTTTATGTATGATATTATCTCAGTTACATGTTATAAATCTCTATATTACTTTGCTTGGACCTCTGCGTTTGACAGGGGTCGTATGACGTATGTAATCCTTAATTTCTTTAAAAATATTTTATATATTGCGATTTGATTCTATATATTTTTTTCTGCTTTGTGTGTTTATGTATGGTATGTATGTACATAATATGCCATTACTTTTATATGAGTACGTATGTATATCATTCTATGTACTGTTTATTATTTTTTACTTATTTTTCAATTATTATGTATAATATATTAGTTTCACAGTTCCAAAGATATTTTATATGTAGTACATGTATAATTTAATAGTTTTTTTTTGTTTATAGATTCAGTGTTGTATGGGATGTGAGTCAGTTATTATTATAAAATATTCAAAGAGCGTACAAAGCAACATTTATGACAATTATTTAACAATAAGTTAATTTATTTTACGATGGATCCACGTGAAAATAATAAAATGCGATTTGTTACAAATAATTTATTTTATTTCCTTTCCTTTTACAATTTTTCATATCATAATTTTAGATTTGTTTATATCAGAAATATATTTAACATGGGCTTTTTAAAACTAGTTATCATAATTCTTGAATGCTTACACTATTTTCGTATTTATTTTTATCTACAATTTATTTAATATTGACATACAAAAAAACCACATGTTTTGTTAAGACAAAAATGTTCAAACATTTGAACCGAAGTATATAGTAAAAATATAACACAATAAAAAATTCGCTTCGATATGAATACGTTTTAAATACATTTTTATAAACCCTTTTTTTTTTAAAGCTAACACTATGTCTTGATTTTTTTAAAGTAATTCATATTTCAGTGTATTGCAACGCAAAAAACTATTGTCTAATCGCTCTATCGGTAATTTGAACAAATTATTTTACATAATTGTATTTTTTCAAAATAAATCCATCACTTATACAAAGTCCTGAACTCGCAGTAATATATCAAGTTTTGTGTCATAGATATCAGAAAATACGAAGGATTTTTTGTCTCATAACGCCCAAACTCAAATAAAAAATCAAAATGATTTGTCTCGGTGTGGAATCGAATACCCAGCCTTTCTTAATACAGCCAAGTCTTAACCAACTGCACCATGTTCGCTAGAATTGTTAGAAATACAACGGACAATAATTAAATACGCCATAAAGTCAATGATAAAAACCATAATTGCTATTTATCATTGATTTTATGGCGTAAATAGCATAATAATGTAATGAATAATTTAACATAACTATTATACAAAGTAATATTTTAATATTACAGTATCGACAGTCGAAGCACCTATTGCATATTCTACGAAATAAAACTATAACTCAAATCGACAATAAAATTAATACATTTTTATAAAGGTTAATTACGAATTTCACTTTCTATACACTTTCCACTCAATTATATTATTAATATGTACAGCTTTGTAAAATCTATAAACGTAACTTTTTATTCGTGTGAATTAAATAACAATGTTGCTAGCTCTCTAATTTTCATTTGAGATTCTCAGGTTTTTGTCTATATGAGAATATATAATTACTTCGTACTTCTCTTCAACTGTGCTGTGTGAATTGAGTCAATCAAAGTAATGAGGAATATATAATTTCTAGCGAGAATGAGATGGTGACCCATAGGAGCAATCTCAGGGCTACATTATTGGCACAGTTTGTTACTGTTGACTGTGGCGCCCCAGAACTAAATATGTCAAACTTATTGATGTGCCCACTGTGCCCTATCACCTGTACAAGAAGGAACATCATCGAGGGTACAGACGCTGCCATAAGTGTAGCGACCTACTGGACCGGGAAATTGTAAGAGTTTTAGTGCAAACAATTTTGAGCCATTAACTCAAACGAAGAAGTTACTATTGTAATTTGGATTAGAATATTTGTTCTAGTCCAATAGATTGTAGAAAGAGCAAATTACAAGGGCAGAAACCTGTCATAGTATCTAACGCCAGTGTGTCGCGTTTAAGTTTCTCTCTCTCTCTCTCTTCAGCTACAGGAAGTCCACTGCTGAACGTATGCCTCCCAAGGACCTTAACCTGTTGTAAGCGGCCTGCATCCAGCGACTTCCAGCAACCCTAACCAGGTCGTCCGTCCACCTTGCAGGCGGGTGTCCGACACTTGCCCGTACGTGGCCTTCACTCAAGAACCTTTCGGCACCAATGGCCATCAGCTCTTCGCGCTATGTGCTCGGCCCACTGCGCTGAGGCTTAGTCTATGTATATCCAGTTTCGAGTATGTCGGACAATTGTCTCAATGCAATGGCTTGTAAGAATCATACGAGTAGTATATTATCTAGATTGTATTACACTTGCCCCCAGTTCGATTGTAATCACTTTGTCGTTCCGTTATTTATGAATAAATGGAAAAATCATTTATTTATTTATTTTAATTTAATTAAAACGGCATACACTAATTACATTAATTAAATGCTTAATAGATTTAATTTATAAATAATCATGACGGGGATCGGGAAATATTTTTATGCATGTCAATTTTGGAAGAGTTTTGGTGTAGTTATCATAAATTACTGTATGTAGATCGACCAGTCGTACCACATACTCTCATAAAGAACTAAAATAAAGTAGCAGGGGGGTTTGTAGTTCCTAAAATTGTATTTTTATTTCTTCATATTTTTCTCTTTGTATAATATTTTAAAGTCGTGATTATGGAACGGTCGTCCATAATTTGTTATGAATATTCGAAACAGATTCGAATTTACTATCGTGCAGGCCTCATACCGTCTAATGATTTGAGAGTGGGCGCAATGTATCAGTGAGATATTAATAGGCTTATTATGTCGTAATACGCAGACTACCGATCCGGTTGTCATATAACTTTCACAAATCGCTTCTACTGGTTTCATCGCATAGTAATTTCCTATTACTATTTTTTTACGCACTTCGTATACGGTGTATTGGGAAGTGTATGCGCGATAAAATGTAATACAAAAACTCAGCTTGTATGGGGTAACCTTAGCTTGTAACTAAATTAATAAAAAATAAAATAAATGATAATTGAAAACAGAACATTATGTGTTCTCATAAACTCAGTCGATTCTCATTCTTTGTTTTTTTTGAATGACGCGTCCTTGTATTTCAGTTTATAAGACAATCAGCGCCTCTGCATGATCCGACGTAGAAAACGAGTTTATTAATTCATATTATATATTTTTATGAGGTACAACGTAATAATTAAGGGGAAATAAATATAAAATAACTTTCTAACACCCAGTGTTCATTAGGAGGAAATTAAAAACTTAAGTTCTATTGGAAATAATTATAATAAAATATTTAATTATATTACTCCGCAGGGAAGATATATCTCTTAGATAATTTATGAAATAAAAAATAATTTCCAAAATAAAAATATTGGATATCAAATAATCGGCTTTTAGTAACGTAGCTTTATGAAGTGTTTAGAAATAATAGAATATGAGAATTAAATAATTAAAGATTCAGCTCGACTGGCTAGTTCCTTATTATATCAGCTTGATGAACTGTTGGTAGGACAAATTAATAGTTGCACTCTGCCTTTTAACAATCGTTTAACAATAACTTAATACTTCTAACAATCGTTTTTTATAAGTTAACTAACACTATGGGCTGAGTGGTCTGCAATAAAGATTTTTATTTTTGTTTATTGATTTAAAAAAAAATCAGCGGCATTCAACTTTGTAAACTTAAAAGCAAGGTATGCGCTGGACGTTCAATCGTGGTATATGGAAGATCTGATAACGGTGGCTGGATGCGACCGTCAATTGTCACTAATGATAATGTTTATAATGATACTATTAGTTTTGCATTAAGTTAAAATAAATACGAGTTGTGTCGTGATAGACCTTTTTACTTCCCACGGACTCAACAGCATTCTTTGATAAAGTTTATACGCAATTACATCAATGATAATTACATTGCATAAGCTGTTGAGTTTCCAAATAAAAAACAAAATCTTTTTGCGAATATGAAGAGCTTTTTGGGAACTTTTTTGGAATTTGTAGAGCTTTACCATAGTATGATTAGACTGTCTCGATTTGGGTGACACAGACGTAGAGAAATTCTACAGGAAGTAGCAACATTGCCGTCGCATTTTTTTCCGTTAATGAGATTTCCGGAGGCCTTAATTTTTTATCTTCGACTTCTTTCCCCGTCTTTCTTCTTAGATTTTCAAGGTACGGCAACGTAGCTACCTACTATCACAAGGATGATACATTTTCAAATATTAATGGACTGAAGTATTATCATTTGTAATTTTATAAAACTATAAAATGACTGATTTAAATACCGCCCTTATTATATTTACAACCATCATAAAAAATATGCTGAAAAAATAACCAATACAACAAAATCGACTGCCTCGGTGGCGTAGTGGTACTACGGTACGATTGCAAAGTTGAGGTCTCGGGTTCGAATCCCGGGTCGGGCAAAGTGATATTGGATTTTTTTATTAATTATCAGCCCGGAGTCAGGAATTTGTGCCCGATATGGCGATAGGCTCGCCCCTTATCACATCCTGGGACGGAATATACAAGGCGAAACGTGGGTGTTCTGTTAGCACCTCTGCCTACCCCTTTTGGGAAAAAGGCGTGTGTTTATGTATGTATGTTATGTAAAAAATCGGCACGTTTGGGTTGATTCCACTGTCTCTGTCAACAGAATGAGGTTAAGAGACAAGTACTCATTGGTGATTTGATGAGTTAGATGGCCGAGAGCCCAATACACTTGTCCTCTTCCCATCCTTTTCCTTCCTTCCTCTCCCATTCAGGGCGCCAGGAAGTAGGAACGCGTCAACAATCCAGCTGCGAAAGATGTTCACAGACGGCGACAATTACCTTCAGCTGAGCCATTGCCTCGTAAAATATTTTAAAAAAAGTTATCCAACCTGCCCACTTACAAAAGTAATGTAACAGCAGAGTTAACACGACGCGTGACACATTCAGGTGTACCGCTATAGGTGTGGTCCGCGAAAGTTCGCCGCGCCTCTGGGCGTATGTTCCGGCACGCACCGCCGACTTTTTGTACTAAATTTTACATATTAGCAGGTAAAGTGTATGCTAAATTTATAGTGGCTTAGGGATTTGTCGTTGGAGGCTTTTGGGTCAATGGTTATTTTGGTGCTGGGTGACTCATGATGGGTATGGTCGTTATGGCAAAGGAATCTAAGGTGGAACAAAACATGGCTGGAATTAATTGTGCACACCAGTCCACCAGATGATATTTACGCAGAGGTAGAATTTTCTTGGTTAATATCTATTGATCTATTCTTGTATACTTATTGCAATCGTTAAATAAAAAGAAACCTAAATTTTAATTAGTGTCTAAAACCTATAGGCTGTTTAGATATTAACCAAACCAACCAAACCAACCAAATCTAATGAGTTCCCCATAAAATAAGTTGCTCAAACTGGCACTATTTCCTTTTTCAATACTCACCATATAAATTGTAGTACATTACCCTTGACTGTTCTAGTATAGACTCAGTACCTGTATATGTGAAGCTAGTAGCAGCCACAATTATTAATTCACCGCATGTGCACGTGCAATAAAACTGAAGGATGTACCTGCAGACTCAAGGTTACGACCGGCCCGACCGCAACTACTTACCTTGACTCACAGCTTTCTTCGCGGGTAAATCTTGAGAAGCTACGCGAATTGCAAAATAAGTAGTTTTTGTATCCCTGCTTGGTATTATTGATGCCATAACATATTAGTAAATTCATTGTAAAAGTGGTAGAGGTATGCTGTCGTTAGCCATGACTCAGCATAAATAGGTAGGCTAGTCCGGGGTGCTACCACTGTCTCACAGAAGATCACGTGAAGCACCAACTATGCTGTCGCGTTTCGTACGGTGAGCGAGACTGCCAGATGCCCAATTCCTCTTTCCTCTTCCTATCTTTTTTCCTTCCCGATCCCCGCCCGATCTGATGGGGCGACAACACATTCATGAGCCAAGCGTTGTGAATGTACATGGGCGGCGGTGATCACTTACCATCAGCTGACCTGTTTGCTCATTTGCCGGACCTATGCTATAAAAAAATAGAATGAAGAATTGATGACTGATAGTTCTCGAATACAGGCGACGTGCCGGTAAGCGCAGCGTCTGATGACCTACTCGTATTAAAGGTTATAGGAAGTCGCTGGATGCAAACCGCTACCGTCAGGTTGCTGTGGAAATACTTAGACTAGGTCTGATATCAGCATTGAAATTCTCGAAGATGATCATGTTGATGATAGAAAATTCGGTAAATATCGCCATAACGAATCAAAGATCTCACTCGTTAGTGTGTAAGTGCCAAATCTGATTACGTAATAACTTTGCAATTGTCAAACGGTATGTTTTTTGCGGAAATTGTTGAGTAATAACAGGATATCAAAGGTTAAAGTTTGAGCTGGGTTATATGTATTAAGAGAGGCCTATATACAGCGAGATAATTGCTAGCTGATGATGATGCTGATGATGAAGAAAATGGTTATGACTGATGATATTTTTTCCTGAGTCAGTCAATTATTCAGGAAGAAACAAAACAAAGCAGTAGAAAATTGCATGGATTCTTTACCACCCGTTATTTGTTTTTTTTAATTGCACCACTAAAGTATAATTAAAAGCTATGGGCCATTGTTATACAAGTCTGACTTGTACGAGTATATTATTTTAGTAAAATCAAAGACAATATTTCGCGTTTATTTATTTATTTATTTATTTATTTATTTATTTATTTATTTATGCTTTATATACAAAGTATAAAGGCGGACTTAATGCCTGAGGCATTCTCTGAGAGTTTATGAGAGTTATTATTAATAATGTGGGGGACAATTATGGCTATTCTAAGATTTGTAGAAATCGTGAGAACCAGTGATCATCATCGACATCAGAACATAGATGGTGCGAACAAAATATTCATTTATCTCTGATTTATCACTTAGATACTTCTTTCACAGGGAAATTATGAAGAATTACAAGTATCTTTAGAAAGCATTCAGGTACGATCTATCAATAATAATATTACTTAGGAATAGTCACTTTAAATAAATAAATAAATACACCCAACAATCACATACATAGTCCAGACCCGAATCACCCAAATTGAATTTTGTATCGTAGGTATCAGGAACTACGAGAAACTTTTCGGTTTCACAAACACCCAAACCCGAGACAAATACTCGTCGTTCACACCAACATTTGTCTCGGTGCGGGGATCGAACCCGAGGCCTGTCGTTTCACAGCCGGCGTTTAACCTACTGCGCCACGGAGGCTGTTTTTTGAGCCTAGTGGTATATTTAAAAATGAAACGATCAATGATTATTCAAAAATTCAGACTAAATATAAATTAAATAGGCTAATACATTTGCTTCAAATATTTAAATAATATTATGAGTGTTTATGTTCAGGTAACATTAAATTGGGGTCAAACTGCTCTTGTCAACAGGAGTAATGTAGACTCTGCTGAATAATTATAATAAGCTAAACAATTTTCTGTCTCACAATATTCTTTGTTGGACATTCATTATTTATAATTATGATAATTTAAGAATTAATTTGAATTAATTATGCAAAAAACTTTCATTATTTGACGTTATCTAACCATAGACTGGTATAACCATACCAGTGTTTACAGAAGGCAAATTTGTGCATACATAACAAAGACCCATCAAATAGAAAGCATTTTACGCTAAAGGGCTTGTAGGAGGGCATTGACCCCTTTAATTTATGGTCGGTGTTGGCCCACAAGTAAGTAATTAACAAAAGATAAGTTGTGAAATTATGTGTAAGATAAGAAAAGGTCTTTTATTCTACATTTGCCCCCAATGTTCAGTGTACGGTCTACATTTATTTCGAATTATATAAGTATGTCCAAAGTATTAACAGGTCTTTCTTATTATTAGGACATGAAGTTCGTAGCTCCATGGATGAACAATGCAACAAAATCTGTTAATATTTGAATTCTTAATAGACATTGCTTCATTACATATTAAAGTACCCAGAACCGTAACACATTCGACTTACTTAAAAAATAATTACTCGTATGCAGTATGTGGTAATTTTAAACACAAACAACAGAAGTTCCATTTAGACAAAATAATAACACAGTATTTGCATTTTAAAAAGTTTATTTTTCATAAAAGTATATTCATTTGTAACTATTACACACAGTGGGTTCTTAGCATAATCTTATTAATGACTAAATTATGACTGCTTATAAATATGTTGCTATACAAATAATTACAAGCTCCAGTATAACACACATAAACTCACGATTTTTCCCAGATGGGGTAGGTAGAGGTGCTACCAGGACACGGCCACGTATGTTCCGTCCCACGATGTGATAGGGGGCGAGCCTATCACCATATCGGGCACACATTCCCAACATTCAATATCACTTTGCCCGACCTGGAGTTCGAACCTGAGACTTCAGCTTTCTAATCGTATCGTACTACAAATAGCCACATTTAAAACAAAAGCAATAGCAATTTCATAAAATTCATCTCAAGAAATATTTGCGGATGAAACGAACAAATACGAATTTAAATAAGTATGCATTGTCCGGACATAATAGTAAAATACTGGTTTTAAGCCGCAGCATTGGCAAACAACAAGTTATCAAACACTTTCGATCCCACAGCATCCACATCCGTAACAAATATTTGTTCATTACACAAACTTTTGTTGATTGCCTCGGTGGCGTAGTTGTGCTACGGTACGATTGTAACTGAGCTATCGGGTTCGAATCCCGGGCCGGGCAAAGTGATATTGGATTTTTATTAATTATAATCGGCCCGGCGTCAGGAATTCGTACCCGATATGGTGATAGGCTCGCCCCATATTACATCATGGAGCAGAACATATAATGCGAAACGGGGGTGT
This sequence comes from Theretra japonica, assembly GCA_033459515.1. Classification (NCBI taxonomy): domain Eukaryota; kingdom Metazoa; phylum Arthropoda; class Insecta; order Lepidoptera; family Sphingidae; genus Theretra; species Theretra japonica. Next base: position 6,207,069 of record CM065928.1, read on the forward strand.
GCCGGTTGCACCTCTGCCTAGCCCTTCTAGAAAAAAGGCTTCATGTGTATGTATGTTTGTATGTAGAAACTTGTGTTTCCGTGCGGACGTTATGCCTGGGGCTATTTCTCACAGTGTCTACTGTATGAGCCGGAATTCGCCTACTAATAAGATCGAGGTCCTCTACAACCGACATGACAGTTCGATTGAAAGGGCATAGGCCATAACAAACATTTTTCCCCGTAGCCCATGACCATACCATAATCTTAACATACATACATGATATTAACACTAAAATCAGTTTAGTTACAATAACGGAGGTATTATGCAAAGTAAATTGAATTAGCATTAAAATATGATTTCTGATTTAACACAGAATTAGTATGTTGAAGTTATACCGTACCGTATTAAATATAAACATATAAAATTAATGATATGTGGAATCAAATAAGCACGTAAGATATAGGTGTTTAATAGAGCTTTGGTGTCAATACGTATATAAGGGCATCAATAATACTATTCGGAATATTTACTATCGCGTCACTGGTTTAGTGCACATAGACTAATGGGGTTTGAGGTTTGATTCCTAGGCAGAGAAATATCATATATGCCAGTTTCAGAGACCCTTAAAGCATGAATATTAATTGAATAGTAATAATAATTCGATAGAAGCATGTAAAATTTCGCTTAGTTAAAGTGACGTTATGATATACTATTGTGCCTTAATAAAAAAATGATTTTTATAATTTCATAGTTATTAGAACTAAAAAAATTAACTCCTTCAAACATTTCGCGTTAGTTACAATTATTTTGACTAATTAGCTAAAATATTTAAAACAATACAATATAAAATCATAAGTATATTTTACATTATTTTTTAAATAAGGCAAAAACCATTTAAAACAAAACAACAATAAAATAGAAAAAAATGTCTCGCAATACGCAACGAACCATGACCGAGTCCTGCGGCACGCGCAGACTCACTATGAAAAAACGCATCAACTTTCACTCCGATGCAATGCGGTTACATCACGCGGCTACATACGCTGTACTCAATTATTTAATCGTTTTATAATAATTATGACCTAGACATTTGCGCTAGTCATCACTTACATGAGCTTTGAATGATCTGTATCAGTAGTTTGAGATAAACTAGACACAGTCAGTTGGATGGATAGATAAACACATTTATTTTGGCTACAATAAACACAAAACAACAGGTCACTGTGAAAATCATTGGGGGAGGCCTATGTTCCGCTGTGGACTTCCTTTGGCTGAAGGATAACGACCTTAATAAAAATAACATTAAGGTAATAATTACGAACACGTATGTACGATATTGAAGCCGCAATCAGGCCCCAGCTGAGCAATATGCTATGCTCCAAGAATGAAACCGCTAGTAATTCTGCTGGTACGTGATTTAAAAGATTCTCAATCTCTCTCTCTCTCTAACTCGATGCGTATAGCGCATGCCTATCACAGTTGAATTATTTTAAAATGACGCACTTCGTAAAATTAACAGAGATTAAACAAGTAAGAAAAAAATGTTAAATGTGTAAATAATAAAATACATTGCAATATAATATTACTGTTACAATTTTATACTATTTATTATAGGTACGGACAATTGCTATAATAAGTGATACAATGGAATATTTCAAATATAATTATGCGACAATTATTAATATAATAAAGAAAAAAAATCGTGTAGCTTGTGATAAAAGTAATTTTATTATTAAAGAGATACTACAACAGATAAAAATAAACGATTGTATCTTAGCGAGAAAGATTAATTAAGTCACTTTTGAATGCTTATTAGATCTTACCAACGAGTTTAATGTTTAATAAACATGCCATATTATTTGATTAAATAAATTAGATTTTACTATATCTTTTACTATACGAAAATAATATATTAGACATTTTAAAATATATTCATCAGTCTTGATTATAGTAACACTAATCCTTGTTTTGAGATGTACGTGCTAATAAAGTACTTACATATTTTTATTAACAAAACACAGTAACTTAAAACACCATTAAAATTATATTAGTTCTATAATTCACAAAACAATCACATTTTTACGATCGAATATAAAAACTACAATACAAACGTTCACATGTAGAAATCAATTTAAAAAAATAAATAAATAAATGAAAAATACACTGTGAAACGTACGATATTGTGAAATATAATGCGACAGAAAGCCAGTATTCGGGGCCGAGCCATTCGGAGGTTTCCGGTTTCTCATGATGACCTCGAAATTTATAGAATTAAAAAATAGCTACATATTAAATTAGGACAAGTTCATTCAAGAGTGAACAATTTTTTTTTATCTATTTTCCTTATTACATTATGATAAAAATAAACGTTCAAAACTATTATGGACACGTTACGACACTAATTTTCACTTCACTTGTGTAGACTTACGAAAACTCAAACAATCACACTTTTTCTTTCGTTTCATTTACACTAACATCACAAACGCCGCCGTAAGAGCTCGTATATTGATGTCGTAAACGCAAACTTCGCTTTCTAACATCAAATATTTATTTTTCTACTTATCCTTACGTCTGTTGGGCCCAACTGAGCTACGGGCCATCAGTTAGCACACGACGTCAAACAAAGCACACATTTTACGTCATGTGTCAAAATCGTAGTGGGGAGCTAAGGATAAAATCATTTCGATTTTTGGGAAAACATCATAAGTTTGCCAGCGTTGGCAGTTGAAGTACAAGCATTCAAAAAAATAAATATTAAAAAAAATAAAATGTGGAAGAAAATAGCTTTGTTAGCCATCTTGGCATCAGTGAAGTGTAGTCCAGTGAAAGAGCATGGGATTGCGGAAAACCTGGTCGGTGTTATATCGGACTGTATCCAGAAAGATACCGCAATATGCCTAAAGGTGAATTCAAGTGATTATTCGAAGTGCTAAGTGATAAGTGATGTGTTTGTCGCCACACAATGGATTTTATTTCTAATTGTCTTCGCTAACGGGAATTTTTAAACAAGTGACAATGGCGGTGTTAATTGTGAAAATGTCTCTATTCCCATGCTTTAAATAATTTTGTATTATTCAAAATGAAATTTTATATCGTTTACATTTCACGGCTTATAAACCCATTTTTCCATTGTCTAAAATTCACAGTGAGTTAAAATATACTCACAATCAAACGTTCAAAAAGGAAAATCAAAGAAAGAAAACAAATCAATCCAAAATCTAAAATACTGAAAAGTCAAACAAATACGGACATTTTCAAACTAAATCTATAAATGTTTCAGGAAAAAGCATTGAAAATTACGGAACGCCTGGCGATAGCCAAAGACATGAACATCTTCGAAGGCATGTCTTTGGTCAACGTGGGGTCAGCTCGGTCAGCCCGCAGCTACGAGCCTCTAGTTGAAGACCCTAAAGCCAGGGAGATCCAGCTCAACGAGAGGATAGCAGATAATGTAGGCGACTTCTTGGAGAACCACGTACTGCAGTTCCGTCTTTCTGAGCCTGAGAACGAGTCCCGGGACTTAGATGATGAAGGTAATTTTCCAATTAATGAATACATATTCATATCTAACGTTATTTCCAACTAAGTGAATTTGTACTAGCAAAATATTTATTCTAAAGTACAAAGCATTCTATTTATAGAAACTACCATAAACACAGGGTCCCCATAACAATGGCTCCAATGTGTCACCTCATATGTTGACACAAAGCTGAGCTTTCTCTCGTGCATTGAACGTAGCAGAACGAATTGACCTTAAACAAAAGCTTTTGATGGCCCTACGCAGTTTCTTCAAACCGACAAAACATTAAAGACAATTATTCTGTAGGTGCGAGGCTTGTTAAAAAGTAATTGTTATGCGAAACAAAAAATATCCACTTAATTTTGTCTTGTGTTTTGTGTGCCGTCTTGTGTGCCGTGTGCCGTGAATTTATTATACGGTAAATGATTACGACCGAGTGATTACAGTATATTGTCTTTAATTGCATTTGAGATTGAAAAATAAACTTCGTCAAGCATGAAGACTCTTCACTAATAGGATTCAACACTCTTCACCCATAAGGACCATCATTAGCAATCATAGTACAAAACCATAATCGAACTTTCTGTTCCAGCCCGTGGCAAGAAGAAGAAGAAGCTCAAGCAGCTCCTTCCCCTCCTCCTCCTGTTGAAGGTTAAGCTCGCTGCCCTGATCCCCTTGTTCCTCGGAATCATCGCCTTCGCCGCTGTCAAGGCCGTCTTCCTCGGCAAGATCGCATTCGCCATGAGCGCCTTCAGCCTGATCCGCAAACTCCTGAACAAGGGCGAAAGCAGCAGCAGCAGTTCTTCTGGTGGAGCCGTCAGCTATTCTGCTCATCATGACGACCACCCTGGATACTCTTACGAGCCTTCCGGAGGCCAAGGCTGGGGAAGACAAGCGAATGACGCTCATTCCCTGGCGTATGCTGGCCAAGTCAGAAATTAAGCCAATTAATGTGTGAATGATTGTGTGATATGAATTATTTATAAAGTATGAATGCAATGTACAAGTACCTCATTAATTTATTTATTTATAATAAATTATTTGAAATTTTATTTGCATGGTTTTTTGTGTACCTCTAAAATTGCCTATAAAATTATCAATCAAATTACATTGATACAATAGATTGAGTTCAATGATTAATAATTAAATGATCAATGAATCTGAAGTATCTGTACTAAGGTACAATTTGGTGTCTTTCATAGGATTAAATACCTGTTTTTTTTTCTAAATCGATTGTGATTGTGATTGCATTACAGATCCTTATCATTATGTTAAAAACATGTATAGAGCATGAATAGTAACATTATGCTGATATTCCACTGGTGTTTTCGAAAAAATATTCTCCATGAAATGAGTAATATTATTGTGTTATATGAAAATATTCTCATAAAGAACGAGATGGTATTTAGATTCCCAAAATCAGCTAACATTTCCTCGAGTATCCGTTTCTGATTGTTTGTCTTCCTGGAACGATCTCAGACACGTTTCAAAGCATCTATGGTAACTTTCACTAGACTAAGAAGGCATTCCATAGCATCGCTTTGTTTAATCTCTGCTTCAAATACATCTAGATATTTCATACAGTCATGAAGCTTTATTGCAGCTTAGACATCTGTAATGCTCATTTGTATTCCAACGACGGAATTTGCAGGTTAATTGAGGTCAAAAATTACATTCATTTTATGATTCCATATGTATCTAAAAAGAAAAAGCAGACTTGTTATCAGAAGATTTGACTAACCCTCCGTTTGTATATCTGTCCATATTATCTCTGATGAGTAGAGTTATTGAATTGAAATTATCATCGAAGTCTAATGTCTACAAATCACTAAATATAAGTAGCTTTATTACGGGATGCGTATTTTCAACGGTGGACTTCCTTTTGCTGAATATTATATTTTAGACTCATGGTGTTTTGTAGGGGTAAGTAACGAAATTAAACAAGAAATAAGGTACATATCATATTATGATTACAAGTATGTTATGTTTCTCATAGTGGTGTAGAGTAAAAAGAGTATCACTAAATACAAGACTTCCACTTTTAACGAAATTATACTATTAACGGACACTAGCCGCACACGCGTAAAAACAGCGATGTTTTTCGAAAAAAAACCTTTATCGCGCTTACCCCTTTTCTTAAGATTACAAGCACCTGACTGCGAGATGCACCCGTCTGTCTCGGTTATAGTCTAGCATAAAAGTTTTCTCAGTCATTTATCAGTGTTGTACCTATACCTTTATTTTTATTTGTTACATGAACTATCGCGTGAAGTGCGTGATGGCCTGTTGGTAACGGACCAGACACGGCTGCCTATATGTTCACGGTGGTCGCGGGTTCAAATCCCAGGGCACACCTCTGACTTTTCGGAGTCATGTGTGTATTGATAGTCAATCACCACGCACTATAACGGTGAAGGAAAACATCGTGAGGAAACCTGCATACCATAGCGATTTGTATAAATTTCTATGGTATGTAAAAGTCCGCCAACCCGCACTAGGCCAGCGTGGTGGACTATATGGCCTAACCACTCTCAATCGTACTCTCGATTGTAGAGGAGGCCCGTGCCCTGCAGTGGGTCGTATATGGGCTGATACAATACAAAAAAAAATACTATCGTGTGATCAAATCAGTTCCTCTTCTTACTTATCACACACCTTCTACAAATAAATAATTTGCTAAACACTGTTGATTTAGAAACCTTAGATGGATGAATTAAAGAAGGATTTGAATTTGTATTACAGAAATTGAATAGTTAGTACAAACTAGTGTTAATATTCTACTTAATATCTTATTTGATTTAAAACAAAACTTAAAAGACAGTAGGCGCACCATCCATGTGACAAATTTAAACCGCGACCCAAAACTTAAGAAAGCCAGGTGAAAGTGCAATTTGTCATTTTCAAAATAGCACATATTGCATAAATCTAACACATAGTAAAAGAAAAATCGAATGTGAAATATCCGAAAATATTAATATTAATGATACAATATCTATGTCACGCACTTTGGCATAGTGTCGTCTAAGTTTCTATGAGCATTATATTAGATAAAAATGTTAATTTGTCCATAGATGAAAGTGGGGGAGATCTGGATAAAAAAACTGTTGGCAATCGGAAATCATCACAGTTTGTTTGGTCTTCGATCAGTGTGACATCTGGAAAGATGAAGTTCTTCGTGGTGGTTTTGAGTGTGTTTGCGGTGGTGCAATGTAACCCAGTGGCACAGGAGGAGCCGATGATGCGCTCCTTGATGGATCCGTTGCTTAAATGTGCAAAAAGTGATACCTACGTGTGCTTGAAGGTACGAAGTGCAGTGTTGTGTTCTGTGAACTAGTGAAATATGGATTATCCAAAGGACTCATCGCATTCTTGTGATTGCCGACTGAAGCATTCGACTTAACCTGAACAAAATATTTTGTGATTCTTACAATTTTTATCCTCACTTGGCAAATCATCATCTTCAGAACCAAAACCAATCAAGACTCCTTTAAATATTTAACCAATTTCATTTGCCTTTATCCCCCCAAATTCAAACATAAAAATAAAACCAATATCTTTCCCAATAGGAGCAAGCGCTGACAGCAGTTCAAAAAGTTCGCACCCTCCGCAAGCTGAATATCATTGATGGCATCACACTGTTCAACAACAACCCTAAGGAAGCCAGGAGCATCGAGTCCCTGTCAACCGACCCTACCCTCAGGAACAAGCAGGTGTCTGAAAAACTATGGGAGACCGCGGCTGACATCTTCCAGAACAGCGAGCTGGAGTTGAGCTATGGAGGCGAGGAAGAAGAATCCAGGGCTATTGATGAAGGTAAGGATAAAAATAATTGCATCCATGCGCCAAATAGTTAATTTGGGGACAAATAATACCATTATTCAAAGGAATAATCAATTCAAATTTGCTAACCAGCATAGAATTGACAGTTCATAAATATGATCAGCTTAGAAGTACTTTTTATACTATTGCATATAATAAAAAATATTAAAAAATATATATAATAAATTGTAATAAAATTACAAATTACTATTTTAATATCAAATAATAATTTATATAAAATTCTCTAAGATTTAACTAAACATTAAGGAAGCACGCATTCATTTCGCTATAAATTAATGTATTTTAATAGATATTTTCATTATACTAGTTCTATCGTAGATATTATGTACCAAAACATAATGAGAATTTACAAAGAGAGATTCCAAAATGAATCCTCAAGCAGCACTTGTTTTAAGTTACGTAATTAAAGGTTTAAAGCAAGATTAGAACGACGCCACGTGACGCTGAGTGGAATGTGTGTTAAGACATAACATTGTAAAAGTGGTCAAACTACAATTTTCACTATACATTATTAATGTGACTCAAAATTTTGTATGCATAATGTTTAAATGTTATACTCGTAGAACGTTTTTGCCTGTACTAATATTTAAAGACGAGATTTATCTTAAGAAATGCAAAATAAGTCCTGCGATCAGTAAGACATTGCTTTAAATTTTTGGTACCTACATAAACTAGTGCATAATAATATTCTGTTCAATAATAGTGGAATTGAATCTACTAAAGATTGAAGGTATCGTCAATATGTTTTAAGACCATATGTTACAAACCGTATGCCAACATAAATTGTTTCCTATGTCTATTAATTATTACATTTCTCTTCCAGTCGATGAAGGCCGTGCCAAGAAGAAGAAGGCCATCAAGAAGAAGTTGAAGCTGCTCATCCCTCTCATGATCCTCGCCAAGGCCAAGGCTGTCGCTATCGTAGTCCTCGCTCTCGTGGTCATAGCCGCCTCCCTCTTCAAGATGGCTCTTCTCGCCAAGATCGCTTTCATCATCAAAATCATCGCTCTCATTAAAGCTCTTCTGGCCAAGAAGCACGCCACAGAAGAGACTTGGGAGGTCGCCCCAGCCCACGGGTGGGAACCCCATATCGAGCATGCCCACGTCGAGCATGGCCACGGCTGGGAAGGCGGCTGGTCCCGCTCCCGCAACGAGGCCAACAACATGGCCTATTCCGCTTACAATAATTAATACCAAATATTTATCTAAATCCGTTGCGGAATTTATGAGAAAATTATTTATTTATGCGTGATTGTATTTATAATGTGTGAAAGTGGTTTTATGTTTCCATTTCTAAATTTCTTTTCGGTCGGTTCCAGTCGATTTCTTGTATATAGTTTATTGTATATATGTAATTATGTATCTAATAAGTCTTACGGGTATGTAATGATACACCATAAATAGAGGCTACATATTGAAGCTCTTTATATTTTATGTTTATCTTTATTTTATTTTGTTTTCAAGTACCTACAAAATACTCTTTATTTATAAGTCTGATCTCTCTTTTAGTTTGTATATTTATGTGTTTTCCTATACTATCGTATGTACATATATTTAAGTTTATTTGTCTGTATGTGTGCGCGAATGTGCGGTAATTTAATAATTTATTTATTTAACAAAGAAATAAACCAAACCTTCATTTAAATATAGTCGTTTTATTCATTTAGATATTTGTATCTAGTAGTCAATAGTGAACCCACTTCATTCTGCATTTTTTGATAATACTCTATTTTTGTTTTGAACATTTTATCCAAATATTTAATTTTTATACATTTTTTGTTTTTAAAAGCTTTGGAACACATTTTGCCTGTTCAGTTTATACACGCTGTCGATATACGAGTACTATACTAAAATATATGTATTTTCAGACTTTTGTTCGAAAGCGTAAGCATCTGTTTAGTCATTATACTCGTAGTAACGATTAAAACGAATTACATAACAAACTTTAATTATTATTATAATGAAGACACGTTCATACACTTTCATGTTTTGCTAGCATTACCATCAAAATATTATGGTATTATGCGTTATAGCTTTTACCATAGACATAATTTGCATAGTTTTTGTAATAACCGCAAAACTATATTTCCAAACTCTCTCTATAAAACATACAGGAAACGATGGAATAGTAAAAAATGCTGAACATTACATTCATTTGTTTTTTAAATTAACATCTTTTACTTTTTGGCCAAAAGCTTTTTCTCGTAAAATTACACTATTGTGAATTGTTTCCGCAAACCAACACTATGTTAATAATAATTTTTGTATCATCAACTGCATTATATTTTTTATTGTATTCGCAAACAGATGAGTTAATGACTCGCTTCGTGTTAAAGGACCAATATCAATAAATTACTCTAGGTCACGAAAACGTTTGTTTCGGTGCGGAGATCGAACCCGTGGGCTTACGTTTCACAGGTGGCGTCTAACCAATTCCGTAACGTAGGCTGTAATTTCATTACTATCGCTCATGGATTTCAACAATGTCAGAAATTTTGCAAAGCTGTCGCCCACGCAATGCATGATAAAAAAATAATAAAAAAGTTTTTTTTTTTGCACCAATTAGATTTTATAACATTCTGAATTATCGAGCCCTTCACGTACTAATGCAGGCTGCGGGTCTCGTCAACAATTTCAGCTCGTTGTTAGCATTTCCATCCATCAGCCAAAGGAAATTCACTGCTAAACATAGGCCTCCCCCAATGATTTCCACAGTGACCTGTTGGAGGCAGCCTACACCCAGCGACGCCCGCGACCTTTACCAGGTCATTTGACCACCTTGTGGGTGGACGTCCTACGCTGCGCTTTCCGCTACGTGACCCTCATTCGAGAACTTTTTGGCCTCATCGGCCATCACTTCTCATGCAGCATTAGCATTTAAAGGAGGCCAATTTCTGTTATCCTATAGAATTTGTTTTATTATGCTAAACAGCTGCATTTTGCGAGCAATTGAGATACTATTGCACAACCAATATACTTAAAATAAAATACTAAGTTGATCACAAACTGACGCCAAAGCATTTCTCAGAATCACATTATTCGCACCACAGTGTCCAAGAAAACGTGTGAAGTGATTGATGAACACATCGAAATGGGCGTATAATGAGAGAAATGTGGTAATTTGTGCACTTCCCAACTAGCGTGTAACACACTGTGAAATTAACTATCGAAGTGCGTGTTACCTTAATGTATTTACCATGTGTTAGAGAGTTTAAAGATGTGTGCAAATCGTTTTATGGATGCTTTAGTTTGACGCATCCTATATTGTGTTATAGTTAGTAGGTGTTCAAGGATGTCTTTTAAGGTATTTGAAAGTCGCTGGATGCAGGCCGCTCCAAACAGGTCTCTATGAAAATCCTTCAGAAAGGTCTATGTAGTAGAGTTCCTAAGGCTGAAGAGAAAGAGTAGTTCAAGCAAATAGGTATAAATTGCCACATTAAATTCAGAGGCGTCACATTTCAGGATTAATGTTTATTCAGTTCCAAGCAGGTGTTCAAAAATTTATACTATAACAGCGAGGGAAAACATCACGAGGAAACCTGCATACCGTAGCGATTTAAAAAAAAAGATCTATGGTATATACCAGATATTACGAGGTTTCTTTCGGTTAAGTCAAAGTCACACATTTAAAAACTAGTACCAATTAATAGTTGTCCACTCAAAATAAATATCTAATGCGTGAACCAAACCCACGACCTCTTATTTCACAATCGAATTTCCTACCATGCGCTGCTGAGGCTGTTGTATATTAAACAGTTCACTGACCTTATAATTTAATTTGGGTTGCTGAGAACTTTGAAAGCTCTGATAGCGCTGAGTTTAGAATTTTTAACAATATATTGAATATGAGAATACTATCAAACCAAACCATCTCGGTGATAAAATAAGAAAGTAGGAACATACTTAATTATAAATTATTATTTTTTTCGCATAGTCTTACTAATACGGCAATGTGCACATTACCTCTGATAGAAACACAACCTGCTCAGACAGATTGTCGACTAGCGAAAATCTTTAATATGGCTATCTTTACTTCGGCAGATTTATGCAGCCTCCTCTACAATCGAGAGCACGATTGAGAGGGTTAGGCCATATAGTCCACCACGCAGGCCTAGTGCGGGTTGGCGGGCTTTACATACCGTAGAAACACTTTAAAATCGCTAATATTATTACCAGTATTAATTTATTAATTATTTTTTATTATACACAATAAATATAACAGTTTAAAGATATATATAATTAAAAAAAAAAACAAAGTACAAATGGCGGTTTTATCGGTCAAAGGCAATCTCTACCAGGCAACCGTTGGATGGATTTATGAGAAAGAGAAAGAAAGGGCAGTGTATAATAAAAGCTAATAATTAATATTACAGAAAATTATCTTATATTTTTATACTTTTTATTAAAATACATAACGCTACTTAACTCAGCGCCTACAAAAATTTGAATAGTTAAATGCCTTATCGGCGCTTTGGAGAAAGCTTTCACTACTTTCTTACAACTACACTTCACATTTCCGCATCATTGCCACTTCAAAAGAGAAGGCGTTTTTGTATTATAATAACACTTAAAATCATAAACTCTACATACTCTTGTGGTACTTCTCTGCGCTGACCTATATAAGGCTACTAAAAAAATAAAATAACAAAATGCTTTAAAGCGTTTTTATGGGTGCAACGACCTCTTCGTGGAAGGCTCTAATGCCCGGTATAAGATATAGATGACGCGAGCATAAGTAAACAGTTTGAAGGTCGTGTCAATGGCATTGTCATTAGAACCATTCAGAATCAACATAAGAACCATTTTAGCTTGATATCGTTTTATTGCATAAATCATTAATAATTAAATATTTCAATAGAAATGGTCAATATATATATATAATTATAAACCAAATTATACCAATATATTATCATTGCGTGACGCAAAGACCAAACGAAGCGAAAACAAAAGCGGCACTAGGTACTCATAGATAAGTGTATATATGTATGTAGTGTATTTTTATTTCACACAAAACAGGTGATAATCCTGTAAATGTTAAAAGTTACTAAACGCAAGTAAATGAACTTACTTACTAATCAATTGGTAATATACGACAAGACGTAAAACAACAACGTTCGTTAACATGAAAAACACTGAAATATACATAGTAGTATATTCACATACAATTACACGTCATTCATTCTGCTTAGGCGTTATCTCGACCGGTGCCAGAGTCCGCCTTCCGGCTGAGTCTCCTCTATTTCGCCCGGTCATCGGCATCCTCAATAGTAAGGCCACTGACTCTCATATCTTCCTTGACGACATCAAGCCAAGCCAGCCTTCTTTGGTGTACCCCTCGGTCGAGGCCCGAGAAATTTGAGGCTCAGGCACAAATTGCCCACGGCTTTCTTCTTTTCTTTAATTTACATACAATTATACATATGGATGTATAAATTGTATTATGAAAAAAAATCTAAGCGTAACAATCTCATTTGAAACCTGTCATTATATTTAAACTACACAGTAAACCACAAATGTAAACAGCCGAAAGTAACCCATCATTAAAATTAACAACCGGCGTAATTAACGCGGCTAAAAATAGCTACATTGACTTTTGTTAAAGTTAAAATAAATTACATTTTGACTAACTACCGTGCTTTTAAAAGTTAGGATATTTTTGTGCCATTGGTTTGAATTGGCCTACAGTTGAATTAAATATTTTTATAATGTTTTTATTTTAGCTGACATACTGAAATGTATTTTATAGCATGAGTGCTCTTAGGCCTATAGTTAATAGCAAATCGAATCTATTCAAATTAAAATTAATGAGGAATTGAATCCATGTAACATAATTTGTTCTCTGTATATTGAGACTAGTTTAAAATTATTGCCGACTTCTGATTCTACGGTACAAATAAAATGGAAGTTTGTGGATAACTTGGTAGTGGTTAGTTAAGTTGGTAGTGCGAAATGTGTCAGAGGAAGAAAATATTGTATGGTAAACTAAACGAACGTTTTAATATAATTACGTGTGACAACAAACCTTTGATGAATAAAGATCGTCGATGTTGGAAATTGCATTAATAAAAAAAAAACAAAAATATACAAAGGCCAATTCAAAGCTTCCTCACAATAATTATTTCACTTGTAAGTGCTCATTATAATGTAGTTCTTACTAATAAATCGTTTCGCACCTCTGGGTTTCTACGGAATGATGAATAATAATTGGTAAAGATAAATATTCGTTGTTTCGCCCCACACAAACACATAAACACACGCCTTTTTCACAGAAGGGGTAGGCAGAGGTTCTACCAGAACACCCACGTTTCGCCTTGTATATTCCGTCCCACGATGTGATAGGGGGCGAACCTATCGCCATATCGGGCATAAATTCCTGACTCCGGGCTGATAATGAATAGAAAAATCCAATATCACTTTGCCCGACCCGGGATTCGAACCCGAGACCTCAGCTTTGCAATCACACCGTAGTACCACTACGCCACCGAGGCAGTTTCGCCCCACAGTTAACGTATATAGTATTTCAAAATAATTAAAGGGACTAGTTAAATGTTTTGCATCAAGTTATAAAGCCTTGGGTTATTGTTAACCGGGTGTATGGAGGTTATGCTGAGTCATCTTACACCTCGTGGGTGTACATCCTAAGCTGCGTGTACTCATAAAATTATATAGCCGTAATTATTTTGTGTTGTTTCAGAACAGGAAGTTTGCAAAATGTGTACGAGAGACGCAATTATACATATTATTAAAAGTATAGTTTTTTTACAATTATATAATCAGTTAATATATACATATCACTCCTGGGGAGGAACCTCCTTTTGTGATTGAGAAGGAATATATAATACCAAGATAATTTGAAATTAACGCATTCGGGGTTAGAAAAAAATCCAAAAACAAATATCCACAAATCTTCACATTGCCTTGTTAGATCAACAAATTAATAAATAAATGGTGCGACATGTGGTGATTATAATAAAGTGTAAGAAAGCCACAGACAAACACTTTTACCTTTACTGGTAGCACTGTAATGGCGTTCAGAAGCTAATACTATGTCTCAAACAGTAAGCGCTTCTCAATCTGTGGCGCGTGGACACCCAACAAGATAATAACATAGGTAATTTATGAAAATTTAATGTGAAATAAATAAAAATAATAAACAAATAAAAATTAAAAGGAATATATGGTAGAATAACGAATTCTTACCAGATTTTTATTTTCATTTAAAAGCTACTTTTACTACGGATGCGATATATTAACAGCTTCCGTGGCCTAGAACGTCCGTGGTTAGATGTCAGCTGTAAAACGACAGGCCACGGATTCGATCCCCGCATCGAGACAAATATTCGTCAGGCCAACAAGTATTTGTTTCGGGTCTGGGTGTTTGTGAGATCAAAATGTCGTTCATAGCTTCTGATACCCACGACAGAAGACTTAATTGATCTTAATGTGGGGTCAGGAGTATGTTTGTGACTGTTAAGTAAAAAATAATAGGAGGACTTTAGTGGACTTTTTGGGTCAATAGATTTGGTCTTGCTATAATATTAACGCCTATGTTGTATTGTTTATATTTCAAATTTCACATAGTCACTTCTACTTCACAAAATCGTGGTGGTAGTGGTTTTAAGACTTAAATACAACATTACTTTAATATTTGTTTAATTACTAACACGGACGGGGTAACTGAATAACTTTGAGCACCTAATCTACAAACGATATCCGATCTCGTACTGGCGAGACTCGTTGCAAATGAAAATTTCTATTTTATTTCCACTTTCTCGATAAAATGTTATGTTTACCCACATAAGTAATTGTACATGACATGGACATATGTAGCTGTTTATCATCTCAATTGCATTCACTGGCGGTTCAATCATAACTTATTTTTTTTTATTTTTCCCACCCAAGTCGACTGTACCGGCTAGTTACATTTTCCGCGCTATTTTTAAAGCTATGGTAAAAAAAATATTTGTTAAAATTTTCGGAACTTTTTATGACAGGAATAATACAGGGATAAATAAAATCTTCACAACCATACTTATATTATTAAGTAATTGGTTCTAAACCCGAAAAAAAATGAATATTAAATACTACAACTCATTTTTACAATGTCTTGTGATATTATTTATATGGACGTAATACTAATGACTTGACAGCGTAGCGGTATAAATAACTGGGAGACTATAAAATAAGGCGTTTATGAGAAAGTCTACTCATAAACGCCTAGGCTTTGAGGCAACATACTGAGAAAAATTTCAACCAAACTGGAATTTGGAATATCATTTCCAGTAACAGAGTTTCCTACGGATGTTTACTTCTTAGTTCGTATCTATTGATCGCAACGTGCGTGATTTTTTATTGCATATGTCCCGCAAACGAGTAAACGATTTGCTATGACACAGTGGCATCGCCCCGGACGAGCCTGCCCATTCATGCTGAGTTATGACTGACTGCGTGGCTCTGTCATTTCCACCTTGCCGGCTCTTCAAAGTAGGACAAGGATCAACAAACAGCATGTATAAAGGTGTATTGGGCCTGTAGCAATATCACTCAAAGAAAAAGGGCGAAAAAGGAACCGTTTAACTTCGGTTTGTCAGTGAGACTTTGTTACAACCCCATTCCAGCGATACACTATACTAACTATAATGCAGTGCATACAAATCAATTGCCCTTATATGATAATATACTACTTTACAGGTTAACATAAATTAAACTACCATAAACAAGTACATTAACCGCTTGAAATTATCCTAGACATTACAAGAAACAACTCGTTCAAAAAAGTGCCGTTTACAATCTTAGCTTCTTATCATGCTTAACAGCTACATTAACTTGTGTAGGCATCTACCGCAATTTACAATTTCACTGGACATAATCTAAGTTACACTCACTTTAATGTGTACATGCAAATCAAAAGTAACGTTGTTGTATGGAATTTGAGTGTCATCGCCACTTTTTAATGGTATTTATGAGAACGGGCCGAGAAGCTTATGGTCTTGACCTGATTTCTCGACATGGTATATTTCTCGACATATTCAAGTACTTTCTAGTACCGAATAATGGTCAGCAGAGAATGGAGATAGACTGGGGTACGAAGGTCGCTGTGTCTAGATCAGGACACATACATTTTCAAAACTAAGAAAGGTTATATACAGCCGTTGACATACGAGCATGCGGCCTGTCTGATGGTAAGCGATCACCTTACATGTGTACTTGGCCTGCGCAATGGTCTAAACTAAAAAAGCATGTTCACTTTAGAGTCTAAAGTAAACACTCTTTTTAAGTCTCGTTTAAATAAGTACACGTCATAGCACTCGGGAAACCTAGAAGCAGTAAGTTCAATCTAAAACATGCACGTACAGAAATTAAATTCGGAAGTTTGAATCGTCGCAACATGATTTTCTTGAATATTTCGCGAGATTCGATGTCCCTTTTTATTAATTTATTACCTAAAAAACTCAAAATAAATATCTACAGTCATGCAACATTGATACCTGAAAAATCGCAACATTATTTGTAGACATTACAAACATTTGTCCCAAACACGGCCTATAATTTCTAAGCAAACTACTGCAGCTAGAGAAGCCAAATGAAATAATTTCTAAGTTAGTAATATTTAAATGGTAATTATTTATTAAAATCTATTGGCTTAATAAAGCGCGTGCGCAATCTAATACGAGAAGTAAAACGACCATCTCACTCTCGATGAAGAAATTGGACGAAAATACGTGAAACTCCATCCATAGAAAGTGGTTCTAGTGAGTTTTGAGTTTCAACCTGTTTTACTAGGCTAGGAGACAAGCATAACGATGTTTACACTATCCAAGTGTATTTAATAGTAATAAAATTGCAATGATGTTGAATGTCGATGTGAATGTCGTAACGTATTCGTTGTAAGTACATACATCCGCTGAAGATCGGCATTCGCGGTATTCGGATTTGTGTTTACGATATGACGTATGAACTTCTGGAATATTGGTGGAGATGATTTGACGATTTGTCACAAAAACTGGTCGAGAGTAGTACATTAGAAAAATATACCATGGCCTCAGCATAACTGGGCCAGGCTCAGAGGTCGGCAGAAAAATGGCTGGCTTGGGGTCAAAGTAGATATAAGAGCCAACGGTGATTAAACATACACGTTTTTGTTGCCCTAAATTTTCAAATGCCTTATATCTACAATAATTTAATGATCTCCAGGTGCTGTCAGTATTCATGGATAAATAATGACCTTTACCATAGGTATCGCTTCTTCCTTATTTTTCAGTTTCTGAAATAATCGCGCGCAACCGCACAGGCAAACAGACAAAAATTCACAAAATCATTATTTTGGGTTCTATGACGTTAATACAGTCTCCCCATATTAGTTTTTCTCATTTATCTTCCATGTACAGACATCAATCGGTTACAAATTTATTTCATGTATAGATGCACAAAATAGAAATATATCAGCCCATTTACGTCCCACTGCAGGGCACGCCCGCCTCTACGATTGGGAACTCCTTGGTCGTGGTCCACTACAAAAAACTTTTGCGGTTTGACAATTGCCGATACAATATCATAAGAATACATTCTGTGAATGAAAACATTTCTAGCTCCTATCCATCAATGGCAAGTCAAGTTCAGCCGACAAAACGTAACATATAAAAATGTGGACCACACATAAATTAGAGAGAGCAACAGGTTATAAGACATAGTAGACAAAGTTTATGAACGAAAAGCAGGATTCCACGCAACTTTATACGCGTGTTTATGTTCTTGCGGTATTATTTGAATACAGCGGCGAAAAAAAAATTACATACAGTTTCAATTATGTGAAAGTAAATTTATAAAAAATGTATCATTAAATTATGTTGTAATAAAGAATTAGTGAAAGCGTCATAGAATGTTATAATTTGTCCAATTTTGGGGCTAAAGAAGGTCGTTAAATCTTCCTACGCAAAACTAAGATCAGGACATACAGAACTCATATGGAAAGTAAACACTCATGGATATTGGATAATGCAGATGTAACAGCAACGCCTTTGATTATGCAAGTGTCAAATATCTCTGTTTCTCTCTCTCTCGTCAGCTACAGGAAGTCTATTGCTGAACATAGGCCTATTTAGTGTCCAACTTAATCTCCAACTATATAAGACAATTTATATAATAGAAACTGATAACCTTACAGAGAGGCGGTAGGTTGTCTGTGGCCCTTACATTGCCTAAATCCATCAGTAGTCGCTTACCGTCATGCGAGCCGCTAGTTCGTTTGTTTACATAAGCAATATCTACTTGATAAAGATCTAGGACAGATCAACAGAAAAAAACTTTATCTAAACCGGCTGCACTAGAAACCTGTAATTCTCATGAAAAAACAAGTTATTTATATAACTGAACTGATAAATAAAATATTCTTTTTAATTCACCTTCTAAGGCAATTAAATAGGGGTTATTGCGGAACGTCGCTGGATGCAGGCTGCCTCCAACAGGTCACTGTGGAAATTATTGGGAGATGCCTATGTTCAGCTGTGGACTTCCTTTGGCTGATGGATGAATGGATGGATAAAAAGATTGTATGAAATTTTAAATTATTTTTAAACATAGCATTTCTTCGTTAGTTCTTTTATGAGCTACACGACTCATCAGATATAAAAACTAGACGAAAATTATAATATTTTTAACACATATATGTGTGCTGCCGGAACATAGCACTTCCCAAAAAAATCCCGACCAACTTGTTAAAAGCGGCCAGTATCAAAAGTAACATTTGAATAAAATTTTCATCTACAAATAGAGTGAAGAAATACTACCAGCATAGCACTTTCACTATCAAACGTTTTATCTTAGCCATATATGGTCCGCCATAATAATAACCAAATATAACCCCAGCTTTCTTTAGGAAATCAAAACAGTATGACAGTTTCATATATTTTATTATGATTAATATGCTATTAATTTAGTATAATCCCGGTTCGGACAAGCTGATAATGGATCTTTCAATTCATTATCAGGCCGGAGTTAGAAATCTGTGCCCGATATAGCTATAGGCTCGCCCCCTTATCACATCGTGGGATGAAACATACAAGGGGAAATGTGGGTGACGTGGTGGCGCCTCTGCCTACTGCCTTCTAAGAAAAAGACATGAGCTTATGTAATTTAGTAAAATTCACAATTAGTTTGACCCCAGTAAGCGTATCATAACCAAATTTCAAGGCGATTTGTACGCTTAATTATTGAATTAAACGCTTCGTTTAAAGTAATTAAAAGTTTGTTTATGAGATATATTCTTGTGTATTATTGCTAAACTGTGTTGTCGGTTTTTACGTCGCAAATATAGCCCAGTTAAGTAGACTGACCAAGATACATATCGGGGATTCCGTCCAAGGGCACACATGTGCCTCCAATGTGGGCGTAACACTATGCACTGAATGTAAACTTTTAAATTGTTTCATGAGTTCATATGAGGTAGCGGTTCACCTGATGGTAAATAATTAGCACCGCCCGTAATCATCAAACTCTTCGATTGTTGATGCGTCGCCCGCCTCTTTAAAATTGAAGGAAAAAGAGAAAGAAAAATGATGGAGGCTGGGAGGGATTATAGGGTCTCCCGCAATATTACTCAGTGAACGAAACACGACACAAAGCAGTTGCTGTAATAATAATAATAAGTAATGTAATTGATATAATTCCATCGGATTTCTATACGATAATGATATCATTAGGTCGAGCTGGCCTAACCCTGCTATAGCCCAAGTTACTTCAGTGTGGCTCTACAACGTTCTAATATATAAATCCATACTTAAGCTATAAATTTTGCCAGCCAAGGAATGTTTGAATTCGACCACGATATTCCTCGCCCTTCAAATAAACGAACAAATTGGGTCATCGGGATGGAATCTAGGAGAGCGTTGGGCTTTCGCCGATACATACTGATCCTACCGATACCACGGCATGATGTTTTTGTCCCCTCTCAAAGTATTGGATAATCATCATCATCATCAGCCTTTTATTGTCCACTGCTGGACATAGACCCCCTCCAAAGTACTGTATGTGAGGGTTTATTATCTTTCCTTGAGCAACAAAAGCCAAACGTCCATTTCTAATCAAAAAAGGGTTAACGTTCCAATTTCAAAAATAATTTATCATGGAAATTATTCATCATGACTTATAGCCATTTAGTACTAAAATAATTGACGCTTCTTACCTTTTACAAAACGATATAACGATCTGTCCATTTCTAAGTAGTCTTCGACATGCACGTGGTTCTAATATCCCATTGAAATCAATTTTGATATATCATTGCGTCCATCACAGAACTTTCCATTCCGTTTTACGCTACATTAGTTCGATATTATTGGCTCGCAATCGATGTCAGCTGAGGCCCTAATCAATAGGATTATGAATATACAGTTTCTTTGTATCTGCTTTTCAATCGAATGTTCAAACGATTTCACATCTAAGGAAGGAAGTCGTTATTGATCTCCTGCTAACAGATCAGATGAAATTATTTGCTATTTTACATAACCAGTTCGAAATCAGCATTAATGTTTTTGAGACGACGAGCCGAGAACACTACTCGAATTTTCTTATGTTTTTCTGTATTTTATAAAAACAACTCATAGTCTTGTTGTTTAGTGTGTACTTCGTGTATTGTATGTCGTTACTTAAAAAATACAAGTGGAAACTAGTTATTGTTTATACAATTTAACAGGGATTAATGGTATTAACATTTTCCATTTCACTATTCTAAGTGGCTATTTGCCTACCAAAACAAAAAAAACAACTGAAGCTTAAATTTCGTACGTTCTTAGTACTGTCTGTAACTAATTTAAAAATATTTAAAGTTCGAACCTTTTTTAACGGTTTATTATAATAACAAACTTAAGTATCTGTTGTCTTGGGCCTGTTCGATGTACCCGCAGGCATTTAATGAAGTGGGATACGGTAAAAACTAGTAGTAATTTAGATGGGAAAGTCAAGTGAGAATCGATTTGCGGGGAAATTGCCTCGCAAGTAAACATTAATAAACGTGTACAAGTAGAAAAAATATCGAATTACACTCAAGAAAATAAACTATGTAAAAGGAAAGCTAGTACTGTCGACAATACAATCTGATTAGGAGTTTTAATTATGCAAGGAAATAGGTTGATAATTTTTTTGTTACTATATGACATAAGTACTCACAAACACGGGGTAGTAAAAAAACAAAAAATAACTAACAAATAATTTAATAAATTAGTAATAAATAAATAAATAATCTTTGTACAAAAGTTTCCTAAAATATTTTTTTGGTTCATCTAATTGTTATGCGCGTAGCCGCTGTAGGCCAGGTTCTGGGCTTCGTCCAGGTTCTTGTTCCAGTCAGCTCCGTAGCTGGAGTAGCCTCCGCCATGCCCATGCCCACCGTCGTGAGCCACATGGTCGACATGGACTGGGTGGTGACTCTCATGATGCACAGGATGAGGAACGACTTCGTAGGTAGTCTTAGTGTGGTCTTGCTTTAGACACCAGGCAACAAAGAGAATGACTGCCAGGACCAAGGCGATTTTGGCTGTTGCTAAAGCCTTCAATGCGATGAGTTTCACGATGAATAGTTTTCCCAAGAGCAACTTTGCGCCGAGTAGACCGATTATGCCTCCGATCGCGCCACCGCCTTTCTTCTTACCACGACCTGGTGAAATAAATTTAGATTGATTAAAATTTCATATTTTGGCAATTATTATTTATTATTATTAATTCTTATCATTTAGCTAATTTAATGTATGATTTTAAATAATAATTTGACAGATAATGTTAGATTGTTAACTTAATTAAAAGCTGTGTAGCATGCCAAAGTAATGTAAATATAAATGTACATTTTCAGGACTTAGATAACGTAATTTATGAATTTAAATTATTGTTATATTTAAATTAGTTAACCATACCTTCTTCAAGTGATCTCTGCAGGGTCTCCTTGTCGTCATTATTCATCTTGACCTCCAAAGCGTGAGTTTCGAACAAGCTGACCACTCCATCCACAAGCCTGTAGTTGACCTCAGTATCCCTGGCTGAAGGGTCGACGGGTAAAGTCTCCACATTTTTGACTGAGGTGTCTGGTTCGCCTTTGAGAATCACACCTTCAGCAATGGTTAAGCTTCTGACTGTCCTCAAGTTATCAACGATCCTAAGCATTTTCTCCTGTGAACAAAAATAAATATTAAACTGTTATGTGTATGAACGTGAAATTTCAAATCCTATAAGGACGTTGAACTATTTTTATAAACGTATTTAAAATTAGAATAATGAAAGAGCACATTTTATGTGGAGTCACTTGAGTATCATTAAATCTTTTAGCAATTTTTTGAGTCTTCAAAATTAGTAGCAAGCATAAAAATGTTTGAGATAACAATCGATGCACTTTCAAGAAAGAAAATTAACGGGTCCACAGACAATATGACTTGCACTCCACTGCACGTTAAGTTTTCACTGCACTTTCACTACAAAAAATATACCTTGACACACAATATGTAGTCTCCATGACAATCCTTAATGAAATCGATAGCTGTTTCTAATGTCTTGTCACTATCGTCGGCTGTTACTGCAACCGCGAGTGCTAGAATAATTACTGCTATTTTCATTTTGTTATATTTTTTTCTTTGCACTAATTTAGTATTATGGCGTAGTGCCTGGCAAGTATTGGCATGATATTTCGTCCGCTATAGAGTTTTATCAATTTCCCCCTCCGCTGGTAGCGTGAGCAGGTTGCTCTCGAGTCTCTCTATGTAGCTGGATGCTGCATTATGGACCTTAATGCTTCAATGTTGGACCGTTTCTTGATATTACTGCATCTTAATGACCTACCTCAATTTTTTGATTTTGGCTTTTTGAAAGAGTTCTTAAAATTTTATGTTGAGCAGTTTTGACTTTTTAAACATATTTTAAGTAGCAACTTTCACTCTTAATAATTTCAAAATGTAGAAAATGATATATAGATTTTTATAAATTGCAAGAATGCATAGCGCACCTAAAAAGCGAGAATTCCTAATTAACATAACTTATTTAAATAACAATAGTTATTCTATTGCGTAAAGTTTTCAAACAGATTTCCTTGATATAAAAAAAATATTATACATCGAAATTAGAAATTCCGATTCTCGGAATCACATTAGCGAAGAATTTAGAATTTATGAATAATAAAAAGCCTGTTTCGGCCTCACTTTTGTTGGTCTTAATTGTCTAAAAACTGGGTTACATAAACACTTTCTTCAAGCCCTTGATAGCATAAGAACATCCTTAATAAATAGGAATTACAGAATGGAATCTAGACGTAATTAGGGCTTATTTATGCGATCTCGAGGGTCTATGAGCGGCATCGTGAAACATAATGTCGGTCGCTTTAATTATATTATTTAGAGCATAGTTGTTTATCTTGTAAGGAATCTATGGAATTTCATTGATAAAATTATATAGGTGAATAAAATTAACTTGTTGTTGGTCTAGTGTTAGCATAGAGATACGAGCAGTAATGCCCTGGGTTGGAATACCAGGTCCGGTAATCCATATTATACGAGTTTTGCGGTTGGAAAAATCTCATATAAGTTGCCCTCGATTAGAATTTGTGCCTGATACACGCCCATTTCATAGGCCGTCTTGGGCCGGAACTAACTTCGATGACCGATGTAGATTCTAGTAGTACCTATGCCGAGCCCCTCAGAGATACAAGCGTAAACTTATGTGGATAAAATATTGTTACATTATCCAACGATCCTACATGTCATACATACACATGTACTTTCAATCAGGTATATACCTTTCATAGTCATAGTTATTATAGCCGTCAAGAGACCTATAAATACCTAATACTATTAATAAAAGTTAGCTCCTTTTACCAATTGTTTTTTTATTTTTTATATTATTATCCCACACTAGATTTTTACCTGACTAGACTGCCTCGGTGGCGTAGTGGTACTACGGTACGATTGCAAAGCTGAGGTCTGGGGTTCGAATCCCGGGTCGGGCAAAGCGATTTTGGATTTTTCTATTCATTATCAGCCCGGAGTCAGGAATTTGTGCCCGATATGGCGATAGGCTCGCCCCCTATCACATCGTGGGACGGAATATACAAGGCGAAACGTGGGTGTTCTCTGGTAGCACCTCTGCCTACCCCGTCTGGGAAAAAGGCGTGTGTTTATGTATGTATGTATGTAGATTTTTACCGTGTCATCATATTTTTTGAAGTAAAAGGGAATTTTTACACGCGTTTTTGCACAAATTTATCCAAAAATATTCCAATTCGCTCGCGCTGATATACTTAGAATCCGCAAACATAAAATGTGGAACCGCTGCAGTGGTCGCTCATAAAATTATTTTGTTTTGTAATACAATTTGAATACAAGTATTATCCACGTAAACTAATAGGTACCGTTTGATATTTCGTAATTTTCAACTCTATACAGGCGTAACTGGCACAATTTCAATAACATTTTCCATTAAATCATGGAATTATGGATTTACAGAATTTTATTGAAATTATGTGAGTTGCGCCTGTACAAAGTAGTTCAAACTTAAAAAGTATGAAACGTCAAACGGTATCTATTAGATTAGTTGGATAATAGGTACATTGCACCTGTTGATAAGTGCAGTGACATCTATCGTGTCCAATGACCATCGACGAAAGTTATTTCATTCATTCAACCCTCTCCCTGTGTCTATTTGCTGCAGGTCATGAACTTATTCAGGGTAACTCCATTATTGAAAGTTATCTGGTCGTTGGGCTGGGGCGTTGCAGGACCCAGTTGAATTGGAAAGGCAGAGGGAAGATGCTTATTGTAACACAAGTAACTATTATTTATTTATTAAGTTGACTTGTTGAAAACGGAGTATTGATCTCAGAATATGTTGCATTTTCGTGGTCACTGTGGCAAGTTTTACATTTTTATGTGCAGTCGCCGCCATTCCAGGGGAAACGAATATTTTGCTACCCACAAACGGTCTACCACCACTTACAGTATGGATTAGTTTCCATCAAAACTAGTTTTTTTCACTTCCAACTTAAATGAGGAGTCACAACATACACAAACACACGCCTTTTTCCCAGAAGGGGTAGACAGAGGTGCTACCAGAACACCCACGTTTCGCCTTGTATATTCCGTCCTAAGATGTGATATATGGCGAGCCTATCGCCATATCGGGCACAAATTCTTAACTCCGGGCTGATAATAAATAGAAAAATCCAATATCACTTTGCCCGACCCGGGATTCGAACCCGAGACCTCAGCTTTGCAATCGTACCGTAGTACCACTACGCCACAGAGGCAGTCACAAACTATCTCTAAACGGACGTGACGACTACATTGAGGAAGTAATAAGGTTTATTGCTAGTGATAAATTTGAAATGATGTGGAAAGCAGTCCAAAATCTAGTAACATTTTGTATTTTCATATTATATGGCTTCCGTGGCGCCTTGAGCGAGAAGTGCGCTGGGAAATGAGAGAGCGCAGGTTCTCTCTTTATTCACAGAAATAGTTGTTAGCAAGATCCTTTGCCAACCATTGCATTTTGTTTTAGGTCTGTGTTTTGCGGAACTGTGTTATTTATCGTTTCTGTATCTTTGTCCTAAGATACTTATTATTGTATTTTCAAGTCTAAAAATCTGCACCCAGACATTGCCCTGCAGCTATTTCTTGTATTTTCAGAATATCACTATAACAGCAAACTCAATTTTTCCTCAAGACCCGTTACGTGGAATGATTCTTCAATCAAGTTCAAATAAGAATTGTTTCATATAGAAATATCAAAATAGTACTACAAGAACACAGTAATGCATTGACCTTTGTAAACTTGCAGTAGGCTAGAAACAATTGAAAGTTCACGGTCCGCGCCTTGTTTTGTGTACTATGAAACTGGATAGGTAAGTTGGAAGTTGACCCGCCAGTTAAGGGCGGTGAAACGCTTGATTTCAAGGTCTGTGTTCCGGATTCAAATCCCATGCTTAACTTTCAATTTATATCATGTTTTTTAGTACACACTTTATAGATTGGCTATTTTTTTTGCGTTTTGTTTTTTTTTTATTAGGAATATGTACTATACATATATTCTATTAAGCTATGTGTCTATCGAGATACGTATATAAATAATATCTTCATCAATAGTGTTAATAATATATAAAATAATAAATTTTGCACCAATTCGCTGGATGTAGGTTGATCCCAACAGATCGCTGTGAAAATTCTTGGGGAGGTCAAAGTTCAACAGTAAAATTCTTGTGGCTGAATTGATAATTATTTGAATTTTTTGTGTGTCGTTATAAGCTATATATTCTTTTGTTGGTACAAAAATAGATCACATATATAAATAATGTGGTCGCCAAAAAAACAAACAATAACATATATGTATACCAACAAACATCACATCAAAAGGCTATAACTCAACACTAAAGATAACAGCGCCCGCATAACCGACCAAAACATAGTCATAAAAACAAAAACAGATCTACAAAACCAAAAAACTAGGCTCTATTAAGTAACAGAACAGTCTGTAACAATGTAGAAAGTCAATTAAAACAATTATATGAGGCATCATACAATGGAGAAGGATGGCAATAATAACGAGTCATAACGAAAGGGACGGAGAATACGATTAACCGATCGATATCGAAAGTTAGAAGATACGACGGGACCGTTACGGTGCGTTTAGATTTCACGACACGATATATTACCTTTAGATATTCAGTCAGGAAACAATACAAATTATACGGCTCAACTGTTATAATATTATGTAATTTGTTATACATTTATTTCGTACATCTATTTTAAATGTATGTTGCGTTTTTTCATAGTAATGTGTATTGTGTATGATAATTAATTATTTAATAAGTATAACCGCCAAATATATTTTTATAACCTATGTTAGCATTGTTAAGTGCGTGGTGGCCTGTTGGTAACGGACCAGACGTGGCTGCCTACATGTTCACGGTGGTCGCGGGTTCAAATCCCAGGGCACACCTCTGACTTTTCGGAGTCATGTGTGTATTGATAGTCAATCACCACGCACTATAACGGTGAAGGAAAACATCGTGAGGAAACCTGCATACCATAGCGATTTGTATAAATTTCTATGGTATGTAAAAGTCTGCCAACCCGCACTGGGCCAACGTGGTGGACTATATGGCCTAACCACTCTCAATCGTACTCTCGATTGTAGAGGAGGCTCGTGCCCTGCAGTGGGTCGTGTATGGGCTGATACAGTAGCGTTATTGCAACCTCCATGACGCAGTTAGTTAGACGGGACGGGTGTTTGAGTGATCCACGGATATTTGTTTCTGGTCGGGCTTTTTGTAAGACCAAAGAGTCTCTCGTAGCTTCCGATACCCGCCATTAGTTCAAGCACCTACGACGATTTTAATAAGCCAAACTATCAACATAACTTTTAAAAAACAAACAATTTTTTAAATATTCTTTGTCGTGCGGTGTGAACAGACTCAGAGCAATATGGTAAAATTTTTAAAACTCATCGTTAACACGACACATCTAACATCGAACAACAGAACGGACTTTCGTTTTCATACCCTCTTACTTTCAACTTTAAAATATTATGTTGAATTGTTTAAATTTTTCGCTTTCTCAACTGTCATAATCTTGCATGGGGGTTTTTGATTTTTTTAAGCATAATTAAATTAAAATTTATTCATATTTAATCCGATTTACAAGTTGTTTTACATATTCGATATGATAGGACATTTAAAAGGATATTTATGTAAATTGATGACTTTATTATTATTAAATGTTTCAGAAATGCAGACTTATATTAGGAAAATTAAAGGCCAGTTCATTACGTATTAGAATATGTGGATTTTATTCCGCTAATACATTCTTTTATTATTTATTCCACAGCTATGTCCCGCTTAGACGACTACAAATCACTTCATCGTGTGAATTATGTATTACTATCACATAATATGGTTACGGCATTGGCGCCAATATTTTTTTCGTTAAAAATATTTTTTATTTTATAACATCACATAATAATAGATATATCCGGATGTGTTTGTGTACGTATATAAGCTAACGCCTATATCTCCATGAGGTAGACAGAGGTGACACAAATGCCATTTACAGTTCGACGGACTTATTTTTGTTTTAAATGACGTGACAGGAAACAATTTTCAGGACGTTAAAATCACCTAATTTGGACCTAAGATTACCTAAGGTTACCTCAAATTATCGAAGGTTACCTATGATTACCTAAGTTTACCTAAGATTACCTGAGATTACCTAAGATTACCTGAGATTACCTAGACAACCTAATATTACCTAAGATTATAACCTGGGCCCTGACGGTTTATAGCCTATATATACTACCACTAGAGCAGCTAGTAAACTGTAGTATTTCAAACAGAAAAAACAAGCAACATTAGAAAACGTACTTGAATGACATGAGCCTTTTAACATTTGTCTTCTCCGTAAGTATAAAGCTTAATTTTAAAATGACTCGCGAAATAATGACGAGGAAAACATCATCAAATGTAATTTCTTTGTTTACTATAACCCACGACTTAATTTTAAATTAAGTACTACGATTTCTCAATTTCTCTACTATACAGTCATTTGGAAGTTCGGTTTTGTAATTTCGACACTGAAATTAACCTAAATGAGATAATAGTGAAAATATTATGTACACCTACATCGCTTTTACTCGTTGTTCAGAATCCACTCTTAAAGTTCAATAACTTTCTATAGAGCGATCCGTATGTTTTTCAATGCCGCAAAGGAAATAATATTATTAAGGTTTTAGTAGGATGTTTAATACTTGTTAGATAGTGGCTAATTGTTATTTCATCCCTCACAGTAGACGCCCACGAACGGCAAGAGGCGACATAGCAGACCTCGAAAAATAGGGCGCGATGACCTCGATCACTTCAGTGGTGAATTGACGGCAACGTCAGAAAATAAGGACAAATGGAAAAAGTTGACGGAGACCTTTGCCTAGCAGTGGGACAATATAGGTTCTAGATGAGAACTAAATTGTCATTTTCTTAGATGTGATACCTTTTTATTACACAAAATAAAGTAATAATTTCAACACAAGAATTATCACTTTATACAAATGAATCGAAATTGATTTATTACAAGATAAGAGATTTATCACAAGATTTTTTTAACAACTGCATTGCTTAGTTCGCTGACATCACTTTATAATAAACTATGCAATATATTACCAATGTAACACTATTTATTCCATGTCGACTATAATAAGATTTTGTAATATATAGCTTTAACGTAAATAATGATTTCGGCGAGACAACTTTTCAATGGAAAAGAATTAATCGCAAAGATAATATAATGAGAAATTAAAATATACGTTTAAAATATTATTTACAAACGTAATAGAAAAAATATGAACCATATCAAATTATTAGTATGTGCCTGAATAGCGACCAATGCAGATGGTAGTCGCAAACCTGTGATGGGAATTCTACAACTGGTAGAGCCATGACGTAGTTTAAAAATCTATACCAATATGTGAGTTCGGTCGAATTGATATGACTACGTCATACAAAACCGACGTGGAGCTTTTCCTATTATTCAGTGAGTAAGACAGCCAGAAACCCAGCAGGTGGTGAGATATTTTGTTCCATATAGCGACCAGTGCACACGATCATGAAAAATACGGAAGTCACTATGACTTTAGTGACCCACGCATACCTTCAGTTTCGAGTCTGGGAGGTTACTCGATGATTCGAAACGAAACTCGAATAGTCAGACGTCGCTTGTAAACTGTACGAATGTGCCTAGGAACTCTACAAAATGATCGAATTCTCTATCATACGTCGTAACCACTAAAGACTTAGTTCGGAATGAATGATAAGTATCATAGAGAATAGTGTTGATTTTTAGAAGTGGAAAACTATAACTTACTTCGGACATCGAAAGTCCGAGCATTCGAACTTCGTTTCGGGTCATTGAGTAACCCCCTCAAGCCTATGTATGTACATACAAATGTAGGTACATAGAAATATATACATAGTTCCAAGCATAATTATACCAGCTGCCAAGAGATGGCCCTCTCTCAACAGTACTCACGGCATTGTTCACATAGATTGTTTGTGAGTCACACTGCATTTACCATGCCTTGTAATGCACCTGCATTATCGTTTTGTTGTCTCAGTGTGAAAATATTTTTTTTCTTTTATCGCGTATCTGGTATTTTTGATGGGTCAATGCCATGTAACTGACATGCATCTTGCGGGCTAATACATGGCCTTATATTACGTTAAATAGTTTGCCTGATGTTATTCTTTTCAGAATAATATTTTATTATTTTTATTATCAATATTATTAATTAAAGTGCTTATTGTATCCTATCACGACCCAGACAAGAATCTAGTGGAACGCGAAGGCACTCATTAAACGCGGAGACGACAAGCGCGCAGCATTATTTATTAAGCCGTTTGATTATAAATTACACACGAGTTTCACTAGATGGCGCTGTAATAATTATCGTAGAAACCGATTTTCTCCGTATTAACAAATTGAAGAGATTTCCGCCGCAAGTGTGCTAGTCGGCCGCAGGGCAAACAGATCCAATTCTAAATAAACACTTTGGATAGCTTGCGGGTTTGGATAATTAGTGTGCGGCTTTCTTTAAATGGAATTTTGTATGGGAAAAACATTGCTAATGGTTATTGATGTTTTTTTATTCACAAGACCAGAATTTTGATCTGATAATAAATATTATATAAAAAGGGTTTTTACTCCTATGGGCCATTTACAATTAACGAGTCGTGTCATTGAATTTTAAAACGATACCGGTATTTTCATAATTAATATTGAATACATCTGACAATCCCACGCACGGTTCCGGCTCCACAATAGGTACACGTCTTGTCTTCACATAGACATTAATTGTCTTATTGCAGGAATCGAATCCGCGGTCATTAGTATTCATTAACTTCTGTATGAAGGCTGTCATTAAGCGCTTACGTATGCTCTGTCTGGGACTGTCTGTCAACACTTCATCTGTGTTTATAAACGTTTGAACGAATTCTCGTATAGGATGTGCTCTCAGCTGTGTATTATCTTTATAAGAAATCCTTCTTGATTTATCTACATACACGTAATACATTTAATAACATACATTGATCAATTGTAATGCGACCATTTTTATGAATACACAATACGTATTGCAAATAAACGATCATGTAATAAAATTATAAACCAAACAGCGAATTAGTAGTCAACGAGAGAGTCGGAAGTCCACGGCATATCAAAATCATTCATAAACGCCGCATAGTACTTACGTAATTGTAATACTTAAAAAAATGTACATCCCGTCTGGCGGCGGTCTTCAAACCTGCGTACTTTGGAAACATACGGTAGAGAAAACGGTCAAGCGCGTTAGATGACTTGCTCGGTACTAATAATTGATTTGAACTAAATTATTATGTGAAAATCAAAGTTATTTGTAATGTTCGCACGTTAGCACTACCATTTTTAGAAATAAAATTGTTTTATAGTTGTATAAATTGTTTTATAAAATGCCTTTTGGTTTCGTATGCCATTTTATGCGATATAATATAAAATGAATGTTATTACAATAGTTTTCATGACAAAAATTAAATCCCTAAATAGATTAATTCCATTTTTAATATTGTACATGGTTTATAAACTGTTATGAACGGTAGAGTCAAGACATGTTCGCTTTGTTAGGGTTGATACTTACTAATGAGAATGTGGAGGTCGTGGAGACGCAGTGGGAGGCTGTCGTAGTGCCCTTTGTATAAAGATTCAAACTATTTCCTCCAATATAGGGTACGAGACGCAAATGACGTGATAGTGTGCTGGAACGGTTCCGGTAGAAGCTGAGGCGCTCTTGCTTCGGGTCCCCGGGGCCGTTCCAATTGTGCCGAAGAGGGCCACGCGGGGTTTTGGTTGGTATGCCGGAGACCGGTGAACCCACCATAATCGCTCCACTTTTCTCCGAGATAGGACGTTAGCGGTAACTCGGTTTCCCTGCGTCAACAAAAAAAAAGGGTTGATTCTGTAGCGGTGAAGGAAAATACATCAAAATCTGTCAAAAGCTCTAAAGATGTGATTGTAGCATTTTATTACATCTGAAATCGTCGACGGTCGTTATCAGCTCCCTACATTAACACTCTTTTAGTAGCCACGTCACAATCACTTTGATTTGGACATTTCAAGATGACACAGTACAGTTTAAAATAATGAATTACTTGAATATTTCATCATCAAACTCCCAGCTACGAGTATGTAAGCAACATAATTGTTATCAATACACGCGCAATATCCTAATCAAATTACTTATACGAATATTAATATTTGCATAAATGTCATATTCCGCATCCAACAAATCTGCCAACATATCAAACAACAAGTTAGACACAACAAAACACCGTACGTTTCCACCCGCAGGTGTACGCAACGCAGACCGAATCGTGATCACTTTCACGGCCCGTACGCATAACTTAGTACATTTAACGTGAAAATAATCACAATGATGCACATTCAGGTCACTTTGTAGATCAAATGATAACAAGGTTTTTATGGTGTTCATTAAAATTAAATTAAATATTAAAGAACAATGGTATTCTAAGTAAGAGCACACAAATTGTATGAGATAACTGATAATATTTATCGTTGCTATTTTTATTCTTGTAGCAATATATGTGGACTGCCAATTTATTATTATTGGGACTGACAAGAGCACTTCGCTTGCCTTGGTATTGTTGGTTATATTAAGCGGGATGCCCATAAGCATATACAACATTATAAAACCTCATAATTACTAGGCCAGTTATATTACTTATTACAACATTGGGATCGTCCCAAATAACTAGATGTTAAGTCTTATAATTCCTGTCACCGGTACTCAATGTTTCAAATGTAATTTTTATAAAAGTAATTTGTTAGAGAGTGGATAAATTCCCGAAAGCGTAATGCCAGACGGTCAACAAGAAATAAAATAATTGATCAAATTTTTCCGCAATATGCACTAAAAATTATGTTCCGACCCTAAGAAAACTGAGATAGGCGGAGGTAGAAAACCATCATTATTTATGCCGTCATAGTGACCCAGAGCCGCGTTCCGGAATCGACAAGTCTACATCCGGTTTCGAGCAGGCCGGAATAAAAAAAAATACATTTGATCTTAGCCGCCGATGGGCAGCAGTGTGCAAACAATAAATTCTAGTTTACACACTTTTTGCAAGTATTAGATAAAAACACCAGGCACAAAATATTTCTAAATGATTAATATGCTAGCAAATTATTTGACATCCTAATTGCATATATTAATGCAAATTTATCACAATCGATTATAATTTTATTTATTTTTTTATTATGTAACATTCATTTATAATTCAGATGACATCATTTATATTATTTAGTCGGTTTCTTTCTTCTGAAATCCTTTATCTCATACTTACATATAAGGCGCTGCAACATAATTATTATGCTCGTTGCATATTGATTCGGCTTGTAATTTTACGACCGGCGTCAGTGTGACGTCAAGCCATTCAGAAAATTCACTCTCGGATAAATACAATTTAATTTTCTTTATTTTGGCACGACATGTGACTCCATTGCATCTGATGTTAAGTGCAGTACAATCTAGACTAACCATCGAAGTGAAATGGATCTCATGAATCACAACATAATCCTTTACACTGTTATTGGTAGCAGGGTTTATAGAGACTCGCCCTGTGGTATGGGGGCGTTTCAAGAATTCCGCCACGGTATCCCCTGCCTGTCGTAAAAGGCGACTAATGGGGATTTGGGGGTCGCGGGCACGCAGTGGGGGACTGTCGTAGTGCCATTTGTATACAGATACAATGCGACCCCGAGATGCTCAGCAGCAGTAAGAGCCGCAAGTTGGCGGCAGTGTGCAGGAACGGTTCCGGTGGAAGCTGAGGCGCTCTTGCTTCGGGTCCCCGGGGCCGTTCCATTTGTGCCGAAGAGGGCCACGCGGGGTTTTGGTTGGTATGCCCTAGACCGGTGAACCCAACATAATCGCTCCACTTTCCCCCAAGGTGGGACGATAGCGGTAACTCGGTTTCCCCGCGTCAACAAAAAAACAAAAAAAAGGGTTTATAGAGACAGAGAGAGATACTTGCGTGGGCCAGTCATTAATCACTATGGTGAGACTTGCACCACTATTTACGGCAGATAGGTATATACAGCAGATAAAAAGGAAATACGTGTGTTCTACCACCAGCTAAAGCATCTGCAGCAATATTTGTTTAACGAGAAACTACAAAAAAATTATCACCAAATTCACCTAAAAATTATTTATAGAGCTAGAAATCCATAACAACATAATTAGGCGCGGAATTTAAAAAATGAGTATTGATGCAAATACACTGCCTTTGTAAATCGATAATCAAACACTCTCTCGCTATAGAATGATCATGTTTAAATTTCAAAATAAATATTACATGAAACCTGAGCCCCGGTAAGAACCGGTCGATAATCCCAAAAATAATTAACGTAACCTGTTTGGGTGGCATAGCACGCAATACTGATGTTACGTCGCGCCGTCTAAAAATAGAAAACTTTTTAATATTCCTTCACAATATGACATAATTAGAAATCTTACAATGCCAACAGGTTTTCATCATCTTTTACATATTCAAATATAAATCAGTTTCATTGATACGTAAATGAAGTCACATAATTATAGCAAGGTTGTGAAAATAGCTTGATTCAGGCCATTCACGACTGCAGAAGAGGACTATGGATATATATATCTGGCATTGGGCTTTCTCGACAACGAAAGATGATTATGAAGGGAAATAGTTTTTTGAGCATCTGACACAGCCAAAGCTCCATTAATAGGGCTTTCTAGATCAATAAACAGCAGGAAGTCGCTGGTTGTAATCCGCTCCCAACAGGTCACTACGGAAATTGTTGGGGAATCCCATGTTCAACAGTGGACTTCATGTAGCTTAAGAGTGACACGACATGAGTCTGTATCTGTATCAGCCTATATATGTCCCACTACAGGACACAGGCCTCCTCTACAATCGAGAGTACGATTGAGACGGTTTCGGCCATATTGTCCACCATGCTGGCGTAGTGCGGATTGGCTGACTTTACATACCATAGATTTTGTTACAAACGTTATAGTATGCAGGTTTCCTCACGTTGTTTTCCTTCACCGTTATAGTGCGTGGTGACTGACTACCAATACACACATGGTTACGAAAAGTCAGAGATGTGCCCTGGGATTTGAACTCACGACCATCGTGAACACGTTGGCAGCCGCGTCTAGTTCGTTACCAACAGGCCACCACCCATTTCAGGGACACAAGTAACCAATTTTATTTAATCAACAGAGAAGATACAGCAAAGAGGTTTCCAAATCGATTTGCGGTAGAAAACAAAAACCCATCTGTATGTAATTAGATTTTAGTGTCCCGTGCAGTATTTACTATTTCTAATGCGCGTTGCTTCCGCCACAAATCGTGACTGGAAATTGAATAACACCACGGAATGTGCGTAACGCCTGTTGAAGTTCATTTATGTTTGAGTACAGTTAAAGTAAACCACAGGAGTACAATAGTAACATGCGGGCCTCGACATTGTGAGGTCAAGGTTTCTTCAGGAATAATCACAAAATAATTATTGCTGATTTTAGGCTCGTATGTCCCCTTAAGGTTGGAAAAAATAGCTTTAAGTGGTCAAGGACGAAATTATTCAGGGAAAGGATGAATTATACACATGATCCTTAGCGAAGTTTTCAGGATGCTAAAGATCATATAAAATGCAAGTATAAATAAAATAAAGAAAGGATATAGTCCGTGGGATATAGAATAGACGCATATTTTTCTACTTTTAGTTTTAAAAATATATCTCGACATTCCGGAATGGGCTTACTGGCATTCCTCTTGATACAAAAAAGCTTTTTAAGTTAAATGTCTTTATATCTGCAGATACCTGTTTATTAAGTATGTTTGGCTCATTCTTTACTGTGAATAGAACTGGACTATTATTCCGATTCTATTTTGTTTGTTTTTATCTATTTTATTACTTTATGCTTTAATAAAGAGTGATGTTCCCACAAAGAGCCGTCGAGCTTGGTAGGTACTCGGTGCTATTCAATACATTATATTAGTGATTCTTCTTTTTCTTTCTACTTTTCTTCTTTTTAGTACCCCCGATCCAGGCATGCCTAGTAGGGGACCACATTTAAAATGTTTCGAAGTATACAAGCAACTAATGTACAAACTTAATATACTTGTATGATCTCGTATTGTTTAAGCGTAAATTTGTATATTTTAATAAATGTTTTTTCATTCTCATTTTCCACTTAGGCGGTATCCCAGCGGGTGCCAGCGTCCGCCTTCCGGCTGAGCCTTCTCCATTATTAGCACGCTTTTAGTGACTATGACTTATATTTTTTTTAGTAGGGGTGATGTAGATACTTTTATCTTAGGCACTAAGGTAAGGTACAATTCCCCTTAAATTTGATTCACTGTTAGTACAAATTTTCAAATAAATCGATCCCATTATCAAGTGAAATCGGTATGGTCAGTGCGTCATAAGCCATAAATGGTCGTTAAAATCGAAACACCCATAGACGGATCAGTTCCTTATTTCGCCACACGTGAATTTTCCCTCACGTTTTATCATGAGACGCGTATTACGAATACATATAGTGACATTACTGGATCGATCGACTTTCCATCGCGGCCCAACTATATTTACTTTTAACGGGAAGTAGGTCAATACTTTTTAAGGCTGCCATGTCTATGCAACCTTGATATGTCTATTTTAATGGCTACATAAACTATATTAGGGAGTATTGACAATGTGAACGCTTTCTTTCAGCTATAAATTGGAAATGGCTGGTATATATCTTAGCACAGTTGTTGTTCATTTCATACCCATTCATTTAAGCTTTTTTAAAATGTAAAGCTGACTACTGATCTATGAAATCGATTCTGATATACAGCCCGTAAATTACCACTAGATCAATGAAAGCATTACATGTTTAAGCTCTACACGTTAAGAAATGTTATTAATGCTGCTAAAAGATACATCCATATTTTAATTAATTTATTTATGTTGTTTGATTTGTACTTTATCTATTACTAATTCGCAGAAGATTGTTAAATGCAATCTGCTATCATAGGCCATCTCACATAATATTATTTACAGATAATGAACATGGTTGAATTTGTTGAAAGGCGCTTGATGTATGGCGCTTCCGACAAGTATTTTACTGGTGGTAGATCTCTCATATTATGTGAGAGGCCGGCTGGGTAAGTACCACCGCAATCACTATTTTTCCCACCAAACAGCAGTGTAGACTGTTGTGTTTCGGTTTGAAGGACATTGTAGCCAGAGTAACTAGTAGCCATAATGAGACTTAATATACTCGTATTTGTTATACATCAAGATGGCAAGCACAGTGGAATGCCAAGCATTGCTTTGTAATTAATGGTGTTGTTTGGGTTTGCTATGTCCACGAGCTGTCGTATCACTTACCATCAGGCGAATGACATGCTCGTCTCGCCATTCATTGGAATAAAAAAAGTCGCTAGGGAGATGTTTGGGGGAGTCGTGTATTCAATGTCAGACTTCCTAGCCATATACTACTTTATAGCTAAAGGGAGACAGAGAGAGAGAGAGAGAGCGCGAAAGGGATAGAATGTCCACTTGGATGGATGCCCATAGAATACATCAAAAACATTGACCAAATCCATGTGCCCCAAACCATAATCCAAAATACAGTTCCCATTATTGGCATTACATCACTAACAAAACCGAAACCAACATGGATGAAAGTTTTATTGCGATTGATCCGCAGCTATTACACAGCGATACATCGCGTGACATCCGATCCGATGCGTGCTCTCGCACTTCCTAAACAACGTAACTCGTTAGGATGCGGCATACACTTATGCAACGTCTGCAAATATAATTAGAAAATACGGTAATTTACTACCAGTTTTGTGCATACCGAAAGACTATAGAGTAACTTATTGGATACAATAGTGAACGCAACGAGTAAAGTTACAAGCGTAATTGTAAAACCGAAATACGGTTTCGTGGGACCTATGTAGAATTTTGTACCTATATAATTTGTGATTCTTAATAAATAATTTATAGAAAAATATCGGTGGACTATTATAGTTTGTCGCCGTTTATCACTCCTCGTACATGACACTCTCTGGCCAGATAGCGGGACGACTTGCACAAGAGGGCCGGCAGCGACTGGATGCATAAAGCAGCAGACCGGCCACTGTGGCGTACCTTGGGAGAGACCTATGTCCAGCAGTGGACTGTAATAGGCTAATGATGATGATAATGATGATGTGTACAAGCCAAAGTACAGTCTCTTTGCTGAACCATAATAAAAAGAAGAGCTGGGTTATTCAGACACGAAGTAATCGATATTAGTCTCGGCCACAAAATGTCCAGTACTGAACACAGGTCTACTAAAAAATTCGTCTGCCAACCATGTACCTGATCGAATAATATAAATGAGTAGAAAAGTTTTATGCGTTGATGACATATCAATTAGAACACATTTCAATAGTATTATTATTCTGGAACAATTTACACATTGCCCATGGAAACCATAATGCTAAAGATACGTCAATGAATGTCTTTCTTTTTTATTTATTTTAAAGTAAGACTTAAGCTTAACGCAAACAAATAAGCTAATAATTTGCAAGCTGCTCAACAGAAATGTACAATGCCTTGTTTAAAACTCGGCGATTCATGGCAGCTCCATCAAGAATAGATTTCACTCTCAAAACGCATTGTAACGGTAAAGTTGAAAAGTGCAACTAAACGCGTTGCATTTATGAGCCGAAGACTTTATGCATGAAGTCTGGCTATACGAACGAAAGGCTTTTGTTTAATACATTTTCAAATCAAGATCTATCTAATAATGTTATTTAATGTAAGAAAATAAGAGTAATTAAGTCGACGGCTTAAGGTCTTCGTCCCGTGTTAATAGTTTATTATGATCTGTACATGGAAAAAATATGATCATAGAATAACCTCTTCTACACCACGGTGTTGCAGACCCTTAAACTATCTATGAAATCGAATGAAAATACTTTATTGAATCTGTAAAATTTTACACATTTCACAAGGTTGTTTTCGCCAGAGAAGAATGGATAAGAAACTCTAGTGTTGGTCTTCAAAAACTAGTTTACAATACAAGGATTACATACGAGTCACAACTTAGTTAATTGCACGTATTTCTCTTATTCAGTCCTACGATCTTCTTAGACCGAAGTGTTAAATAGGACATTGAACAGCTTGTAATAATGATGTTGAAAGCTTATGAGCTTTGACTTACCAAAATAAAGCATAAACAGCGAACTTATGTACAAATACGAGTACTACTATCTACCTTTGAATCAACTGAACACTGTCCCCTAAGATGCAGGCTTCTGGCCTACTTTTGGAAGCAGTAACCAGTACATATTATAATTTTATAAATACTTAAAAACTGTGCCTAAATTAATACACATTAATAATCATTTTTTAAAATTTTATAATTAAATTGTTAGTCCCAGTAGATAATACGACTAGACTTTCATGACCACAATGATGTGCCCACTGCGCAGTCCTAGTTTAAAAAAACCCTTAAATCTTTAATGAAATTGAAACACGAAACAATGCACTTTTTACCTCTAAGGAACTGGAAGACAGCGAAAGTTCAAATCTGCCATCTTTACGTGACTCGCTTACGTAGGAATAGATAAAAAGTAAAAAACAAGCATTTCGCCAGTGCATTCAATTTCAGCATGAGGTGTGTAAAGTTTCATTTGTTTTTATAGCCTTGTATATTTTATTACTCGAAAGTGTCAGTGATAGTTTTATGACGCTTCATAACATAATATCTGCTTCAAAGAGTATTTACACCAAAATGCATAGATAGGTCTCAGTCATATTTTGGCAGTTGAACCAATTATTTTTCCAGAGGCTTCGATAAGTAAACAAATAAATAAATACACCCAACAGTCACATACATAGTTCTGAGCCCACATCAAGTTCAATTAAGTCTTGTGTCGTGGGTATCAGAAGTTCCGAGAGACTTTTCGGTCTCACGCACCCAAACCGGGGATCGAACCCGCGATCTCTCGTTTCACAGTCAGCGTCAAAAGTTCTGTTCTGTCAAAAGTTTATATGGAACTTTTTAATGGAACTATAGAATTATGAATATATTATTTTTATGAAGGCTAAACAAGTCTATATCTCTAGATTATTTATTACAGTTGAAATATGCCTCCACTCGATAATAAACTTCACCCGGGCACTTAAACTTTCAGTATTTAACTTCTTGCAATACTTTGCCCCACATAATTCCATCTCTGATTATTTTTCTTTCATTAACTTTAGTTTGAAGTTGACATAGATGATAATTATGTAAATTGACAGGATCTGACATTTGTGCCAGCATGGCATGGGACACTGCAGTCAATACATTTTAATACGACAGTAATATCTTTAAACAGTATGTGGCAAAGAGGCGAACTATAAACAATCTTCGAAGATCCAAGCGTGAGTTGGCAACCATACATTTACAGCCTTGCCATATCCAACTTATTTTTATAGTTCAGTGACAACGCACAATGGTATCATTGACTCGGTTTCGCATCTAATAGTCGTTCATCAGAAATACGAGTATATCTTGAGGGTCAATTATTGTAATATGGAACTATAATTTTAAATTACATGTGCATGAACAAATATTGCGCGATATTACTAAATATGTGAAATACCTCAGCGGAGGCCATGTCCAAAAGTGGACTTCTCGTGGTCGAGGATGATAAACACAATATTAAAGATGAATAAAATCTTTAATTCACCTCCGTTATTCATAGTGTTGTAGTTTTATAGTGCATGACTTTAAAACTTTGGATCGCTTTTTTACGTAGCTTAAAAAGTAGAAACATATTAGTAAAGTTTTAGAATATTATAAAAATAGTCTGGTGGTAATGACCGTACCGGAATACTAAAATTATGCAAAATTGATGATAATTTATTTATGATAATTCTATAAATATTACGCAAGACATAAATTATGCAAAAATGATTTTGAATGGAAGTAGCAATCAATTTAATTATTTAACAAATCGCAAGATTTCAGATTTATGCGTAGTTTTTTATACTCAATTAAATAAATATTTTCTTCTGAATGCTAGATCCCTGGTATGCTCTGTATAGATGGCATCACATAGTTTATTTTTGCCGCCCCCTGACTTCGACATGACATTATGTCGACATTATTAATAAAAAAGAGCGTTGTGGTGAACGACCTAGCTAACGTTACGGTAGAAGCAGGCTAACAAGAGGCCCTAGATTCCCGCACCGAGACAAATATTTGTAAACATTTATTTCCTGTCTGGGTGCTGTTATATAAAGCCCCAAGAAGTTTGCCACCCACGGCACCACACGTAATATAGTGTCGGAACTATGTATGACAATTGTATATTTAGTTTACAAATACCACCCACCAAAAGTCAATAAGAATGCGTCGTCAACGTCTACGGCTGTTGAATCAGAAATAGTGTTGCTATGCCTCGGAAGCATTCCTAAGCAAGGTTTCGCATGAATCGAGACTGATATTTGCATTTCCGGATGCTCAACACTAATTTATACAGTAAGTTTTTCTATAAAAGGCTTCTTTCTGCTCTTGTTCTGAACTTGGAGCTCCAAAATGATTTTTATAGGGGTGTAATGATATTTTTTTTTGGTGATAAAATAAGCAATTTTTTGGGCACATAATAATAGAACGAATATTCACCTTCTTTACAAATCCAAAGAAAAAAACTCAAGATAGTTAATTGTATTGTAGCTCGAAATAAATTGATAACTAAAGGACTTAATAATTGGGATATTATTGTATTTAAATTAATATAATGCTTGGAATCAATAGGTTTAAAAAGTATAAAAATATTTATAGTTATGGAAGTTGATTTTGCTTATCTGTTTTGATTTTGATTTTTTCTATAATAAGTACTTTATAGAGCTTTTAAAGTCACAAATAATTCGATGTTTTTATTCACTTTTAATAATTTATGTGTGATTGTAAATTCTGAAGGTGATCTTAAAAGAAACACAATACTATATTAAATTAGAGAACCAATTAACTTAACAATAAAGCGTCTGATAATAGTACTATAGTTAAAGTGCGTGGTGGCCTGTTGGTAAACGGACCAGACGCGGCTGCCTATATGTTCACGGTGGTCGCGGGTTCAAATCCCAGGACACACCACTGACTTTTCGGAGTCATGTGTGTATTGATAGTCAATCACCACGCACTATAACGGTGAAGGAAAACATCGTGAAGAAACCTGCATACCATAGCGATTTGTATAAATTTCTATGGTATGTAAAAGTCCGCCAACCCGCATTAGGCCAGCGTGGTGGACTATACGGCCTAATCACTCTCAATCGTACTCTCGATTGTAGAGGAGGCCCTGCAGTGGGTCGTATATGGGCTGATACCATACCATACCATACCAATAGTATTATACAGAATTAAGAGAGAGACGTATCTTATACAATACACAGTTAATCAATTCGCAACAACCCGACTCTGGTATAAAATTTCTTACAGTTTCATATAACGTGATTAATAACACGCATAA